>OX451738.1:728456351-729656351 GCA_948472305.1 Vicia faba
TATATACGAGATTCAGCTCTTGTGATTAACCAGATAAAAAGAGAACGGGATACTCGCCACCCTAGATTGATCCCCTACAAAGATTATGTAAGAAGATTACTTACTTTCTTCAACAAAGTTGAGTTGTACCATATTCCCCGTGAAGAAAATAAAATGGTTGATGCTTTAGCCACTTTGTCTTCCATGTATAAAGTGAATCATCATAACGATATGCCTACCATCAAAATCATGCGTCTAGAAAGACCTGCTCATGTGTTCGCAGCCAAAGAAGTTACATATAACAAGCCTTGGTTCCATGACATTAAGTGTTTCCTTCAAACTCAAGAATTTCCTGCCTGGGGCATCTCGTAAAGATAATAAGACTTTGAGAAGACTATCTGATAATTTCTTCCTGAATGGTGATGTATTATAAAAAAGTAACTTTGATATAGTTGTGTTAGGATGTGTGGATGAACATGAAGCAAGGTTGTTAATGCAAGAAGTTCATGAAGGATCCTTCGGTACCCATGCCAATGGGCGTGCAATGGCTAAGAAAATGTTGAGAGAAGGTTACTATTGGCTGACGATAGAATCTGACTATTTTATATACGCGAGGAAGTGCCACAAGTGTCAGATCTATGCAGATAAAATTCATGTGCCTCTGACTCTTCTCAACGTCCATTCTTCTCCATGGCCCTTCTCTAATGTGGGGTATTGATATGATCGGCATGATTGAACCCAAGGCCTCAAACAGACATCGTTTCATCCTGGTGGATATTGAATATTTCACCAAGTGGGTCGAAGAAGCATCTTATGTAAATGTGACTCGCCAAGTAGTGGCTATGTTTATCAAGAACCAGCTCATCTGCCGATATGGTGTGCCGAGCAAGATTATCATTGACAATGGGTCAAATATGAGCAATACAATGATGAAAGAACTCTACAATGATTTCAAAATAGAGCATAACAACTCTTCTCCATATACACCAAAAATGAATGGTGTTGTTGAAGCTTCTAACAAAAACATCAAGAAGATTATCCAGAAGATGGTTGTAACTTACAAGGATTGGCATGAGATGTTACCTTTTTCTTTACATGGTTATCTCACATTCGTTCGCACTTCGACAGGGGAAACTCCATTTTCTATGGTATATGGAATGGAAGCACTACTCTACGTAGAGGTTGAGATCCCATCAATGAGAGTTCTAATGGAAGTTGAGTTATATGAGATTGAGTGGTGTCAAAGTAGATATGACCAATTGAATCTGATAGAAGAGAAAAGGATGACAGCCTTGTGTCATGGTCAGTTATATCATAAGAGAATGAAACATACATTCAATAAAAAGGTTCGACCTCGTGAATTCAGAGAAGGCGACCTTATGCTTAAAAGGATTTTATATTTTCAACCCGATTCTAGGGGAAAGTGGGATCCTAATTTTGAAGGTCCGTATGTGGTTAAGACAACCTTCTCCGGCAGTGCAATGACTCTTAGAACTATGGATGGTGAGGATCTCCCATGTCCTTTACATTCTGATGTAGTCAAGAAATACTTTGTCTAAAAATAACTTAAATAACAGCTCACTGAGTGAAAACCTGAAAGGGCGACCTAGGCAAAAATGAGCGTCTCGGTGGACTCAAAATTCGAAAGAGCGGTCCAGGCAAAAATTAGAGACATAAACTGAAAAATAATAATTTTGTTAGGGATCTTTATGACAAGTAACTGCATTAGTGTGAGATTGATCTTCTTCAAGTTGTTTATCCTGTGAAGGCTCTTCATCAAATTCATCTCCAGTGAAGTTTGAGCACAGTTGGGATTCAAAGTTGATAGGGAGAATAGGATTGTGTATTTCAATATAACATTTCCCATATAATTACCATTTTCCAAACTTTGTAAAGATTTATGGAGTTAAGCCATTTGTGAACTACCATTCCATTAAATAAATTTGAGTTGTTTCCCGTTTGTTTACTACTCTTATCTTATTTCAGCTTTACAAAATTTATTTTATTATTGATGATGATGTTGAAATAACTTGTTAATAAAAATGTGTTTTAAAATATGTACAACAACAAAGAGTATTTTCTTATGACTCGTGAATTTAAAAGGGGAATCTTACTGGTTACCCCTAAGCACGATTAAATTTTGAAATGTAGAACTAAGAAGGCAATGTGCTTTTCAAAGACTGCTAGATAATTAAAGTTTCCTCCAGATAATCTTTCAAGGAGATTTTTACCTCTTCCTTTTGAAATATCGAAGACCTGAAATTCAGGCTTCTCCCCATTAAAAGATATTTTCCCCTCTTGATCGGTATGTTTATAGAGTCTAAAATCTAACTGCAAGTGCACAGCCTATCAAAGTAATATAAAGTATTATCGAACCACAGAGACCAATCGTCAATCTATCAACTCTACTGTTAAGTTGCTTATCTAAGGCGTATCAGTTTAGTTTAGGGAGTATAATGCAAAGGAAATAAATAGATAAAGTAAATTCAGACGAAAAACAGGCTAGAATATAAATCACATTGGTCAAATAAAATTTCAATTTGTATTTAATAGAACTACTCATGGGGAAATATTTTCCACTCTAGTAAAGGAACAATTTGACGGGAACTTGTCATTTTCGCTGACTAAGAATCGATTTTACTCTCTAATCAAATCCTTCTACTGTCACTTATAAAAGGGCGCTTCAAGCGTTAAAGCAGCAAACCTATTTTTAAGAAATTAGTTTCTTAACTTAATAAAAAAAGTGGTTTCGACTCAGAATGATTGACATAAAGAGATTCTTGGATTTTGCTCGAGAATTCGATTGTAAACTTATAAACGTGTCTGAAAATAGTTTCAAAATCATTTTATAAAAGTGTCAAAGATGCCTAATTAACCAGTCAAAACGCTTTTTCCCTTTTTGACCGGTTAAAAACTAACCAAGTTTACCCATTGAAATGGATGGCTTTCGATCTTATCCAAAAATATTAAGTACGAAAAACTCGTGTTAAAAGTTAAAACAGCCCCCTAAAGTGTTTTTACTGATACGGTGTTGAAATGCTATTATGGCAATAATCCTTACAGTCCAACCTTAAAATATTTAGCCAGACATGGAAATAAAAGCAAGCATATTAAATTTGATTGAAATAAACATAGTAATAAAGGCAAGGCAAGGAAATAAAATAAGTAATGCAAGTGTGAGACAAAGCGATTAATTAAAATAAAGAACTTAAATAGAAACCTGCTCCAAATTAGAGTATTTAAATCTGGTACAACTAGAAAGTAAATGCTGGAAGTAAAATGGCAGCAAGATTGTAAATAAAAGAAATGCTCCAACCTAATCAAGACTATGGTGTAATAATCCTCTGATGTGGCGAATTATTGCTTTTACACAAGTGAGTATAGGCTTAGCGTTGCAAGACTAAGTTGGATGATGGAAAATGAAATGAAAACTACTATTTATAGAAGTTTTCCAGACTATGCTTTGACAGAATTGCCCCCTAACTCCTTTTGGGCGGGAGAAAGCTTTCCAAAGACCGCGGGTGCCGAGGCCCTTCCGCGGGCGCTAAGTGAACCAATAGAGAGATCGTGGGGGACGTGGCAGTTATCCCCTGGGTGGAGTTGGACACGTCACGGCACCTCCTATAGAGGCCATTGAGTTGAATGTCATGTGTAGGTTTTCGCTGAAAAATCTCGATTTCTTGACCTTTTCGCTTGGTTTCTTCAAGAAGAGCTCCAAATGGGCAAGTTTCCTGAAAACAAGACAAATACAAGCATAACGCAAGAAAACAGTACTAAAAATAATGAAAACATGTGTTATTTGAGTCAAATATGTAGTGCGATCAGGTGTTATCAAATTCTCCCACACTTAAAGCTTTGCTTGTCCTCAAGCAAAAACTCTCAGAAGTAGATGAAAAGAAGAACAATATTTACAAGATTTTAAGCAAAAGGGGCTTCTAAGTTCGAGTAAGGATTTGCTGATAGGTACTAACTGATCGAACCAAGGATATCGTGATAACACTTTCTGCACACAAAAAAATGTGGGCATAAACATTATTCCTATAAAAACATATCCATGTTAGTCCACTATGCTTAAGCTTCCTTATTTTGTAAGGTCCTTTTTCATTCAGGCGCAATTCACATTAAGCATGTTATCCGTACCTACTCGTAGCAAAGTAATCGGCTAGTGACTCTGATCTCAAGCATGGGGTTCTGGTATATGAATAGGTATAACCCCTTTATTTATCCAATTGTGGTTATGGGGGATCAGACTGTAATTCGTCCTACCGAGTCCAGCACCAGATACCACTGAACCAACCAACAATGGGCATAAATATTTTATTTTATTTTTGTTTCTTTTTTTCAATATTTTACAAAAAAAATTAGTTAAGTGACTGTGTGAGAGTCACCTAATGCGGAGTTGTATTTTCAGTTAAAGAATAGAAATAAAGATCATTCACTTATTTTCATCGGGCTCCTGCGTAGAGCATGCTTAGGCTGGAGCTGACAGCTAAGATAAACTACGAAAAGACCTTTGTTAAAATAAAATAAAGCTACAGTATAGGGGGTAACAGGATTAATTCTTATATTTACAAAGTTTATGGTGCTAAAATGATATCAATTTTTCAAAAATAATTCCCAAGTCAAACACATCCTACTCTAAACCTGTCTTACAGCTCAAAAAAATTTAAGAACACTCTGTTTTCTTTTGCACAAAAAATTTGTTGGGTAAGGCTAAAAGTGGGGAAATAAGGATACACAATGCAAAAAACGCAAAGGACTCATCAAGCACATGAATTTTATCAAAAACAAAACAAACAAAACAACTAAAGTACTAAAAAGCGATAAATACTAAAAAGTGATAAATAAAGAAAAAGCGATAAAAATCTCCTCCCACACTAAAACCAGACATTGTCCTCAATGTTCCGATAAAAGAGTAGGGAGGATTAACTTGGATGGTACTAATGGGGTCTGATGGTACCCTCGTTGTCCTGTGTAGGGAAATCGGTATGACGGCTCCTGCTACGACGCTGACTCTCTCTAGAAATCTCAAGCCGGCCAACTTTGTCGGAAAGAGTGGCGTTTGCTTCCTACAGCTGGGGGGTTCTACCTAACAAGGCGCCTTGAGAGGCTTCCATCAAAGTGAAATGCCTCTCGAAGCTAGATTGCTAACGGCACTGCTCGGACTGAAAGGCAAGTTGGGTCTTCATAATAGAACGCAAGGACCCAGCATTTTGCACTTGAGATGCTTGCATGAATTCCAAGTTGTCCGCAAGCTGATGTTGTATGGAGGAAAGGAGGGTATCTCGCCTCTCATCTCTAGCCATAAGCTCTCTCCACATGTCCTCAGTGACATAAAAACTAGGAGCGGAACCTGCAGGTGGGTTAGAAGAAGAGGGTGCAGTGTGTGTAGGTGGTGCATCGTGAACAGGTGACTGCTTATTCAAATCATATTCATCATTAGTGTTGTTACCCTCCTCTAAAGTAAAATTTGGGGGTAATGGATCGGTAAAAGCTAGAGCACTCAAATCATAGGTCCAATTACGCTCAAATCGCACATCAGTGCGTCGAGTGCAGAGAATAACAACACTGGGTATAGCAGCACCATTAATCATAAGGAGAAAACCACCTTTCTTCCTCACTTTACATAATTGCATATCTTTTAAAAAGTTTAAATTTATAATGTGAGGAGGAAGTGGTTCAAGTGGTGCAAGCTCGGTGTCCAAACCTAGGGCACGAGCAATAGAAGTAACCAGGCCACCAAAAGAGATTGGACCCCCCCCCCTTTTTTTAAAATGAAACTCATATGGGCAATCATAAAAGAGACGAGGTTAATTTTTGTGTTTGTGAGACACCCCTGCATAAAGATGAGTTCTTTAGCATTTACTTTGTTTGGATTTTCCCAGCTAAAAATAGTGCATGCCAAAAGATAGCGGAAAACACGTATTGTCGGTTGTGAAGTATCTCTTGTAAATTCATATATATTTTTTCTTCTTGCTCCATGCATGATATAAATATAAAAAGTTAAAATAAGTTAAAATAAAAAAAAATAATCACATAAATAATAAATGATAAAATAATAAAAATATGTCTATGGGTGGTCATGGAAAAATAAAAAGTGCGTTACAAAATAGAAACAACATAAAAAAGTTAGCAGATAGAAAAAATGTCAGGAAATGAATAATAGTAATAGTAATACGGATGACATCTCTCAATTTAAAGGAACAATATTTCTAGAACCTCAGACCTCTGCTAGATGGCGCCTAAGATCAATGATCTCTCGAGATAAAAAATCAGACTCGGATGCATGAGTGGCATCACATACCTCAATGTGCAAAGTCAGATCGACAACCTCCAGACGAAGTGTGGCTTACTCAGTACGCATAGCATCAAGATGTGAATGAACATCTAGTTCCTGTAAAGCAAAATTGTTAGAATACATAGTGGTCAAGGGTGCCTCTGGCGCAGGTGTATACTCAGGAACAAAAGTCTCTCTAGGCCCATCAACAGTCTCTCCCCATCCCTCTAAAGAGCAAGCTCAGCTTATTGGGTTGTAGACGCAAGTCATCGGAGGATCAGGCAAGGTGAAATAGTGGAAAGTATCATCATTGATTAGGAGTCTGTACTGGTGAAGGTGAAACGAGACCCGCCTTATCAGGCCATGATCCAAGAAAAATTCAATGTCCATAAAGGAACTACCACAGTAGGAGGTCAAATTGTATAACTTGATATCCAAGCCTAAAGCAGATGATATCTGAGTCATGTTACTACCCACATGTATGGATCCCTCAGAAGATCTAGCAGTCATGTGCAAACTCTCAATCAAGAAGTTGCCACTGGTTATAGAGCAAGACTGGCTGGTACAGAACAGTAATAGCAGCTTTTTGGCACTAATAAGGTCGTCAACATCACTTCTTCCAAAAAAGGTATGGCAAAGGATCATCTGAAAATACCTGAAAGTTGGGTTATGAATCTTCTTGGACAGCTGAGTAGAGGGATCAGGGCTACCTCCACTAGAGATTTCGCTCCATAACCTTTCTATGCTCCTATATATGTAATAACTCAAAGGAAGCTCAGGGATAGCGTCTAGACTACTCTGAAAACCCAATAAATCACCAAATTGATGCATGGTGAAAGTGTACTCAGTCCCAAACATCCTAAAATTGATGTGTCCTTTGTCATCTTCGCTACTCACGTACGGCTCATAGTCGAGTGAGCTAAGAAACTCCAAGGTGAGGTTTCCGTAGGTCACATTGACATCATCAGGATACTCCTCCCACTGAAGCTGGTTGCACAGGTATTTCACACTTGCTTCAATTCCGAGTGCTTCCATGCAGTTTGGGTTGGGATATCGGGTAGGTAGCATTGGGCGTGCAGCTAAGGTAGCATAGCATCTTCGTTGTGCATCATCCCTAAAAACCACGTGCATGTCATTAAAGTGTGTCATCCTCAAAAGTATAGTTAGAGTATCTGGACCTAAAAAAATATTATAAAGATTAGTCCGTATAAAATTGATTTGTGATAAAAATAAAATAAATTAAAATAAATGAAAAAGGAAACCATGGGTTGCCTCCCATGCAGCACTTGTTTAACGTCATTAGCTCGATGATTAGATCTCACATTTTAGAAGTACACATTGGTGGGTCTATCAATGTGTGGCTGGAGTATTTAACTGGAACGTATTTTCCTTTATAAAGCTTCAATCTTTGTCCATTTACCACGAAGGGGGTATAAGAGTTATTTTTTATTTGAATTGCCCCGGATCTCAAGATCTTGGATATTTCAAAGGGACCGGTCCATCTTGAACATAGCTTACCAAGAAAAAGTCGCAACCTGGAATTAAAAAGAAGAACAGGATCGCATGTGTTGAAGTCTTTTTTAACGATTCTCTTGTCATGCCAAATTTTTGTTCTTTCTTTGTATATTATGGCATTTTCGTAGGCATTCAGATGGAGTTCCTCTAGTTTATGGATATCGAGGATACGTTTTTCTCCAGCTGCTAAGTAGTTTAAGATCAAGGTTTTTATAGCCCAATGTGCCTTGTGCTCTAATTCAAAAGGTAAGTGACATGATTTTCCATAAACCAACTGGTAAGGGGTAGTTCCAATGGGGGTTTTATAAGCTGTTCTCCAAGATCTGTTTGATTTCCCTGTTAGACACCTCACCTTGACCATTGATTTCCAGGTGATATGGTGTTGTTACTTTATGTTTTACTCTATATTTACTCAAAAGCTTGTCAAAGATTTTGGATATAAACTGTGATCCTTCATCACTTATGACAAGGCAGGGTATTCCAAATATTGGGAAGATGTTGTTCTTAAATAACTTGATTACTACTCTGGTGTCGTTTGTGGGTGATGCAATAGCCTCAATCCATTTGGACACGTAGTCCACAGCTACCAGTATGTATTTATTTCCCATGGAGGATGGAAATGGTCCCATAAAATCTATACCCCATACATCAAAAATTTCCACTTCTTAGATATTCCTTAAGGGCATTTCATCACGTCTTGAGATGTTCCTAGTGCATTGGCACCAGTCGCATTTAATAATGTAGGTATGAACACCGCGCTACAAAGTTGGCTAGTAGAGGCCTTCTTGAAGGATTTTAGCATATGTTTTGGACATGCTTGCATGTCCACCATATGGTGCAGAGTGATAGTGTTTGATGATGTTTTCTACTTCCTCTTCTGGGACACAACGCCTAAATATATTGTTTATGCCTCTCTTAAATAGGAGTGGTTCATCCCAATAAAAATGTTTAACATTGTTGAATAACTTCTTTTTCTGTTGGTAGTTCAGATCAGGGGGTATGATATTGGCAGCTAGATAATTTACAAAATCAGTGTGCCAAGGTACAATTCTCATTATTGAAACTTTCTCATTTATGTAAGGCTCAAAGTTGTCTATCTTAGCTATTAGTCTGTCATAGGTGAAATCATCATTTATAGGCAATAAGTCAGGTTTCAAATATTCTAACCTAGAGAGATGGTCAACGATTACATTCTTTGTGCCTTTTTTTATCTCTAATGTACAGATCAAACTCTTGGAGTAAAAGGATCCATCTAAGTAACCTAGGCTTAGCATCCTTTTTGTTTAGCAGGTACGAATAGCAGCATGATCTGTGTAAACAATGATCTTAGCTCCAACCAAATAGGATCTAAACTTATCAATTGCAAAAATCACGGCTAGCAATTATTTCTCTGCTGTTGCATAATTAAGTTGGGCAACATCTAGGGTTCTACTAGCTTAATATATGACATGTAATTTATTATCTTTTATCTTCCCTATAATAACACCAACGGCATAATCACTAGCATCGCACATGATTTCGAAAGGTTGTGTCCAATTTGGAGGTTGCATGATTAGAGCTGAAATCAGTGCTTGCATCAAATGGTCGAAGGCTTCAATACATTTCTCATTGAAATTAAATTCGACGTCTTTCATTTGAAGATTAGTTAAAGGTTTTGTTATTTTGGAGAAGTCTTTGATAAAATGCCGGTAGAAACCAGCATGTCCAAGAAAACTTCTGACTTCCCTAATGGTTTTAGGTGGCTTAAGGTTCTCTATTACTTCTATTTTGGTCCTATCGACTTCAATTCCATTTTCAAAGACAATGTGTCCTAATATTATACCTTCTTTAACCATAAAATGACACTTCTCCCAATTTAATACAAGGTTTACCTCAACGCATCTTTCCAGGATTTTCTCAAGGTTAGAGAGATAGTCTTTAAAATTGAATCCACATACTGAGAAATTATCCATGAATACTTCCATAATTCCGTCAAGATAGTCTGAAAATTGACATCATACAACGCTAGAAAGTGGCTGACGCATTACAAAGTCCAAAGGGCATTCGTCTATAGGAAAATGTTCCGTAAGGACAGGTAAAGGTCGTTTTTTCTTGATCCTCAGGGTGAATAGGGATTTGGAAAATTCCCTAGTACCCATCTAGATAACAAAAATACGAGTGTCTAGCTAGACGCTCAAGAATTTGATCTATAAAGGGAAGAGGGAAATGATCTTTCCTAGTTGCTTTGTTTAACTTTCTGTAATCTATACACATACGCCAACCTCCTTCTGTTTTCTTAGCAACATGTTCACCTTTCTCATTTTCTGTGACTGTGATGCCTCATTTCTTATGTACCACATGTACAGGACTTGCCCATTTACTATTTGAAATTTGATAAATTATACTAGCCTCTTGTAACTTAAGAACCTCTCTCTTAACAACATCACTCATTATAGGGTTTATCCTCCTTTAATGTTCTCTAGAGGGTTTAGAATGTTCCTCCAACATAATTTGGTGCATGCACACGGATGGGCTTATTCCTTTTAAATCAGAGATGTTATACCCTAAGGTTGAGGGATATTTTCGCAAGATATCCAAGAGTTTTATTGTCTCGTCTTGATTTAATGTAGCACTAACTATAACATGACGATTCATTTCTTCATCTAAGAACTCATATCTCAGATTCTTGGGTAGTTATTTAAGTTCTAAAGATGGTTTCTTAGGGCAAGGCATAGGAACTGGGGTAAGGGCTAAATATTCATAGAGGTTGTCATCAAAGTAGGGTTCCAGTCTTTCAAATACATCGTCCTCCCAAATGAGGGTTGAAGGTAACTTGATAGTGTCGACAGGTTCTTCTTGATCCAGTTCCAATATGCACTCATCAATAACCTCAATGGCATATCATACATCTCCTATGACCGGTTCCATTAAGAGCTTCGAAAGAATAAATTCTATCTTTTCATCACCTACCTTAAAAGTTAATTTTCCTTTCTTAACATCTATTATGGCTCCTGCAGTTGATAGGAATGGTCTACCTAGAAGGATTGGGATTACGTCGTCTTCTTTAGTATCCATGACTACGAAATCTGTTGGGATATATAGCTGACCTATTTTAACTGGTATACCTTTTAGTATGTCTATAGGATATTTAACTGATCTATCGGCCAATTGAAGAGACATTTTAGTCGGCTGCAATTCTCCTAAGTTTAGCCTCTTACAAACTGCCAAAGGCATTAGATTGACGCTAGCTCCTAAGTATAAAAAGGCTTTATCAACCATGTGATTTCCTAGGATACAAGGTATGGAAAAAATTCTTGGGTCCTTTTCTTTCTTGGCAAGTTTATTTTCGGAAATGAAATTGCACTCTAAAGGTTTAGGATCGTCCAATCTACGTTTGTTGGTCAGGTTATCTTTTAGGAATTTTGCATAAGATGGTATCTGAGTGATAGCTTCGGTAAATGGAATCTCCACATGGAGCTTCTCCATAACTTTTATAAATTTTTGATATTGATTATCAATCTTGGTTTGTTTAACTCTTTGCAGAAATGGTATCGGAGGTTTGTATGGGGGTAGCGATGTATAAGTTTTATCTTTAGTTTCAATTCCTAGGTCTTTTTCTTTTCAGGTTCCTCTACTTGGTATGAAGGCACTACACTTTCCTTGGGTTGTTCGGGTACGCTTAATGTTGTGTATGTTGGTCCATTGTAAGCAGTCCCACTTTGTAACATAATGGCATTAGCTTGTCGTTTGGGATTCGGTTGAGGTTGTCCAGGGAATTTCCCTCCGTGTGTAGTTTGAGGAGCTTGTGTTTGGGCTACCTGAGAGATCTGGGTTTCAAGCATCTTGCTATGAGTAACTATCTGGTCAACCTTAGTTCCTAATTTTATGATTAGTTTATTTATATCAATGTTCTAATTCAGGAACTCTTTATTTTTCCAAGTCTGGGCCGAAATGAAATTGTCCATGATTTTCTCAAAGTTTGGTTTCGGTGGTACAGCTTGCATAGGTTGATTTGGTCTTTGGGCTTTGAAACCTTGGAGTCTCGGAGGCGCAAAATTTTGAATCAGGTTGTTGTTTTTATAGGAAAAGTTTGGGTGATTCCTCCATCCAGGGTTGTAAGTGTTTCAGAATGGGTTTCCTTTGGTATAGTTGACTTGGTCTGTGCTAGATCCGTTCAATAGGTTACAATCTAAAGTTTGATGTCCTTGGGTCCTATAGAGTTCACATTCCGAGTGTATTGCAGCTACAGTGTTTGGGCTCTGAGACATGTTTTCAAATTTTAAGGCAAGAGCGTCCATTTTGGCTTGCACCATGTCCAGGCAACTTATATCATGTACTCCTCCTTGGGCTTCCTTTTTCTCTATTGTTGCTCGTTCTGCTCCCCATTGGTAATGGTTTTGGGACATATCTTCTATGAGACTACAAGATTTAGGGTAAGGTTTGTTCATCAGTGGGCCACCAGCGGCAGCATCGATAGACATCTTCGTGTTATAATAGATTCCATTATAAAGGTGTGGATAATTAACCATTGCTCAAGGCCATGGTGTGGACAAGCTCTTAACAGGTCTTTATATCTCTCCCATTCTTCGAAAAGTGATTCTCCTTGGTTTTGAGTAAATCTAGTGATCAGGTTTCTAAGGATTGCGGTTTTGCTTGGCGGAAAATATCTAGCAAGAAAAACTCTCCTAAGGTCTTCCCAAGTCATTATTGAATTGGTTGGAAGGGAACCTAATCAATCACGTGCTTTATCGCTGAGGGGGAAAGGGAATAGTCTTAGACAAATCGCCTTATGTGAAGCACCATTGGTCTTTAGAGTATCTGCTAATTGGATAAAAACTTTCAATTGTTGATTCGAGTTCTCTGAGGCGAGACCAGCGAATTGATTTTGTTACATTAATTGTAATAATGAGGGTTTAGTTCAAAATTATTGGTGGTTATGGAAGGGTTTACTATACTTGAACTAGGCTCCTCGTCTGATGGTTGGGAAAATTCCTTAAGGGGTCTTTGGTTATGATATTCGGCCATAGTTCTCTTTATCCTACGAAGAAAAATACGTGCTCGAGTGTAACGTTCGGGTTCCACTAAAGGATCTACTGAGTTTCTAGTACTGTGATTCTTGCGTATTTACCGGCTAATAAAGCCTTAGTCTAAACGGGATAACAATAGGGTACGAAATTTGACAAAGTTTGGTCCCTAGAAACAGCCAAAAACTTGATCGGTCTGTTTATAGAGTCTAAAATCTAACTATAAGTGCACATCCGATCAAATTAATTTAAATGATTGTCAAACCATAGAGATCAATCGTCAATCTATCAACTCTATTGTTAAGTTGCTTATCTAAGGCGGGTCAATTTAGTTAAGGGAGTATAATGCAAAGGAAATAAATAGATAAAGTAAATTCAGACGAAAAACAGGCTAGAATGTAAATCACATTGGCCAAATAACATTTCAATTTATATTTAATAGAACTACTCATAGGCCAATATTTTCCCCTCTAGTAAAGGAACAATTTGACGGGAACTTGTCGCTTTCGCTAACTAAGAAACGAGTTTACTCTCTAATCAAATCCTTCTATTGTCACTTATAAAAGGGGGCTTCAAGCGTTAAAGCAACAAACCTGTTTTTAAGAAATTAGTTTCTTAACTTAATAAAAAAAGTGGTTTCCACTCGGAATGATTGACATAAAGAGATTTTTGGCTTTCGCTCGAGAATCGGATTGTAAACTTATAAACGCGTCCAAAAATAGTTTCAAAATCATTTTCCAAAAGTCTCAAAGATCCCTAATTAACCAATGAAAACGCTTTTTCCCTTTTTTACCGGTTAAAAACTAACCAAGTTTACTCATTAAAATGGAAGGCTTTCGATCTTATCCAAAAATATTAAGTACGGAAAACTCGTGTTAAAAGTTAAAACAACCCCCTAAAATGTTTCTATTGATACGGTGTTGAAATGCTATCATGAGAATGATCCTTACATTCCAACCTTAAAATATTTAGCCAGACATGTAAATAAAAGCAAGCATATTAAAGTTGATTGAAATAAACATAGTAATAAAGGAAAGGAAAGGAAATAAAATAAGTAATGCAAGTGCGAGACAAAGCGATTAATTAAAATAAAGAACTTAAATAGAAACCTTCTCCAAATCGGAGTCTTTAAATCTGGTACAACTTGAAATTAAATGCTCGAAGTAAAATGGCGGCAAGATCGTAAATAAAATAAATGCTTCAACCTAATCAAGACTATGGTGCAATAATCCTCCGATGTGGAGAATCATTGCTTTTACACAAGTGAGTATAGGCTTAGCGTTGCAAGACTAAGTTGGATGATGGAAAATGAAATGAAAACTACTATTTTTTGAAGTTTTCCAGGCTATGCTTTGACAGAATTGTCTCCCAACTCCTTTTAGGCAGGAAAAAGCTTTCCAAAGACCGCGGGTGCCGAGGCCCCTCCACGGGTGCTAAGTGAACCAATAGAGATATCATGGGGGACGTGTCAGTTATCCCCTGGGTGGAGTGGGACACGTCACAGTGCTCCCTATAGCGGTCGTTGAGTTGAACGCCATGTGTAGGTTTTCGCTGAAAATATTGATTTCTTGGCATCTTCACTTGGTTTCTTCAAGAAGAGCTCCAAATAGGAAAGTTTCCTGAAAACAAGACAAATACAAGCATAACGCAAGAAAATAGTACTAAAAATAATGAAAAACATGTGTTATTTGAGTCAAATATGCAGTGTGATCAGGTGTTAGCACCTCTCGGAGGAAGTGACATTACAACAAGTTATTACTCCATCGGTGGCTCTATATTTTGTTCCCCAAGTGATGTTGAGATTACCCGAGTGCCAGGTTATACTATTGTCTATCATCTCTGGTGTTATCATCTTATTTATATATGTATGGTCAGCATAGACATGGAGTTCATTCATACATTCTTACATCATTCGTGTGCATTTTCATTTCTCGATGTTCTTGAGTCCATTCACTTTCGTTGTTTTTATCCCCAAGTAATGTACTGGTTTCCTCTATAATTTATTTGCTCCCTCCAATAGAGTGTCATCTATAGGCGGAAAAGTGTATGTTCCTTTTGATTCCCCCACTGACTTTGTTCCTTGTGGGAAGGTTTTTCTTTTGCTTTTTCGTCCATCTCTGGATAGGATGAATCCTCAGTTGAGTTATTCCTCATTTGGAAGAGTCTTGTTTGACTATCTCTCCAGTTTATTCCTGGATTGAACCTTGTCTTTGACAAATATGTTTATTTGGATCTTTCTAGGTAGTGAACCCTAGATTGAGGGTGCCTTTATTTTTCACATTTGAAGACTTCCTCTTTATTTGAACAAATTTATTTTGTAAGATTGATGACTTGCACTTCTGTCAAAAAATCCTCATTGAAGACTTTATCCCCTCAGCAGAAATTTGTTTACAATTCCCCAAAAAATTGAATTTGTTTCCCAGCAGCATTATTGCAATACTCTCATAATTATTACCCGACAACAAGTAGTGGTCTTTTTATTTGAGAATCTTGTATGTCCCCGGATTTCTTTTGGGAAGGAAAATGGCAGTCTGTATTGATTAGTCTGTTAATTCCCAGAGAAGTTGTCCCCATATATCAATATCATTCACCCCAATGGATGGTTAATCTCTTTGATATGATAGAGATAGTTCATTGTAAAGATGTTGTTTACTCCAATGGATGGTTAATCTCTTCAATATGATAGAGATAGTTCATTGTGAAGATTTTTATTTACTCCAATGGATGGTTAATTTCTTCAATATGATAGAGATAAATCATTGTGAAGATTTTTATTTACTCCAATGGATGGTTAATCTCTTCAATATGATAGAGATAATTCGTTGTGAATATTGTTATTTACTCCAATGGATGGTTAATCTCTTCGATACAATAGAGATAGTTCATTGTGAATTTTTATCTTCTCCAATGGATGGTTAATATCTTCAATATGATAGAGATAGTTCGTTGGTTCTTATAATAAGTGGTTACCCTTTTAAGAGTTTGTTTATTACCCTTTCAAGTGAAAGACTTGATTAAAGAATAAAATGAGACTCGTTCATCGTAGGGAATTTTATTGTTACCCTTTTCAAGTGGAAGACTTGATCAAAGAAGAAACTGAGACCCGTTCGTCGTGGGGAAGTTTATTGTTACCCTTTTCAAGTGGAACACTTGATTAAAGAAGAAACCGAGACCCATTCATTATGGGGAAGTTTATCATCATATGTGAATCACGTCTTATCGTTGAGATGATGTTATCTTGTTTAATTTTCCTCTTCTTTAGGATTTTCCCCAATAGAGTTGAGTTCTCTTTTCTCCAGCAAAGCAGAGTTAATCTTTTCCCAGTAGGCTTGGTTTTCCCTGAGATTGTTTTTTTCTTTATCCCCGGTGAGGTTTTTTTATTATAACTTCAAGGGTTCTTTGTTATTTCTTTTCCATATTTAGGCATGTTTTATGTTGTGGCATATTAGGGCCAAAAATTGTGCAATTTGTATTTAAGTACCTCCTATCGCGTCGAGGCGAAGATTTCGATCTTCACATCTTCGGATATAAGAAACTTAAATAGGGGCCTATATTATACCCAATTTTTTTACCAAATATCATACTTGATATGCATAGTTGCATCTCTGACAAAATACAAAAATAGTTGTATGTTTTCTCCTTGTGTCAAGTAGGTTTTTGAATCAAGAGGTCTTCTTCAATACAAGTCTTGACCAATTAGAGTTTTGATTGAATGGAGTTAATCATTGACTTTTGGCTCAGTGTATGACCTAATGGATTGAAGCATGATTAAAAGAACTCATATGCAACATCTTGACCTAACTATATGGCTCAAGACATTTACAAAGATACAATTGACTGGTGGTGAAAGAATTGGAATCAATTGACGAAAAGTCAACTATCACACAAAAGTCAAACTTGGACTTTTTGGTCAACATTGAACTTTGAAGGTCAAGGATCATCAAAATATTCAAGAATGTCAAACTTTATCATCAAGAATCAAAAGAATCAAGAAAATTCAACAAAAGTCAAAGTTGAAGATTTATAAACACTTAGAGAAATTCAAGTGTTTTTACACCTAAAAAGCCCTAACTTCACAAGCAAGTTTCACCAAGATTCAAGCTGATTCAAAAAAAACTTTAAACATGAAAGTTGTAGGGAATAAAAAGTTATGTAACTTTTTCATTGTGGATTGATCTCCAAAAAGTCCTCAAATTAAGAGACATGGGCATGTGAAATTATGTCAACACTTAAAGAAATTTATCAAACAAGTTTTGGTCAGTTTTTTATCTCAACTACATGGCCATTTTTCACTAAGATCCAGGTTGATTCAAGAAAATGTTCAACATGAAAGTTTTAGATAATGTTTCAAGCTTTCCAAAATGTCCAAGAGCGTGAATTTATCATACTTTAGCAAGGAGTTTCAAATTTATGAAGTTGGATGTCCAAGGTTGCATTACAAGTCATTTTTGTGATAACATATTGATCAAATCTGCAAGCCATCCTATACAATCTTTCTTTTCAGGCCATAGTACCTCTAAATCTATCAAAAATCAAGAGAGTACACAAGCCTTTGAGTCTTAATCCAAGAAATGCAAGCTATTGTCTAAATAACTTGCCATTTATGGAAGAAATTTACCATTGTCATTCTTGAAAAGCAAGCTTTTTGTACAAAGCATGTCTTGAGCCCATACCTCTACTTTCTTCTGATCACACTCCACCCTAAATCAAGGAAACGATTTTTCTTCACCCAGCCACTCCTTGTACTATGCCTAGAAACCATGGACTTTCAAATTTCTTCTCCACTAAGTTTCCAAACCGTATACTTCAAAACAGATCGGTTTCAGACCCTCATTATTATCTATAAATAGAGATCATTTCTGCACTTAAAAGGCGCCAATTCACAACTCCAAAACACCCTCAAACCCTCTCAAATTTTGAAATTGCTCAAAAACTCTATTAAAGCTCCAAAAACACAATTTCTTTGAAACTCGCAAGTCTTTCCATATCTTTGCAAGTTAATCATCCTAACACCTTATAATCATCATATAGAATTTATCCAACTACCAAAACAACTTTTGTAACCTCTCCACCATCACTCCTTATTTCCACTTTTTCATCATTGCAACTTGACTTGACGAGGGAGTTTCAGCAACTTTCAGCGTAAAGTAAGCATTGGAATAGTTTCAGGGGGGGTCCAAGAAAGCTTAATCCATCATTACATTTTCCTGAAAAGCCATAGAAGAAACATTGGACTTTCTTCTATTTGGTAAATTTCTCAAACTGTTATATCCTTATCCATGCATCATTTGTATTCAATTTCTAAAGATAAAATGTAGATATAATTGTCCTGAAGCTATCCATGTGCTCACTTTTTATTTATATTGCTTGTGTGAGGAGAATTTTTAAACTGAATTGTTAGGGTTTCATTTTGGTACTTGATAAAATTCTTGTTATTCTTTGAGTGTTAGTTAAAATAAATGTTATGGTTGAATTGTTTATGAAATTTAGAACAACTTTGGTTTTTACGCTTTTCAAAATGGTTGAGAAACAAAGGAGTTTGAAATTTCAAAAATGGTGATGTTTTTGTTGTCCGTGCGAGGAAGAAGAAGAAAATGGATTTCCATTTTTCAAAAATGAGTTTAATATATATTTAATGGTAGTTATGTTATGACCATATGAAATAGGCACCCAATTGGCAAGAAGCACGTGCCTGTGACCTATAGGGAGTATGTTTGAACTTGTTGGTGCCCCCCCCTATTTTATAAGTTGTTTTCCTCATTTTTTTTTACTTTTTTTTGCAATTTTCATTTAATTTTTTTCACCAATCAAATTAATCCTTTTTGAGCCATTTTTTGCACACTCTTAGTTTATCACCTCTATTTTATGAATATAAGAAAAAAAATCCCAAAAATATTATTTATTTATCCATTTATTATTTAATTCAAAATTAGTCCTTTTTTAGCTTTAAAAGACTTTTTTTTTCATTTGTTCCTTGTTGATTTCTCAATTAAAATCTTTTTGGATGACCACCCCATGTCTTTAATGAATGTTGCCTAATAACATGACCCTTCTGTATATTTGTACCATGAAGAATTTGATTTTTATTAGGTTTAGGACTTGACTTTTTGATGATAAGTCATAACTTTTTCAAAAACCCTAATCAATGATTCATGACTTATCCCCTTGATTACATATCCATGTGCCTTGAGTTTACTTCTTCTTTAAGGATGA
Organism: Vicia faba; assembly: GCA_948472305.1. Classification (NCBI taxonomy): domain Eukaryota; kingdom Viridiplantae; phylum Streptophyta; class Magnoliopsida; order Fabales; family Fabaceae; genus Vicia; species Vicia faba. The sequence continues at coordinate 728,475,339 of OX451738.1, forward strand.
ATTTCCTTCATAAACTTCTTTAAACCAAAATGATACCATGTTTGTTTGTTTACTTGTTGTTTATCCTATCTTTTGTCACAACTTTCACTTGATAAATCATGTTAACTTTTTGATTAACACTTGTGATGTAAGTGTTTGTTTATGTTAGTGATTAACACTTAAATACTTGTGCCCCAAAAATCCAAGGAAAGGATAATATTATTGACTTTATGGTCATAATCATATGGATTCCCCTTTATATAAACCTTTTGTTAATAATCACCATATCTATCTTCTTGTACTCTAAGAACCTTTTAAACCCTAAAAATCATTTTCAAACTTTCACCACTTTCATATAAAAACCTTGACTTTGTGTCATTGCATTATTCAACTTTATTTTTAATCAAAAACGATTTAATATAGTTAAATATATCAAAACAGTTTCAAAATACTAAAAGTGATTCAACCTCACTCAAATATTTTTCCACTGGACTTTTCAGTTTAAAACCTTTTCTCAAAGAGATTAGATATAAGTCCTCTTTATAGTTGATATATGATTCTCATATCCCCATAGTAATTGTTGAAATAAATATGATTCTTTACGCATGAAGATGTTAGTTAGAAACTTGTTGATCTTTATATCCAAGTTAGTAGCTCGTCCTTCATGATGATGCAAGATTCATCTTCTCATACTCGTGGTGGTATTAGTTGAGCTTTCTCTCTAAAAGATGATGAAATATTTTTTCTCCTAAAATCAACCACAACAAAACCTTTTGTTATTTTTACCATGAACTACGAGGTTTTGATCCTTAATTGGTACTTAGGTATAATATTATGTCTTTCCAAACAAAAATATCCTAAAATACATTTCTTTTCCCATCTCCACACTCATTTAGCAAACAAATAATTTCAAACCAAAAAATAGATATTATAAATGGTTCCTATAGAGTACTATAGATACATAGGATGCTAATACATTTCCTTTGTATAACCAACCCCCGTACCTTAGATCTCTTCCTTATGCTTTACTTTTAGTATTTACTTATTGTATTGCATGTTAAAAATATGGTTTCGATCTTTTCCCTTTTCCTTGGAAACAATAAAGTTCGATGGTCACTTCTTAAGTCTTTGTGAGTTAAGTTCCTCAATAGCTTAGTCTCCTCGATTTTTCACCGTGACAAACCCCTCTTCTTATTTTTCAAACCTAATGTGGGAAGGTGAGTTTGTTAGCCAGTTTGTTACTGAGGTAACATGACTCATACCTTTGGAAGTGTTTCATTCACTAAAAATGTTAAATGTTAAGCTTGTAAATTATCATAATGGATCACAAAGGAGAATGAGTGACTCCAAAATAGATGAGAATGTCGACGTACTCATTACGATTCAAAAAGATTATGTTGAGCGGGTGATATTGAAGATGTGTGAGAAGAGTGCAAAATTTTCATATTATAAGGACCATAGTGGACCAATTGAATGATAATATTAACAGACCTACGTATTTTAAACATCAATGACTAGAAATCGGTGGAAGAGCTGGAAGCTGGTTAGTTTTAATGGTGAAAAGGGGATGTAAATTTGTATTTTGGATTTATTATGTCTATTGTTGGATAAATGCGGGCTAAACGTCTCTTCCGGTTGTAAATTACTCATTTAAAATTTATTAAGAAGTAAGGGGTGTTGTGCCTCTCCCTTGCGTGGGCGGGAGGCACCCCACCTTTTTTAAGCTTTAAAAGTTAAACAGGGTGAGTTTCGAGCATCGGAAGAGCCTATATTGAGGGAATTGAAGTCTCAATGGAAATTTGGCACACAAATCAACTGAAATCAAGACATCATGTAAATCGGAAGTTGAAAGAGGACAAGAATCGGATACAATAAAAAAATCTTAAAATTACTACTAACTGATTGTGCTTTTTATATCGGTTACCTAGTACAAAGTTCGGATAAGGACTCACTCTCCGAAAAAACTAAGGACCGAGACAAAACCAAACCAATCCGAAATTACCAAACTTTGGTCAATGGGTAACTCCCCTCCGAACGGGTAACCACTTCCCAGGAAAATCAGGTAACTCCCATAGTGGTAACTCCCCACCGAACGGGTGACCACTCCCCAGACAAATCGAGTAACTCCCATAGTGGTAACTTCCCTCCAAACGGGAAACAACTCCCTAGGAAAATTGGGTAACTCCTATAGTGGTAACTCCCTACTGAGCGGTAACCACTCCCCAGGAAAATCAGGTAACTCTAAGGGTAACTCCCAGTCGAGTGGGTAACCACTCCCCAGATAATAACTTAGTTGGTTTCGGAAATCATTCACATGTAGCATGGTCAGAATTCACAAAGGTGATCGGGATGAGTCTTGCTTAAGCGCTTCATCCCTCCAGGCCTCGTGTTTGGGAAGAATAGGTGCATATCGCTTAGATCATGTCAAATCTCAGAGCAAATGATCAAATTTATCTCGTACCAAACCATATCGACTACGGGAAATGACGATTTCAGTCGCCAGGGTATATGAACCTGACCTCAATGTCTTTGAGCTAATCAAATGTTTCTTTAAATCAGAATACTTTGAGAGATTCTAGCAATAAAGCATCATGTGTGGTCATAAAGTTCAAAAAGCACCATGATTTATGCCCTAGCTAACTAGATTCCCTTAGGGATTATTAATCAGTTGTTACAATCAAAATTGACAAAGTGACAAGGTTTATTAAGAAACGTAAAACACTATGAGTACGTCTCAAAAACTAAAGCTTAACTGAGGGTTGTCATTTAAGACTCTTATTCATAGTTTAGTGAATAAGATAAAAGTGAACATATTTCTGGTTCATGTTAATCGGACCTTTGACTTATACTAAGGCCTGATGGGATATATCTCTAACATGGGCATAATACATACCTACAAGGTACTATGCCCACCTAAATATATGCATGGGGCTATAAGTGAATAGCCAGGAGAAAACAAAAAATGTTCAAAACAATAAAAAGGCCTCAGATGAGCATAAAACATTGCACCGGAAAGAAAGAAATTATCCAAGCATTACAAAATGCATCTTCGAAGGATGACTAAAACGAGAAAAAAATTGTGAAACAATCAAGAGTGAACTATGAATTTAACCATGCCAAAAGTCCTTCAGGGTCATGAGAAAAAGGTCTACGTAGAAATTGACAACTTATGAAATGTCTAAAGTCTTCCATGATTTGGCTGTTATCAACTGGTTGAGAACCCACTAGGGCTTTCCAACCTCTCTGCATCCAGAACCAACCGAGTTTTACGATGTCGATTGGTTAAGAACCCACTGGGGCTTTTTGACCACTCAGTGTCTAGAACCTATCGGGTTCTACAAATGAAAAAGGTTCAAGACATTACTAGAGATCTCCGACTTCTCTGTTTCTAGAGCCTATCTGGGATCTCTGATTTCTATATGTCGCAAAAATGCTAGGATAAATCCTTCAGGAATTGTTTTGTCATCGAGACTATAGATTCACAAAAAGTTTACATGAGTCAGAATAAATTCAAAAAGCGTCTCCCTAACAGACTAGTGCTCTTACAGACCTCGTGCTTTTGGGGCTTATGTACATCCCTGGAGTTTTATGAGGCAGGATGATGACTTATGAGATCATCTTGGGTTCTAGGGGCCGGGTTCTTGAAGGGTTGTCCAAAACTGAGTCGTTATGAGCAATTAAATGGTCGACTCTGTTACAAAGTCTTAATGGTTGGATCCATTACAAACAACTAATAATTTGGATGGTTACGGGTAGTTAATGGTTATTAAACCCTGTTAAAACACCATGACTCTTCGGCATCCAAGAGTTTGGCTATAAAAAGGGGATGGAGGTTGTTCCAAATGGGGGGCAACATATATACGCATGAATAACATAAGAATGAGTGAAAAACTTGAGGTCACTAACAATGGTGGCCCTCCACCATTATCCTAAATTACCCCTAAATACAGAACTGTTGAGGTCTCACCCGGTTCACATCGAGGAGACTATCCAATAATGTTTTTCAGAAACAGGTGCCATCTAGATTTAGGTTGTTAAGGTCTCATTTAGGACTGGTGTAATCAAATTGGGCTGATAATTTTTTGGGGGTTTAAATATAAATCCAATTGGAGTTTTCTTTCAAGATCAAGGATTGATTTGGGAGCTTTTCACGAGATTGGGCATTTTGGATTAAGCCGAGTGAAAGCTTTGAAGAACGGGGTTCTTTTTAAGGAGTAACAGTAACTAGAGGATTAATTTGGTAATCTTGGGTCACGATATGTTTGCAATTTAAATTCATCTGAGTGAAGGCTTTGAAGAATGAGGATTTTGTCAAAGGAGTAGTGGTAACCGGAGTATCAAACTAGAAGTATCATGTTACTTGATCAAGCTCAAGATCAAGGGGAGATAATAAGCTAGGATCAACATCAACTATAGGGTTTGGGGGTTGGATTACTTCTTTTTCTCTTGTAAACAACATTTTCAAAGGTTAATTTTCATTATCTCAATTCCATTGGAATTGGAGAAAGACATACCCATAGCGAGGCCGAATATGGAACTGCCTTAACAAATCCTTATGTCTTACTCGCTCCATCTCTCTTTTACATTTACTTGCAAATTTTGAAAATGTTGATTGTGCAATCGATACATTGAGATAATATCGTTTTTTAATAATTCAAATTGTTTTGTATAGTTTATTACATTCTATGCGATTGTAATTGGATTTACTTATCAACAAAATCATAGAAAATTTGTTTTGAATAGATTGCACACCAAGTGTTCGAAAAATTGATTTAGTTATTTTTTGTTTGATATTTTATTAGAAATAGATTATTATTGTGTGATTTAATTCAAAAGTGGTTGCTGACAATATATTGATTGTTTTTCTCATCTTACGTATTTGTTCTATCGGTTTAACGTATATCTTATCTTTTCGATGAAGGTTTGGATAGACGATTATCGATCCGAGTTTGTTTATACGCGTCATACTTAAACAATTTTAAAATAGAATTTTTAATAAGAAATTTTCATTTGCGATCTATTCACCCTCAAACCCTCTAGATTGTAGCGTTTTGCATAACATTAATGAGTTTGGTTAAAGGAAAGTGTAGTACTAGAACTATGAAAAGTATGGACATTTTTGCTAATAAATGTTGCCATAAAAAAGAAGGTAAGAAGAATCAAAAGAGTATGGACATTTTTGTTTGGGGTGTTTAAATCCAAACCAATCTAAATAAATAACCGAAAATCGCAAAAATTCAAAATTTATTGGATGTATTTAGATGTCATTTTGTGAAAACCGATCAGTTCGGATCGGATTTTGGATTAATTTTTAAAAACCAACCCGAACTGCATACAGATTTTTCATACTTATTTACATTTTATTAGTATTATATGTTACGTGAATTTATTAATAGATGATAATAATTTTTTAATAATATTTATTAGCTTGGTATAATCTATTTATTTTTATTATTTCAACCATAATCGATCACTCTCATTTTGTAATATTAACTTTTAATATACTATAGGTTATATATTATATCAAATCTATTATTTATTAGTAGTTTTATAATATTAATAAAAATATAATGTGTAATTTGGATATCCAAAAACTGATCCAAATTAAACCGCATAAAATTGGATCGGATCATATTGGATTTTTTTAATATATCATCCAAAACCAAATCGAACCGCAAGTAAATTTATCTTTGGATCGGATGAGTTATTACCTTAAAATCGATCCAAACTGAACCGCAAACACCCCTAATTTTTGCTAATGAATATTGGCACACATAGCTCATATGATGACTATTATTCATAAGCAATTTAATTATGGCCACAAAGTGTGAAAGAAACCCTAGGTATGTGATAATACGAAATTATATCGTATACTTGATGTGACTTGCATGGATTTTAATCTAGTTTTCGTTTATTTATGTCTTGTTATGTCGGTATTATTATCCTATTTCAGGTACTTCAAGTAAAGTTGGTCGCGAAAGAGATTTAATAGAAAGGAAGAAATAAACAAAAGTGTGACAAAACAAAAAGAAGAAGAAAAAAGCAAAAGGGTGGTGCCCACCATATAACGATGTGGCCCCTGCCACATCAAAGGGTGGTGCCCACCACCACATAAGCAAAGTGGCGCCCACCACCACATTAAGTGTGGCGCCTGCCGCATCAAGGTGTGGCGTCCACCACCTCACATGTTGCCCGCGAAGCTTACTCCTGGGTTTTCTCCAACACCCATACTTTGCGCTTTCATGTTTCCCAGGCTCGAAATCCTCGTTCAACTAAACGGTCCAAGTATTGCGGAGATTTGGATGCGAGAGGTAGGATATTAATTAAAGGGCTCGACTTCAGAACCAAGGAGTCCAAGCTTTAGTTTAATTTTGACGCAGAGAATAATTTAGGCATAAATTTCACTTGTAAAATAATAGCTCTTCCACATTGGGGGACTATTACAACTTAGTTCTAAGAATTTTTCTGAAGATTTTCATCTTGTACTTGGATAATATTGTCGGCATAATTTGGAATGTTTCTGAAGCAATTGTCTTTACAATATTTATTCTATATCAGGTTCTATTTAATTGCTTATACTTGTTTTGATATGTTTGTTGTACTGTTGTCTTAATGGTTATTGTTCATGTAGAAACCATGTTTTATTCCATGATTAATAATTGTGATAGCATGTTTAAGTTTAAAACCATGTCTAGCTAAATCTTTTGATACAGGTATATGATAACCATCATCCGAACGGGATTCAATAATGATTAGCGTTAACTTTTATAAACTATTTTTTTTTTGGTTTTAGTTCCTAAACCTAATATTAAAACGACTTTTGTAACGAGAGTAAAAATCCAATAAAGGTTATGGTTAATAGAGCGACAGTTTGAGATTTTAACCAGATAGTAGAAAGTAGGCATTAATCTTAAACACATCGAGAGCGTTTTAGGATTAATTGAAACTTATTAATTTTCAAAAATTACTTTTAATTCAAATGAGTGAGCGGCGACAAAGCGTTTTAGTTTAAGAGTATAGTCAAAGTCAATAGCACGACAGTGTGAGATAAAGCCTTTTAAATTATTATTTTCTGCTGAAAAATATTTTAAAACATCTTACACCAACATTTTACTGAGTCCCTGAAGTACGATGCGAGTTACATATCAGTATCTTATTATTGAATATTTTTATTAAAGTTTTATTTCCTCGTCCAATTTTATTTATCGCTGCCCTCGACAAAAACAAGAATCATTAGCCTTAGATTTTCATAGTAACATTAGATAACATTATATTGATTATCGTCCATATGGGTTCGATATCTTTTAAAACTACGCGACTTTTCTTTTATCCAAAAGGAAAGGTGAAAAAGCACAGGAAAGACCTTTGAGATTATTTCTTGAGTTCGGGGGGTAGATTATGAAAAGGGAAGGTATTAGCACCCTCTCCATCCATGGTTTTCCATGGGCTCTTAGTTACTTGCTAGATCACTTGCTTTTTGTTTGAAATTGTGCTTGATGTGGTTTTTGAAAGTATTTTGTAAAGAGGCCATTGTTTAGGCAATCTTTGTAATGATTCTTATTTGTAAGAATGTATAAAAATATGTTTGATCTTTTGAAAATGTTTTCAATCTTGTAAGATGTTTGAAAGTGTAGGTGCTTGTTTTGAAAATAGAAAGGATGTTTGTTTTGAAATGGGGAAAGTAATTAGGAGCAATCTAACTACTCAAATGTCTTTATTGTTCATTTTATTTTCCTTTGACATTGTTGTCTTACAACTGATTTGGTAAGCAACCCTATCTAGGAAGCTAATGCAATGGCTGGCTTGAGCTGAGGGTGGCTGGAATGGTCTGGAAAAGTCCAACTTTGATGCTCTGTTTTTGAACTTGGAAACAAATGGAGGTGGTGTTACAGTCGTGTAACATGGATAGGGATGGCTTATGCATGTTGTTTGGAAGCTTTTGGAGGCAAAAGTCCAGGAAACGCACGAGTGAAATGAAAGTTTGAAGTTCTTGGTCAGAATATGCAACAATGGTGGTTTGTGATGTAGTTATGAGTTTTAGAAGTTTTCAGGACTTGTCCATCCATGTGTTATCTTGGAAATAGTGTATGTATTTATAGGTAAGAGGTCTTATGTCTTATAACAAGTCAGAATTTGAAAATCAAATGTTGTAGCGTCTTTCTTGTTTTTGAAGCAAAGTTGAAACATCTTGTTTCAAGGCAAAGTACATGGTTGCATAGAGTGGTTAGTACTTTGGACATGCTTGCTTTTGGTTTATAGAGTTTGTATGTGCAGAAATAACAAGTTCAATGCTCAAGGAGAGTGGACTTTGTGATTAAAGCCACTTTTCAAGAATAGCAATGGTGCCTTTCTTCCAAAAATGGAAATGCAACTTGGATAATGGTTCAAATGATAGGATAATGGCTCCATATGTTGTGTAAACATTTAATTATGGAGTGACAAACAAGTTTGAGGCCTTAAAAGCAAAGGTTCTGTAGCCTAGCATGGATTTGGTTCAAGGGTTCATCAAAAATGACTTGTAATTCAAGTGACAAAACCCTAACTTCATCTCTTCGATTCTCCCTACTCAAGAATGATCTCAAGGAGTTCTTGGACATTTTGGAAAGCTTGAAATGTTATATACAACCCATATTTGAATTGATTTTGAATATTCCCCTTGGAACTATATAAAAAATTTCCATGAAGTTGGGTCAAAATCCTGACCAAATTAGGGCAAAATATCACTAAGTGTTTAGTTTCATGACCACATGTTCATAAAATTATAAATTGAGATCCAAGCATTTTTAGAAGGATTTTTGTAAAGCAAAGTTGTATATTTCATGGATATCTACAACTTTCGTGTTGGAAGTTTCTCTTGAATCATCTTGTATCATGGTGAAAATTTTGTTCAAAGTTATGAAAAAACATGAAATTTCCAACACTTAGAAAAATTTCTAAGTTTAGAAATTTTGACTTTTCAAAATGAAATCTTGACTTTTTGATTTCTTGATGAATAAGTTTCATATTTTGACATGTTTTGATGAATTATGATCTTTTGCACTTGAATTTGACCCAAAAAGTCAAAGTTTGAATTTTCAGTGTACAGTTGACTTTTGATCAGTTGACTGAAAAATTCATCTATCAATCCAATGGACTTGCAATGTTTTGAACCATGCCATTAGGTAAAAATTATGCAATTGTACTCTTGAGCTCATTCCTTAAACCAATTGACCATTTGCTAGGTCAAAAATCAGAAATTGCACCTTCTCAGTCAAAACCCTAATTTTGACCATTTTGCCCGTTTAGAGATTTGATCAAATTTCTTGAGGAGTTGTGGTCCAAACTTGATCAAATGATACATATAAGTTTAAAATGTTGATATGGATCAAAAATTATAATGTTTGACTGTAAATTGGCCATGGTTGACTTTTTCCCCAGTACAGTTGATTTTTAAGTCAATTGCTCAATTGACTAAGCAAAAATGTGATTCAAAGCTTGAAACATGAAATGAGTAATATTGAGGGTCCATAATGATCTATGAGAGTAATATGGGGCATTGGAAGCTTAAATTTCCTTGTGTAAACTCAAACCCTAATTTTGGTCATCAGTGCCTAAAGAGGTGTCTTGAGCTGATCAAACCCTAGTGAAGTCTTGGGTCAAGGGAGATCTTGTGAGAAAATTCTTGATAAATGAGAGGGAAAATTTTGGGGTACAACAGTATCATTTGATCAATTTTGGACCACAATTCCTCAAGAAATTTGATCAAATCATCAAAAGGGCAAAATGGTCAAAATTAGGGTTTTGACTGAGAAAGGGCAATTTCTGATTTTTGACCTAGCAAATGGTTAATTGGTTTGAGGCATGATCTCAAGAGTTAAATTTCATCTTTTTTACCAAATGGCATGACTCAAAACATTGCTCAAGGTCATTTGATTAATAGTTGATTTTCAGTCAACTGATCAAAAGTCAATTATACACTGAAAAGTCAAACTTTGACTTTTTCGTCAAAATCAAGTGTCAAAGATCACAATTCATCAAAACATGTAAAAATATGAAACTTGTTCATCAAGAAATCAAAAAGTCAAGATTTCATCTTGAAAAGTCAAAGTTTCCAAACTTAGAAATTTTTCTAAGTGTTGAAAACTTCATGTTTTTTCACAACTTTGAGTCAATTTTTCATCATGATGCAAGATGATTCAAAAGAAACTTTCAACATGAAAGTTGTAGATCTCCATGAGATATAAAACATTGCTTTACACAACTTCTCCTAGAAATTCTCGAATCTTATGTTATTAATCCATGAAGTCATGTTCATGAAACTAAACACTTAGTGAAAAATTTGCCCTAGTCTAGGCAGAATTTTGACCCAACTTCATGGCAATTTTTCATATAGTTCCAAGGGGAATTTTCAAAAGTAATTCAAACAGGGGTTGTAGAGAACATTACAATATTTCCAAAATGTCCAAGAACTCCTTGAGATCATTCTTGAGCAAGGAGAATCAAAGAGAGGAAGTTAGGGTTTCAAACTGGAATTATAGGTCATTTTTGTGATGAACAAGAATTCAAATCTCAAGCCTATGTTGTACAATATTTCTTTGCAGGCCTCTAAACCTCAAAATCTCTCCCTAATCATAATATTACACTTGCTTTTGAGCTATTATCCATTTGGTTCAAGTTTTATCCAAGATAATTTTCCATTAATGGCACAAAGGCACCATTGCCATTTACATAAAGCAAGCTTTATGCAAAGTCAACTTGCATTGAGCTTTGCACTTGTTCCTTCTTCACAAGCTTCCTCTATAAAGTCAGATAGGCGTGTTTAAAGTTGGTAACCACTCTAGATAGCTTTGTACCTTGCCTTGAAACCATACTTGTCAAGCTTGCTTCAAAAACAAGTCAAAATCCCATAACTTGTGATCTTGTGATTCTGACCACCTCAAGTATCCAAACATCTTGCTTATACATAAAGGCACTATATGCAAGCTAACAGACGAATTCACAAGCCTAGAAACTCCCTAAAACTCCCTGAGATCAGAATTTACACACAAACTCCATTTTTGTGTCATTTCTGACTTTGAATCCCAAACTCACATTTCACTCGTGCGTTCTCACTCAAATTGAATTACAAAGCTTCCATACACTATTTAGAACTCATCCCACACCCTGTTACATGACTGTAACACCATTTGCACCATATTCCATTTTCAAAAACATAACTTTGCACTTGGACTTCTCCAGCACGATTCAGCCATCTCTAGTACAAACTAAACATTGCATTAGCGTCCTGGAGGGTCACTGAAGCTATTCTGATCATTACAACACCTTGAGGAGTGCTCAAACTCAGAATACATTTTCCAGTTTTGAGGTAAGTTTCCTTAACTTTGAACTCTCTCTACAAGCATCATTATTGATTCATTTGTGAAGATAAAATGTAGACATCATTGTCTTGAAGCTGTACATATCCATAGTTTTCATTTACATGGCTTGAGCTTAGAGAATTTTAAGTTTGAAGTTTCTGAAAAAATTAGGATTCAAATTAGGGCCAGAGAAATTCTTATTCATCTTTGATCTATAGCTTTAGTTGTTTACATGGTTAGATTCGTGAGGAAAAATAGCACAACTTTCATGTTTGCATTTTCCATTTTTGTTGAGAAATGAATGAGATACAGGTGGTCTGGCTGGCTGAAGGTTGAAGACGAAGTACAGGTCATGGAGACATTTTACATTATGTATTTATTCTTTCATTTAAGTTAACGGATGTACAGTCACCCCAGTGGTAAGGCAGCGCGCGTTATTGGTAGAGGTTGTGGGTTGGAACCTCAGCGCTGCCTTTTGCTTTTTTTCACATTTTACACTTTTTTTTTATTTTTTGCAGCGCCTGGGCCAACAGAACATTGGGCCTTTGTTCCTTTTTACTATTGTTAACCCCATTTCCATTTTTTAACCCCCTGACTTTAATTTTATATTTTTATTTTATTTCATCTTTTATTATTATTATTAATACTAATTTTTTTTTATTAATAAAAATCCAAAAATATTTATATTTTACTATTTATGTTTATTTAGTTTATTTTTCTTCATAAAAACTAAAAGAACAAAAAACATTTCCTTTAATAAATTAATTTCCTTTTTTAAATACTTAGATAATTAGTCTTAATTATTATTATATTATTTTCTTGTAAATTAAAATCAAGTTAGAATTTAGGACTTTTTATTTAATTAATTTTATTTACTAATTTAATTAAATTCACAAAAAATCCTAAAAAATTTGTTTTCTTTAATAAATTAACTTCTTTTATTAACTTAGTTTAATTTTCTTACTTTTAAGTTAATTAATTTTCTTCTAGTTAATTAGATTAAAACAAAAACCTTTTCTAAACAAAAATCCAAACAAATTCATTATTTTTTCCATTTATCATTTTATACTTTTTTTTATTCTTGTACGTTATTCAATATGGTTGCAATAGTTAATTAGATTTAATTTTCTTACAATTCCCCATTTGTAATTTGTACACCCCCTCCCCTAATGATGTAATAGCTTAGTATTTTTATTTTCCGCAATTTAATGCTTTATATACAAATGCTAGTAATTAGGGTTTATATGGAAAGATTAAAATCAATGCTTAGAAAACCCTAATTCAAAGACAAATCAAACATGTAAACCAATATACTTGCACACATACACCCCTAGGGTAAATCCACTTTGTTGCCTTACAAAAATGGCCATATTATGCATGTAAGGTGTCTTAGCAAAAGCAATCAAAAAATACAAGATCATAGTCCCTCGATGACGCCTTCCATGTTGCCTTTCAAAATGACCTTAGTCCCTAAAGAAAATGCTAAGATATCTTATAACATTTCTAATCATGGCTATACGATGACCCTTTCCCGTCCCTTTTACATCCAAAGATAGGGTTACTTACCAAATCAATGGTAAGATAACAATGTCAAAGGAAAGAGTAAATAAACATGAAAGACTTTTGAGTAGGTAGATCGTTCCTAGTTGCTTGCTCAATTCCAAACCAAAACATCCTTGCTATTTTCAAAACAAACACCAACACTTTCAAAACATATTACAAACTTGAAATATTTTCAAAAGACAAACACTTTGTACGCGTTCTTATAGAAACGAGAGCCATTACAAAGAAAACTCTTTTCAAAATCACTTTCAAAAACACACTCCATAAACACCTTTTTGAACTACTTTCAAAACAACACTTTGTACGCGTTCTTATAGAAACGAGAACCATTACAAAGACATTTTCAAAATATTTTCAAAAACCATACAAAGCACATTTTCAAACAAAAGCAAGTGATCTAACAAGAAACTAAGAGCCCATGGAAAACCATGGATGAAAAGGGTGCTAATACCTTCCCTTTTCATAATCTACCACCCTAACTCAAGAAAACATCTCAAAGGTCTTTCCTGTTCTTTTCAGCCTTTCCTTTTGGGTAAAAGAAAAGTTGGTGGAGACTATTGCTAAACCACAAGGTTTGCAATCAAACGCAAAACAACCAAGTCAGTTCTCCCACCGCGTTACACATGCATCACATTATGCTTCAAGAAGAATGTAATACCTCTAAAGAACATCAGAGTAGAATTAATTCCATTCTGAGTGATGTAGTCAAGAGAGAAGTACAAAAGTTATTAGAAGCAGGAATCATATATCTTATATTTGATAGTAAATGGGTTAGCCTAATGCATGTTGTACCAAAGAAGGGAAGTGTTACAGTTGTCATTAATGAAAAAGGAGAATCTGTAGCGAAACGTACTCAAACCAGATGGAGAATGTGCGTCGACTATAGAAAGTTAAACAAAGCCAGTTGTAAAGATCATTTCCCTTTACCCTTTATTAATCAAATGCTTGAATGTCTTGATAAATACTCCCATTTTTGTTATTTAGACGAGTATTCAGAATTTTTCCAAATCCTTATTCATCTTGATGACCAAGAAAAGACTACCTTCACGTGTCCTTATGGTATGTTTGCCTACCGGAAAATGTCGTTCGGAATGTGTAACGCTCCTGCAACATTTCAGAGATGCATGATATCAATCTTCGCTAATTTTCTAGATGATAAATTTGACTTAATGATTAATAATCATGTTTTTTCGGATATCACTTTCCCAAACCCAAGCCGCACAGATGTGCGCAATCCAAATAACTTTTGCTATAATAATGACTCAGTGCCTAACCCAGACCTCGCGTATATTCATGAGAATGTAGCTGCTGGCGGGGACACCAATGAGAGAGGGGATCTACACTGAGTACCTAACCCCCTCCCTCTCATGCTAATGTTACACACACATACACACACTGCACCTATTTTTTTTAAATTCTATGCATGTACCTCTTATGGCGGCTATTATTTTGCTGAAGATATGATGAGAGAACAGATAACGCGTGAGGAAGAGTGTGATGGGTTGTTCTATGCTATGTATGATAAATAACAAGAGATGACGGATTACATGCACACATATCAAACTCATACATCAAGCTCCTTCACCCAGGTACAAGAAAATCAAGTACACGTGGCACTTAGCCTCCGCCAACTACAAGATTCAACGCATCACTAGCCGCGTAAATTCAGCAGCTTAAGCTCTCCGAACATCCACACCGCATCAAGAGTCATCGTTACCGACAACATTCATCCGACGAGACAGGGGGTAATGAAGGCATGCATTAGCCTCATTTCTAGTTTGCTCATACTTTTTCACCTTATTTTAAAATATTGGGGACAATGTCTGGATTAAGTGTGAGGGAGGTACTTTATCGTTTTTATTTATTTATTTCTAGGTAGATTTAATTATTATGTTTATTTCCTTTGTTTAGCGAGTCAAATTCATGTGATGTCGAGTCTTTGGGCGTGGTTTCCATTATTTATTTAATTTTCCCAGATTCTTGAGCTATAACAAAAATTAAATATTAAATTTTGGTTTGATGTATGACTCGATGCTCTAAGAGTATTGATGTGGTGTATTCGCAAGTGTACGAATCGCGTCAGAGTAATATAAAAGATTATCGATCCACAGAGACCAATCGTCAATCTATCGTTTCCTATTGTTATGGTGTTTAGCTAAATCAAAATTAAACAGGGAATTGAGCATGCAAGAAAGTAAAGTGCGGCGAAATAAACTTCAGATATAAAAGCAGGTTCGAATGTAATTCACATAGTCAGATGATATTCACAATGCTTCGGAATAGAACTACTTATAGGGAAATATTTGTCTACTAAAGAAAAGAACTAATTTAACAGGAACTGTCGCTTTCGTGTAATCAGAACTGAGTTTACTCTCTAATCAGACCTTCTTATCGTCACTTATAAAAATGCGCGCATTGCGTTAAAGTAATAAACCAATTTTTAAGAAATAAAGTACTTGACCAAGTTGAAAAGTATTTTGATATGGAATTTCTAATAAAAAGGGGACCTAACTTTAACCCTATAAACACGTCCGAAAATAGTTTCAAAATTGATTTCTTTGATAATAAAAATCCCTAACTAACCGGACAAAGCGCTTTCGCTTCCTTTGACCAGTTAGAACTAATTGAGATTAACAAAGGGTTGGAAGGATTTTGATCTTACCCAACAACAATGAAGTACAGAAAACTCGTATTAAAAACCAAAATAGCCAATAAGCATTTCTATTGACACATTATTTGGAATATCGATCTAACTAGATTCCTTACATTCTAGCCCAGTAAGGTTCAGCCTGACATGGGAATGTAAACAGACATGTTAAAATAAATCATGTGAGAAAGTAAACAATTTAAAGTGCAGTGCGGGAAATAAACAAAGTAAAAGCAGGTGCGGGAAATAAACAAAGTAAAAGCAGGTGCGGGAAATAAACAAAGTAAAAGCAGGTGCGGGAAATAAACAAAGTAAAAGCAGGTGCGGGAAATAAACAAAGTAAAATCAGGTGCGGGAAATAAACAAAGTAAAAGAAGGTGCGGGAAATAAAAAAAATAAAAGCATACGCGGGAAATATAAATAGAAACCTGCTCCAAACGGGGAGGTTTTAAATCTGGTACAAACTGGAAGTAAAATGCAACTGGAAATAAACAGCAGTTGAAAATAAATGTGGCAGGATAAACTTCTGCCGAAATGCTCCAAACTCGATTACAGACTCAATCTACAAACTCGGTCACAGACTCAATCAACAGTGCAATAATTCCCCGATGTGAAGAATTATCGCTTTACAGTGGTGAAATTATATGGATTAAGTTTGCAACTATGGTTGGATCAAGTTTGCAACTAAGCTTGGGTGAATTGAAATGAAATCAAGAACTTCTATTTATAGAGGATGAAGAATGCAGGAAATCACAGGAATGCCCCCCAACTCCTTTTGGGGGGAAACATCGTCCAAAGGTGGCGCCCGTCATGAGTGTAAATGAAAGGAAGTGGGGAATGTGGCAGTTGTGGTCAGCAGGAGGTGGTCCACGTTATGGCCTACCCTATGGCTGGCACCATGGTGGACGCCATGAGTGTAAATTTGACCTAAACTCCGGTTTTTCAGCCTGTTTTCCTTCATTTCTTCAGGGGAGCTCTGGATGATTGAAATACCTAAAAAGGAAATAAAAGATAGGTATAATACGAGAAAACAATAATAAAAAACCTAAATAACATGTGAAATCAGAGTCAAAAACAAGTGTAAAGTAAGTGTTATCAAGTATATAGGTTGTTTTTCACTTTAAGCTATGTTAGAAAGAGTTGGGAAAAGATTAAATAAAATTGGTACCGTTATGATACCCTAAGCCCCCTAAGTATGCAAGATCAACTTGAGTACCTATTATGTTGAGACCTTAAGTTTGAGTTTTAAAGTAGCCCCGAGTAGTTAATATTAGCAGTCAGCACCATCCTAAGCATACTCTACGTGGGAAGATCAACAAATATAAGTGAACGATCCTAATTTTTAATGATTATATAGTTTGACTAAAATGGGAACGCTACTTTTAAGTTTGGTGACCTTCACCCGGTCACTTAGCCTAATAGATGTTGAACCTACCAAAAGATAATTATAATAATAATAATAATAATAATAATAATAATAATAATAATAATAATAATAGTAATAATAATAATAATAATTACCCGCTGTTAGTTGGTCCCTAGGTTGATTATGCTGGACTTGGTAGGGTAGATCACGGTTCGATCCCCCGCAACTGCAGTTGGAAAAAATGGGGTTAGCACTGTTTAATTACTAACACCTCGAGCAAAAAGGATCATAGTCACTAACTGGTCTTTTTACTATGAGTGTGTATGGATAACGGGCTTAATATGATTGGGCTCGAATGAATATGGGTAAAATGAAACAAAATAAATAGGTCGAGTTATAATAGAATGATTCGGATTGGTTTGCATAAGGAGGGAGTTTTTGATTTCATTTTGTAATTTTGTGTCACTATGGTATCCTTGGTATTGACATCCAGTACCTATCTATCACACAAAAGCGTAGCAACCACGTATTATTTGAGTTTTATCGTGTTTTTTGTTTCAAACTCGTGCTTATTGTGATTACCATATGGGTTATTAGCTTAAGGACAAGCAAAGGTTCAAGTATGGGGGGATTTGATAACGTGAAATTATATCGTATATTTGACTTGACTTGCATGGATTTTAATCTCGTTTTCGTTTATTTATGTCTTGTTATGCCAGTATTATTATCCTATTTTAGGTACTTCAAGTAAAGTTGGTCACATAAGAGATTTAAGAGAAAGGAAGAATTAAACAAAAGTGTGACAAAAAAAAAGAAGAAGAAAAAAGAAATAAAAGGGTGGCGCCCACCATACAAGGATATGGCCCCTGCCACATCAAAGGGTGGTGCCCACCACCATATAAGCAAGGTGGCGCCCACCACCACATTAAGTGTGGCACCTACTACATCAAGAAGTGGCGCCCACCACCTCACACGTTGCCCACGAAGCTCACTCCTGGATTTTCTCCAACACCCAGACTTTGTGCCTTCATGATTTCCACACCCGAAATCATTGTTCTACTGAACTGTCTAAGTATTGCAGAGATTTGGACGCGAGAGGTTGGACATAAATTAAAGGGATCGACTTCAGGACCGGGGGTCCAAGCTTTAGTTTAATTTTGATGCAGAGAATAATTTAGGCATAAATTTCACTTGTAAAGTAACAGCTCTTCCACATTGGGGGACTATTACAACTTAGTTCTGAGCATTCTTTTGAAGATTGTCATTATGTACTTGGATAATCTTTCTAGCATAATTTGGAACATTTCTGAAGCAACTGCCTTTACGATATTTATTCTATATCAGGTTTTATTTAATTGCTTTATATAATTGCTTATACTTGTTTTGATATGTCTGTCATACTGTTGTCTCAATGATTATTGTTCCTGTTAAAACCATGTTTTATTCCACAATTAATAATTGTGATAGTATATTTATGTTTAAAATCATGTCTGGCTAAATCTTTTGAACAGGTATGTGATAACCATCGTCCGAACGGAATTCGGTAATAGTTGGCATTAAATTTTATAAACTATTTTTTTCTAGTTTTAGTTCCTAATTCTAATATTAAAATGGTTTTTGTAACGAGAGTAAAAAGCCTATAAAGGTTACAGTCAATAGAGCGATAGTTTGAAATTTTAACCGGATAGTAGAAACTATACATTAATCCTAAACACAGTGAAAGTGCTTTAGGATTAATTGGAACTTATAAATTTTTGAAAATTACTTTTAATTAAAATAAGTGAGTGGATGTGTTGTACCCCAAAATTTTCCCTCCCATATTTCTCAAAACATTGCAAGAAAAATCTCCAAATTGCCCAAGGTTGCTCAAGAGTTGGTCAGACAAGCTCTCTCCTAAGGCAGTCTACCCCAAATTAGGGTTTGGTATTGCATCAAGATTCTTGAGTCCAAATGACCTCAAGTTCTCACCAATGTCCTAATATATTCTCAAGATCATCCATGACAAATTTCATGCCTTGCAGAGGAAGTTTGCTCAATCAATTGCTTAAAAGGTCCAAAATCGACTATGCTAGGGCAAAAGTCAACTGTGACCTACAAACAGTCAAAATTCAAGATTTTTTGTCAATATTCTCATTTTGAATGATATTTCATCATTTTATCAAGGGTTGATCATGATTCATCAAGGATTGCTCAAAATTCATCAAGATTCAAAAGTTGCTAAATTAGGGTTTTATAGGAAAAGTCAACTCAACTTTGACCAAGCATAACTTTCTCATACTTTATGATAAATGACCCATCCAAAGCTCATTTTGAAGACGATGAAATTCCCTACAATCCACCTTCATACCCCAAGATCAAAAAATGCACTCACAATAAGTTATGAATTTGGACATTATAGGTCATTTTGAAAAGTGATCAAAAACACCTTTTTTGTCAAAGCTTCTAAATTGCGAATGGAATATCAAACTGCGATGAGACTAAAAGGGTTGGTTATAGGATATCTCAAGCTTTCTAAAAAGTCCAAGAACACCTCCAAAAGTTAAAAATTGAAGAAGTTGTGCATTGTTGAAGTTGGAATTTTTTGCAAAATTGCCAAAAGTCAACTATCCCCAAAACTTCAAATTTTGCCAAATGGGCCCATTATTTTTCACTTGTTTTGAGTTTGCATTATAGCCCACGTGTTCCAGCCTTGGCCATATGTCCATATCATTTTTTTATTAATTATTTTGATTTTATTTGAATTAATTTGATTTAAATCAAAATAAATCAAATAAAAATCTAAAGGTATTGATAACAAAGATTTTGTGGTGATTTCAGGTTCCATTATGCAGCTGGCCATCATCAAATTCGTATCAAGTGAATCATGTGCAAAAAAGATTGAAATTAAGGCAATTTGGAAAGTTTGTAAAGACAAATCAAATCAAATATCAAAGCCTTAATGGAGCAAGATTTGAACCACAAATGCTACCCTAATCCAATGTACAATACATAAGCAAGCAAGAGGCACGAAAATAAGGGTTGGACATCATTTGTAGAAGCAGAACAAAAACTTGCAAAATCACAAAAAAGTGAGAGATCAAAATCAAGGTTAGAGACGTTTTTAGGGCTCGAGACTTGTCCCAATCAATTCCTGGCAACGCACACAAGCTATCACAATCCAAACCAAGCATTCTCAGGCCCTCATACGCACTGTAAGTCTCACGCGAGTTACCTCTGTTCTTGATTTCATATCTCTGAAATTAGACAATGTTTTCATAAACTAGTTGCATAGTTGTAATCCTCACATCATTTAGAAGCTTTTGGCATCATTTGATTTTATTTATCTGACCGGTATCAAGATCTACCATAGCTAGGGTTCTTTGTTCGTTTTTAGGGCTTTCTTTTTCAGGTGAAATTGGCCTTAATGGTGGTTATGCTGTGATCAGAGAGATGAGACGAGGCTAACCATGGTCTTGGATTCCATTTATATGGCCTGGAGAAAGTTTTATAACGAACCTGCGTTTTTAGCTGCGGATAGAAATCTGCAGGTGAAGTTACAGTGATGGGAGGACAGGGATGAAATCGTGTCACCCACCCATTGGTCGGTTCAAATATTACGCGCTTTTTTTATTTTTTCTGGCATTTGATTTGTTTTTATATATTATGTTTCACTTTCATTATTATAACAAAAACAACAACACGCCCCAGCGGTTAACACGTCAGCGTTCAAGGCATTCCAAGGTTAGAGGTCAGGGGTTCGATCCCTGCCTCCAGCCATTTGTATTTTCTTGTTATTTTTCAGGAAATTATGTACATGCTCAGGCTTGATGTCTACCATACTCCCTCACCATCAAAAGCGCCAGATGGCCAAAGGGCCAGATCTGGTGGTCAATGTTGGAAGTCCACCATAAGCCAGGTCAATGCACGCACATAGGATCCCAAAATTCCACATGGGTCAGCTTCAAATGGGCCAAGAAATTGCTACCTACACCCCAAAACCAGGCCCATTCTCTCTTTTCTTGATATTTTGTTTTATTACTTTAATTTTGTTTAATTTATTTCTAACCAATAACAAAATTCCTTTTTATCAAATAAAATCACAAAAATACCTTTTTTTTTATCCAATCAAATTTTAAAACTTTTATTTTCTTTAATAAATTTTAATTAATTAGCTAGGTTGTTAATTTTAGGAAACTCTAATTTATTTTGTAAATAAATAAAATTAATTAGACTTAATTAGGTTTTAACTACTAATTTAATTATTTTATTTTCTTTCTTAAAATAACAAAATCCAAAAATATGTCATTAATTATTTTTTCCATTTAATTTATTTAATTAATTAATTTAGCTTTTAATTTAGGATTTAATTTCATTTCTTAAATAAAAACAAAAAAACATTTTCTTTTAAAAAGGGGGTCAAAACCCTAATTGTGTATCCGATTTAACTTCGCGTCACGCTTTATTTATCTTTATCCATATTGATGTATCTGCTTACGGATTGTAATAGTTAAATAGGACATTTATTTATTTACTGCTTTATTTTATTTTATTTTCCAAGGGTTGCTTTTGGCGATGTAAATACCCGACGTCTTGTAATTTAATTTTCGCACCTTTAATTTCTGCAAACTATACAACTGTTAGATGTTTGATAATAGGGTTTGCATGACAAGAATGAATGTCTGAATTTAAAATAGTTAGATCACCCTAAATGTGCAAAGATAAAATAATCTGAAATTGAATCATTCGCACATGCGCACTCTTAGGGTACACTCCCACTTGGTTGCCTTCGGTAAACGATCATTGAGTATAGGATATTTTAGTGGTCTTCCTTTTGTCCAAAGATCATAGTTACCTCGGAATGGTTGCCTCGGATATTGTTGCCTCAGATAAATGATCTAAGACATTAGGGTTGCTACTAAGACGTCCTAACATTCCTTTAGTGACCGTATGTCCCTCGTTCGAATTGACCCTCAAACTCTAACGACGGTGCTACCTACTCGCCAATAGTGGGATAGCATTGTCTAAAGGAAATTAGCATAGAACGATTCTTTTTTCGAGTAGGTAGATAGTTCTTAGATACTTGCTCATCCAAAACAAATTTTTCACACTTACACTCCTTTTCAAACAAAGTTTTCAAAACACTTCATCACACTCTTGAGGACAGAAGCAAGAGTTAAATCGAAGTTAAAACAAACTTTTTCAAAACCCACAAGCACAAAGAAAACATTTTGAAAATGATGAGCAAGTACCTAAGAGCCCGTAGATAACTACGGATAGAAAGGGTACTAATACCTTCCCTTTCTATAATCTACCCCCCGTACTCAGAAAATCTCGAAAAATGAATTTTTATGTGCTTTTTTCCTTTCCTTGTTAGATAAAATAAAAGTCGGTGGTGACTCTTGCTTACCAAGACATTTTGCGAACACAAAACGCAAACCAGCATTCCCAAAAAACAGTCAGTTCTTCCTACCGTGTCACAGAACTGGAGACTCTGCTGGGGAGATTTAAGTGGGGTGTACCTTAGGAATAGTTCATCATAATGTTTTCAATTGATTGATTTGTTTTCTTTATCTTTGTGGGTTTGAATCGGAGTTACTATAGATCCTAACCCGGATATGGGGATACCTTTTAGGTAAGTCGCAATAGACTGTGAGGGAACTATACGGTGTAGACCGATACGATTGAAGTAGTAGCTACGTTGGTGTGGCAATTTAGCTTGTATTGATATCCCTTGTGGTGTAACAAGGAGAATATGGGTCTTCTAAGGGGTCATTAAGCACCAACTGAACTTAGAACCTATAATTGACCCACTTGGCCATAGAACAGTAGCAGTATGCTACACTCATTGAGACCAAACTCTCGCGATGATTCCGGCCGCAAGAAAAGGTTGCCAAACTGGAATTATGACCGATCGAGGGTGGTCAGTGATATTGAGATCCTCTAGAACCCGCTTACTATTTCTAGGACAGGTTTGAACCAACTAAACTGAAAGAGGGTAATACCTAAACTCCTTGCCAGCCTGAAATCTAAGGGCTATCTGTGTGACTTGTTTGCCCTCACCATGTCTTCTATCTGTGAATACTTGTGGTGTGTTTCTATCATAACATCATGCATCATGACATTGCATGCATCTTGCATCAAGACTAACCTATTTCAAAGACAGAGGGGATTCATCTTTGTTCTGTTTTGTAGGTCATGGCACCCATGCGTAGAAACACTATTCGGATCAGTTTTGTTCAGATTCCTACTCAGCTTAAAGAGTTGATTGCAAAGGTTCCAGATACTTCCTCCTTTATCAGAAGACATGGTCACCTCCTTGCTTTGGTCACTTCCAGATTAGATGAACAGATGATGAATGTTTTGTGCCAGTTCTTTGATCCATTATACCACTTCTTCACGTTCCCGTACTATCGGTTAGTCCCTACTCTGGAGGAGTTCTCTGATCTACTTGGTATCTCCATTTTAGAGCAGACCCCGTTTACAGGTTGGGAGAAAGTCCTTAGGCCGAGGTAATGTCTAACTGGGAGACTAAAAGTGGGACAAAGGGCTTCTAGGCTAAGTTCTTGGTTGATCGGGCTAATCAGTTCTGGGACAGTCTAGACTTTCAGGCATTTGAAGACATTTTGGCTCTTCTCATATATGGTTTGGTGTTGTTTTCTAACTCAGATTCCTTTGTTGACGTGAATGCATTGAAGATCTTCATTTCCCGTAATCCTGTGCCCACTCTCTTGGGTGAAATTTTTCACTCTCTTTATGCCCGTACTGCTCGGAAACGGGGAACCCTTATGTGTTGTGCACCATTGCTGGGGAGGTGGTTTATTTCTCACCTCCCCAAATCAGTTTTGAAGAACGAGGAAGGAATGGGTTGGGCCTACAGGGTTATGTCTCTCTCTCATAATGACATCATCTGGAGTACTAAGAACATGGAAGAAGTGGCTATTATTGATCGCTGTGGGGAATACCCCAATGTTCCACTACTTGGAGTTCGAGGAGGGATTACGTATAACCCTTGTTTGGCCTTATGTCAGTTTGGGCGAGCTAGGAGGGAAGGACCTCATGATTTACTGATTCCAAGCATTGTCTTTGACTTCCAAGGGGATAGTGACGAGCATCGCCACAGGTTCATACGAGCTTGGGACAGGGTGCACAGGTCTGATCCACATGAGTTAGGGATGAAGACCTCTCTTCCGATGGAACCGTATCTCCGATGGGTTCGAATCCGTGCCCAAAAGCTGGGAATGTCGTACGAAGCTGTCTTACCGGTAATTATGGAGAATGCTGATGAAGAAGGGGTTCCTCCTATTGTCCTACATCCGTACATGCCAACTGAAATTGGGGCATTAAAGAGGTCTTGGATGCAGCTAAGAGAAGCACGCGATACTTACAGAGAAAAGTATCACGATAAGGATCCGAAGATTCTAAAGCTTACAAGACAGCTGGAGAATGAGAAGGTCCTCAACGACTATGTCAGCACCAACGGAAAACGACCATGGGAGCACTGATGTCTTTTGTTATTTCTAGTTTTGATTTACTTTTCAGTTTTTCTTTCTTGTAACGCCTTAAAGTCATTTGTCAAACATTGTTTCAAGTTTGTTATCTAATAAAAGTGTGTTTCATTTTAGTTTACGAATTTGAATCCCTAAAGTCTTTGAAATCATATCATACGCATTTTATTCCATGCACCTCATCCCAGGTACCCATTACAGGTTTCTCATCTTCTTCGTTGTTTATTTCAGCATCATGTCTTCTGAAACATCAACCGATCAAGCTATCAAGGCTCTACAAGCTCAAAACGCTCTGTTCCAGGAAATGTTCATGAATTTGGATAAGGGTCAGCAAGATCTGAAGACTCTTATCTTGAAGGATAAGAAGAAGAAGAAGAAGAAGAAGAAGACGGTCCTCCTGAACATGGGTCGTAGATTTGGTAACAATTTGCGAGCTTGAAGTCAATTTATCCCACTCATCTGGAGGGGGAGAAAACCAAGAAGAAAGGAGGGCTCATAGCCCTGTGGTATCTGACAACGAGACTGACTTTGACGAAGACCAGTATCCTCCGGCTGAGGATAGGTATAAACAGCTTGAAGACCGGTTAAGTGCGATGGAGATCCAGAAGGTCCCTGGGTTGGACTTTGGTGATTTGGGTTTGTCATATGGGGTGGTGATTCCCTACAAGTTTAAAGCACCAGTCTTTGCTAAATACAATGGGGTCTCCTGCCCAAAGCTACACCTCCGTTCGTATGTTAGAAAGATTCAGCCATATACCGCTGACAGGAACCTCTGGATCCACTTCTTTCAAGATAGTCTCTCAGGAACTCAACTTGAATGGTTTTACCAGCTGGAAGGAGCTAGTATCCATAATTGGGAAGACCTTGCTACTGCTTTTTACAAGCAGTACCAATACAATGCCGACCTTGCTCCAACGCGTATCCAACTTCAGGGTATGTCTATGGCTGTGAGAGAAGGTTTCAAAGACTACGCTCAGAAATGGAGGGACCTTACTGGGAGAGTTCAACCCCCGCTGGCTGATAGGGAGTTAGTAGATATGTTTTTGGGGACCTTGTCCGGTCCGTATTTCAACCATCTGATTGGAAGTTCATCGTCCGGGTTTACTGAGCTGATTATGACCGGGGAAAGAGCTGAAGCCGGTATCAAGAGCGGTAAAATACAGAAGGGTGCTTCGTCAAGCACCAAGAAGAAGCCTTTTAAGAAGGAGTCAAGTGCAGTTTACGGTGCAAAGAGCCATAATAGACCTGAACGCCGCCAAGCAGTTAATGCGGTGGTTATATCAAGACCTGTTGTTGCTCCTCAACGCAACAATTAGCCAAGGGCCGAGAGACCGCGAAGACAATTCACTCAGCTTCATATGACCCTGTCTCAGATTTTGCTGCAGTTGTTAAAGACCAACTTGGTGATTCCGAAGGAGGCCCCGAAGAATCCCAATACAACATCACCGCTGTACAATCTAAACTCCCGCTGTTCTTTTCATTCTAATAGCCCGGGGCATGATACGAATGATTGTTGGGTCCTGAAGAATGAAGTACAGGATTTAATTGATGCTAAAGAGATTGAGTTTGAAGCGCCGGAAAGGCCCAATGTTGTGACTGCTCCTATGCCCAAGCATGGAGTGAATGCTATAGATGAAGACTCGTTTGTGATTTCTGTGAAAGACATTGCTACTCCATTGATGACTGTGAAGAAGAACCTTCTGTTAGCCGGTTTATTTCCGGGCTATGGCGAAGGTTTCCGTCTGTGTTCCGTCCTACCTACCGGTTGCCATCTTTTGAAGTCAGGTGTCCAACGCCTGATGGATAATAAAGAAATTTTGTTTAAGAAGACTTTGGTTCCTTTGGTTCCTACTGAAAAAGTTGCTATAATCACCATTTTCGACAATTCTTCCAAGGCTTCCTCGAGAAAGCCTGTTAGAATTACATTTGTTCCAAGAATCGCTCCCTTGATCATTACTGTTCCTGGGCCTATCCCCTATACATCAGATAAAGTTGTCCCATGGCACTACGGGGCTGACGTATATTATCACGGAGTTAAGCAAGACTTGAGTGCTGAAGAGGCTGATACTGACGTCAACAATATTGTTGGACCTGCCAAAGTCACCCGCAGCGGAAGACTTTTCTCCCCCGAGATCTCTCCACCAACTGTTCGGAAGCCTGTTGTTATTATACCTGCCAGTACACTTGTTACTGTCCCTGTTTAAGTTTCAACCCTTACCCCTGTTGTCGAGTCATCTGATACTCGGGGCAAAGGGACCACTGATGAGCCTTCCCGGACGGAGGCACCGAAGAGGATTACTGTTGAAGCCTCTAGACAAGAGATGGAAGAAATTTTGAAGATCATCAAAAATAGCGACTACAATGTAGTCGAATAGCTGGGGAAAACCCCATCCAAAATCTCTATGTTGTCTTTGTTGCTATGCTCAGGAGCCCATGCCAAGGCTCTGATTGCCTTCCTGAAAACTGAGCACGTACCGCAGGAGACGTCAGATGATCAGTTTAAAGATTGCGTGGCTAGTCTGACTGCTAATAACAGGTTGGGTTTCTCCGACGCCGACTTGACTGCTAAGGGGAAGAACCATAATGATGCCCTGCATGTCTCCATTGAATGCAGGGGCACTACTCTAGCTCATGTATTGGTAGATATTGGATCTTCATTGAACGTTTTACCCAAGAAAGCTCTAGACCGGTTGGACTGTGAAGGTTTAGAGTTGAAGCCGAGTAACATTGTTGTTAGGGCCTTTGACGGGTCCAAGAGAATGGTACATGGAGAAGTGGATATTCCAGTGAAGGTTGGTTCTCAGATTTTTGCGTCTACTTTTCATGTGATGGACATTCGGCCATCTTATTCTTGTTTGTTGGGTCGCCCGTGGATCCACAAAGTTGGGGCAGTCACTTCTACGCTCCACCAGATGCTAAAGTACCCAGTAAAGGGGAAAATTGTGACAGTGTGAGGAGAAGAGGAGTACATGGTGAGCCACCTCAACTCTTTCCGGTATGTAGAGATGGACGGGGAGTTCATTGAGACCCCATTTCAACATTTTGAAGAAGTACCGCAGACATTGGCGTCAGCTGAAACTGTTACTGAAGATCCTCCAATGAAGATGGCTTCCCTCAAGGATGCCTGGGCTATTGTTGAGAGAGGTGGGTGTGCAAATTGGGGCCAACTCCCCGATTTTGCACATAAGACTAACAAGTTTGGTTTGGGTTTCACTGCAGAAGCTCAAAGGGTTGTTCGGAGTGCACGGATCGGGAGACCTCCCCTGTTTATCAGCAATTCAGGAGTGAATGCCATTGAAGACGATGTTGAAGAATCTAAGTTCGACAGTTGGATCTATCCTACTACCGACGGCGGACTAAGCAACTGGACAGCAAAGGACTTCGTCTTAATTTCTTTTATTACCCAGTAATGAGACTTTGTTTTGAATTTGTAACAGACAATTTTTTAAAACTTTATGGCCTAGTGTCTTACTCGGGGCACCGTGGCTTTGTTTGTGAGGGCTTTATGTGTGTCATTTCCATATATCATTAATAAAAGCATTGGACGTTTTCTTGAATTTCAAATTTTGTGCTCCTTGTTTTTCTTTTTATATATTGCAAAACAGCTATTTTACACACACTCACATATACAGGTCTACATCCATTCTGGATCCCACTGATAACGACTCTGCTACTACCGGTTATGACTTCGAAAGTCCGATCAACTTAGCCGAAGACGAAGGTGAAGATGATTGCGAAGTGCCTGGTTAACTTGCTAGACTGTTACTTCAAGAAGAGAGGTCCATACAGCCGCATGAAGAGCCAGTGGAAATAGTGAATCTGGGTACAGAGGTAGACAAGAAAGAGGTCAAGATCGGTGCAAATCTGGAAGCTAGTGTTAAACAATGGTTGATTCAGATGTTGCGTGACTATGTTGAGATATTTGCCTGGTCTTATGAAGATATGCCTGGGTTGGATACTGATATTGTGGTTCACTGATTGCCTACCAAGGAAGATTGTCCTCCAGTGAAACAGAAGGTCCGCCGAATGTGCCCAGAGATGTCTGAGAAAATCAAGGCCAAAGTTATGAAACAGTTTGACGCCGGTTTTCTAGCAGTTACTTCTTACCCTCAGTGGGTGGCCAACGTGGTTCCTGTGCCGAAGAAGGGTGGTAAGGTTCAAATGTGTGTTGACTATAGGGATCTGAACAGGGCGAGCCCCAAGGATGATTTCCCTCTACCTCATATCGATGTTCTGGTTGACAACACCGCACAGCATAAGGTCTTCTCCTTTATGGATGGTTTCTCCGGTTATAATCAGATTAAGATGGCTCCCGAAGACATGGAGAAGACAACCTTTATTACTCAATGGGGTACCTTTTGCTACAAGGTCATGCCGTTCGGGTTAAAGAATGATGGGGCAACGTATCAGCGCGCCATGGTCGCTTTGTTCCACGACATGATCCATCATGAGATTGAGGTATACATTGATGATATGATTGCAAGATCCCAGACCGAGGAAGAACACCTTGACCATTTTCAGAAGCTATTTGACAGGTTAAAGTTGTACAAGCTGAGGTTAAACCCGAACAAGTGCACCTTCGGAGTGACATCTGGTAAGCTGTTGGGTTTCGTCGTAAGTGATAAAGGTATTCAAGTGGATCCTGCAAAGGTGAAGGATATACAGGAAATACCGGCTCCCCGAACAGAAAAAGAAGTCAGAGGCTTTCTGGGACGACTGAACTACATTGCCCGGTTCATCTCACACCTGACTGCTACTTGTGAGCCAATCTTCAAGCTACTGAAGAAAGATCAAGTGGTAAGATGGAACGATGAATATCAGGACGCTTTCGAAAGAATTAAAGAGTATCTCCAAGAACCTCCTATTCTGATGCCTCCAGTTGAAGGGAGACCTTTGATCTTATACTTGACAGTACTCGACAATTCGATGGGGTGTGTGTTGGGGCAGCATGACGAGTCTGGCCGAAAAGAGCATGCTATTTACTACCTTAGCAAAAAGTTTACCGACTGCGAGACCCGATACTCGTTGCTTGAGAAAACTTGATGCACTTTGGCATGGGCTGCTCGCTGGCTGAGACAGTATATGTTGACTCACACTACTCTGTTGATATCAAAGATGGATCCAATCAAGTATATCTTCGAAAATCCTGCCTTGTCTGGAAGAATAGCAAGATAGCAGATGATTTTGACTGAGTATAACATCCAGTACACGACCCAAAAGGCAATCAAGGGAAGTGTGCTGGCAGATCATTTGGCACATCAGGCAATGGATGATTACCAGTCTATGAACTTTGAATTCTCGAATGAGAATATCATGATAGTAACCGACTGTGAAACACCTGGACCGGATGAAGGACCTGAGGAAGGATCCCGATGGTCTATGTACTTTGATGGAGCTTCAAACTCTTTGGGCAATGGCATTGGCGCCGTGATCATATCTCCTAAAGGCTCTTATACTCCGTTCACCGCCTGACTATGTTTCAACTGCACCAACAACATAGCGGAGTATGAAGCGTGCATCATGGGTCTTCGAGTAGCAATTGACCTAAGGATTAAGTTCTTAAGTGTTTTCGGAGATTCCGCTCTCGTGATCAATCAGATCAAAGGCGAGTGGGATACGAAACACTCTAATCTTATTCCTTACAAGGAGGATGTATCGAAGTTGCTTCCACATTTCGAGGAGATAACCTTTGAACACTTCCCTAGAGAGGAGAATCGGTTAGCGGACGCGCTGGCTACGATGTCTTCTATGTTCAAAGTCAATTGGGACAACGAAGCTCCCCGGATTACCATTGAGAGGTTGGACGAACCTGCACATTGATGTGATATTGAGACTGAAGAGGCAACAGATAAACCCTGGTTCCATGAGGTGAAAAGGTATCTTGAGGCTCAAGAATACCCTGAGGGTGCATCTGTTAATGATAAGAAGTTTCTAAGGAGGTTCGTGGCGAAATTTTTCATCAACAATGGCATTCTTTACAAGCGCAACCATGATTCGACCTTACTGTGTTGTGTGGATAAGAACGAAGCAGAAAGGATCATGATGGAGTTACATGAAGGTACTTTCGGAACTCATTCCAGTGGACTCACCATGGCAAAGAAGATCCTTCGGGCAGGATATTTTTGGTCCACAATGGAAGCCAACTGTTATCAGCATTCTCAGACCTGTCACAAGTGCCAAGTCTATGCTGATAAGGTGCACATACCTCTAATTCCTCTGAACGTCTTGACAGCTCCTTGGCCTTTTGCAATGTGGGGTATCGACATGATCGGCGAGATCAGACCTACGGCATCCAACGGGCATTGTTTCATCCTGGTAGCAATTGATTACTTTATAAAGTGGGTTGAAGCAGCTTCCTTTGCTACTGTAACCAAGAACGTCGTAGCACGGTTTATTCAGCACAATCTGATTTGTTGATATGGTGTACCAGAGAGGATCATTACGGAAAATGGTACAAATCTCAATAATAAGATGATCACCGAGCTCTGCAAGCAGTTCAAGATACAGCATCACAACTCTTCTCCCTACTGGACGAAGATGAATGGGGCTGTAGAAGCGGCTAATAAGAGCATTAAGAAGATTGTGCAGAAGATGACAGTGGCATACAAAGATTGGCACGAGATGTTACGATTTGCTCTTCATGGATACCGTACCTCAGCGCGGACGCCAACATGGGAAACACCCTATTCCTTGGTATATGGCATGGAGGCAGTCTTGCCCATTAAAGTTCAGATACCCTCTCTTCGGATCATGAAGGATGCAGGTTTGAGCGAAGATGACTGGATTCAGACCCGACTTGATCAGCTGAATTTAATAGACGAAAAGAGACTTACTGCTATTTGTCATGGTCAGACGTATCAAAAGCGGATGATCAAGGCATTTAACAAGAAAGTTAGACGAAAAGAGTATCAAGTTGGGGACCTGGTAATCAAGCGCATTATCTTACCACAAGGTGATCCCAGGGGCAAATGGACCCCTACTTACGAAGGGCCATTTGTGGTTAAGAACATTTTCTCAAGAGGAGCTATGATTCTGACTACCATGGATGGTGACGACCTTCCTCACCCCGTCAATGTAGACATAGTGAAAAAATACTATGCATAATCAAAGACCCACTAGGTTGACTGGCCTAGGCAAAAATAAGGGCTTCCCGGCGAACCAAAAGGGTTCCGGAAAAAATAGGGGATGAAAATGAAAAAAACTGTACACCCGGCAAGTCGAAAACCTGAAAAGGCGGCTTGAGAAAAAAAGGGTATCCCAGTGGACTGAAAACCCGAAAGGGCGGTCCAGGAAAAAATTAGGGATCAAAGCGTAACACTATGTCTCATTGGATCACCTTGCAACCAGACTTCGGTATCGACTGTCAAGCTTGGACAGCACTAGTCAATCTGATCTACCTTCAACCAAGTAGCAAAATGATGAGATGCTCGAGGACATAAGGGAAATAGCGGAGTTGGAACCCAGTGGGATTATTCACATAGCTGTTTTGTTTTGTTTTTCACAAATTTTATAAATTCTATTTGTTCGGCGGCGTTCTCTTACTAGGACGTCAGCCTCTTGTACAAAAATTCCTATTTACAGGCCAAACTTCAAAATCAATATAATTCATTTTCAAAGAAATTTCAAGCTGTTTTTTTTTCTTTATCTGTTTTGTTTTGCAAAGAACGTCCAATGGTCATTTTTGATATATGCATTTGACATTAATTGATGATCATGAATATTTACATGCGAAACAAAAGACCATTACTTGTAATATCAAAAACATGGGCAATAAGAATTGTCCAAGATTTACAGTTGCTCTATCCACCAGGTACAAGGTAAATTTAGCTGAAGAATATGGCTGAAATACTTTCACTCCCCACAGAGTAAGAAAAGGCAGTAATGTTAGCTCTCCCCAGCTGAGACTCGCAACTGCGATTGAATCGGTAATATTCTCCCCAAGCAAAGTTTACCTATCATAAGCACTGAAAAGTCTTATTATCCCCGGCGGAGTACAAAATATCCCCAGTGGAGTTTGAAATTTTCCCCAGTGCAGTCTGAAAAGGCTTCCCCAGTGGAGTTTGGAGAATCCTCCCCAGTAGACTTTTGAAGATTGTCCCCAGCAGAGCTCAAAGAATTATCCCCATTAGAGTCTAAAAGGTTATCCCCAGTGAAGTCGCAACTAAAAAGTCATCCCCAGCGGAGTTCATTCCCTTCACAAACAGGAATTCAATCCCCAACAGGATTCAGTATCACCAGCAGTGGTAATTCATCCCCGGCTGAATTTATCAGCGGAATTCTCTACAGAGTATCTCTTCCCCACAAAGTAATCTCCTCATCAGTTTATTCCCCAGTGAAGTTATCCTCTCCTGCAGGTTTATTCTCACAATCATCTTCATTTACTATCCCCAGCGGAAATGATGAATGCAGCTCTTCTCTCCAGCAGCTACCCGGGATCTATTTTCCCCAGCTAAAAACGTTACATTTCTATACATCGTGACACATGCATATATGCATCATATAACACAATATCATTTATTTTGAGAACATCATTGCCTGATACATATCATGCATTACATACAACTAACCTTTACCTTTCAGGAAGGATGCAGTTAAATTCTCACAAAATCAAAAGCTATGAAGCTTTTACCAGTCGAATTACTGACAAGTTCTTAAATCTCAGCAGAGTTTTTCTCAGTTGAATTACAGACAAGGTCCTAAATCTCGACAAAGTTCCTCCATCGAATTACAGACAGGTTCCTAAATCTCAGCAGAGTTTTCTCAGTTGAATTACGGGAGAGTTCTTAAATCTCGATGAAGATGTTTCCCTCAGTCAAATTACTAACAAGTTCTTAAATCTCAGCAGAGTTTTTCTTAGTTGAATTACAGACAAGGTCCTAAATCTCGACAAAGTTCCTCCGTCGAATTACAGACAGGTTCCTAAATCTCAGCAGAGTTTTCTCAGTTGAATTATGGGCGAGTTCTTAAATCTCGATGAAGATGT
Source organism: Vicia faba (assembly GCA_948472305.1). Taxonomy (NCBI): domain Eukaryota; kingdom Viridiplantae; phylum Streptophyta; class Magnoliopsida; order Fabales; family Fabaceae; genus Vicia; species Vicia faba. Next base: position 728,508,697 of record OX451738.1, read on the forward strand.
TTCCCTCAGTCGAATTACTGATAAGTTCTTAAATCTCAGCAGTTTTTCTCAGTTGAATTACAGACAAGGTCCTAAATCTCGACGAAGTTCCTCCATTGAATTACAGACAGTTCCTAAATCTCATCAGAGTTTTCTCAGTTGAATTACGGGCGAGTTCTTAAATCTCGATGAAGATGTTTCCCCTATTCGAATTGCTGACAAGTTCTTAAATCTCAGCAGTTTTTCTCAGTTGAATTACAGACAAGGTCCTAAATCTCTACAAAGTTCCTCCATTGAATTACAGACAGTTCCTAAATCTCAGCAGATTTTCCTCAGTTGAATTACGGGCGAGCTCTTAAATCTCGATGAAGATGTTTCCCCAAGTCGAATTACTGACAAGTTCTTAAAACTCAGCAGAGATGTTCTCTCAGTTGAAGTACAGACAAGGTCCTAAATCTCAACAAAGTTCCTCCGTTGAATTACAGACGAGTTCCTAAATCTCAGCAGAGAAGTTTTCTCATTTGAATTACAGGCGAGTTCTTAAATCTCGACGAAGATGTTTCCCCCCAGTTGAATTACGGACAAGTTCTTAAAACTCAGCAAAGATGTTCTCTCATTTGAAATACAGGCAAGTTCCTAAATCTCAACAAAATCAGACTTCCCCAGTGGAATCTTCCTCAACAGCAGGTATGCAAGCTCTCGCTAAGGTATCTCTTGTGGGATCGACACTCCTCCAAATGGCATCTGTAAGCCCATTCTCGACATCACAAAGCAACTACCACTTCATGCGAGTGCAAATTTCTGGGCACTCTAGTGTCCAATCATCTTCCACCTTCGGATCATGAAAGGCATGAAAGCCAATCTACATCCTCAGGTTTAAGAAGATTGAACAGGGGCAATTGTTGTACCCCAAAATTTTCCCTCCCATATTTCTCAAAACATTGCAAGAAAAATCTCCAAATTGCCCAAGGTTGCTCAAGAGTTGGTCAGACAAGCTCTCTCCTAAGGCAGTCTACCCTAAATTAGGGTTTGGTATTTGTTGTACCCCAAAATTTGCCCTCCCATTTCCTCAACATTTTCTCATCACAAAACCCTTGGAACTCAAAATCCAGTTAGGGTTTCCTCTGCTCAAGACTTCTCCTTACACTGTTGGCCCAAATTAGGGTTTGTGTTTGCACCAAGATGTTTTGACCTAAAATGCCTAAGATGACTTTCATGCTTCATATTGGACTCCCAAGTTTCTCCATACCAAGTTTCAAGTCTTGATTCCAAGTTTTGCCCAGTCAATTGGACAGATGACCTAGAAATCAGCTGTATTGGAAAAAAAGTCAACTGTGGCCAATTGACAGTCAAATCTCATGAAAATTGACCCACATCAACATTATGAACTCATATGGACCATTTGATCAAGTTTGGATCACAATTCCACAAGAAATTTGATCAGATCACCAAAAGGGCAAAATGGTCATTTTTAGGGTTTTGACTGCACAAAGGCAATTTTTGACTGTTTGACCTAACCAATGGCAAACCAAGCTCACATATGGACTCAAGGACTCAATTAAATGGTATTGACACATTCATCAAGCTCAAAAGATCCCAAGTACACAAGATTGACAGTTGAATTTCCCAGTCAATTGATCAATTTTGACTGTACACTGAAAAGTCAAACTTTGACTTTTTGGTCAAAATCAAGAGTCAAGATTCATTTTTCATCAAAACATGCCAAATCATGAAACTTTTTCACCAAGAAACCAAGAAATGCAAATTAGGGTTTTAAAATGGAATTTTTCATAACTTAGAATTTTTCTAAGTTATGGAAAACCCTAATTTTTTCCCAACTTTGCCCCACCTTTTCGCCAAGATCCATTTGGATTCAAACAAAAGTCAAAACAAGAAAGTTGTAGCTTGTTGCATAATATACAAATTTGATTCACAAAGTTTTCTCATTTGAAGCTTGTATCTCAAGTTACAAATTTTTGAATAAGGGCACTAAACCATTCTTAACTTAGTGAATTTTTTACCTATTTTGACAAGGTTTTCTACCCCACTTCAAGGCCATTTTCCATACACTTCCACTTGGAATTTCAATTTACATTTCAAAGATGGATTATAGTACACATTCCAAGCTTTCCAAAATGTCCAAGAACTTCTCAAACAACCTCATAACTTGAGAGAATCGAATTTCACAATATGGCAAAAACTCACTTTTGATTTGAGCATGAACATGTTCATAACTTAAGCCATTTTCAAGTCAGCATGGTTTATGCTAAATTACAGGTCCTAAAACCCTTTGACACTCAATAATTTAATGCTTATTATTTGTGCCAAGACCATGTTCTTTGTGTTCTAGCATTGCATAGTGGATTAATCTCAAAGTAGATAAAGTACTTTATCCATTTTTATAAAAGCAAGCTTTATGTCAAATTGAAATCCAAGCAAGTACAATTAGGATCTCATTGGCACAAGTTTAGGAGCTAATTGCACTGATCAAGACAAGGGTTTGCAGCTTGTTATGGGGGCCTGCATCAGTCTAAAACACCAACTTGCATTTCCTTGCTTCACATAGAAGAAACATAGCATAACTTGTACCAACTCACAAACCAGCTTACAAACACTTAGACAAAGTTATCAAACACATTCCACACATCAAAACCAAGCTATTGCACGAGCCTTTGACCTCCAATACACCCTCCATCTCAGAATCACTCTCAAACTGCAAAAATAGAGTTGCCTCTGCAGTTTGAGTGTCAACTCCTATTTCTCTCAAGCATTCTTGCCAAAACCAGTTCATACACATCCCCTAGCATCTATGCAAGCTAACCATGACCTGAAACCTGACCTGTAATCCCTCTAACAAGTTCCACCATTTTCATTTTTTCATTTTGCAGTTGAAGTTCCACAGCTCGATTCAGGGAGTTTCAAGACAAAGTAGAACTTGGAAAAGCTTCCTTACACTTCAAGGAAGCTATACAAATCATCATTTTACTCTGAAACATCCTCCATTGCAAAGCACGATTCCAACTGAACAGGTATATTCATGAAGTTCTATCTCTCTTATAAGGCATTGTTAGCTTTAGGTTTGTAAAGAAAATATGTCACAATCATAGCCCTGAACATGCCCATATAGTTAGATTTCATTTATGTTATGTGTGCTGCAAGAATTTTGAGTCTGAATATGGCATAAAAGTTAGGTCAGAAATTGGGGGAGAAGAAATTCTCCCTCATCTTAGAGAGTTAGGTCAGGTTCTTTACATGGTTAGAATCGTCTCTTCATACTGAACATTTGTTATGTTATGAGTTTTTGCTAAAAAGCCAGGAATCAAGAGTTGGAAGATGGGGAACAGGGCGCGCGTTTTTCTTCAAATGTTGTTGCTGGAGGTTGAAGACAGTGGTCTTCTGGGCTGGGCCTGGAATTTTTTCTTATTTTGCACCCCATAATTGCTTCTGAACCCCCTGAGTCCATTTTCTTATTTCTTTGACTTTTTTGACTTTTTCTTTTTTGTTTGACTTTGTTTATTTTTTCTCATGACATTAAAAATATAAAAATATTTTTTCTCACCATTTTTCTATTTTTTAGGCATTTATTTGATTATGTTGACATTTATGCATATTTATATATATATATACACTAATATTTAGAAAATTAAAAAATAATGCAAATATATTTTCTTTTCTGATTTTTATTACATTTTTCCCTTTTGAAAATATTTTATACAAAAAACATATTTTTGTATAAATATTAATTATTATTATTTTTTATATATATATGATATTTATTTAGTAAATAATATAGATATATACATATATTAATATACTTAGAATAAAATACTAAAATATATATATTTTATTTTATTAATATTAAACACTAAAAAATCATTTTTTTTACAAATACATTTCTTTTCTTATTTTATTTTTGTGTAAAAATGACAAAATATTGTATATACCAATAATAATACATTTCATTTAATGAAAATTAAGGTTTTGCCCTAAATTTGAAAATACTCCAAAAGTAATATCTTTCTATTTTCTTTTTTTATTCTTACATAAATAATACTTTTTTTTATACATATACAAAACATTTTTGCATCTTGCATATTTTTATTCCATTTTTATTTAATTATTGTACATTGATTAAATTGCAAATTCAATTGATGTAATAGTTTTAGGTTTAAATTACTTGTCAATATCCCCATTTGAACATTTGTACCCCCCTTCCCATATTTGGTTGTGTAATAGCTTAGTAAATTTATTTTCGCACTTTATCGCTTTCTAATTATGCCATGTTAGAATTAGGGTTTATATGCGAGAAAACGACAAAAATAGTTATGACCTAATCTCAAGACAAACAAGCATGAAAATGAACACACAAATCACACTTGCACCCCCTAGGGTATTCCACTTGTTGCCTTTCAAAATTGGGCCATATTGCATGTTAAGTCTCTTTGGGCAAAACAAAATGATCATAGTCCCTCGATAACATTTTTCAAAACACTTCCAAAACAAATGATCAAGTCCCTTAAAGAAAATGCCCAAAGATACTTGGCACCATTGCAATTATGGTCTAAACGATGACCCTCGCCCGTCCCTTTCACATCCTAACATGAGATTGTCCACCAAATACAATGGTGGAACAAACTTATTACAAGGTTTAAAACATAGCAATGAACTTTTGAGAAATTTAGGAGTAGATAACCTCTTAGTTATTTGAATCAAACTTGCAAAAACAAAACACTTGCCTATTTTCTAAAACCACATTTCACAACACTTTCAAAACAACTTTCAAAAACAAATGAAAAACTTTTCAAAAGACATACATCTTTGTATACATCCCCACATGGATCATTACAAAGATTTCCACCACATTGGCTTCTTTTCAAAAACATTTTCAAACCCACACACACAAAGCACCATTTCAAACAATTGAAAACAAAAGGCAAGTGATATAAGCAAGTAACTAAGAGCCCATGGATAACCATGAATAGAAAGGGTGCTAATACCTTCCCTTTCTATAATCTACTCCCCGAACCCAAGAAAAACATCTCAAAGGTTTTTTGCTGTGCTTTTTAACCTTTCTGTAGGATAAAATAAAAAGTCGGTGGTGACTCTTGCTCAACCGCACAAGTGCGAATACGAACGCAAAACACTAGTCAGTTCTCCCACCGTATCACAGTATTGCATCAAGATTCTTGAGTACAAATGACCTCAAGTGCTAACCAATGTCCTAATATGTTCTCAAGATCATCCATGACAAATTTCAAGCCTTGCAGAGGAAGTTTGCTCAGTCAATTGCTCAAAAGGTCCAAAATCGACTGTGCTAGGGCAAAAGTCAACTGAGACCTACAAACAGTCAAACTTCAAGATTTTTTGTCAACATTCTAATTTTGAAGGATATTTCATCATTTTATCAAGGGTTGATAATGATTCATCAAGGATTGCTCAAAATTCATCAAGATTCAAAAGTTGCTAAATTAGGATTTTGTAGGAAAAGTCAACTCAACTTTGACCAAGCATAACTTTCTCATAATTTATGAGAAATGACCCATCCAAAGCTCATTTTTAAGAGGATGAAATTCCATACAATCCATATTCATACCCCCAAGATCAAAAAATTCACTCACAAGAAGTTATGAATTTGGACATTATAGGTCATTTTGAAAAGTCAACAAAAACACCTTTTTCGTAAAAGCTTCTAACTTGAGAATGGAATATCAAATTGATATGAGACAAAAAGGTTTGGTTATAGGACAACCCAAGCTTTCTAAAAAGTCCAATAACACCTCCAAAAGTTCAAAATTGAAGAAGTTATGCATTGTTGAAGTTGGACTTTTTTGCAAAATTGCCAAAAGTCAACTATCCCCAAAACTTCAAATTTTGCCAAATGGGCCCATTGTTTTTCACTTGTTTTGAGTTTTCATTGTAGCCCACGTGTTCCAGCCTTTGCCATATGTCCATATCATTTTTTTATTAATTATTTTGATTTTATTTGAATTAATTTGATTTAAATCAAAATAAATCAAATAAAAATCCAAAGGCATTGATAACAAAGATTTTGTGGTGATTTCAGGTTCCATTATGCAGCTGGCCATCATCCAATTCGTATCAAGTGAATCATGTGCAAAAAAGATTGAAATTAAGCCAATTTGGAAAGTTTGTAAAGACAAATCAAATCAAATATCAAAGCCTTAATAGAGCAAGATTTGAACCACAAATGCTACCCTAATCCAATGTACAATACATAAGCAAGCAAGAGGCACGAAAATAAGGGTTGGACATCACTTGTAGAACCAGAACAAAAACTTGCAAAATCACAAAAAAGTGAGAGATCAAAATCAAGGTTAGAGACGTTTTTAGGGCTCGAGACTTGTCCCAATCGATTCCTGGCAACGCACACAAACTATCCCAATCCAAACCAAGCATTCTCAGGCCCTCATACGCACTGTAAGTCTCACGCGAGTTACCCCTGTTCTTTATTTCATATCTCTGAAATTAGACATTGTTTTCATAAACTAGTTGCATAGTTGTAATCCTCGCATCATTTACAAGGTTTTGGCATCATTTGATTTCATTTATCTGACCGGTATCAAGATCTACCATAGCTATGGTTCTTTGTTCGTTTTTAGGGCTTTCTTTTACAGGTGAAATTGGCCTTAATGGTGGTTATGGCTTTGATCAGAGAGGTGAGACGAGGCTAACCATGGTCTTGGATTCCATTTATATGGCCTGGAGCAAGTTTTAGAACGAACCTGTGTTTTTAGCTACGGATAGAAATCAGCAGGTAAAGTTACAGTGATGGGAGGACAGGTATGAAATCGTGTCACCCACCCATTGGCCGGTTCAAATATTACGCGCTTTTTTTATTTTTTTTCTGGCATTTGATTTGTTTTTATATATTATGTTTCACTTGCATTATTATAACAAAAACAACAACACGCCCCAGCGGTTAACACGTCAGCGTTCAAGGCATTCCAAGGTTGGAGGTCAGGGGTTCGATCCTTGCCTCCAGCCATTTGTATTTTCTTGTTATTTTTCAGGAAATTATGTGCACGCTCAGGCTTGATGTCTACCATACTCCCTCACCATCAAAAGCGCCAGATGGCCAAAGGGCCAGATCTGGTGGTCAATGTTGGAAGTCCACCATAAGCCAGGTCAATGCACGCACACTGGATCCCAAAATTCCACATGGGTCAGCTTCAAATGGGCCAAGAAATTGCTACCTACACCCCAAAACCAGGCCCATTCTCTCTTTTCTTGATATTTTGTTTTATTACTTTAATTTTGTTTAATTTATTTCTAACCAATAACAAAATTCCTTTTTATCAAATAAAATCACAAAAATACTTTTTTTTATCCAATCAAATTTTAAAACTTTTATTTTCTTTAATAAATTTTAATTAATTAGCTAGGTTGTTAATTTTAGGAAACTGTAATTTATTTTGTAAATAAATAAAATTAATTAGACTTAATTAGGTTTTAACTACTAATTTAATTATTTTATTTTCTTTCTTAAAATAACAAAACCCAAAAATATGTCATTAATTATTTTTTCCATTTAAGTTATTTAATTAATTAATTTAGCTTTTAATTTAGGATTTAATTTCCTTTCTTAAATAAAAACAAAAAAACATTTTCTTTTAAAAAGGGGGTCAAAACCCTAATTGTGTATCCGATTTAACTTCACGTCGCGCTTTATTTATCTTTATCCATATTAATGTATCTGCTTACGGATTGTAATAGTTAAATAGAACATTTATTTATTTACCGCTTTATTTTATTTTATTTTCCAAGGGTTTCTTTTGGCGATGTAAATACCCGACGCCTTGTAATTTAATTTTCGCACCTTTAATTTCTGCAAACTATACAACTGTTAGATGTTTGATAATAGGGTTTGCATGACAAGAATGAATTTCTGAATTTAAAACAGTTAGATCACCCTAAATGTGAAAAGATAAAATAATCTGAAATTGAATCATTCGCACATGCGCACTCTTAGGGTACACTCCCACTTGGTTGCCTTCGGAAAACGGTCATTGAGTATAGGATATTTTAGTGGTCATCCTTTTGTCCAAAGATCATAGTTGCCTCGGAATGGTTGCCTCGGATATTGTTGCCTCGGATAAATGATCTAAGACATTAGGGTTGCTACTAAGACGTCCTAACATTGCTTTAGTGACTGTATGTCCCTCATTCGAATTGACCCTCAAACTCCAACGACAGTGCTACCTACTCGCAAATAGTGGGATAGCATTGTCTAAAGGAAATTAGCATAGAACGATTCTTTTTTCGAGTAGGTAGATAGTTCTTAGATACTTGCTCATCCAAAACAAATTTTTCACACTTACACTCCTTTTCAAACAAAGTTTTCAAAACACTTCATTACACTCTTGAGGACAGAAGCAAGAGTTAAATCAAAGTTAAAACAATTTTTTTCAAAACCCACAAGCACAAAGAAAACATTTTTAAAATGATGAGCAAGTACCTAAGAGCCCGTAGATAACTACGGATAGAAAGGGTGCTAATACCTTCCCTTTCTATAATCTACCCCTCGTACTCAGAAAATATCGAAAAAGGAATTTTTCTATGCTTTTTCCTTTCCTTGTTGGATAAAATAAAAGTCGGTGGCGACTCTTGCTTACCGCGACATTTTGCAAACGCAAAACGCAAACCAGCATTCCCAAAAAATAGTCAGTTCTTCCCACCGTATCACAGGATGGAAAATATTTTTTGGTTAAAGAGTATAGTCGGAGTCAATAGCATGACAGTGTGAGATAAAGTCTTTTAAATTATTATTTTCTGCTGAAAAATATTTTAAAACATCTTACGCCGACATTTTATTGAGTCCCCGAAGTACAATGTGAGTTACATACAGGTGTCTCATTATTGAATATTTTTATTTAAATTTTATTTCCTCGTTCAAATTTGTTTATCGTTTCCGTCGATAATAACAAGAATCATTAGCCTTAGATTTACATAGTAACATTAGATAACATCAGTTTGATTATCAGTCCTTCTGGACTCAATATCTTTTAAAACTACGCGATTAGACTGTGCACTTGCAGTCATTAAACCTGATAGACTTTTAAAGTCATGATCATTATAAGGTGTGCTACCTTGGGTCATGGTGTTATAAACACATGACTTGACAAAATTAATGTCTCACAAACTTTTATACAAGTAAAAGCACCAATGTTAGACTATAAAACATTTACCTTGTAGTTGAAGAGATGTGTGACATTTTCATTAGGAGAAAGGATGGTAAGAATGCTCACATAGAAAATGTACTTTATATACCTAGTATGATGTGCAACTTAATGAACATTAGACAACTGGTTGAGAAGGGATCTTCAAACACTATGGATGAAAAACTAGTGCAACTTTTTTATCCTCACAAAAAGTTGGTACTTAAATCCATATTATCAAAGAGGTGTGCTTGTCAACCACCACTTATAATGATATTGAACTACTTTGGCATACAAAGTATAGACACTGGTATTTTATAACCCTAAGTGAATTTAAATCTAATAATTTAGTGCTTAGCCTACCTAAGTTGAACGCAAACAAAAACATTTATCAAGCATGTATGAGAAGCAAATATAGTAGATTTTTCTTTGTAACAGACATGCCTAAGAGATTAAATTATACACTTGGAGTAATGCATTCTGGAATATGTGGTCCATTATAAATTTAATCACTGGGTGGGACCAAGTATTTTATTATTTTTTTCATGAACATGCATGAATTTTGTGGTTGTAAATTATTAAGCACAAAAGTCATGAGACTCTTGAAGTGTTTAATAAATTCAAAATCTTTGTAGTTCCTTTTGTTTATATGCATTAGGTAAAACAACATATGTGTTGTACTCCAATTTGTTTCCCTAAGATCCCTTCATCATACCATAGTGATTCAATCACAACAAGATCACATTAGGGCTCTTGGTCCTCTTCCATATCTTTAGTTTTGCTCTTTGAAGAATCACCAAGCATCTTGACTTGTTTTATTTTGTGATCATGGATATTTTGTCTTGATCTTATTTCTAATTAATAAAATGCAATGTTGGATGGTCTTACTTATTAATAATGTAGGTAAAGGCAATGTGGCTTAGCAAATTGATCCATGGGTTCATGAGTTTATTTCCATGCCCTAGTCAATGAAGCTTGAGAACTACAAACCTCACCCTTGAAGTTGTTTTGGAAAAAATGGCATGGCAAGGTTTATTTTAGGTTCATCACATTTCAAAGTTATCAAATTGATTCAAAGATACAAGGGGTTGATGGAAGAAGTTGTCATGATTGGACAAGGCCTTGTTCCCATTGATCACAAGTGCATATTTATCTAAATTCTCAAGATATGGAAATGGTTTTTATGGCTATGGGTTCTCATTATCATCATCAATAACTTCTATTTACAAAGAAAGAGTGTTGGTACAAGAAGGTTGGTCAAAATTGTCAAAGTTCCTCAAAGCATTTTCTTGGTCTAGGAGATATGGTTTTGAACTTCAAAGAAGTATATCTTGCTCATCTTTTGGTATTTTTGAGTGATTACAAATACATCCTTCTCTTCAAAGGGTTATTAACAAATCACTTCAAAAGTTTCAAGGAGTTTTCTTGTGGAAGAAACTTGACGATGAAGAAAGATTACAAGTCCCCAGATGAACCCTCATTTTCTCATGTTTGACTTCAAATGATCATAACTTGGTCAGTATTTATCACCTTGAGCCCACTCTTTTCCATAATGATCTTGAGGATGTGAACTTTATTCCTTCTTTTATGTGCAAGGTGAAAAAATTGATAGAAGATGCCTTAAGGATGCAAAATATTATAGGTCATTTCATGACTTTTTGCCAACTTCAACAATTCATAACTCTCTCAATTTTTGGATATTTGGAATGGTTCAAGTCTCAAAATTTCATTCAAGAGGTCTATTTCATTCCATCTTTTTTGGTCAAGATCAAATTCCAAGAAGAAGGCCATGTTTGGATGCAAAAGATTATAGGTCACTTTTGAAGAAAAACTTGAAATATTTCTAAGTATGGAAAGTCAACTTTTTTTCCAACTTTGACTCATTGCAACTTTCAGCTCAAATATCCATTTGATTCCATTCTTTTCCCATTGCAAATCTTATAACCTCATCTTTCTAAAGCATCAAGAATCATGCCCTAAGACCCCTTGAGTTGAGAATGCCATTGATTTTAACTTGGTAACTTAAAACTGAAGTTTCTTCAAAAGTCAGAATTTGAAATCCTTGATTTAGCTTCTAAACACATTTTTCCTGTGTGTTTTTGCTTCTAAACATGTTTAGTGGACTTCCAGAAGTGATTAGCATAGCAAAACGCGTGTTTTAGTTGAGTTTCGATCAAAGTAGAAGTCACACTTTTCTTGTTTGCAACTTCACACAATTCCCTCCAAACTTCATCATTTCACACGCTTGAGCATTCCATTTGATTCCCTATAAATAGAGGGTCATCCCTCATTTATTTCCTCAAGCTTGAATAGCCAGAATCACCCTGCCAAACTTGCTCCATAACTCGATTTTCTATAACTTCGTAATCAGTATTCAAGCCTTTTTTTAATCCAACTTTTCTATCAATTCACCTTCCTTGATCTTCCCTGAAGCTAACCATATAATTACCTTCAAGAGTCGTGCCCTATATTGCTCCATAGAAGTCTAGTTTCAGAGCTCTGCAACTCAACTTTAATAGGTAGATTTCTCCATCAATTCTTCAAAACTTTGATATCATTGTGATGCTCTCATTTCCCTGGTTCTAGTCGCAACGCTTACTTTTATCTGGAAACACATTTTGACCATGAAATTTCAAATCCCTTTTCAAAACTTTCCTTCCAAATTGCTTGAGCTACAGTTTATATAAATTTGTCGCGAAGGTGTGGTTGTCTTCGTCTTGAAGAGACGAAGCGAATGGCATAGGTCTGAGCTTCTGATTTTACAGTTTGAGAGACCTGCAATTCACGTTGGCTGGAGGTTGAAGATGACCAATGTGTCATCTTCCAACCAATGAAAGTGCGCCACTTGTTTTTTTTTTAATTTTTGATTTAATATGTGACCCAGTGTTTTATTCACTAATGACCATGATATGCACAGCGTGTCGGATCTCTTGGATTTGATTACTAACGCGTTTTGACTCTCATCCATTGTTCCACATCTTTTTGGTTTTTATTATAATTTCTGATTTTTATATTTAATTGTTTAAAACTTCAAAAAATCATAGAAAATTCATTTTTAATCCAAAAAATCTGGAAAAAAAATATGAAAAATATTTTTGATTCTTCTCTTTCTAATTTTTATTTTTTTCACAATTTTATTTTGTGTTTTGATATTTTTTATGAATTTTCACTTTATTTGAATTGTTTTAAATGTTTAAAAATACTTTTATGCATTTTTAAATTCTGAAAAAATTATGGAATGACCAAATGATATTGTGATAAATATTGGTAACCTCATTTATTTTGTATTTCTGACTTTGTTATTTTTTATCATTTTTGGTTTATTTTACTCATTTCTTTTAATTTTAAAAATAGTTTCTGACTTTAAAAAATTACCAAAAATTTTATAAAAATATTTGAGTCCTTTTCTGATTTTTTTATGGTCTTACTTTTTATTTCTAGATTAATTTGAAGATAGTTGATTTTTTTTCTCTTTTTTTTCTATTTTTAAAACTTTTTAAAACTTTTTTTAATGTATATATTAAATGCAATATTATTTTGTGATTATTTTCTGGCTGATCTTGGTTTAAATTTTTGATTATGAACTTTGTTAACATCATTAGATCCATGGTGTTGAGTCTAACTCCATAAAAATGGATGAATGATTTTAATAATAGTTTAATTTAAATTTAGTTCAAATGTGGTTTGTATTCTTTCCCACCCCTCTTCATCTCATCCCTTTCTTATTGCACTAAGTGTTATTGGAGTATGATCTCTATATCATGTCTCAAAACAAATGGTGCATAGATTGCTATTGACCGGCCTCAAAATAGGTGCGACTTCTATATAAGTCCACTTACGATTGCTTAACATAGCGCTAAATTTTGTCCCGATTGGAATAAATGATCATTTGTGGCTCAAACCTATGTTTGTAAGCCCAATCATGTTAATTTGATCCCTTTGATCCAATAACTTTGAGATTCATTGTGTAGAGGCTTTGGTTCTATCAATCCTCTAATGGATCTACAACAGTTTTGGTCAATGCGGATCACTTAAACATCGTTGATCATTAAATGGTACTTGTGAGGATTCCAAATGGATGATATACTTGACAAAAAGCAAATGCAACTTGTTGTGTGGAGGCTTTGGTTCTACCAATCCTCTAATGAGTTCCAAATGCAAGTTTCAAGATGTTCATCTAACTAACCACTAATTATTAATTTGTTTCATTGTATGCTTTTATTTTTTTATGCTTTATGTGTCATTTACTTTAAGCATTACATTTCATGTATTTGTATTTTTCTCACTTGAGCATTTATATCCTTATTATCTTTGTTTTGCTCACTTGAGCCTTTCTTTTCTTTTTCAAGTCACCTAATAATCAACATGAACCCTAAATAAGGCTTTAATGATACTTGGACTACTTGGTTACTATCCTTGGCATTATGGAGCATTGGACTTCTTGGACTTAGGATTAGAAACCTCGGCCTATGCTGGAGACCTTGTGACCTTAATTGATATTTTGTCTGGAGTTCTTGAGGTTTACCTCAAGACATTGGGTTATTTGTTTGTTTTGTGTGCAGGTTATTGTGATTACATTCTTTGTCTGTAATTTGGAATTCACCCGTATACAGTCGTTACTCTGCCCAATTTTTGTGAAGACTTAATACACGTGAAGTTTGGTTCTCAAGAGGTCTAGTATCTTTTCTTGTTTGGTTTCAATCTAAAGAATGGGAATTACATCTTGACTCATAATGTCAATTATTGGCTTCTTGTTGGTTAGATGGTTCTCATCCCTAGCTTTTACCTTATGCTTTAGGATAGTCTCTTCTTCTCCTCCCATCTTCTTTAATTTCAAAAATCTTCTTCCTCCTTTTGAAAACTTTTCTTGTTTTAAAACTTGAACCATTTTCATAATAAACTTGGACTTATGTCCATGCATTTTCAAAAACCTTTTCATAAATAAACTTCAATCAATTTATTAATACCTTGACATTTTTTGTGAGAAGACTAAAAGTCAATCAATCTCATTTCAAACCATTTTGCCACTTTGGCTTTTTATTTTTAAAACCTTTCTCAAAATATTAGACTCTTGTCAATCCTTGTAGTGATGCAAACAACTATACTTCTACAATATGTAGTGAAGAGAGATATTTTCCACATGGGTCTTGAGTGAGGCATTGTTGATTTTAAAATCCAATCCATATCCTCCACTTTGAGATAATGCAAATTCTCCTTTCTCATGATTGTGGTTAGTAAGTATGTTTTCCATACGGACAATGACGGTGATGTCGTATCTCATAAAATCAACCAACACAACTATGTTTTAAAATTTTTAAAGGTGAACTACGTGTACCCTGATCCCCTATTGCACGAAATGTGGTACGTAGGCACTAAAGGTTAACAACCACGGCGGGTGAAAAAATTATAAAAAAATATATACTTCTTTTCTCACATCCACCATCTATATTTCATACAATATTTTATAGACAAAAATAAATAGATTTTTACAAAGAGGTTCTTGCGGAGTACTGTAGATGTTTAGGGTACTAATACCTTCCCTTTGCATAACCAACCCCCTTACCTTGAATCTTTCCCCCCTCTTTTGGGTTATTCGCTCATTTCCCATTCCTTTGGAAACAATAAAGCGCAATGGCGATTTTTATTTTGATCTGTATAAGTCTAGTCAAATCCAATGACTTAGTCTTTAACATTTCTACCGCTATAGAAAAAATGGCGACTTCACTGGGGAAAGATTGACCTCTTGCTGGTTCATCCTTAAGTGGGTTGAGCCTATCTTTGTTTATATTTGTGTATGTGATATTTTTACTTATGTTTTATATGTTGTATATATGTTTATCTGGATTTTCCTGGTTTCTAGGGTGCTTGGTGATTACTCATAACTCCTATACCCGGACTTGGGAAAACTTTAAGATAGGATGGGCGGTATAGTCATGTTAACTTTGAGGGAGTAATCCCAAAAAAGGAGGCGTGAAATCCCCCACTCAGTGGAGACCCCTTTAACTGTAGTGTCGTTTACCGAGTAATCGGGAAGACGTACTACTTTCGACCTGGGAGCCTGCTGAAGCTGAGGACTGTAGAATACCTAACCCATCTTGGCCTTTTAGGTGTATTGCAAAAGCTATGACGGAGTAATCCATAAACAGTTGTCACGCGATACTATGCTCGGATTGTTAGAACAAAGTTTGAATCTACTACCCTAAGTTTAAGTTTTGATGATAACAAAATGAAAAGATATATTAATTATGTGATTCATGTAAGAACTATTTGCTACCTAAAATATTACGTTCTGTTTTGCAGAAACTCTGATAGGTATCAGCAAGAGCACACTTAATCAGCATCAGAATATTAGTTATTAAAATCAGCATTAGAGATGCTATATCAGAATACCAGAATCAGAAGAACAATTCACGTGTATATTGAAGCTTGATGAACAGAACTGCGCTCAACACTCTGATAAAGACAACAACAGTTCATCATCACTTAAGCAGAGTCAGAATGAGGCCAAGCCAGAACACGCTTTAAGTAGCAACGGTACTGTGCATTCAAAGCAAATTATTACCAACGGCATCATTCCAGACAAGATCTGCTCAATAAGGAAAGTTTGTTATTGGCATTGAATCAAGAATATTGCTCCAACGTTCAAAAAATTCAGTGCTATATAAACAACACAATGAAGATTGAATTGGCTAATGCTCTACATCATATTACACGCCTAAAAAGCTAATCATCATCTTCCTTCTCTCAGTTTTCTAAACGCTTCATATCTCCTTACTCAGTATTTTAGCAATCTAGTTTCATAAGCTTAAATTGTGTAACATCACAGTTGTGATACGGTTTTGTAGAAAACATTCACACACCTAGATTTCTCTTCTTTGTAAGAAAGTGTTTCCTTGACAAACCGGGTTGTGGTTTGCATCAAGAAGGCTTTAGCAGTTGTTAAAGTAGATTGTAATATTCAGTTGAATATAGTGGATTAAGACCTCGTTGGAGAGAGGCGAAATCACCTTGACGGGTGGACTGGAGTAGTTTGAGATCAAACGAACCAGGATAAAAATATCTTGTTTATTGCATTGATTTTCAGTTTTACAATTCAACCCCCCCTTCTTGTGTTTTTCACTTCTTCAATTGGCATCAGAGCGCCTGGTTCTGAGCTAAAACACTTAACCGTGTCAGTACAAGATCCAGCGTCAGAAAAACACAATGGCAGGAAATTATTCTCACACCAGCAATGACAACCATGAGGACAGAGACAGATTCAACGGGAAACCTCCAGTCTTTGATGGAGAAAACTTTGATTACTGGAAAGACAGAATTGAAAGCTTCTTTCTGGCACATGATGTTGATCTGTGGGATATGGTGACAGATGGATACACGCACCCTGTGAATGCAAGCGGTCAGAAGATTGATAGGAAAACAATGTCTGACCAACAAAAGTGTGACTTCAAGAATCACCACAAGGCCAGAACCATCCTTCTCAGCGCCATCTCGTATGCTGAATATGAAAAGATCTCCAACAGAGACACAGCAAAGAACATGTTTGACTCACTTAGAATGACGCATGAGGGCAACGTTCAGGTCAAAGAAACTAAAGCTCTGGCGCTCATTCAGAAGTGTGAGGCGTTCAAAATGGAAGAAAGTGAATCCATTGAAACAATGTTCTCAAGATTCCAGATTCTGGTAGCTGGTCTCAAGGTTCTGGACAAAGGTTACTCTACTGCTGATCACGTCAAGAAAATCATCAGAAGTTTACCCAAGCAGTGGAGGCCAATGGTTACAGCCCTGAAGCTAGTAAAAGATCTCAACAAAATTTCTCTGGAGGAACTTATCAGCTCCCTCAGAAGTCATGAGATAGAGCTAGAAGCTGATGAACCCCAGAAGCAAGGTAAGCCTTTAGCATTAAAATCTAACAAAAATCTGAGTCTAAAGTTTTGCAGGCAGTTGAAGAAACATCTGATGGATCCTCATCAGAAGAAGACGAACTCTCCCTCCTCTCCAGAAGAGTGAATCAACTGTGGAAGCAGAGGCAAAGGAAGTTCGGGAATCCCAGAAGATCTGATCAGAACGAGTCTTCTTCCAGATACAGAAGGACAGATTCTTCCTCTGGATACAGAAGATCTGAAGGCTCCTCAGGTAGCAGAAAGCCAAATACCAAGGACATCATCTGCTATGAGTGCAATGAGCAAGGACACTACAAGAGTGACTGCCCAAAGCTTCAGAGGGAAAAGCCCAAAAAGAAGTTTGGAAGAGAAAAGAAGAAAAGTCTCATGGCTACATGGGATGACTCTGACTCGTCTGAAGCTGACTCAGAATCAGATGATGAGAGAGCAAACATAGCTCTCATGGCTAACATTTCAGAAGATAGTGAAGCTTCTGAATCAGACTCAGAATTAGATACTGAAGAGGTATTTCCTAACTTTGCTGTTAATTTTACCAAGGCTGAACTTGCTGAAAGCCTTAATGAAATCCTGGAAAGGTATCAGCAGATTAGAGTTAAATTCAGAGACCTGAAAAGGAATCTTGAATCTGACTCTAATAAGACTGAGAGTCTTAAATTGGAGAATTCTGAGCTAAGAATTAAAATTTCAAAATTAGAAAATACTTTACAAAACTCTAAGAAGGAACCAATTTCTGAAACTCCCAGCAACGCTGATAAGATCATCAAGAAGTATGATCACAGTTTCCAGAAGTTCCTTGCTAAAAGCATAGATAGAAGCAAAATGGCTTCAATGATCTATGGAGTTAGCAGAAACGGCAGGAAGGGAATAGGATACCAAGGTAAGGTTCCTACACCAAAGAATGTCATGGATTTAACCATTAAACACACTCCTCTGAATTCACATTTTGTGTATGGTCACACACATGATATCAAATACACTAGCAGTAAGTACTCTGTGAAACCAAAATTCAACAAGAGTTTTGGTAAATCTAACAAATCAGGACCCAAGAAAATCTGGGTACCTAAGGATAAAATAATACATGTTGCAGATATCTTTAGCAGCAAATCAGAAACCCCAGTCATGGTACCTGGACTCTGGCTGCTCGCAACACATGACGGGAAGAAGGCATATGTTCCAAAGCCTGGAACTTAAGCCTGGAGGCCACGTTGGCTTTGGAGGCAATCAGAGGGGAAAGATAATTGGCTCTGGAACTGTAGGTAATGGAAATCTTCCCTCTATTAATAATGTTCTGCTAGTAGATGGATTAATGCATAATCTGTTATCCATAAGTCAATTAAGTGATAACGGTTATGATATAATCTTTAATCAAAAATCATGTAAAGCTGTTAGTCAGAAAGATGGGACTATCCTGTTTAATGGAAAGAGGAAAAACAACATTTACAAAATCAAACTTTCTGAACTAAAAAGTCAGAATGTAAAGTGCCTTCTGTCTGTTAACAACGAGCAGTGGATCTTGCACAGAAGATTGGGGCATGTTAGTATGAGAAGAATATCTCAGATTAACAAACTCAATCTGGTCAGAGGACTTCCTAATTTGAAGTTCAATTCAGATGCTCTGTGTGAAGCATGTCAGAAAGGCAAGTTTGCAAAACCTTCTTTTAAATCTAAAAATGTTGTTTCTACCTCTAAGCCATTAGAACTTCTGCACATTGACTTATTTGGACCAGTTAAAACTGCTTCAGTCAGTGGCAAGAAGTATGGGTTAGTAATCGTAGATGACTATAGCAGATGGACATGGGTAAAGTTCTTAAGACACAAGGACGAGTCACACTTTGTGTTTGTTACCTTCTGTAACCAAGTTCAGAATGAAAATGATCTTAGAATCGTTAAAGTCAGAAGTGATCATGGTGGAGAATTTGAAAACAAAGATTTTGAGTCATTCTTTAATGACATAGGCATTCTGCATGATTTCTCTTGTCCTAGAACTCCCCAACAAAATGGAGTTGTAGAACGAAAGAACAGAACATTGCAAGAAATGGCCAGAACCATGATCAATGAGACAAACGTTGCTAAGATCTTCTGGGCAGAGGCAATAAACACAGCGTGTTACATTCAGAATAGAATCTCAATAAGACCTATTCTGGAAAAGACTCCATATGAATTGTGGAAGAACAGAAAGCCCAACATTTCATATTTTCATCCATTTGGATGTACCTGTTTTATGTTAAATACAAAGAATTATTTGAACAAGTTTGACTCTAAAGCACAGAAGTGTATTATGTTAGGATACTCTGAACGCTCAAGAGGGTACAGAGTATACAATACAGAAACACAGATTGTGGAAGAATCAATCAGTGTTTGTTTTGATGATAAGCTTGACTCTGAAAAGTCAAAGAAGAATGAAGTTTTTGCAGGTATGGAAATTGAATTTACAGGTTCTGAAGACAAGTCATCAGAAGCTCTCAACACAGACACTCCTTCAACGTCTGAAAGGAGCACTGCTAGCAATCCTACAACAGCTGCTGATCAACCTCATAAGAGATTACCCAGAAGCAGCTTGGATCACCCAGAAGAGACTATCTTAGGAAGAAAGGAAGATCCAATCAGAACAAGAGCAAGCTTCAGAAACTCTGAAGAAACCCTCATGGGACTTGTGTCTCTGATTGAACCTTCTTCTATTGATGAAGCACTTCTGGATAATGACTGGATTCTGGCAATGCAAGAAGAGCTGAATCAATTCACCAGAAATGACGTATGGGATCTTGTTCCCAGACCAAAAGGATTCAACGTCATTGGAACAAGATGGGTCTTCAGAAACAAGCTAAATGAACAAGGTGAAGTCATCAGAAACAAAGTACGACTGGTTGCACAAGGTTATAGTCAACAAGAGGGGATAGACTATACAGAAACCTTTGCCCCAGTCGCCAGGTTAGAATCTATCAGACTTTTAATTTCATTTGCTGTTAATAGAGGCATCACTCTGTATCAGATGGATGTCAAGAGTGCATTCTTAAATGGTTATATAGAAGAAGAGGTTTATGTGCCCAAACCCCCTGGTTTTGAAAACACAAAACATCCAGAACATGTTTTCAATCTAAAGAAGTCACTATATGGTCTGAAGCAAGCTCCCAGAGCTTGGTATGAAAGACTAAGTAACTTTCTGTTAGAAAATGAATTCACCAGAGGGAAGGTGGACACTACCTTATTCTGTAAATCAGTTAAGAATAACATCTTAGTCTGTCAAATTTATGTTGATGATATTATTTTTGGCTCTACTAATCCTTCTCTTGGAAGAAAATTTGCTAAGTGTATGCAGGCAGAATTTGAGATGAGCCTCATGGGGGAACTGAAATTCTTTCTAGGAATTCAGATCAATCAAACTCCAGAGGGAACTTACATTCATCAGAGCAAATACATCAGAGATCTTCTGAAGAAATTTGACCTCTCAGAATGTAAGCCATCAAAGATTCCAATGCATCCCACGTGCATTCTAGAAAGAGAAGAGGTAAGCAAAAAGGTAGAACAGAAAGTCTACAGAGGTATGATTGGTTCTCTCCTTTATCTGACAGCTTCAAGATCTGATATATTATTCAGCGTATGTATTTGTGCTAGATTCCAATCAGATCCTAGAGAATCTCACTTAACAGCTGTTAAGCGAATTTTCAAGTATCTGAAAGGTACTACTAATCTGGGTTTGTTTTATAGAAAATCTAGTGATTACAGTTTAGTAGGCTACTGCGATGCTGACTTTGCTGGAGACAGAGTAGAGCGTAAAAGCACTTCTGGAAGCTTCCAGTTTCTGGGAGAAAATCTGATCTCTTGGTCCAGCAAAAGGCAATCCACAATTGCGTTATCAACAGCAGAAGCTGAGTACATAGCAGCAGCAGGATGTAGCACACAAATGCTCTGGATGAAAAGTCAGCTTGAAGACTTCTAGATTTTTGAGAGTAACATCCCTATACTCTGTGACAATACTTCTGCTATTTTCTTAAGTAAGAATCCTATTTTACATTCTAGAGCTAAGCATATAGAAATAAAACATCATTTCATTAGGGACTATATTCAGAAAGGAATTTTGAATTTAAAATTTATAGATACAGACCATCAATGGGCTGATATCTTCACTAAACCCCTTTCTGAAGATAGGTTCAATTTCATTCTGAAACATCTCAGCATGAAAATCTGCCCAGAGTGAAAATGTCTTAATTCCATATATTTATCTTCAGAATGTATTTGTTTTACTGTGAACTTCTGATCAATCTCTTTTCAGAAAGATAGAACATGCAGATTGTATCAGATGCTAGTCTTAAAGATCTGAGCGTTTCAGCTCAAGGATAGACGTGCTGATCACTAAATCAAACAAGTGTCATCCAATCATCAGCAAATCTCTGAAGCAGAACGAGTGCACGCTTCTGAGAAGGCAAAACGCTGATTGGGTGCATTGAGACACATGTCTGGTAACCGTTTTAAGTATCTTTCTCAAATCCCCCAAAATCAGCAAGCATTAATTGAAAGTAATCATGTTTTTAAAACGTAATCATGATTTTATTTCTCTCTCTTGAAAACCGTTTACACTTTCAAAATATTCTGAAGCCTATTTAAGAACGTTAATTTCTCACTTTAATCTTTTACAGTTTCTCATTATCTCTCAAGTATTCTCTGCATTTTTCTGTGTTCATCTCTCTCAAACCCATTTTCTCAGTTTTTCTCAAAATCCCTAAGTGTGAACATGGCAACCTCCAGCAGTGCTTCTGTAGGTTCTCAGAAGAAAGCATCCTCTGAACAGTATCAAGTTCCATTCAGAACACTCCTCACTCCAGTGAAGAATCTTGAAGTGTTATCTGAACTGATTATTGATTTTGGCAGTCTGAAGGAGAATGGCTTTGACTTGACAGAAGAAGTTAGGGCACAGAAATGGGAAAGGTATTTTGACAGGTTGGTTGGACCAACATTCCCAATGTTAGTCAAGGAGTTCTGGATTCATGCAACTGCTTCAACGCATCAAGTCACCTCCTACATAATGGGGAAGAAGATTGTGATCACTGAGGATCACATAGCAAAGTTAATTGGTTACAGTGGCGGTGGCGTCCGTTGTATTGATATGGCTGAAAGATGTGCTGACGTGGGCGTCATAGCAGAAAGGATTTTTACCCTTGGGTTGCCCAGCAGCAAGATCAGAGATCTGAAGGATCATCACAGAGTTTGGGCGAAGATAATTCTGGGGTGCTTTAATCATAGGAAGCCAACTAGTTCCCCTGATTACATAAATATAGATCAGCAGTTTCTGATCTATTTTATCAATCAGAAGGTAAAAATCAACTTGGCTCATCTTCTGTTTAATCACCTCAGAACAAGCGTGAAGGAAACCAAGGAAGAAGAAAGAACAAAGAGGGATTGGATACCCTTTGGAAGGTTAATATCAGATATTCTGACTGAGAATAGGCTGATAGAGCACCTGATAGAAGCTCAAGAGTTAAGCACCATTGAACCAACGGTTGGGAAGCCTCTGAACGCGAAGAATCTGAAGAAAATGAAGTTAATAGAGAATATCAGAAAGGAACCCAGCGTTACTCCCACTGCTGACATCACCAGCAGAAGAGTCCCACTGAGTGACTTTCCTTTATTTTCTGAGATAGAATCCAAACCAGTGGTGGTTCTCAAATATCTGGACGCGTGCAAGGCTGATGGTACAGATCCCAATCTGAATATCAAAGATCTGCACCAGCCTCAACCAGAAGTTACACTGAAGAAGACGAAGAAAAGGAAGGCCCCTTCAGAAGGAACATCCCAGCAGACACCCAAGAAAAGAGGTAATTTATCTGCTGCTTCTGTTTTAAATTCTTCTACTATTCCAACATCAATCCCAACTCCAACCTCTCATAGAATCTCAATCCCCATCCCAACAATAGATGAAACCGAACCAGAAGATGACCCTGCTGAGGCACTACAACTCAGAAGACCCCGCACCAAACATCCCAAACCAACAATTTCAACAACATCAGCAATTGACAAAGTGCTATCTGACATTGATCAACATACCTCTGATCACCCCTCCAATAATCCAAACTCTGAACCACAAATTGTCCACTCTCCTCAACCAGAACAACCTCTCTCACCCATTCCAG
Organism: Vicia faba; assembly: GCA_948472305.1. Lineage (NCBI taxonomy): Eukaryota > Viridiplantae > Streptophyta > Magnoliopsida > Fabales > Fabaceae > Vicia > Vicia faba. The sequence goes on from OX451738.1 coordinate 728,531,878, forward strand.
AAGAACCACATATTCCTGAACAACCAGAAATTCCTCCTCCTTCTCCATAACCAGCAATTCCTTCTCCCTCTCCTGAACCACAAATTCATCCACCATCACCTCAACCATCACCTCAACCTGAGTTTCATCACTCTGAAACTCCAACTCCTCCTACTTCTGAACCTCATTCTCCTCAATCATCTGAACCACAACCTCTGGCAATCCAGCTGCCATGTGGAACAACAGTAACCATGGCCCAGCTGCCATCCTCGCCAGAATCTACACCACCAAATACTCCCAAAACTCCCCCCAGTCCAATTATTATTTCTGATTCTCCCACTCCATCTCCCAAACAAACCACAGAAAACCCCAGCAGGACCTTCATAGATTTAACAATCCTTGACCGTCTGGCTGATCTGAAAAATAAAATAGCCATTCCAAAACCAAAACAGCCAGATGTTGGCTCTGGTATTATGAATTTTGAAACAGGTTTGCAACAGTGGATTGCTTCTCTGAAGCAAGTCTGTCCTGGAATGATTGATCCAGCTGCCTCTGACCAGCTCTGGTCACAATTCAGAATTTGGGTACGTGCTGAAGCTCTAAAATTGCAAGACATCAACTATGAGCAAGCACAGCAGAATTTCAGCAAGCTTCTGAATGAAGTTGGAAGTCAGCTGCTGAAAGAAGACGTGCTCCTTCTGGATAGTGAGCCATGGTATGAGAAGCGTCCAGCGCCTATAGTGCAGCCAGAAGAAGATCAGACTATTCAAGTTGAAGCCAGTCAAGCTGAAGATGTTGCAGAAAGCTCTCAGAAGCTCCCTGCTTTTGATGTTTCTCAAGCTGCCTTGGACAGGCAGACTCTGGAAGAGCTTAAGCTGAATGACATTCGTCTGCAGCAAAGGATGGATGAAAATGACCAGAAGATGAAATAAAGGATGGATGTGCAGGATAGAAAGATAGATACAGTAGTCAGCATGGTGCACAAGCAGAATGAGACTGCTGATCAGATCAAAGCCATGCTGGAGAACCTGTTCACACGCCTTCCTCCCCAACCTTAGATATTCATTCATGCCATTTTCATGTTTTCTTTGCTTATCTTTTGTACTGTTTTGTTTGGTTCTGAACTTTTTAATATGACAAGTTTTTCTGCTCTAATTGTTTTAGCACTTCACTTACACTTTTTGATTGCTGACAAAAAGGGGGAGAACAAGAATGATATTTTTCCATAACGGATTACTAAGACAGAAAATCTCAAACATTCTAACTCTGATATACTTGAATATGTTTTCTGTTTTTGCTTAAGTCTACAGGTACAAGAATGCTCTGACACTCTAATATTCTGAAGACTAAAGCTCTGACACTCTGATCGAAGCAAAGCTCTGATACTCTGATCTGAAGCTCTGCTCTGACATTCTGATCTAAAGCTTCTGATAGTCAAAGACTCTGATATTCTGATGTTCAAAGAAAGGCAACAAAGATCTGATCCTGAAGAACTCTTGGAATTAAAAAGGGAAGTTATAAATTCAAGGGGAGTATCTTGTATCTCTCAACTCTGATATCTCTTTATCCTTATCTTTGATAACCTCTTACTCTGATACATCTTATCATTTAGTTATCTCTGATACCTTTTCACATTATTTTCAATTAAAAATATCTAGTTTTTGTCATCATCAAAAAGGGGGAGATTGTTAGAACAAAGTTTGAATCTACTACCCTAAGTTTAAGTTTTGATGATAACAAAATGAAAAGATATATTAATTATGTGATTCATGTAAGAACTATTTGCTACCTAAAATATTACGTTCTGTTTTGCAGAAACTCTGATAGGTATCAGCAAGAGCACACTTAATCAGCATCAGAATATTAGTTATTAAAATCAGCATCAGAAGATGCTATATCAGAATACCAGAATCAGAAGAACAATTCACGTGTATACTGAAGCTTGATGAACAGAACTGCGCTCAACACTCTGATAAAGACAACAACAGTTCATCAGCACTTAAGTAGAGTCAGAATGAGGCCAAGCCAGAACACGCTTTAAGTAGCAACGGTACTGTGCATTCAAAGCGAATTATTACCAACGGCATCATTCCAGACAAGATCTGCTCAATAAGGAAAGTTTGTTATTGGCATTGAATCAAGAATATTGCTCCAACGTTCAACAAATTCAGTGCTATATAAACAACACAATGAAGATTGAATTGGCTAATGCTCTACATCATATTACACGCCTAAAAAGCTAATCATCATCTTCCTTCTCTCAGTTTGCTAAACGCTTCATATCTCCTTACTCAGTATTTTAGCAATCTAGTTTCATAAGCTTAAATTGTGTAACATCACAGTTGTGATACAGTTTTATAGAAAACATTCACACACCTAGATTTCTCTTCTTTGTAAGAAAGTGTTTCCTTGACAAATCGGGTTGTGGTTTGGATCAAGAAGGCTTTAGCAGTTGTTAAAGCAGATTGTAATATTCAGTTGAATATAGTGGATTAAGACCTCGTTGGAGAGAGGAGAAATCACCTTGACGGGTGGACTGGAGTAGTTTGAGATCAAACGAACCAGGATAAAAATATCTTGTTCATTGCATTGATTTTCAATTTTACAATTCAACCCCCCCTTCTTGTGTTTTTCACTTCTTCACGGATGAGTTTTTTCTTGAGAATATTACTAATTACCGAGTTAATCAGGAAGTTGGTAATATCCGAAGGAAGGATGTAGACTCTGGGAACCTCTAGAACCTTGTTTGGTAGGTGATAACTTTTAGACCATACCTTATGGGTAGTACCTTCGACCTCATTCTCGTGATGTTGAACCTATGAACCCCATATGTATGATCTTGTGTGTGATTGTTGCATCATGCATCTATGCACTCATAAGCATCTTTTGAAGGAATTTCATTTCAAGGGACTTAAAAGTTGACTATTTATGAATATCTCAGGTACCTTTTGACCATGGATTCTGGAAAAAGAAAGACCAGAAAATACAGTTTCAAGGATCCCAAGATAGATGATTTGATCAGTATAATTCCCAAGATTAAGTGTTCTGCAGATTTCCGGAAGAAGTATGGATCCATTATTCCTCTCATGAAACTTAGGATGAAGGAGGGTATTCTCTAGACCTTGGTCCAGTTCTATGATTTGATGTATCATTGCTTTACTTTCCATGACTATAAGTTGATGCCTACACTGGAGGAGTATTCTTATTTATTGGATTTACCTGTTACCGATCGTGTTCCTTTCACTGGTTTGGAGGGTGAGCCAAAATCACACGAGATTGCTGCTTTGATCCATCTGGGGAAGTCTGAGGTTGTAGCCCATATGACTACTAAAGGAGGGATTAGCGGGTTACCAGCTCGGTTCTTATTGGATAAAGCTCGTTATTTTGCTAGGATAAAGAGTACAATCGCTTTTGAAGCCATATTTGCTCTACTTTCTTACCGGTTGTTCTTATTTCCTAATATGGACAAGTTTGTTGACGTTAATGCTATCAGGATATTCATGATTGGAAACCAGGTTCCTACATTGTTGGGTGATGCTTATTACTCTATTTATCTTTGGAATTCTTATCATGGGGGATGATTATCTGTTGTACGCCTTTGTTGTACCGGTGGTTTATCTCCCATATGCCTCAGTCTGGTGCTTTTTGGTATATCAGGAAGGAACCCCGTTGGGCTCCTAAGATCATGGCACTTACTCATTCAGATATTGATTGGTATCATCGACCTTACCAGGATGTAGAGATTGTCGAAAGTTGTGGTAGTTTCCCCAATGTACCTCTTCTTGGTACAAAGGGAGGAATTAACTATAACCCTGTTCTTGCACGATGACGGCTTGGTTATCCTATGAGGGATAAATCAAATAGTATTCATTGGAGTAGTTTATTTATGAAGGAGGGAGAAGACCATAAGGAAGCTAGGGAGAAGATTGCAAAGGCCTGGTGTCACATTCATAAGAAGAGTAGGAAATGTTTGGGACCAAGAGGGTTGTTTCTTTGGAACCTTATCTTCAGTGGGTCCAAACGAGAGCTATTCAATTGAAGATGTCGTATTCCCGGGAAGAACTTATGCCTGATTTTTTTGTGAAAACCATTCCTCCATCATTGGATGATATAGAAGAGCTACAGCTTGCTTTAGTAAGGATGCAGCAAGAAAAGGATGCTTGGAAGAATAAGTTCCAAACTTTAGAGATTTCCTATAGAGAAGACTTGAAGGAGAAAGACGACTTGATTGAGATTCTTAAGAGTCGGGATGTAGAGATGATGGAGAGGCAAGGGGATTTATTTTATCCTAAGCCTCAGTCAGTTGATAGTTGGTCACTTCCTGATTCAGGTGATTAGAAGGAAGTTTCCACCAGATATGATGAAGAAAACCAGAGGTTGAAAGCTCAGATTTCCAGGCTTACAGGGAAGCGCCGGCGTATAGAGTGATCTCCATCAGCTTTGCTTCTTAGGATTTTAGACTTTATTTTCATCTTGTACTTGGGATTGTTGAAACTTGTAATCCATTTCAAAGTTATTATAATAAACTTTTCAGTATTTCAAATGTGTTGTTCCTTTGATATTTGCAATATGTCTATAAATCTTTAAGTCCCTTGAAATATTAATAATAAAAATTAATCATCTTCATTGCATATCATGCATCATATTGCACATATTTCTTGCATTTGTTATGCATATCCGAGTATCTTACCAAGCTTCTTTACTTCAATAGCAAGTTGTCTCACCACTACAACACTCGAGCTAATTTCATAAGGAAGATGGACAACTTAGAACAAGAGAATCGCAATCTGCGCGAGGAGGTTTCTGCTTTGAAGGCCGGCATGGCCAATCTTACTGCTCTGATGGAATCTCTAGTGGCTGCTCAGAATCAGCCACCGAGTGTTCAACCTCAACCAACAAGGGCTACTACTGAAGCTCCGATTGTTCCTGTGTCTGCTACTCCAACTATTGTTCAGAATCGCATGCCTCAAGGTTGTCCATAGGGAATGCCAGATAATTTTGCACCTGAAAGTTTCAATCTTGGTCCTCAAGAAGCTCTAGTTGTTCAGACTACTGTTACTCCTACACCTCCTATGGTGCATGCTTCTCCTGCTGCACCTCCTTCGATGAATATGATTCCATTTGCTAATGATGATATGTGTCGTCCTTTTCCTACACCAAGTGAAGACTTGGGTCTCTACGATAGAATGGTTATTTTCAAGAACAATTTGACAAGATATAGAGGGAGATGAAGGCCCTCAGGGGAAAGGAATTGTTCGGGCAGAATATAAATGATTTATGCTTGGTCCCGAATGTTAAGATACCTGCAAAGTTTAAGGTCCCGGAATTTGAGAATTACAAGGGAAACACTTTCCCTCGTGCTCATCTGGTGATGTATGTAAGGAGAATGTCTACCCATACTGATGATCAACGTCTGCTGATTCACTTTTTTCAGGATAGTTTGATCGGTGTTGCACTGAAGTGCTATATGAGTTTGGACAATGTCAATATCCATACTTTCAATGACATGGGAGAAGCATTTATCAGACAATACAAATACAATATGGACATGGCGCCTGACCGTGATCAACTCAGGGCCATGGTTCAGAAAGACAGGGAATCATTCAAAGAATATGCACAAAGATGGTGTGAGGTAGCCGCCCAAGTGATTCCTCCCATGGAAGAGAAGAAGATGACTAAGATTTTCTTGAAAACTCTGGGTGCTTTCTACTATGAGAGGATGGTAGCTAGTGCGCCAAGTAACTTTACTGAAATGGTAGGCATGGGTATCTGGTTAGAAGAGGCTGTAAGAGAGGGTCGTTTAATAAAGAGTGAAGTTTCTGGAAATACAAAGAAGCCATCCTATGGGTTTACCAAAAAGAATGAAGGAGACCCAAATGTTGTTATACAAGAGAGGAGAGCTAATCCTCCTAGAAGGAGTTATTAACGTCATCAGCAGGTCTCCTCAATTACTCCAGTTGTTGGTGTAGCTCCAACCACCTTTGCTTACCAGAGACCATCCGAGCAGGGGAATCAAGGTTATAATCAGAGAAGGGAGAGTTATAACCTTATCCCTATGAGTTATATAGAGTTACTATCGGCGTTAATTCAGAAGAAGTTGGTTCATACCTGACCACCTCCCGATGTACCATCGCCCTTGCCTTGGTATTACAAGGCACACCAAACATGTGCTTTTCATCAGGGATCACCAGGGCATAATGTTGAGAATTGATATCCTTTGAAGACTGAGGTGCGGAAATTAGTGAAGTCTAGTATTCTATATTTCAAGTATGTGGGCCCTAATGTGAAAGACAATCTTCTGCCCAAGCATGGAGGAGAAAATGTTATGAACATGGTGGTCGGTTGTCCAGGCGACTTCCGAATTTTTGATATTCATCTGGTTAGAGGAGATTTGGTGAAAATGCATGCAGACCTCTGAATTTAGCTACTATACACATGACCATTCCGGTTGTGCTATTTGCAGTACATACATACAAGGTTGAGACAAGATAAAGGCTGATTTGCAAGTGATGATGGATGAGGGCCTCATCCATATAATCAGTCCTAGGGCAGAGTATGAAGAGGAGGTGAACATAGTTTATGGATGTCCTGGAGAGTTCAGAATTTTTGATGTAGAGCACATGAATGAGGACCTTGTGCAATTACACGCTGTGATCGGTGGATCTGGAACTGACTGTTTAACGCTGGTTCGCGAAATGTCGCGGAAGCAAGAGTCGCCACCGTCTTTTATTTTCTCCAAATGGAAAGGACAAAAGCACAGAAAAATTCCTTATAGAGATTGCTCTCGGTTCGGGAGGTAGGTTATAGAAAGGGAAGGTGTTAGCACCCTTTTTATCCATGGTTATCCATGGGCTCTTAGATACTTGCTCACTTGTGTTTTCAAAATATGTTTGCTTTTCGAATGTGAGTGGGTTTGAAAAAAGTTTCATTGAAAGATTTCTGAATGACTCTTGTATCTGTCCTCAAGAGTGTTTGAAAAATTTGTTTTGAAAGTTTTTGAAAGTGTAAGGTGTGAAAAGTATTTTGTTTGTTTTTGAAGAGAGCAAGTACCCATGAGTCATCTACCTACCCTAAGGAATTAGGCTGTGTAAAAGTCCTTAAGGTAGTGCCATCCCACCATTGAGAGGTAGGTAGCACCACCGTTGGAGGTGTTCGGGTCAATTCGAGGTTCGGGACATGGTGATCACCAGAGCAATGGGAAGACACCTTAGAAGCTACCCTCATGCCAGGTTCCCGGATCATGAGGACTTACTAAGACGTCCTCTACTCGACGATCACCTTTCGAGGCAAGGCAACAGTGAGGCGTACCCTAAGGGTGGTGTGTGATTTGTGTGTCATTTTCATTTGTATTGGTCTTGTCATGTTAAAGTGATCTACGCTTGATTTTATTTAAGGCCATACATTCTTTCATGCTTTTCGTTAACAGTTTAAAAATATTTGCGGAAAAGTAGATCTAACACTATTACAAATGGCGCGGGTCCACATCGCCAAAATTAAACCGGACCCGATTTGGCAGAAAGTAAAGAAAGCAAAGTAAATAACGAAATTGAAAAGTGCGAAAAGTAAATGTTACAAAGCTTTGGGAGAGGTACATAATTATTTAAGCGAAATAAAATAAATATGCGAATTTAAACAATTAAAAATATGGGCGTTGGACCCTTTTGCAAAATATTCAAATTAACGAGGAATTAAAATTAAAAATTAAAAGAGAATGTTTTTGGTATTTTGTATTTTATGATTTAATATGAAAAAGAGAATTAATTGAAATTAAAATTGAATGCAAACCCTAATTCTAATGGCTTTTAAATTTATTATGAAAAATATTGAATTCTAACCTAATTTACCTAAGTTAATTTTCATGCCAATTTAATTGTAAAAATAACTAAATAAATATTATGGTAAAAAAGAAAAAATTAAAAGGAATAAAAATCATCAATTAAACCTAATTCTACATATTTTTTTATATTTTTGTTAAAAGAATTAATATTGTAAACCCTTATTTATCTTAAATTTATTTATATGCATTATTTATGAAAATAATTAAAATAAAAATATTTATTACATTTTTTGTCTTTTCTGATTTTTATGATGTTTTTCATATTTTGTAAAAATAATAATTAATTAAATTAAGATAATAAAGTAAATAAAATAATAAAGATAAAATATAAAAAATATGGAGAAGGCAAACCAGGGGGGGTTCAGGCCCCAATTGTGAGGTATGGCCTTAGCAATCTGGCCCAATAGCATTCAGATTCGTTGACCCTCCCAGACACCATGTGGCAACGTTGACTAGGGTTTATTGTGTTCTTTGAATCCCTGCCTTTGATTTGAATGTGTTAGACGTGTGGATGGCTTGATATGATGAGCGTATGGTGATCCACAAGGTTACGCCTGCACTTGAATATATGGTGAAAAATAATATTGAGATAACGTAGACCTGGGACTCGAACCCAGGTCTTATGCCTTGCCAATGCCTTCTCTGACCAGCTATGCCAACCAAACGCGTTTTATATATATTAAACAAACAAATAATATAAAAGAAAATGGATCAACGCTTGGAAACGCGCGCGAACTTTTAAACAAGCCAATCACTTGATGCCACGACTCCATCTTCTCCACGCGTTCCTGAAAACAAAAACATATGGCAACGGTTTCTTAAGCGTGGTTTTAAGGACGTTTTGAGAAAATAGCGATTAGCTCATCTCTAAACATAAATTAGGCGCGAGGGTGGATTCTTCTTCGTCTCCATGCGCTGAGTTGGATGGTGATCGTTTGGAGTCCTAATTTTTCCTTGTTTTAAAAACCCCAATCTGAAGCTCTGCAAACCCTAACATTTAACAATGGCGAAATTGCCTATAACGCATAATAATCTAATCAAACGCGTGGGTTAGCTTCAGAACATCATGAGGAATGCAAAACACATATCAAAACTTATAAAAAAATGCATGAATTGGTATGCACGATTATGACTTTTATTTGATATAGTCTGCATTCATATTACCAATTTCTTGAGTCTGGAAGGATGTTAATGATTGGAACGTGATCAGTGATCTCCAAGGAAGCTATTGAAACCAATATTATGCTTTGAATCCACCTCTAACACTGATTTCAGTTTTGCTTTTTTTGACAAAAATTCCAAGTTTGCAATGGGGGTTCTTGCGCAGCTTTCAGTGTATGTGCATTAGGTTTTGATTCATGCTTATGTAGTGAGGCTATTAGGTTAACAAAATTGACTAGAATCTCTTGCAATCATAGTTTTCAATATTTGATTTTTCACCATTATGTTTCATATCTTTTTCACATGTTCTTGTATCAATTAAGATCAAATCACTCCCAATCTTTCCTTATTGACTTAGGCACGAAATCTTGAGGCTGAAATGTGTACAAAAAGATTTGAAAACTTAGGTTAGTATTTTTCCTATATTTAATTTGATTTAAATGAATTAATATAAATAATAATTCAAATAAATAAATAAAAATGAGAAAATACTTCCCTTTGGGCCAAGTGGTCGTGCATATGCTTAGAATGATGAATCATGGAAGAAAAATGGGCCCATTAGCAATTTTAGGTCATTTGGATCAAAGTTGACTTTTCAAAATATCCAAAAATTTCCCAACTTCTACAAGGCATAACTTGCTCAATTTTTAAGCTTTTCTCATGTTCTTGGACATTTTGGAAAGGTCTTTGAGTCCTCTAACCAATGTCTTTGGTCCCATGTCATTTTGATTTACCAATCTCAAGTTATGGCCTTTGACTTAAAGTCCCTTTTTGTTGACTTTTGAAAATGACCTATAATGTTGAAATTGATAACTTTTTATGAGAGCATTTCTTGGACTTGAAGTATGAATATGAGTTGTAGGAGATGTCTTTCTCTTCAAAATGAGCTTTGGATGGAATTTTTCTGATAAACCATGTGAAAGTTATGCCCTGGTCAATTTCAGTTGACTTTTTCAACTGTCCAAATAAGGAAACTTTTGCATCTTTAATGATTTCTGAGCCAAATTTTGAGAATCATGATCAAGCATTGATCAAATGATGTTTGTGGCTTCAAAATTATATATTGACCAAACATTTGAACTTTTGACTGCCAAATGACCATTTTGCCCCTACAGTTGACTGTAGTGCAATTTAGGGTTTTGACTGTGCAATTTTGAGCTGAATGCCTTGAAACTTGATATGAGGATGCTTGACCATATTTGTAGGCATATGAGACTTGATTGGGCTTTTGAAAACTTCATTTCTCTGATCAGAACACAAACCCTAGTTTTGACTGTATAGGAGGCTTTTGACTGTGCAACCCTTGGGGATTTTTGCAGCTTGACTTGGCAATTTCTTGGAGAATATGGGAGGGAAAATTTTGGGGTACAACAGTTGCCCCTGTTCAATCTTCTTAAACCTTAGGATGCAGATTGGCTGACGTGCCTTTCGTAATCCGAAGGTGGAAGATGATTGAACACTAGAGTGCCCAGAAATTTGCGCTCACATAGTAGTGTGATGGTGGAATGGGCTTATAGATGCCATTTAGAGATTGTTGGGTAGGATGATGGGCTTATAGATGCCATCTGGATGTTGATTGCGTAGGAGATTCCTTAGCGAGAACCTGCATACCTGCAAAAGAACAAATGAGTACCTGACACGTTGCAGGAGCTGGTTTTCAGATGCTTGGTATAGATGTGTCCTGACTGGTTACAGGAGCTGAGTCTGGAGCTTCAAACAGCGATGAATGAACTAGGGATGGTTACTGCCTTAGCATGAATGATAAGAGAACCTTGGGTGATTTTAACTTCAACAACGCTCGTTGAGAAAATCTTGATGGGAATTATTATCTTCGCAGTATTGGGAAGAGAACCATAGGCAATTATAATCTGAAAGGAATGATCACCTCACTCACCGTCGGAGAGGGAAACATCTGAAAAGGACTTACCACCTCACACACCGTCGGAGAGGGAACCATAAGAGACTATCACCTCACACTCATCGTCGGAGAGGGAAACATCTGAAAAGGACTTACCACCTCACACACCGTCGGAGAGGGAACCATAAGAGACTATCACCTCACACTCATCGTCGGAGAGGGAAACATCTGAAAAGGACTTACCACCTCACACACCGTTGGAGAGGGAACCATAAGAGACTATCACCTCACACTCATCGTCGGAGAGGGAAACATCTGAAAAGGACTTACCACCTCACACACCGTCGGAGAGGGAACCATAAGAGACTATCACCTCACACTCATCGTCGGAGAGGGAAACATCTGAAAAGGACTTACCACCTCACACACCGTCGGAGAGGGAACCATAAGAGACTATCACCTCACACTCATCGTCGGAGAGGGAAACATCTGAAAAGGACTTACCACCTCACACACCGTCGGAGAGGGAACCATAAGAGACTATCACCTCACACTCATCGTCGGAGAGGGAAACATCTGAAAAGGACTTACCACCTCACACACCGTCGGAGAGGGAACCATAAGAGACTATCACCTCACACTCATCGTCGGAGAGGGAAACATCTGAAAAGGACTTACCACCTCACACACCGTCGGAGAGGGAACCATAGGAGACTATCACCTCACACTCATCGTCAGAGAGGGAAACATCTGAAAAGGACTTACCACCTCACACACCGTCGGAGAGGGAACCATAACTTCTGCTGAGTCTTTATCAGAAAAATCTGTTGGGAGTCGATTTGGCCGGACTAGAGAAGGCTTTAAAATATGTTTGAGTATTTTAACTGCGTCTTTCCTGAAAGGTAAAGGTCAGTCATATGCAATGCATGATGTGGATCAAGCAATGATGTTCTCAACATAAATGAGATTTGTATGATATGATGCGTCTATGCATGCTATAATGATGTATGTGATGTTTTATGAATGTTTTCGTCTAGGAAAGTAGATCCTTGACGGGTGTCGGGAAGTCGATATCCTGGGCTGGTGTTGAAGAATAGATTTTGCTTTCGCTGGGGATGATAGCTGCAAGAATACCGGTAGGAGAAGATGACTCCGTTGCGGAATAAACTTGGCAAATGGAAGATTCTGCGGGGAGAAAAGATACTCTAGCGACCATGCTGGGAAGCAATACTCTGTGGGGATAGAGATGCTTTGCTGAATTGTTGATAGCTTGCTGAGGATATCCTTGTTGTGCTGGAAGTGTTGATAGACTTCGCTGGGGTAAGGAGACTTTGTCAAGGACGCTCTTTCCGTGGTTTTTGGCTGAGGATAACCCAGTTATATCCTGTTAAGGAAATAACTCTTTGAATAAAGCCGGGAGACGCGTTCGTATTCTGCGAGGATAAGCTTCCAGGATTTACTGGGGATAAGCTTACTGCTTGGGGGAGATGGACTCCAACTTTCCTTGGGAAACTGGATTGGACTTTCTGGGGAAGTTTTGATATGCTGGGGAAGTGATTCCTTTGAGTGTTTAATATGCCACCGGGGAACAATCTTTAGATCAAGACTGCCGGGGATGCTTGTTAAGAATACATATGCTGCTGGGGAAGGTTGAGATCTGCTGGAGGATACTCAATTTCCTTAAGGCTGATAGTAGCTTTGCTTGAGGAGAGTGTACTGACTTGCTGGCCCATTCTCTGGGGAATTAGGATGTACTGGTTATGTTCTTCCGCTGGACCCATCCTGGTACCCTTCTTCTGGTAGGCAGGTGATAAGATGACAGGACATAGTCGTACGCTTTGATCCCTAACTTTTGCCTGGACCGCCCTTTCGGGTTTTCAATCCACCGGGATACCCATTTTTGCCCAAGCCGCCTTTTCAGGTTTTCGACTTGCCGGGTGTACAGTTTTTTCATTTCATCCCTTCATTTTGCCCGAACCCTTTTGGTTCGCCGGGAAGCCCTTGTTTTTGCCTAGGTATGTCAACCTTGCGGGTCTTTGATTATGCGCAGTATTTTTTCGACTATGTCCGTGTCCTCAGGATGTAGGGAATTGCCCCTGTCATAAGTGTTTTGTCATGCCATCAGAAGGTGTTTGATCAGGCAAAATTTGTTGCTGGAATGCCCCCAAGTGACTCAGGCGGAGATCTGCCCCAGGCTTTTTGACCTTTGAGAGATTCTCCGAATCTTGATTGGACTGCCCCAGATAATGGACCATGATCATGTCTGCCCCTGGATTGGAAGTACTTCTGTTCATTAGGCATTCCTCGTGCGAATTTCCCTGCTGCTCAAACAAAAAGTCATATGCGAACAAAGTTATGTTAAAAATGCAAAGCTTATGTCCGTCTTGGAGATTTTGAAAATGCATTCTTTTTCATAAAACAAGTGAATGTTTGTAAAACGTGATGTCAACTCCGTATTTACCGTAGGCCTTAAGGAGTCAGGATACCTTTCGTACAGTATGCTTTCGAACTAACCCATGCTTCAGCTAGGACTTTTAAGGGTTATAACGCGGCCTGGTTCACGGTTTAAGAAACAAAGGATAAAGGCTCAAATTATTTGTACCCACCCGCTCTTCGTAATGTTCTCCAAACCTAAACTCAGTTGATCGTGCGTTAGACCTTGTTCGAGTCTTTGTTTTGATTTTCTGGTGATGGTTCAGATATGGATGATTTACTCTGAACAGGCAGTCACTTTTGCTTTTGTTGAGGGTTTGTGAGACCTCTTTCCTTTTGATTTCGTTATCCCTATTTTTTTTTGCCTGAACTGTTTCTTTTTGGAATTACAGTCAGCGGGATGCCCCAGTTTTGTAAGTCTCCTTCGTGGGTTTTGACTTAATGGGTTTTTCATTTTTTGAGATAATGACTGCCTTTCTTTATTGATTATTTGGAACCATCACTGTTTTTCTTTGCTTTGTAAGGACCTCTTTGGTGCCATTCGTTATGCACTTGGATCAACTGAGAGACTACCCTGCCCCAGGTTATGATTAAGGGTTTTAAATTGCGAAAAGAAAAACTCCTACTTCTTTGGCTCAGATGGGTTGACGAGGGATTATCTTCCTTATAACTCCAGTGTTTAGGAATTGAAACAATGCCTGTACCTCATCAGCGGGGGTCTGTTCAAAAGCATACTGTAAAGATCGTGGTATCGTCTTCGTCATCCTCCCTCAAGAGGCTTAGAATTATTATTTAAGAGTTGACATCAGAAAAAATATGGAAACAGTTTGCATATAGTGAATACGAATATACTGATTCAAAATAGACATAAGCGATGCATTAATGGAATAACAATGTTTTAACATGAATAAATGTTTGAACGGTCAAAAGAAAAACACAACTTGAACATTCGAATGAACAAAAGTTTCCTAGTCTCGGAGCTTGTCACTTCAACTGGTGAGCCTTGGAGGAATGGTAGAAAAATTCAGCCTGTCCATCTTGTGTGAACTCCAATGCCCCTTCATCGATCAGGTCCTGGATTTTGTTCCTCAGATCCCAACATTCATTGGTATCATGTCCTGGGCTAGCAGAGTGGTAGGCACACCTCTTATTGGGATCATAGGCAGGAGATGCTGTGTTGGGGTTCCGGGGATGAGCCCTTAATGTGATCAGATTCAACCTCAATAGGCGTTGCAAAGCTTGATACAGCGACATGTTGAGCGGGGTGAATTGCCTTTTGGGCTTGTCCGGCTGAAGCTGGTGAGGTTGATACTGAATTGGTGATACTGGAGCCATATGAGGAGCTCTCTCCTCGCCTCTTTGTCTCAAAGATGGTCGAACGATGACTGGCTTTTTACCCTTAGATGTTTTCCCCAGTTGATTACCCTGAAGCAGTTGGTTGACGAGAAACCGGAGCTCATCTTGTCTTTGAGCTAAACCTTGAATGGCATTCCTCTGCCCCAGCATCTGGGCTTTCATTGCATCCATCTCCGCTTGTAGGTGTTTCAGCCCTTCCTCCTCAGCGCTGTTCCTGACTAGAGTCTCCATGAGAAGTGTCCTTAGCTCCTCCTGCCCCTTGGATAGATTCAGGAGGATTTCCCCGAACCGAGTCTCTTGAGCAAGAAGGCCCTGGTTGTCTGGTTGGAAGGCCATTGCTGAAATAAACAGCGAGAAAGGTAAGTGACCTGCAACAAAGATACCTGTTATGTAATGATGAGTGTGACATGCATGTAATGTTTTCAAGGACCTCGCGGGGTAAACAAGAAAATTGGTTAAGATTTGAAACCGGTAGCTTTGATTGAAGGAAACCCATGCTGTTGAGGGTTCTTCTTGAAGGGTCAAAGGCTCACCATATCCAGTGGGTCATAGCCCCTGACTTTAGTCATCATGTCTGGTTTTGATTTCCAAACAACCTTGGTTAAGGGAACCTTCTTCAAGAGTCAGAGCTCACCATATCAAGTGGGTCATAGCCCCTGACAACTTTGCTTAGAGGAAAATAAATCCTCTTTGCCCCTTGCTGGGTGTTTGATTCATCATGACCTGCATCACAAGCCCTTGAGATCCTTGAAATGGGTTAGGATGTATGCAATGGTATGATGTCATGATGCATGGGGTAATATGAATAAACCCTGTTATGAGCCCTTATTAAGGACTATAAACAGAAACCTGCAAGAAACTCAGCATACCCTGTTATGAGTCCCTATTAAGGACTATAAACAAAACCTGCAAGAAACTCAAGTGTCAGATAAAAAGCATGCAAGTAGGCAAGTACAAAGGCACACAAGTCACACAAAAGTGCCCTTAGAGTTTAGGCCAGCATGAGGTCTAGGTATTACCCTCTTTCAGTTTGTTGGTTCATACCTGTCCTAATCAAAAGTAATCGGGTTCTTAGAGGATCCCAATATCATTGACTACCCTCAATCGGTCATAACTCCAGCATCGCAATCTTTTCTTGCGGCCAGAACCATCACGAGAGTTTAGCCTCAATGGGCGTAGCATACTGCTACTGTTCTAATGGCCAAGTTGTGTCAATTAAGGTTCTAAGGTTGTTGGTGCTTAATGACTCCTTAGAAGACCCATATTCTCCTCGTTGCGACACAAGGGATATCGGTACAGACCAAGGTGCCACACCAACGTAGCCACTGTTTCACCCGTGTCGGTCTACGCCGGACAGGTCCCTCACAGCTTATGCTACCTAAACAGGGTATCCCCAGATCCGGGTTAGGATCTATGTATCTCCGATGCAACCCACAATAGTAAAGCAAGCAAATCAATACAAGTGAAAACACAGTTATGACCTAGCCCTAAGGTACACCCCACTTTATAAGATATCCCCAGCAGAGTCGCCAGTTCTGTGATCGGTGGATCTGGAACTGACTGTTTAATGCTGGTTCGTGAAATGTCGCGGAAGCAAGAGTCGCCACCGTCTTTTATTTTCTCCAAATGGAAAGGACAAAAGCACAGAAAAATTCCTTATAGAGATTGCTCTCGGTTCGGGAGGTAGGTTATAGAAAGGGAAGGTGTTAGCACCCTTTCTATCCATGGTTATCCATGGGCTCTTAGATACTTGCTCACTTGTGTTTTCAAAATATGTTTGCTTTTCGAATGTGAGTGGGTTTGAAAAAAGTTTCATTGAAAGATTTCTGAATGACTCTTGTATCTGTCCTCAAGAGTGTTTGAAAAATTTGTTTTGAAAGTTTTTGAAAGTGTAAGGTGTGAAAAGTATTTTGTTTGTTTTTGAAGAGAGCAAGTACCCATGAGTCATCTACCTACCCTAAGGAATTAGGCTGTGTAAAAGTCCTTAAGGTAGTGCCATCCCACCATTGAGAGGTAGGTAGCACCACCGTTGGAGGTGTTCGGGTCAATTCGAGGTTCGGGACATGGTGATCACCAGAGCAATGGGAAGACACCTTAGAAGCTACCCTCATGCCAGGTTCCCGGATCATGAGGACTTACTAAGACGTCCTCTACTCAACGATCACCTTTCGAGGCAAGGCAACAGTGAGGCGTACCCTAAGGGTGGTGTGTGATTTGTGTGTCATTTTCATTTGTATTGGTCTTGTCATGTTAAAGTGATCTACGCTTGATTTTATTTAAGGCCATACATTCTTTCATGCTTTTCGTTAACAGTTTAAAAATATTTGCGGAAAAGTAGATCTAACACTATTACAAATGGCGCGGGTCCACATCGCCAAAATTAAACCGGACCCGATTTGGCAGAAAGTAAAGAAAGCAAAGTAAATAACGAAATTGAAAAGTGCGAAAAGTAAATGTTACAAAGCTTTGGGAGAGGTACATAATTATTTAAGCGAAATAAAATAAATATGCGAATTTAAACAATTAAAAATATGGGCGTTGGACCCTTTTGCAAAATATTCAAATTAACGAGGAATTAAAATTAAAAATTAAAAGAGAATGTTTTTGGTATTTTTTATTTTATGATTTAATATGAAAAAGAGAATTAATTGAAATTAAAATTGAATGCAAACCCTAATTCTAATGGCTTTTAAATTTATTATGAAAAATATTAAATTCTAACCTAATTTACCTAAGTTAATTTTCATGCCAATTTAATTGTAAAAATAACTAAATAAATATTATGGTAAAAAAGAAAAAATTAAAAGGAATAAAAATCATCAATTAAACCTAATTCTACATATTTTTTTATATTTTTGTTAAAAGAATTAATATTGTAAACCCTTATTTATCTTAAATTTATTTATATGCATTATTTATGAAAATAATTAAAATAAAAATATTTATTACATTTTTTGTCTTTTCTGATTTTTATGATGTTTTTCATATTTTGTAAAAATAATAATTAATTAAATTAAGATAATAAAGTAAATAAAATAATAAAGATAAAATATAAA
Source organism: Vicia faba (assembly GCA_948472305.1). Classification (NCBI taxonomy): domain Eukaryota; kingdom Viridiplantae; phylum Streptophyta; class Magnoliopsida; order Fabales; family Fabaceae; genus Vicia; species Vicia faba. The sequence goes on from OX451738.1 coordinate 728,549,558, forward strand.
AAATATGGAGAAGGCAAACCAAGGGGGGTTCAGGCCCCAATTGTGAGGTATGGCCTTAGCAATCTGGCCCAATAGCATTCAGATTCGTTGACCCTCCCAGACACCATGTGGCAACGTTGACTAGGGTTTATTGTGTTCTTTGAATCCCTGCCTTTGATTTGAATGTGTTAGACGTGTGGATGGCTTGATATGATGAGCGTATGGTGATCCACAAGGTTACGCCTGCACTTGAATATATGGTGAAAAATAATATTGAGATAACGTAGACCTGGGACTCGAACCCAGGTCTTATGCCTTGCCAATGCCTTCTCTGACCAGCTGTGCCAACCAAACGCGTTTTATATATATTAAACAAACAAATAATATAAAAGAAAATGGATCAACGCTTGGAAACGCGCGCGAACTTTTAAACAAGCCAATCACTTGATGCCACGACTCCATCTTCTCCACGCGTTCCTGAAAACAAAAACATATGGCAACGGTTTCTTAAGCGTGGTTTTAAGGACGTTTTGAGAAAATAGCGATTAGCTCATCTCTAAACATAAATTAGGCGCGAGGGTGGATTCTTCTTCGTCTCCATGAGCTGAGTTGGATGGTGATCGTTTGGAGTCCTAATTTTTCCTTGTTTTAAAAACCCCAATCTGAAGCTCTGCAAACCCTAACATTTAACAATGGCGAAATTGCCTATAACGCATAATAATCTAATCAAACGCGTGGGTTAGCTTCAGAACATCATGAGGAATGCAAAACACATATCAAAACTTATAAAAAATGCATGAATTGGTATGCACGATTATGACTTTTATTTGATATAGTCTGCATTCATATTACCAATTTCTTGAGTCTGGAAGGATGTTAATGATTGGAACGTGATCAGTGATCTCCAAGGAAGCTATTGAAACCAATATTATGCTTTGAATCCACCTCTAACACTGATTTCAGTTTTGCTTTTTTTGACAAAAATTCCAAGTTTGCAATGGGGGTTCTTGCGCAGCTTTCAGTGTATGTGCATTAGGTTTTGATTCATGCTTATGTAGTGAGGCTATTAGGTTAACAAAATTGACTAGAATCTCTTGCAATCATAGTTTTCAATATTTGATTTTTCACCATTATGTTTCATATCTTTTTCACATGTTCTTGTATCAATTAAGATCAAATCACTCCCAATCTTTCCTTATTGACTTAGGCACGAAATCTTGAGGCTGAAATGTGTACAAAAAGATTTGAAAACTTAGGTTAGTATTTTTCCTATATTTAATTTGATTTAAATGAATTAATATAAATAATAATTCAAATAAATAAATAAAAAATGAGAAAACACTTCCCTTTGGGCCAAGTGGTCGTGCATATGCTTAGAATGATGAATCATGGAAGAAAAATGGGCCCATTAGCAATTTTAGGTCATTTGGATCAAAGTTGACTTTTCAAAATATCCAAAAATTTCCCAACTTCTACAAGGCATAACTTGCTCAATTTTTAAGATTTTCTCATGTTCTTGGACATTTTGGAAAGGTCTTTGAGTCCTATAACCAATGTCTTTGGTCCCATGTCATTTGGATTTACCAATCTCAAGTTATGTCCTTTGACTTAAAGTCCCTTTTTGTTGACTTTTGAAAATGACCTATAATGTTGAAATTGATAACTTTTTATGAGAGCATTTCTTGGACTTGAAGTATGAATATGAGTTGTAGGATATGTCTTTCTCTTCAAAATGAGCTTTGGATGGAATTTTTCTGATAATCCATGTGAAAGTTATGCCCTGGTCAATTTCAGTTGACTTTTTCAACTGTCCAAATAAGGAAACTTTTGCATCTTTGATGATTTCTGAGCCAAATTTTGAGAATCATGATCAAGCATTGATCAAATGATGTTTGTGGCTTCAAAATGATATATTGACCAAACATTTGAACTTTTGACTGCCAAATGACCATTTTGCCCCTACAGTTGACTGTAGTGCAATTTAGGGTTTTGACTGTGCAATTTTGAGCTGAATGCCTTGAAACTTGATATGAGGATGCTTGACCATATTTGTAGGCATATGAGACTTGATTGGGCTTTTGAAAACTTCATTTCTCTGATCATAACACAAACCCTAGTTTTGACTGTATAGGAGGCTTTTGACTGTGCAACCCTTGGGGATTTTTGCAGCTTGACTTGGCAATTTCTTGGAGAATATGGGAGGGCAAATTTTGGGGTACAACACACGCTAATTTCCGCCACATGGTTGGTCAGGTGGAACATCAGTATGGGTCGTGTGGAGTTTGTTGCCAAGACTCCCGAGGATCTTCAATTGTGAGAAAAGGTGTTCAGTTGTTGTTGGATAATGGAACCATCAAGGTTACAGGTCAAAGGGATGATTACCATGAAGTTGATATGATTGAGGCTTGTTTGGCTGAAGAAGAGTCAGATGACGAGTATGTCTCTGCAGATGAGTATTTCTCCTCACATGAGGATGCATTTTCCAAAGATAACTCAATAATGATTGATTATGTTGAAGAATGGGTAAACGTTATTGTGCCTTGTTTTGGTACACCTGTCCGTTTTGAAGTTGAGTATCATAGTAAGCCAGCTATTACTCCATTGGTGATTAGTTTTTCGCGTCCTGTCCCCTACAAGTCAGATAAGGCAGTACCCTACAAATATAATGCTACAATTTTGGAGGATGGTGTGGAAGTTCCCATCCAGCCAATGCTTGATGTTAGAAATATTGCTGAGACTAGCAGAGTGACCCGCAGCAGTCGTGTATTTACACCAATTGTTCATGGAGATGTTAGCACTAGAAAGAAAATTGTTGAAAATATTGAGCCCAAGAAGGTTACGGGTGAATCTAGTGGAGCTACGCTAGAGAAAGAAGTGGATGATATTTTGAAGATAATCAAGATGAGCGACTACATAATTGTAGATCAGCTACTGCAGACTCCTTCAAAAATATCTATCTTGACTTTACTGATGAACTCCTCTGCTCACAGAGAATCGTTGATGAGGGTATTGGACCAAGCTTTTGTGGAAAGTGACATGCCTGTAGACCAATTCAGCAGCATAGTGGGGAACATTACGTCATGTAATAACCTAAGTTTCTGCGATGATGAATTTCTATATTAAGGAAGGAATCACAACTTGGCCCTCCACATTCTTTGAACTGCAAGAATGATTCACTATCCAATGTGCTAATTGATAATGGATCTGCTTTGAACGTTATACAAAGGAGTACACTTATGAAGTTGAAATATCAAGGAACGCCCATGAGCCCAAGTGGCATTATTATGAAAGCGTTTGATAGATCAAGGAAATTTGTTACTGGTGAAGTGGACTTGCCTATTCATATAGGCCCACATTTGTTTCAGATTACTTTCCAGGTCATGGATATTATACCCGCTTATAGTTTCTTGCTGGGACGGCCGTGGATACATGAAGCAGGAGCTGTCACTTCGAATTTACACCAGAAGTTAAAGTTTGTACGTGAAGTAAAAGTGGTAATCATAAATGGAGAACAGGCATTATTGATATCTCATTTGTCCTCTTTCAGCATTGTGGAGGCAGATGAAGCTGTTGTTGGAACCCAGTTCCAAGCTTTATCCATTGACAACATAAGAGGAAATGAGAATTCTATGGTTTCACTTAAGGATGCGCAGCAGGTTGTGCATAATGTCCATAGTGAAGTTTGGGGACAGATTGTGGATCCACCTGTAAACAAGAATAGAGTTGGCTTGGGGTTCTCTGTGAAGAATGATAAGGGTAAGAGCATGAAGCTGAAGGCTGCTGCAGGAAAGTATCAAGACATATTCTGTAGCGGGGGTTATCTTCATCCAACTGTCTTCAGGATTAATGCCATTGTGAAAGATGAAATTGAGCCAAAAATGTCGAATTTTATGACGCACAGAGTTAGGGTTCAGAACTGGATCACCATTTATGTTCCCTCTTGAATACATGTTTCAAAGTAATTTGTTTTGTTAATCTTTTTGAAAAGCTTTCACTCTGCCCAAGGTGAAAGTATTGATATTGTATGGGCTTATCTGTTTGCTATGATTTTTACAATCAATAATAAAAGTTGTCTTTGTTTCCCAAATTGTGTTTTTATTTTTTGCTTTTTCTTGGAAAATGGTAATCAGAAAAAACCTTTCAAAACAAATAATAACTGAAATGCAATCTACATGATCACTTGTTATATGTGTCAGTTTCTAAAAGCAATCATAAATCATATGTGCAGATTAATTAAAAAACTTGTTGAATACAATGACTCTGCACCCTCTCCCAACTTTGAATGTCCTGTGTATGGGGCCGAAGAAGAAGACTATGATGAGATTCCAGAAGAGGTCTCACGGTTGCTTGAGTGCGAGGAGAATTCCATTCAGCCATATAAAGATCCATTGGAAGTAATCAATTTGGGTTCAGAAGAAGATCCGAAGGAAGTCAAGATTAGAGCATTACTGCATCCTGATGTGAAGAGAAGGTTAATCGAGATGTTGAAAGAGTATGTGGGTATTTTTGCATGGTCTTACCAAGATATTCCTGGTCTAGATACAGATATTGTAGAACACCGTTTGTCATTGAAGCCATAGTATCCGCCAATCAAACAGAAGTTGAGAAGAACTCACCCAGATATGGCAGTAAAGATCAAAGAGGAAGTTCTAAAGCAAATTAATGTCGGTTTTCTTGTGACATCAGTGTACCTTCAATGGATTTCCAATATTGTCCCAGTATCGAAGAAAGGTGGAAAAGTTCACATGTGCGTAGATTACAGAGATCTAAATAAAGCTAGTCCAAAAGATGATTTTTCCATTGCCACATATTGATATGTTAGTGGATAGCACAGCAAAATTCCAAGTTTTCTCCTTCATGGACATATTTTCCGGGTATAATCAAATAATAATGGCTCCAGAGGACATGGAAAAAACAACATTTATCACACCCTGGGGAACATTCTGTTACAGAGTGATGCCCTTCGGGTTGAAGAACGTTGGTACAACGTACCAGAGGGTTGTGACAACCCTATTACATGACATGATGCACAAGGAAATTGAGGTATATGTCGATGATATGATTGCTAAATCCCAGACTGAAGAAGGGCATGTAGAAGATTTGTTGAAGTTGTTTCAGCGTTTGAGGAAGTATCGTCTCCGCTTGAAACCAAATAAATGTACCTTAGGTGTTCGATCAGGGAAATTGTTGGGTTTCCTTGTTAGCTAGAAAGGAATTGAAGTTTACCCTGATAAAGTCAAAGCAATTCAAGAAATTCCAGCGCCAAGAACTAAAAAGCAAGTCAGGGGGTTCCTCGGGCATTTGAATTATATCTCCAGATTCATTTCCCACATGACTGCAACGTGTGAACCGATCTTTAAGTTGTTAAAGAAAGATCAAGGTTGCGTATGGACAGATGACTGCCAAAGGGAATTTGAAATTATTAAAGAATATCAGTTTGAACCTCCTATCTTGCTCCCTCATGTTGAAGGAAGACCATTGATTATGTATCTGATAGTGTTAGATAATTCCATGGGATGTATTCTGGGACAATAAGATGAAACAGGGAAGAAAGAGTATGCCATTTATTATCTTAGTAAAAAGTTTATTGATTGTGAATCGCGGTATTCCATGTTGGAAAAGACATGTTATGCTCTGGCATGGGCGGCAAAACGTTTGCGGCAGTATATGTTAAATCACACTACTTGGTTGATCTCTAAAATGGATCCAATCAAGTACATTTTTGAAAAGCCTGCTCTTACTGGGAGAATTGCCCGCTGGCAGATGTTGTTATCTGAATATGATATCGAATACCATACTCAAAAATTTATTAAAAGCAGCATGTTAGCAGATTATCTTGCTCACCAGCCAGTTGATGATTATCAGTATGTGAAGTATGATTTTCCCAATGAGGATATGATGTTTCTGAGAGTAAAAGATTGTGAAGAACCATTGCCTGAGGAAGGTCTTGATCTTGAATCTCGTTGCAGTATGATATTTGATGGAGTTGTGAATGCTTATGGTAAAGGAATTGGTGTTGTGATTGTCACTCCACATGGATCGCATATCCCTTTTACTACAAGGTTGACATTTGATTGTACTAATAATATGGAAGAATATGAGGCTTGCATCATGGGTCTCCAGGAAGCTATTGATCTCAGAATTAAAATTCTAGATGTGTATGGAGATTCAGCTTTGGTGATAAATCAGATTAAAGGAGAGTGGGATACCCATCACCCTGGCTTGGTCCCTTACAAAGATTATGCTAGAAGATTGTTACCCTTCTTTAATAAAGTTGAATTCCATCACATTCCTAGAGATGAAAATCAAATGGCGGATGCTCTTGCAACTTTGGCTTCTATGTATCAGGTAAATACTTAGAATGATATACCTCGAGTTATGGTTCGGCGACTGGATAGGCCCGCTCATGTGTTTACAACAGAGGAGGTAGCGGATGAGAAACCTTGGTATTATGATATCAAGCATTTTCTTCAAACTCAGGAATACCCGATTGGTGCACCGAATAAAGATAAAAAGACATTGAGAAGATTAGATGGCAGTTTCTTCCTCAATGAAAATGTGTTGTATAAGAGAAATTATGACATGGTCCTGCTCAGATGCGTGGATAGACATGAAGCAGACATGTTGATGCATGAGGTTCATGAAGGCTCATTTGGCACACACGCCAATGGACATTCGATGGCTAAAAAGATGCTAAGGGCAAGTTACTATTGGCTAACAATGGAATCTGACTGTTACAAATTTGCAAAGAAGTGTCATAAATTCCAGATTTATGCGGACAAGGTTCATGTGCCTCTAACACTTCTCAATGTGATATCTTCCCCATGGCCTTTCTCTATGTGGGGTATTGACATGATTGGGATGATAAAACCCAAAGCTTCGAATGGACACCATTTTATCTTGGTAGCAATTGATTACTTCACCAAATAGGTGGAAGTTGCTTCATATGCTAACGTTACCAGGCAGGTGGTTGTATACTTCATTAAGAATAATCTTATATGTCGGTATGGTGTTCCGAGCAGAATTATCACTGAAAATGGCTCGAATCTGAAAAACAAGATGATGACAGAACTTTGTGAGGAATTCAAGATCGTGCATCACAACTCATCTCCGTACAGGCCAAAGATGAATGGGGCTATTGAAGCTACTAATAAGAATATCAAGAAGATCATCCCAAAGATGGTTGTTACTTATAAAGATTGGCATGAAATGCTCCCTTTTGCTTTGCATGGATATCGGACATATGTCCGCACTTCAATGGGAGCAACCCCTTTCTCCCTTGTGTATGGAATGGAAGCGGTACTCCCAATCGAGGTTGAGATTCCCTATTTTCGTGTGATAATGGAAACTAGGTTGTCAGAGGTTGAATGGGTCCAGAACAGGTTTGACCAATTGAATTTGATCGAAGAGAAGAGAATGACGGCTTTGTGTCATGGGCAGTTGTATCAGAAGAGAATGAAGAAAGCTTTTGATAAGAAGGTCAAACCTCATGAATTCAGAGAAGGGGACCTCGTGCTCAGGAAGATCATGTCTTTTAACGCTTATTCTAGGGGCAAGTAAACTCCCAATTTTGAAGGCCCATATGTTGTCGAGAAAGCCTTCTCTGGCGGTGCATTAATTCTTGAAACTATGGATGGCGAGGAGTTCCCACGTCCCATGAATGCTGATGCAGTCAGGAAATACTTCGCCTGAAGAAATAAAAAGAACAGCTCACTAAGTTGAAAACCTGAAAGGGCGGCTTAGGCAAAAAAGAATGTCTCGGTAGACCAAAAACTCGAAAGGGCGGTCTAGACAAAAATTAGAGACATAAACAGAATAAATTTCCCGTAAAGTTGAAAACCCGCAAGGGAAGCTTAGGCAAAAGTTGGGGATTTTCTTGGCAAGTAACTATATCAGACAAGACTTGATCGTTGAAGAAAAAATCTTCATGGATCCGTACCATACTTCAACGGAAGCTGCTGCTCATGATTTCAAAAGTTTTTAGAGGGGATAGTGGTCATTGTATCTCAATGTATCTTTTCCATTATATATTACCATTTTCTGAAATTTGTAATCAACCATGGAGTCTCGCCATTCGCAGACTACCATTCCATCAAAAAAATTTGAACTTTTGCCTATTTCTTTGTATTTCTTGTTTTATTTAGCTTACAAAGACTCCATTTGTTATTGATAATAATTTTCAAAGTGAAAAGATTAAATAACAAAATTGTTTTTCAAAAAGAATTTACAATTTACTTTTACTTTAGATTTTGTGATTCAAGAGGAAAACAAACGTGGTGATCCCAGGGACGGACGAACTCCAGTAGTTTTGAGAAGTTTTGTTTCCCAGGGAAGATTTTCTCGGGATGTTTTCGCTGTATTGGGTTTGTGACTCCAGTGTCCCCAGTCAAGTCTTGGTTCATTTTTCTTCTTTTATGAGTTTGCATGATATAAAGACTCAATCCAAGATTTCTCCAGTGAAGGTTTCGCTTATTTGATAGAAGTTCTTTCTTCCTAGAGAAGGTGGTACAATAATTACTCTCGAAGAACACGTGTCTTTGGTTTCTCCAGTGAAGAACGTATATTGGTTTCCCCTTTGATGATGTGGTGTTTATCTCCTCAATGGAGTCAGCATGAAGTCCCTGATAGATGTCTCGATGTTGAAGCATTATACGCCTTAGTGAAGTTTGTATGTTTTTCCTCCTTCAAAATGGGCCTGAATTCCCCAGTGAATGTTTTGATTATTTTGTGTCCATCTGCTTTATTTGAAATAAGTTTTGCAATCCCCAGTAGAAGTGTTACATTTGAAAATATTGATTTCCCAGTTGAAGTCTGAGTATTATTCCCTGGTGAAGCCTGGAGAAGGATGATATATCCCTGTATTTGTACTATTTTGTCGCTATATTATGATTCTCCCCAGTGAAATTAAATCATGCAGTAGGATTTTGTTTCCTCAGTTGGTGCTTATTTTCTTATGGAATGTTCATCTTGGATATGATTTAGCTGAGTATTGTTTGTGTCTGATTTGGTTTTGTTTGTTTATCCCCAGTGTTATATGTTTGTTTTGTCAGCATATACATAATAACACTCATACATTCATACATACATCATGCATATTTAAATTTTAGCAAATCATTGCTCATTAACATTTGTTAATATCTTGTTGACATAACACCATGTTTTGCAGAGTTGTGTTGTCCTCCCTCCAATAGAGTGTTGGCCTCAAATATAAAGTGTATATTCTTTCATTTTCCCCACTGAGTTATCCCTCGTGGAAGATTTTTACTCTAGCCTTCCTGTACAGCTCTTTGTCTGGATGATTTGGGTTTGCTTCTTGAGTTTATTTCTCAAAGGATGTATTTTTTTATGATTGTTTTACTCCAGTTTATTTCTGGTTTGAATCTTTGATCCTCATCAATATTATTACTTTGGATTGCTGCAAGCTTTGAGTTTTGGTTTGAGAATGTGAATTTATTTTGCACGAGAAGACTTTATCCCCCCAGCAGGAATATGTTGGCATTTCCCCAGGAAGTCATATCTCTTTCCCCAGGAAGCCATATTGTTTTCCCCAGGGAGTCATTTTACAATCCTTCCTATAACAGAAAATAGCAGGTCTCTTTATTTGAGCAACTTTTACTTCCCCGTAAATGTCGATGTGCTCTTTTTGCTATATTCTCTATGAGTAGATACTTTACAGTTTGTTGACAAATTACTCCAGTGGATGACCAGTCGTTCAACATCGTAGAAACGGTTCGTTAAGAAATCTTTGTAAGTGGTAGTCTCTTTGTTTGAGACAACTTATACATTTCCCTTTCCAGGCAGAGTGCCTTGGTTAAAGAAGAAGTTGAGACCCATTCTAGGCGAAATGCCGGAATTTTTGGGAAAAGACTTGTTATCTTTTTGCTACCTTCAGTGAACGTTGGTAGTTCATAGTCAGTGAATGGTGATGCTTGGATATATTCTCTCTCTACCTTCAGTGAACGTTGGTAGTTCATCGTCAGTGAACGGCGGTGCTATGGTATATTCTCTTTCTACCTTCAGTGAAAGTTGGTAGGTCATCGGCAGTGAACATCGATGATTGTTATCTTTTTTCTACCCTCGGTGAATGTTGGTAGTTCATCATCAGTGAACGGTGGTGCTATGATATATTCTCTTTCTACCTTCAGTGAAAGTTGGTAGGTCATCGGTAGCGAACATCGATGATTGTTATCTTTTCTCTCTACCTTCAGTGAACATTGGTAGTTCATCGTCAGTGAACGGCGGTGTTATGGTATATTCTCTTTCTACCTTCATTGAAAGTTGGTAGGTCATCGGCAGTGAACATAGATGATTATCATCTTTTTGCTACTCTCAGTGAACGTTGGTAGTTCATCGTCAATGAACGGTGGTGCTATGATATATTCTCTTTCTACCTTCAGTGAAAGTTGGTAGGTCATCAGCAGTGAACGTCGATGATTGTTATATTTTTGCTACCCTCGGTGAATGTTGGTAGTTCATTATCAGTGAACGACGATGCTATGATATATTCTCTTTCTACCTTCAGTGAAAGTTGGTAGGTCATGAGCAGTGAACGTTGATGATTGTTATATTTTTGATACCCTCAGTGAACATTGGTATTTCATCATCAGTGAACGGTAATGCTATGATATATTCTCTTTCTACCTTCAGTGAAAGTTGGTAGGTCATTGGTAGTGAACGTCGATGATTGTTATCTTTTTACTACCCCCAGTGAGCATTGGTAGTTCACCGTCAGTGAACAGCGATGCTATGATATATTCTCTTTCTACCTTCAGTGAAAGTTGGTAGCTCATTGCCAGTGAACATCGATGATTGTTATCTTATTTCTACCCTCAGTGAATGTTGGTAGTTCATCGTCAGTGAATGGCGATGCTATGATATATTCTCTTTCTACCTTCAGTGAAAGTCGGTAGGTCATCTACAGTGAACATCGATGATTGTTATCTTTTTGCTACCCTCAGTGAACGTTGGTAGTTCATCGTCAGTGAGCGGTGATGCTATGATATATTATCTTTCTACCTTCAGTTAAAGTTGGTAGGTCATCGGAAGTGAACGTCGATGATTGTTATATTTTTGCTACCCTCAGTGAACATTGGTAGTTCATTGTCAGTGAACGGTGATGCTATGATATATTTTCTCTCTACCTTCAGTGAAAGTTGGTAGGTCACCATCAGTGAAAGTTGGTGATTGTTATCTTTTTGCTATCTTTAGTGAACGTTGGTAGTTTATCGTCAATGAATGGAGGTGCTATGATATTTCTTTTCCTTTTACCTTCAATGAAAGTTGGTAGGTCACCTTCAGTGAACATTGGTTGTGTTATTTTCTTTCCTCTTTCTACCCTCAGTGAATGTTGGTAGTTTCACCTTCAGTGAGAGTGGGTGTATCCTTTGACTTTTTATCGTCCTCTATAAGTTAGGTCTTTTGATCCACCAGTGATTTATTTTCCTGGTCGGGTTTCTCTCTTGTTTCTTTATTTTGCTACATCCCCAGTGGTATTTTGCGTCCCTTTGAATTTGTCCATGTGCATTCATATTCATAAGAATTACATGGCATCTTAGGTCCAAAAATAGGGTTTTTTTATATTTAAGTATCTTCGATCGTGTCGACACGAAGATTTTTAACCTTCGTATCTTCGGATAGAAGAAACTTAAATAAGGGCCGCTGTTGTACCCAAATTTTTCCCCTAAGATCCCTTCATCATACCATAGTGATTCAATCACAACAAGATCACATTAGGGCTCTTGGTCCTCTTCCCCATCTTTGGTTTTTCTCTTTGAAGAATCACCAAGCATCTTGACTTGTTTTCTTTTGTGATCATGGATATTTTGTCTTGATTTTCTTTCTAATTAATAAAATGCAATGTTGGATGGTATTAATTGTTAATAATGTAGGTAAAGGCAATGTGGCTTAGCAAATTGATCCATGGGTTCATGAGTTTATTTCCATGCCCTAGTCAATAAAGCTTGAGAACTATAAACCTCACCCTTGAAGTTGTTTTGGAAGAAATGGCATGGCAAGGTTTATTTTGGGTTCATCACATTCCAAAGTTATCAAATTGATTCAAAGGTACAAGGGGTTGATGGAAGAAGTTGTCATGATTGGACAAGGTCTTGTTCCCATTGATCACAAGTGCATATTTCTCTAAATTCTCAATATATGGAAATGGTTTTAATGGCTATGAGTTCTCATTATCATACTCAATAACTTATATTTATAAAGCAAGAGTGTTGGTACAAAATGGTTGGTTAAAATTGTCAAAGTTCCTCAAAGCATTTTCTTGGTCTAGAAGCAAGGGTTTTGAACTTCAAAGAAGTATATCTTGCTCATATTTTGGTATTTTTGAGTGATCCCAAAGACATCCTTTTCTTCAAAGTATTATTAACAAATCACTTCAAACGTTTCAAGGAGTCTTCTTGTGGAAGAAACTTGACGATGAAGAAAGATTACAAGTCCCCAGATGAACCCTCATTTTCTCATGTTTGGCTTCAAATGATCATAAATTGGTCAATTTTTATCACCTTGAGCCCACTCTTTTTCCAAAATTATCTTGAGGATGTGAAATGTATTCCTTATTTTATTTGCAAGGTGAAAAAATAGATAGAATATGCCTTAAGGATGTAAAAGTTTATAGGTCATTTCATGATTTTTTGCCAACTTCAACAATTCATAACTCTCTCAATCTTTGGAGATTTGGAATGGTTCAAGTCTCAAAATGTCATTCAAGATGTCTATTTAATGCCATATTTTTGGTCAAGAGCAAATTCAAAGAGGAAGGCCATGTTTGGATGCAAAATATTATAGGTCACATTTGAAGAAAAACTTGAAATATTTCTAAGTATGGAAAGTCAACTTTTTTTCCAACTTTGAGTCATTGCAACTTTCAGCTCAAAGATCCATTTGATTCCATTCTTTTCCCGTTGTAAAGCTTGTAACCTCATATTTATAAAGCATCAAGAATCATGCCCTAAGACCCCTTGAGCTGAGAATGCCATTGATTTGAACTTGGCAACTTGAAACTGAAGTTTCTTCAAAAGTCAGAATTTGAAATCCTTGATTTAGCTTCTAAACACATTTTTCCTGCGCGTTTTTGCTTCAAAACATGTTTAGTGAACTTCCAGAAGTGATTAGCATAGCAAAACGTGTGTTTTGGTTGAGTTTTGATCAAAGTATAAGTCACACTTTTCTTGTTTGCAACTTCACACGATTACCCTCCAAACTTCATCATTTCACACGCTTGAGTATTCCATTTGATTCCCTATAAATAGAGGGTCATCCCTCATTCATTTCCTCAAGCTGGAATAGCCAGAATCACCCTGCCAAACTTGCTCCATAACTCAATTTTTTGTAACTTCGTAATCAGTATTCAAGCCTTTTTTAATCCAATTTTTCTTTCAATTCACCTTCCTTGATCTTCTCTGAAGCTAACCATACAATTACCTTCAAGAATCGTGCCCTATATTGCTCCATAGAAATCCAGTTTCAGGGCTCTGTAACTCAACTTCAATAGGTAGATTTCTCCATCAATTCTTCAAAACTTTGATATCATTGTGATTCTCTCATTGCCCTGGTTCTAGTTGCAACGCTTACTTTTATCTGGAAACACGTTTTGACAATGAAATTTCAAATCCATTTTCAAAACTTTCCTTCCAAATTGCTTGAGCTATAGTTTATATAAATTTGTCGCGAAGGTGTGGTTGTCTTTGTCTTGAAGAGACGAAGCGAATGGCATAGGTCTGAGCTTCTGAATTTACAACTTGAGAGACCTGCAATTCACGTTGGCTAGAGGTTGAAGATGACCAACGTGTCATCTTCCAACCAATGAAAGCGCGCCACTTTTTTTTTAATTTATGGTTTTGATTACTAATGCGTTTTGACTCTCATCTGTTGGTCCACATCTTTTTGGTTTTTATTTTATTTTCTGATATTTATATTTAATTTTTTTAAACTTCAAAAAATCATAGAAAATTAATTTTAATCTAAAAAATCTGAAAGAAATATGAAAAATGTTTTTGATTCTTCTCTTTCTGATTTTTATTTTTTCACAATTTTATTTTGTGTTTTGATATTTTTTTATGAATTTTCACTTTATTTGAATTGTTTTAAATGTTTAAAAATACTTTTATGCATTTTTAAATTCTGAAAAAAATTATGGAATGATCCAATGATATTGTAACAAATATTGGTGACCTCATTTATTTTTTATTTCTGGCTTTGTTATTTTTTATCATTTTTGGTTTATTTTACTCATTTCTTTTAATTTTCAAAATTGTTTTTGACTTTAAAAAATTACCAAAAATTTTATAAAAATATTTGAGTCATTTTCTGATTTTTCTATGGTCTTACTTTTTATTTCTTGATTTATTTGAACATAGTTGATTTTTTTCTCTTTTATTTCTATTTTAAAAACATTTTAAAACTTTTTTAAATGTATATATTAAATGCAATATTATTTTGTGATTATTTTCCGGCTGATCTTGGTTTGAATTTTTTATTATGAACTTTGTTAACATCATTGGATCCATGGTGTTGAGTCTAACTCCATAAAAATGGATGAATGATTTTAATAATAGTTTAATTTAAATTTAGTTCAAATGTGGTTTGTATTCTTTCCCACCCCTCTTCATCTCATCCCTTTCTTATTGCACTAAGTGTTATTGGAGCATCATCTCTATATCATATCTCAAAATAAATGGTGCATAGATTGCTATTGACCGGCCTCAAAATAGGCGCGACTTCTATATAAGTCCACTTACGATTGTTTAACAAAGCGCTAAATTTTGTCCCAATTCGAATAAATGATCATTCATGTCACAAACCTATGTTTGTAAGCCCAAGTATGTTAATTTGATCCCTTTGATCCAATAACTTTGAAATTCATTGTGTGGGGGTTTTGGTTCTACCAATCCTCTAATAGATCTACAACACTTTTGGTCAACGTGGATCACTTAAACATCGTTGATCATTAAATGGTACTTGTGAGGATTCCAAATGGATGATATACTTGACCAAAAAAATGCAACTTGTTGTGTAGAGGCTTTGGTCCTACCAATCCTCTAATGAGTTCCAAATGCAAGTTTCAAGATGGTCATCCAACTAACCACTAATTATTAATTTGTTTCATTTTATGCTTTTATTTTTTTATACTTTATGTACCATTTACTTTAAGCATTAAATTTCATATATTTCTATTTTGCTCACTTGAGCATTTATATCCTTATTATCTTTGTTTTGCTCACTTGAGCCTTTCTTTTCTTTTTCAAGTCACCTAATAATCAACATGAACCCTAAAAAAGGCTTAAATGATACTTGGACTACTTGGTTACTATCTTTGGCATTATGAAGCATTGGACTTCTTGGACTTTGGATTAGAAACTTTGGCCTATGCTGGAGACCTTGTGACCTTAATTGATATTTTGTCTGGAGTTCTTGAGGTTTACCTCAAGACATTGGGTTGTTTATTTGTTTTGTGTGTGGGTTATTGTGATTACATTCTTTGTCTGTAATCTGGAATTCACCCATATGCAGTCGTTACTCTGCCCAATTTTTGTGAAGACTTAATACACTTGAAGTTTAGTTCTCAACCGGTATAGTATCTTTGCTTGTTTGGTTTCAATCCAAAGAATGGGAATTACATCTTGACTCATAATGTCAAGTATTACCTTCTTGTTGGTTAGATGGTTCTCATCCCTTGCTTTTACCTTATGGTTTAGGATAGTCTCTTCTTTTCCTCCCATCTTCTTTAATTTCAAAAATCTTCTTCCTCCTTTTGAAAACTCTTCTTGTTTTGAAACTTGAACCATTTTCATAATAAACTTGGACTTATGTCCATGCATTTTCAAAAATCTTTTCATAAATAAACTTCAATCAATTTAATAATACCTTGACATTTTTTTGTGAGAAGACTAAAAGTTAATCAATCTCATTTCAAACCATTTTGCCACTTTGGCTTTTTATTTTTAAAACTTTTTTCAAAAGATTAGACTCTTGGCAATCCTTGTAGTGATGCAAACAACTATACTTCTACAATATATAGTGAAGAGAGATATTTTCCACTTGGGTGTTGAGTGAGGCATTGTATATTTTAAAATCCAAGTCATATCCTCCACTTTGAGATGATGAAAATTCTCCTTTCTCATGATTGTGGATAGTAAGTATGTTTTCCACACGGACAATGACGATGGTGTCTTATCTTATAAAATCAACCAACACAATTATGTTTTAAAAATTTTAAAGGTGAACTACGTGTACCCTGATCCCCTATTGCACGAAAGGTGGTACATAGGCACTAAATGTTCGCAACCGTGGTGGGTGCAAAAATTATAAAAAAAAATATATACTTCTTTTCTCACCTCCACCATCTATTTTTCATACAACATTTTATAGCCAAAAATATACAGATTTTTACAAAGAGGTTCCTGTGGAGTACCGTAGATGTTTAGGGTGCTAATACCTTCCCTTTGCATAACCAACCCCTTTACCTTGAATCTTTCCCCCCTCTTTTGGGTTTATTCGCTCTTTTCCCATTCCTTTGGAAATAATAAAACGCGGTTGCGATTTTTATTTTGATCTGTATAAGTATAGTCAAACCCAATGACTTAGTCTTTAACATTTCTACCGCTACAATACGTACAAGATGTATTTTAGGAAACATGTGGAACAAGATGTTACAGCATGTGTCTCGGCATCTGATTATGATTATGTTTGTTTGTTGAGAAGTTAAGCAAGAGTTATTCGCCTAAAGTGTTTGACAGAACTAGTTAAGCAAGAGGTTCCAAGATATAGCTAAAGTGCTTGACAGAACTAGTTAAGCATAAAGCTTACAATGTGATTATGTATCATCTTGGCATAAGGTTTGGGTTTCGAGTATCTTCAGATATTTCCTTCAGAAGAGATGTGGTGTTTACTTCTTCATAAGACACAAAAGTTTGCTTATGGGAAGAAGTTTGTATTATTAATCCAAAATAAATTTGGATTTGATTCAGTCAAAGAAGATTTGGATGGATGTACCTTTAAGTAGGGGTGTTCGTGGTTCGGTTTGATCGGTTTTAAAGCAAAAACTCATCCGGCCCAAAGATAAATTTACTTGCGGTTTGGTTCGGTTTTGGATGATATATTAAAAAAAATCCAATTTGATCCGATCCAATTTTATGATGTTTAATTTGAATCGGTTTTTGGATATCCAAATTACATATTATATTTTTATTAATATTATAAAACTACTAATAAATCATAGATTTGATATAATATATAACCTATAGTATATTAAAAGTTAATATCACAAAATGAGAGTGGTCGATTATAGTTGAAATAATAAAAATAAATAGATTATACCAAGCTAATAAATATTATTAAAAATTTAGTATCATCTAATTATAAATTCATGTAACATATCATACTAATAAAAAGTAAATAACTATAAAAAGATATGTATGCGATTCGGTTTGGTTTGGATCGGTTTTGAAAAATTAATCTGAAATTCGATCCGAACTGATTGGTTTTCACAAAATGACATCCAAACACATCCAATAAATTTTGGTTTTTTGAGATTTTTGGTTTTTTGGATCAGTTTTCAGTTTTTATTTGGATTGATTTGGAGTTGAACACCCCTACCTTGAAGGAAGATTTGGTCCAAGAATTACTCTTCAAAGAAGATGGATATGAAGAGAGTTAACTTGGATGATCTTGTGTAACATGTGGAATATAATATTCAAACATGTGTGCGACAACATATGGTCTCTTACAATAGACATATGGTATTGTAGTATTGGTTATGATTTATTATATCCAAGATTCACTCTAAAATAAGATCTACAAATCATGGAGAAGAGTTAATTTGGATGTACTGGTGCAACAAATTGAACATGATGCTTCAATATGTGTGCAGTGCAATATCTGGCTCTGGACAGTAGGCCATGATGGATGTTGTTTGGTGCAAATTTTCTGCTTGGGATTCAATCAGATTCATTGCAGATTATTTAGATGATTGTGAGATTTGTTTGACAGTTGTTGAAGATCAAATCAAAATTAAATTTGAATTTGAAATATAACAAATCATATCTTTTGTTGGATATTTTTATAGAGATAATAAAATCCAACAATATCTTTTATTATTCTAGACAGATATCCCAGGAGAAAAAGCTCAGAAGAAATTGATATATAAGGAGACTCAAACTTCACGTTTGAAGTGTGCATGTTTTGAAGATTCCTTGTGTTAGTGTTTACCTTTTGAGTCTTTCTTTGTGGTACTTTTATGAAACCTTCTAGAACTTACATTCATATATTAAGGCATAAAGTTTGGTTCGATAGTTGAGTTATAAAACTTTGTTCTAAGATACTAACTGTATAAGCTTGATAAAAAAGTGTTTCTTTTATTCCACATTATTTCCATCATAAGGAATAGCGTAGGATCTTTGCGTACACCACTCTATGTTTCAGTAACATGGCATATTTGGTTTGTTTAGTTGAGTTATATTCAACATTAATCTTTGTGTTTGTTAACATGGTCGCTTGGGATTAGTGATTGAGAGAAAGTGACAGGGGTTCTAATATTTAGATGGAGTCCTAAATAGAAAGTCATTAGAATTGGGAAGAGACATTGAACAGTATGGGGTTGTTTTTCATAGAAGACTAAGTGTACTAATTTGAAGTAGTGAATTTCCTTTCTTATGTAGAATGCCTCCAAACATATGTATGGTTTTACCGAACTGGGTTACCAATATCTTGTGTGCTCTTTATTACTTTTCTGCTTCATCATCTTGTATAAGCTAATATGTTACTCATTGTTGTCGTATTGATTTATCAAGTTAGACTATTTGTCACAACATCGTGTCTAACATATGTCCCCTCAGGAACATAATTTCATTTGGTATTAGAGCAGGAACCCTATTTTGTTTGAGTGAGTTCCAGGGTTCTTATTTTGTTCAAGATGGAGAATTTCATTAAAGGAGGAGAAGTTCATGGATCAAAGATAATTTATCCTTCAAGGAATAGAGCTAAGTACGGGATGAATTTGTGAAGACAAATGAGAATGTAATCCTGAAGGAAATCTCAGGCTTGCTAGAATCTTTAGTAAAGCCATAATGAACCTTCATAAGAGAGATGTGAAGAATGTCCCTTAAAATGTCAATAACATCCAACATAAAGAAAAGGGTTGTGAAATACAAAATCTCAACCATTCGTACAGGTGGAAAGGGAACCAACGTCTCAAGTGCAAAGATTTTGGACATATTCAAGAAGAATGCTCAAGTCTCCCAAGTAAAGAAGAATCTCAATTGTCACTAATGATGAAAAAGACATGAAATAGGTTGTGTTTATTGGTGAGCCATCAAATTCAAATACAAGGTGTATTACTAATTTCTAAAAAACAGAATGCAGAATGTCATATAACATGTCCTAACATCTGGTCAAACATGATCTCCAGTACATTAGTTGTGTATCATTCATTCCTATGCACTATTGTAAGTTGTATGGTATCTAATCACACCATCAACATTTGTATCCTCAATGTAATACTAGGTTTCAAAGGCATCATCAACAAGTTTGGCATGACAAGCCTAATATTCTTGTTGATTATTTCTCCCATAAGATTTTCTCTTATAAATATTTCTATCTAGAAAGTAGTTGCAAAATTCAATTAATAGGAGAAAGAAACTATGATATCCATAAGAGAAAGAAATATATTAATATGAAGATGCTTGCTGCCACTGCAGAGCGGAATGTTAAAGACCATGTTTCAAACATCATAGAAGCTAAAACTAAACTATGGTATAGAAAGCTTTAGAGGTGTTGCAAATAAAGTTGTCATATGGGTACTAGTCTCAAAATTGAAGAAGGAAATATTTATGAAGTTTGTCAACTTGAGAAGTAAATCAAGATAACTTACAAGATGGTTCAACATCTTACTCATACTTATGGATTTCCAAATATGGATTTTATGAGAGTCAATCAAGGAGTCGGAATTGAAGAGAAGGTTGATGGTCAGGCCAGAGGTCCTCACAACATTGAACAACCAACAGTGGTTCAGAAGAAAAAGGTAAAGAAGAATAGTGATTGTGGCATAATTCTTCCTATTGGAGTTCCATCTCATATCTTTGGAGTTTTGATCAACCAAAAATATGATAGTTTGTTTGATATTGTTGTTCATCTGAGTCAGTTGATAATCTATCATAAGATGTGTGTTCCGGATATTTCTCACCACAATATTCAACATGTTGATAAATTTGATCTAGCTAGTGGTGAAAATGTGTTTGATGTCCCAGTCATGTATGGGCCTAGAAGAAATCTTCATCTCAATTAAAATACTTTGGTAAGGATACCCAAGAAACCAATTTGGGAAACCAGGATGATGATATAGATGTTCCAGACATCTTGTGTGACATGTTGACAAGGTCTCAAATGCATAAGGAGAATGATGATCATGTCCATAAAGATGTTAATGTTGATACTGTCATAGCCAATAATGGTGTTGGTAATAATGATCAGTGAATTTTGATACACATTCTTCTATGTTTGTACTTAGGCATTTCCATGGTTTGTTTTGTTTATTGTTCTATTTTATGATACTTTTATAATTTTGTTTATTTTTGTCTTTATTTTATTTTCGTATTTTATTTTCAGCATTAGCAGCTTTCAATAAAAAATTCATAACTAGAACTACAAGAATCGGATCGAAGCGTTCTAATATTTGTTGGAAAGATGAGAGGAAGAGCTACAAATTTTATGTTGGAGTCAAAAGTTGATTCAGAGTGGATAATTCCCAGTAATTCATTCAAGTTTCTGACTTTAGAATAATTTGTTTTTGGGTCTTTTTAGTGGGTCTAGGTTATGTTTTTGACCCAGTTCGTTTTGTAAGTGGAAACCCTTATTTTGTTTTATAAGGCTTGCAGCCACTAAAGTAGTTTTTTACCTTCTATTCACTTTTCACGATAGAAACTTTTGCTTGTACGCTTGAATGAAGAACTAAGCATCAAGAGTTGATCTATTGTAATCGCGTTCCGACGCTTTGAGATTGTTAATTTATCAATTCAATTTTGTTTCTCTTTCAATTCTATTTTATGAAATTTCATTTGCTTAATCTGTTATTTCATGGAATGTCTTGATTAAATTTGTATGATTGTATTCCTAATCTTTAATCGTTGTTTATGTTGCTTAGTCGTTAAATCATGTTCTATATCGTGTTTGCTTAATTCACGATTATATTAATTTGTTTGCTTAATTCATAATGGGAATTCAATCTGTTTTATATCTATTATGCTTGTCAATTGGTATCTAAATTGAATATAGGTCGAAGCCGCTTAGGGAATCGGTAAGGTAAAAACCAATGATTAGCAGGAACCTGAAAATAGTAGATCGACTTATTTTTATAATCAATTATTTAAATCGCCTATTTGCTCAGCTCTTTAAAAATTGATCTTGAATTAAATCCCCCATAATCGTTTCTATTGGTTAATAGCAATACAAGAATCCTCGCGATACGATACTCGAGCCACTGTCGCTAAACTACATTTTTCAAAATAACTCATTTTTTATTTGCGTGCAACAGCGGATCAAATTGGTGTCATTGTCGGGGATTCTTGTTGTTATTAACCGATATTAGAGTCATGGGTTTTGTATTCTTGCTAGTTTTTTTTGTTTTTTTTTGTTGTGTTTGTTGGTTTTCAGGGTTGTAATACAGGTTGTACTACAGTGCTGAGTATTCCAGCCTACCAGGTAAGTTTGAAAGCTACTGTTTCGATTTTCTCCGAATTTTTTCCAGAAGTTCAAAAAAATCGAGGAATAGTAAACCTTTAGAATTCTAAAAGATTTCAACCCTCAAAATCGCAAACTCCTTTTTTTTCTATTTTTAATTAATTTCTTATTGTTTTCACAATGTCGAAAAATCTCAAAAAAATTGTCAAAATTATTATTTCAGTTAATTAGATTAAATTTGGTGTTTTTGTTTTTTTTTTTAATTTATTTTAATCGTTTTCCTTCTTTGTATTTGTTTCTGCCTGTTTGGGACATAGTTGATATTGTTGTGTTTGTTGATAACATGGCTGAACAAAGAACTTTGAGGCAGTTGGTTGTCCCTGATGTGAATGATAATGGTTTGTGTATTGACTATCTTAAAGCTGATGCACCTTTTGAATTGAAATATGATTTAATACACTTGTTGTCAAAGTTTAATGGTTTTGTAGGTGAGGATCTGCATAAGCATATGAAGAAATTCCAGGTTGTGTGCTCTGCACCTTCTGGGCCTTCATTAGAGGACATTGTCAAACAAATGGTTGCAAATAATCTCCAGTTTCAACAATAAATAGATTATACTCTCCAGACTTTGCAAACTCAGATTGTACAGCTTGCCTCTTTGATGAATGCCATGCAACAAGCTCAAGGATCTAACCAACAACCCTTGGAAGAGAATTCTATTTTTTTCAATAGAGTTTCTTTCTGAGACTATTGATGATACTTTTACCAATTTGTTTGCAGTTGACTTTTCATCATTATCTGATTTTGATGATGTTTACTCTTATGATGTTTGTACTGATAGTAAAAATTGTTTTATTCGTGCTAAAATTGAGGTTGCCTTTCAAGTTGATATTCTTACTGCATATAAGGTTTCAAATGAAGTTGTTCATGTGGGTGGAGCTCTCGACACTCCGACTTCCTGAAACAAACCATCCATCGAACAACCACCTTCCCGAGAGCT
The DNA here is from genome assembly GCA_948472305.1 of Vicia faba. Taxonomy (NCBI): domain Eukaryota; kingdom Viridiplantae; phylum Streptophyta; class Magnoliopsida; order Fabales; family Fabaceae; genus Vicia; species Vicia faba. The sequence continues at coordinate 728,572,221 of OX451738.1, forward strand.
GAAACCAATTCCTAAAAATCTTAAATATGTTTATTTAGAGATGAATGAAAAACTTCTGATTATAACTTCTTCTAAACTTTATTTTGATCAAGAAAGTAAATTTTTGCAGGTTTTGAAGAAGCATGAGAAAGGAATTGGATGGACCTTGGTTGATATTTATGATATTAGTGTGTCCATGTGTATGCATATGATCTCACTTGAATATGTAGCAAAAGCAATGAGTCAGCCCAGTAACCTTTTGATCCTTGATGTTGTGAAAGATGAGATCACGTTCATGTGCCCATTTGACACTTTTACTTTTAGAAGAACATTCTTTGATCCATGAATAAAAGGTGAAGGTACTGATAAAAATTGCAAAGTCAAAGGATACCGCTGAAAACTATTCCATGAGAGTCCCACGTTGGAAGAGGAAACTATAGAAGAGCTCTCATTGGGAAAGGCTACTTATGCGGTCATCAATCCGCCTTGACTCCTCGGGTGTGTTCTTTCCTCTCTCTCCTCTCTCTTATTTTATGCTTGTTTCTTTCATTGAGGAAAATGTGTGTTTTAAGTGTGGGAGAGGAAATCATTTATTTGTTTTGTTTTCTTTGCTTTTGTTCGTTGTTTTGTTTTCAATTATTTAAAAATAAAATGCATCTTTTTGAAAGTTTTGGGCTATAGATTAATCTGAGGTTAGTTATGGAGAATTGGGAAAAGTGCACAAGATCGGTATCATCTTAACACTTTAAGTCTCCTGAATATGGAAATCAATTTGAATAATTCTCATCCTTTAATATCTCTTTAGTAGTTTATCTTAGTAGTCGACATCATCTCACACACGCTCTACATAGGGAAGCCGATGAAAATAAGTGAGTGATCCAAAACTTTAATTGAAAAAAATAGGGAATGCATCTTCTAATGGTTGTGGAACCTACAAAAAACATAATAATAAGACTCTTTGTTGCTTGGTTCATAGGTTTCTGGTACTAAACTTGGTAGGACATATTACGATTTGATCCCCCACAACTACAATTGGGAAAATAAGGGGTTGTGCCACTTAGTTACCAGAACCCTGTGCAAAAAGGATCGGAGTCACTAACCGGTCTCCTTACTATAATTGTGTGGAGATAACGGGTTTAATATGATTGTGCCATAATGAAAGAGAGCAAAAAGAAGGGTGAGTAAGTTAGGCTTAGGCATAATAACATGATTCATATTGGTTTGCATAAGAGGGGGCTTATGATTTCATAATTGCGGGTTTGTGTTCTTACGATATCCTTAGTTTGCAAGATTAGTACCTATCGATGCAATCTTAACCAAATAAGAGTTTGTAGCCTGGAATGAGTATCTGAATGTTGTTGTGTTTCTTGAGGTTTGATTTTATTTTGCTCAGAGTGCAAAATTTCAAGTGTGGGGGAATTTGATCAGTGTATTTTGATACACATTCTTCTATGTTTGTACTTAGGCATTTTCATGGTTTGTTTTGTTTATTTTTCTATTTTACGATGTTTTTATAATTTAGTTTATTTTTGTCTTTATTTGATTTTCGTATTTTATTTTCAGCATTAGAAACTTTCAATAAAAAATTCATAACTGGAGCTACATAAATCGGATCGACGCGTTCTAATATTTGTTGGAAATCTGAGAGAAAGAGCTACAACTTTTATGTTGGAGTCAAAAGTTGATTTGGAGTAGATAATTCCCAGTAATTCGTTGAAGTTTCTGACTTTAGAATAATTTGTTTTTGGGTCTTTTTAGTGGGTCTAGGTTATGTTTTTGACCCGGATCGTTTTGTAAGTGGAAACCTTTATTTTGTTTTAAAAGGCTTGCAGCCGCTAAAGTATGTTGTTACCTTCTATTCACTTTTCACGATAGAAACTTTTGCTTGTACGCTTGAATGAAGAACTAATCATCCAGTGTTAATCTGCTGTAATCGTGCTCTGACGCTTTGAGGTTTTTAATTTATCAATTCAATTTTGTTTCTCTTTCAATTCTATTTTATGAAATTGCATTTTCTTTATCTTTTATTTCATGGAATGTCTTTGTAATACGGTGGGAGAACTGACTTGGGTGTTTTGTGTTTGATCGCAATTATTGCGGTTAGCAAGAGTCGCCGCCGACTTTTCTTTTATCCAATAAGGAAATGGTGAAAAGAATAGGAAAGACCTTTAAGATTATTTTCTTGAGTTCGAGGGGTAGGTTATGAAAGGGGAAGTTGTTAGCACCCTTTTCATCTGTAGTTATCTATGGTCTCTTAGTTGCTTGCTAGATCACTTGCTTTTGTTTGAAAGTGTGTTTTGTGGTGTGGGTTTGAAAATATTTTGAAAACGTCTTTGTAATGATTCTTGTCTCTATAAGAATGCATACAAAATGTTGGTTTTTGAAAATAGTTTAAAGAGGTGTTTGTAGAAGATGTTTTTTGAAAGGGATTTTGAAAACTGCCTTTGTAATGATTCTCGTCTCTACAAGAATGCGTACAAAGAGCTTTGTCTTTTGAAAATGTTTCAATTGAAAGTGTTGGTGTAAAAATGGTTTTTTAGTTGTGAGCAAGCAAGCAACTATGAGCATCCTACCTACTCAAAAGGTTCTTTGTTCTTTTCCTCATCCTTTAGATGTTGCTATCTTACCATTCATTTGGTAAGAGCCCCATTGTTGGATCTGAAGGGACAGGCGTGGATCATTTGTATAGTCATAGAAGGCAATCTATAGGACGTTTTAGCAATTGTCGTATAGGGACTAGATTGCTTACCGAAGGCAACATCAAGGTTCATCGAGGGACTACGATCTTTTATTGAGGGTCTTTGCTAAAATGCCCATACTCGAGGGACATGACTATTTTTCGAGGCAACAAGTGAGATTACCCTAGAGGTGCATGTGTGTAAAGTGTGTTTGATTGCATGCATTTTTTGTATTTGATTTTTGGGTTGTCTACTTGTTGGTTTTATCTTGCCATACATCCTAATTACTAGCATTTGTATAAAGAAATAAAAATGCAGAAAATAAATATCGTACACTATTACAACCATATTGAATAGCAAGAAAATATAAAGATAAAAACAAAATAAAAGAAAGGAAAACAAGTTCTTCGTTCAGGCAGAATGCACCCTTCGATTCTGCTTTTCTGGGCTTCTTTCAATTTGGGCCTAGCAGTCAGCGTGAGAGGCAGCCTTCGATTCATCCTTATGGCTGCTTCTTTTGATTGGACCTAGCAGTCAGCATGAGAGGCATCCTTTGATTCATCCTTTTGTATGCTTCTTTCGATTGGGCCTGGAAGTCAGTGTGGACACCCTTTGTTTCTCCCTTCTTGCTCCTTCATTTGGACTATGAAGCAATATGGGGCAAAGCCTGAGGCTTCGTTTCACACACAACCTCTTCTTTTGTTTGGTGTCTACACAGGTTAGTTCTACCATACATTTGGACGATAAAAATAAACGAAAAAGGCAGAAACAAAAAGTAATCAAAATATCATGTACATGCTTGAAACGAAAGGGTTAAGGTCATGGGACTTACCTTCCTTCTGAAGTTAGTGCTTCTGGACCTTGAGTGATTGGACTGGATGCTCCTGGATTTGAAGGAAAGAAACAAGTGTGGTGTTTCTTTGACTGAATTCGAAGGTCAAGAAGAGTGGGGTTGTGTTTGTTGTTTCTGGATTCGAAGGAGAAGAACATGTGTAGTGTTCCTTCTGCTGGATTCGAAATAAAAACAAAGTGTGGGGTTGCTCCTAGATTCGAAAGAGAAAATAAATAGGTGTTGTGTTTCTAATGTTGGATTCTAAAGGGACAAAAACATAGGTATGGTCTTTTGATTCTGGGTTTGAGAATATCTTAAGTGTTTGATGATTTTCACATAATCAAAGTTTTCAGCTGTCAAAAACCTCTGGATGTGTTGTCCCGCCCTTTAGACGTGTTATGGAGCCTCTTATTTATAGATGAAGTTGGTTGAGGTTTAGGATGGAAAATAAGACAATTTTAACAAATTGAGTATATTGTCATTGTAGCTTTCGAGGGGAAGTATTTGTATGCCAAATTGGTGCAAATATATGAGCAGTGTAGCAGGACTACTGTGCAGCAGGTTTGGAGCATTATGGCCAGTGTATCGGGCTTGGACCTGCAGCAAGCATCTTTGAATATTTGACCTCATAGGTCCAACCTTCGACCAGACTCCTCTTCAGACAGCAATATTTTTTTCCAATCAAAGTGTCTTTCGATTGGGCCCTTTTTCTGCATCCTTCTAAGGGGCCAAATGTGTGCCCCTTGAATGGGTCAACAAGATATGTCCTTCGAATGGGGCACCAAACATGTCCTTCGAATGGGACATCCAGGTGTGTGTCTTAGTGTAGAAATTGTGTGTTGAATATTTTCAAGGGTGGAATCAAAGCAAGCTATTTCACAGGGAGATATTTTCCATTCGAAACTAGTATGAAAATAGCCAACGCATGAGGGAAGTTCCTGCCTTGTGATTTGAAACAAGCAGGAAAGAAACCTTTGCTTCCTGGATCGAAACAAACATTGTAAAGGGCCATTGCTTTGTGAATCAAAGAAAACAAGTAAGGGGTCATTGTTTCAATCGAAGCTTGCATGCAGGAGGAAACTTGCTTTGTGGGTGCTAGCGTGAATGGGAGCCATTTCCTTGTGCAGGCAGTCATGCAGGAGGCCCTTGCCTTGTGCATATTGGCCTGAAGGAAGTCCTGGATTTTGTGAATGCAAAGGAAAAATAGCTTCTAAATCGAAGGAAAGCTGCGGGAGGACATTGCCTTCTGAATCGAAGGACACTTTCAGAAGGTCATTCCGTTCTGAATCGAAAGGGACCAACATTAAGCCCCTAACTCCTAACTCGAAGGGAGCTTTCAGAAGGCCCTTGCCTTCTGAATCGAAGGAAACTGGTATGGAGCCACTAATCTTTTGAATCGAAGGACACCAATAGGAGGTCTTTATCTTATGAATTGAAGGAAGCCTTGACGCCCAATCGAAGGATGAATCAAGATTGTTCGAAGGAATCCTAGATGCCCAATCGAAGCTAGAACGAATCAAAGGAAACTTGTGTTTCTTCAAAAAATCATTTTCATCTGCTTTGCCCTTTTTACAGTTTCCTCTTTAACTTGATGCTAGAAAATCCAATTGTACTTGTGCAAGCTTGAATTTTTTATAATTCTTGTGAGAAATGCATTGAGAAAAGAGAGGGAAAATTTTGGGATACAACATCTTGTGGAAGGTGATTGAACACTAGAGTGCCCAGAAATTTGCACTCAATGATGTGGTGGTTGATTATGTAGGGAATGGGCTTAAAGATGCCATTTGGAGAGATGATATAGAGTTGTCGGAGATGGGCTTATAGATGCCACCCAAAAGTGATTGTTGACAAAATTGGAAGAAGTGTCAGAATAAATCTCTGGTCGATTTATATTGAAACATTAGATGTAGTGGGATGAGTATCAGAATAATATATAAATGGATCGTATCTGACTCGCATCTGAAAGATGTACTGAATGAGTGTCAGAATGACATCCGTATCTGGATCGTATCTGGACTGTATTTGAGAGATGTGATGAATGAGTGTCAGAATGACATCCGTATCTGGATCATATCTGGATTGTATTTGAGAAATGTGCTAAATGAGTGTCAGAATGACATCCATATATGGATCGTTTTTGGATTGTATTTGAGAAATATGTTGAATGAGTGTCATAATGACATCCGTATCTGGATCATATCTGGACTGTATTTGAGAAATGTGTTGAATGAGTGTCAGAATGACATTCGTACCTGGATCATATCTGGATTGTATTTAAGAAATATGTTGAATGAGTGTCAGAATGACATCCGTATCTGGATCGCATCTGGACTGTATTTGAGAAATATGTTGAATGAGTGTTAGAATGACATCCGTATCTGGATCGTATCTGGACTGTATTTGAGAAATATGCTGAATGAGTGTCAAAATGACATCTGTATCTGGATCATATCTGGACTGTATTTGAGAAATGTGTTGAATGAGTATCAGAATGACATCCGTATTTGGATCGTATCTGGACTGTATTTGAGAAATATTCTGAATGAGTGTCAGAATGATATATGTATCTGGATCCTATCTGAACCATTTCATGAGGGAATATGGAGTAAGTATCAGAATATCATACGTATCTGGATTGCATCTGAATTGTTTCTATAAGATAATCTGGAGTAAGTATCAGAATGTCAGTCGTATCTGGATCGCATCTGAATTGTTTCTAGAAGAGAGTCTAGAGTAAGTATCAGAATGTCAGTCGTATCTGGATCACATCTGAACTGTTTCTAGAAGGGTGTATGAGAAGGAACCCGTGTAGGTGATCGGGATTACTTATGTATCCAATGATTCGGACTGCAAGTGCACAGTCTTATCATGTAGTTTTAAAAGATATCGAACCACGGAGACTGATGAATCGATCTACCGTCTTTTATTGTTACTTTTCAAATCTAAAGCTAATGAGTGTTTTGATTGGGTTGTAGGGAAAACTAAATACTAGATTAAGTTGGATTTTTAATAATCAATTAGCGTAACTACCAGTATGCAATAGTCGAACCTCGGGAACTAGCGACTAGTTGGGTGTCTTTATATTTTCAAAACAGCTTTCAGTAAAACTTATTTAGTTTAAAAACCCTCATCTCACACTGTCGTTTGTTGATCTAGGCTATGCAGTTAAGTCCTAACATACGCTTCCGCCATCCTGCAGGAGTTAAAAACACCTTTTGAAAACTAAATAAAATCTTAATTAACTTTAAAGTGCTTCCGCTGTATTTTAAGCTAATGCCTAATTACTACTGTCCAGTTAAAAGATCTCAAACTTCTACTTTGTTGATCCTAACCTCTATTTGTTCTTTACTTTCGTAACAAAACAATTTAATGATTAAAAATAGTAACTTAGGCCAGAAAAGAAAGTTTTGTAGTAAAAATAATCCCAACTAAGTTACTCATTCCCTTGGTTAAGTGACTTTACATACCGGTACAGGAATTCTAGCCTAACATAATATCAGACCAAATCACAGAATAGTTTAAGGGACATACGAAAATAAACATAATTATATTGATTAAAAACAATAAGAATTCGTAAACATAAACCTGGTAATAATTCTGAAGATAGAAGCACTCCTGCACAAACTGTAGGCTTTGCTTCGATCGGGGAATAGATGTAACCGTACAATGAAAATAAATGCTGGAGGGAATATAGAAATTGATGGAAAATAAACTAATGCTTAAAGAAATATTTTCTAAGAGTAAAAATAAATTCTCCAAAGTTTCTGCCAAAAAGAAGAACTCCTTTCTCGTATGGTCCAAGGCTCTATTTATAAGTCTTGTGTGATCAGTTGTTCTCAAAAATGTAGGAACAGTTTATGTTCCTTTGAGAAATAATAGGACCATTAATTTTGTCACGTTCCTCCTGCTTTGACTTAGTGGATCAGATAATATAGGTGAGCGTTGGATTTACTTTGAATTGGCTTATGTCCGTTGGATGCGAAGAAAGTGGGAGAAAATGGCCTTGTGACGTTCGTCACGTCCAAGTGACGATAGTCACTTGGTCATCCTCAATACGTGACGTTCGGCAATACTCCTTGACGATCGTCAAGGTCTTCTTCATGGTGGGCCACGTGCTCACATGCTTAATGGGCTTGAGCTCATTTCTTATCCTTTGGCCTTTTTGCTATCTTTGCACCTCTTTTTCTTCATTTCTTCCAAAGTGTTCAGCTTAATGTATATCTGCGAAAATAGAAAAATACCTGCATAATACCTATAAAATAATTTAATTTAAACTAAAGTATGAGAAATATTTTGTGTATATCAAGCCAGAAATATCACATATTTGTGTGTCATCAAACTCCCCCATACTTAAACTTTGCTTGTCCTCAAGAAAATGCTAAGTACGATGTTTTTCTAAACATGATCAGATGCACGGTTATGACTCGGATCAACTAATATATAGTTGCGTTGTGTTTTTGTCAGAAAATCGATGGCTCGATTCATGCTCCATTACTACGTCAATGACACTAGACAGTCCCATTTTACGTAAACTAGTTACAGGTCCTATCATAGCCTACCTCGAGTATTTGTCTTGTTTTTCTCTTTTCATTCTAGCGCAATCACATTAAGCCCTTTATCTTTACACGCACATAGCAGAACAGTCGGTTAGTGGTTATGATCCTTATAAGCTTTTAGAGGTTTCTGGAACAGTAATGTGGCAACCTTTTCCAATTCAATGGTTGGATGCGGGGGATCAGACCGTAATCTGCCCTACCGAGTTCAGTACCAGATGCTCTTGAACCATCTACCAAATGATTTTTTTCATGTTACTTTGTAAGGTTTACATCCTTTGGATTATGCGATCGGGTAAGGATTGTCCAATTTAATTGGTGTGTTTCCTTGCAACATTTTGCTGAAATATTATATCATCCACTTATATTCATCGAATTCCTGCGTAGTTTGTGTTTAAGATGGTGATGACTGCTAATATAAACTACTCAGGGTTACTACAAAGACTAAACTCAGGGTGTTGGAATAACAGGTACTTGAACTGATCTATCATACTCTGGGGTTATAGAATGTCTAGACGGTAGAAATTTCGCTTAATCTTGCCACAATTCCTGACAATTAAAGATCTTGCAGTCTATGTACTTGTCGAGTGAGTCAAAAAAAAATTTATAGGGCTCAAAAAGAAAGGGGAGTCTAAAAGAACAACACAAATTGCTTCAATAAATAACTTGATAAAAAAAATTTATTGAATTAAAGATAACGAAGGGAAATTACAAGGAAAAATAAAAATTACTAGGAAAGGGAAATACTTCCTCCCCCATACTTGAATCATACATTGTCCTCAATGTATTGACAGAAGATGGAAAGGGGAAATGGAAATTGGACAATCATTCTTCCTCCTCTTGTCTTCGGAATCGTCCACGTGTCCTCGCTCTTCGACGTGCTTGTTTACCGTGTCTGGAAGATTCGCCTCCATCTCTCTGAGATATGACGTTATGCAAGTCGTCAACACGAAGTGTTAAGGTTCGCATATCTTCTATCATTCCTGCGGTAAATTCCATCATACTTTGATCATGCCTGCGAGTGTAGTCATTTTGGTCTCTCTGCATTTGTTGCATGAGAGTCATCATTTCAATTTGGCACGTCTCGAGGCTCTGGTAGCATTGAGTGGACAGCTGGTTTTGCTGCATTATGGCGGCATAGATGGCGTCGATGGTGGCGGGATTGTTGGCTTGTTGTGGTTGGGGCTCTTGTTGCTCTAATTCTTCTTCGATTTCATCAGCGGCAGTGTTGTTGGCCTCACCTTGGTTTCCTTGCTCATTTTCTCTGGGTTCTGAGGCGTTCAGGTTGTAAAGCCAATTATCCGGATTGCCCAAATTAGTACGATTATGATTCGGCATGATCACGCTATGAACTTTTGCATTCTTAACCATTAGATAGTACCCTCCAGCTTCTCGTACTTTGATCAGGCGGTCAGCTCTACAGTTATCAATATCCATATAAACTGCTGGCAGCGGAGGTAGGAGTTGAATCCTTTCCCCCCAGTTCAGGTGAACTGCGATTGTAATGACAATGCCTCCAATACAAAAAGGCGTAGTCCCGTCTCTTGTAACGAGGTTTTGAATGTGGGCCATCATGGTTCGATTAATTAATTCCTATAATTTGAGTAGTATTGCAAGGGATATTTAGTGGCACATAGTACAATTAGAGGAATGATTATCGAGATAAATAAATAAGAAACAAATACTGTGAAATAAATAAGAATAATAATTGAAATTGCATAGTATGAAATGTAAATGAAAATAAATAAATAATGTGAATGAAAATAAATAAATGCTTTGAAATAAAAAGATAAATATGAAATAAATAGATAAATAAATATTTGAAATTTTTAGAACCGAAAGTAACAAAGTATTCGAAAATATGAGTATAAAACAATAATGAGTATTAGGAATAATAATGAAACTCCCCCCATACAGAGAACATACAGTGTCCTCACTGGGGTGGCACAGAAACAAAACTATCGAGCACTAGGACCTCCTGGAGGTGGGGCAGTAGCGTGCAGATGCTGATAAATATGATCAAACTGCTCTATGACGACATCCATGAAATGAAAGAAGTCATGTCGTAGTGTGTTGATATTATCTTTAACGGTGGCGAGCTCTCCTTGGAGTGTAGTAACATCTGACTGCAGTGTCGTGATAGCATGTGCATGATCAACCATAGGGACGTCAACAGCTTCGGTAACAAGGGGAAGTGTAGGGTATTCTGATGGAGTATAGTCATGGTAACCGGTAGGTGTGGATGGGTCGCTCTCCTCCCTCTCAGGGTCATGTTCATCTGTCTTTTCTAGGTTATATAGCCAGTTTTTCTTTGTATAGACACTTGTGTTCTCAAGGCTAGGCAAGAGGAAGTAATAGACAGGGTCATTTCGGAATAGCAGCTGAAAGTGAGGTGGGTCGAGGTTACTAATTAAAGATATGTTAAAACAGAAAGTGATATCCAAGGTATAGTATCTAGCGTATGGCATAAGGCGTGATAAAGATGACCGTAGGGATAAGGCCTCGGCTATCATAGTGAGTAGCCCGCCGACACAGATGGGGCCATGGGTACACTGAGTTATAGCAAACATGTTGGTGATCATAAATGATGCACCAATGACGGGTCGGGACTGAAAAGCACGGTAAATAATGAATAGCTCATCCCTAAAAACTGAGAGTCTATTTATAGGTTTTCCAAAAAGGGTGAAAGCTAGTATGTGGTAGAAATACCTAATTGCAGGGTTATGGATCTCAGTTGCATCTAGGTGGTTAGGGTCCTCAGGGTATTGGCCTGCTATGTCTCTCCAAAAGTGGTTAAGTTCAAAATTAAGGTAGTCATCCTCCTGAGTTTCCATGTAGGCATCTATAGAACTAGGGAATCCTAGTAACTCAGCAAGACTACAAACTGTAAACTGGTGGGTGAAGCCAAATAATCTGAAGGACATTTGTCCCCTACTACGCCCTAGGCCTTGGGTGGGTTTATAAATGAGTGAGCTCAAGAACTCTAAGGTGAGGCGTTGATGTGTAGGGTGTTTATGTGCAAGGAATCCTTCCCATCCTATCTGGTTGAACAAGAAATATACACTCTCCCTGATGCCTAAAATTGTCAACGTGGGATCATGCACATAAGTAGTCATGCTCATCTGGCGCTGAGCCAGAATCTCATACCGTTGCTGCTGGGCCTCCGTGGCGAAGATGATAGTATCCATAAATGAGTTTATCTTGTAAGTTCCTGTGAGTCGGTACTAAAATTTGTAAAAGAAAAATGCAAATAAATAAAATATGCAATGGGAGAAAGAAAGAAAAATAAAAATCTGAAAATAAAAATCAAAATGTAAAATAAAAGTATAAAGAGATTTGAAAGAAATTAAATGAAAAACTTGTGGGTTGCCTCCCACACAGCGCTTGTTTAATGTCTTTAGCTTGACAATGTTTTTAGACGTGAATTAGTTTCCTAATTCGGGTGGTAGCTCTAATATTGTTAAGCTCGCGGTGTATTCCTTGTTTTCAACGCTGTAATAATGTTTTAGACGTTGGCCATTTACTAAGAACGGGTTCATGGACTTTCCTTTAATCTCTATGTCACCAATGGGGAAAACTTTGGTCACTTCAAAGGGTCCAGACCATCGTGAACGGAGTTTCCCAGGAAAAAGTTTTAGACGGGTGTTGAATAGGAGAACAACATCTCCTTCATTGAATTCCTTCCTTGAGATTCGTTTGTCGTGCCATTTTTTCGTCCTTTCTTTGTAGATCCTCGCATTTTCATAAGCGTCTAATCTTAGTTCTTCTAATTCATTTATATCGAGGATCCTTTTCTCACCTGCCGCGGTGTAGCTTAGGTTTATAGTTTTAATTGCCCAGTAATCTTTGTGTTCAATTTCCACTGGCAGGTGGCATGACTTACCATAGATGAGCTTAAAGGGTGTTGTACCTATTGGCGTCTTGAACGCCGTCCTGTAGGCCCATAATGCTTCAGGTAACTTAGCCGACCAGTCCTTTCTTGACGTGGCAACAATTTTTTCCAATATTTGTTTTATTTCTCGATTTGAGACTTCCACCTGTCCGCTTGTCTGGGGGTGGTATGGTGTTGCTACGCGGTGTTTCACCCCATATTTAGTTAGGAGTTTATCGAAGATTCTGGATATGAAGTGGGAGCCACCGTCGCTTATGACTTGCTTGGGTACACCAAACCTTGGGAATATAATGTTTTTGAAGAGTTTAATCACGACTCTAGTATCGTTTGTTAGAGAAGCTATTGCTTCGATCCATTTCGAAACGTAATCTACAGCCACGAGTATATATTTGTTACTGAATAAGGACGAGAATGGTCCCATGAAGTCTATTCCCCATACATCAAAGACTTAGACTTGTAGAATGCCAGTCTATGGCATTTCATCGCGTCTGGATATGTTTCCAGTGCGTTGGCATCGGTCGCAGTTAAGGATGGCTATGTGCACATTTTTCCATAAATTTGGCCAATAGAAACCAGACTGCAAAATTTTGGCACAGGTCTTTGATGTGCTTGCATGTCCTCCGTAAGGGGCATCATGACAATGAGAAATAATGCTTTCAATTTCGTTTTCCGGGACGCATCATCGGAAAATACCGTTGGCACTTCTCTTGAATAGTAAAGGTTCATCCCACAAGTAATGTTTCAAATCGTGAAAGAATTTTTTCTTCTTTTGATAAGTCATATCAGGGGGTAGGATTTTGTCCGCCAAGTAATTTGCTATATTCGCATACCATGGTAAGGTTTGATTAGTTCGGACAAAGACCATGGTTTCGTTTATATCATTATTTATTTCGTCTTGGATTTCTTGTGAATCACGACTAACAATTTGTGTGTCAAGTTCTAAAAACAGTTGATTTGGATTTGATTCAGGTGGTTCTTCGCTTGCATCTCCTAAGTCCATCTGAGCTAACAGACGTTCATACGGGAAGTCATCGTTAGTGGGTACTTCTTCTGGTGTCAGCCTTTCCATTCGGGATAAATGGTCGGCTACTACGTTTTCGGTACCTTTCTTGTCTTTAATTTCTAAATCGAACTCTTGTAGAAGCAGAATCCATCTCAATAGTCTCGGCTTCGAATCTTGCTTGGTTAAGAGATATCTAATAGTTGTATGGTCTGTATAAATGATTATTTTTGTGCCTACTAGGTAGGAGCGGAATTTGTCTAGTGAAAAGACTACAGCTAAAAGTTCTTTTTCTGTAGTTGTGTAATTCATCTGTGCAGGGTCCAAGGTTCTACTAGCATAGTATATCGCATGAAGCTTCTTATCTCTTTGTTGTCCCAGGACTGCACCTACGGCGTAATCACTTATGTCACACATGATTTCAAATGGAAATCTCCAATCAGGTGGTTGCATGATTGGTGCGGATACAAGAGCTGTTTTTAATTGGTTAAATGCTTTTAGGCATTTGTCATCGAAATCAAATTCAACGTCTTTCATAAGGAGGGTAGTTAGAGGTTTTGATATTTGCGAGAAATCTTTTATGAATCGTCGGTAGAAACCGGCGTGTCCTAAGAAACTGCGTATTTCTCTTACTGTTTTAGGGGGTTGTAAGTTTTCTATGACTTCGATCTTAGCTTTATCGACTTCAATCCCCTTTCTAGACACAACGTGTCCTAGTACGATTCCTTGTTTGACCATAAAGTTGCACTTTTCCCAATTCAGAACGAGGTTAACTTTTACGCATCTCTCCAAAACTTTCTCTAAATTTATCAGACAATCTTCAAAACTCTCTCCACATACAGAAAAGTCGTCCATAAAGACCTCCATGATGTTGTCTATGAAATCAGCAAAGATTGCCATCATGCACCTCTGAAATGTGGTGGGAGCGTTGCATAATCCAAACGACATTCGTCGGTAGGCGAAAGTTCCATAAGGACATGTGAGTGTTGTTTTCTCTTGGTCATCGGGGTGAATAGGAATTTGAAAGAATCCTGAGTAACTGTCTAGATAACAGTAATGAGAGTGTTTAGCTAATCGTTCAAGCATTTGATCGATGAATGGTAGAGGGAAATGGTCCTTGCGAGTGGCCTTGTTTAGCTTCCTATAGTCAATACACATTCTAGCTCCTGTTATAGTTCGTTCCGCTACAGCTTCGCCTGCTTTGTTTGTTATTACTGTTATACCACCTTTCTTTGGTACACAGTGGACTGGGCTTACCCATTGACTATCAGAGATTGGGTATATAATTCCTGCGTTCAGAAGTTTTTTTACTTCATCTTTAACTATGGTGCTCCATATTGGGTTAATTCTTTGTTGATGTTCTCTAGAAGATTTGCAGTCACTTTCTAGCATAATACGATGCATGCAAATGGAAGGACTTATTCCTTTGAGATCTGTAATGTTGTATCCCAAGGCGGATGGATATTTTCTTAAGACTTGTAATAATTTGTCTGTTTCTTGTTGTCCTAAGTCCGCGTTGACAATTACAAGTCATTTTAACTCGGTGTCAAGGAATTCATATCTAAGGGTCTTAGGTAATGGCTTAAGATCCAATGCTAGTTTTCTTGGACAAGGCATGTGATCTGGTGTCAGAGCTAAGCATTCACTTATATTATCGTCTCGGTATTCGGGACACCATTTGTTATCTTCGAATATAAGAGGTGTGGGAATATTCATGGTTTCAGAACAAGGTATCGGTTCCCATTCAATTTCTCTTACGTATTCGTCCACGATGTCTACCAGATAACATGTGTCATCTATGGCAGGCACTTGTAAGAATTGTGTCAGAATAAATTCGACTTTCTCTTCACCTACTTCAAAGGTTAGTTTGCCCTTTTTTACATCAATGATAGCTCCAGCGGTGGCTAAGAATGGTCTTCCTAAAATGATAGGTGTACTTCCGTCTTCTCTAATGTCCATGATTATGAAATCTGTAGGGATGTAGAATTAACCTATCCGTACAGGAACGTTTTCTAAGATTCCTACTGGGTATTTGACAGAGCGATTCGCCAATTGAACGGACATCTTTGTTGGCCTTAGTTCACCCATTTCCAGTTTGTTGCATATGGATAAAGGCATAACGCTAATACTAGCTCCTAAATTACATAGGGCTTTGTCTATGACAAACTTACCTATATGACATGGTATAGAGAAGCTTCCAGGATCTTTCAGCTTATGAGGCATCTTGTTTTGGATAATTGCGCTACATTCTACTGTAAGTGTGACTGTTTCGTTATCTTCTAGCTTTTTCTTGTTAGATAAGATTTCCTTGAGTAATTTGGCATAGGAGGGCATATGAGTTATGGCTTCTGTGAAAGGGATTGTTATATTAAGTTGTTTCAGAAGTTCTACGAATTTTTTAAATTGCCCTACATTCTTAGATTTGGCTAATCTACCAGGAAATGGGATTTGGGGTTTATAAGGCGGTGGAGGCACATAAGGTTTTTCTTTTTCTTTGGCCTCTCCTCCTTTATCTTCTTCATCCTCCTCTGGTTTCTCTGGTTGATTCTCCTTCTCAGTTGGTGTTTCGGACCTTTGGTACATACCTTGATTTGGCAGTCTTGAGTCAGGCGGTCCATCTAACTTGGTTCCACTTCTTAATATGATGGCATGAGCATGCCCCTTCGGGTTAGGTTATGGTTGACCAGGAAATGTATCAGTCGGTGTAGCTGTAGGTGCTTGTTGTTGATCCACTTGAGAGATTTGGGTTTCTAACATTTTATTGTGGGTGGCCAAAGCATCTATTTTGTTTGCTAATTGTTTTATTTGCTCATTAGTGTGTATGTTTTGATTTTGGACGTCTTTGTTTGTTTACACTTGGGTAGCTATGAATTTCTCCATCATCAATTCTAAGTTTGATTTTCTAAGCGCACTAGGAGCGTTTGCATGAGGTTTCTGATATCTAGGTGGCACGGCAGGTGCTTGGTTTGGAGCTTACAACGCATTGGGGTTTTTATATGAGAGATTAGGGTGATTTTTCCATCCAGGGTTGTATGTGTTTGAGTAAGGGTTTCCTTGAGCATAACTCACTTGGTCAGTTGGAGTTCCTGCCAAGATCTTACATTCGGTAACTAAATGTCCAGGTACTCCGCATATTTCGCAATTGGGAGTTATAGCAGCCACGGTGGCTGAAGGTATTGTGGTCAAATTATCTATCTTTAGGGTGAGGGCATCTACCTTAGCATGGACACTGTCTAGGTCACTTATCTCATACATGCCTCCTTTTGACGGTGTTTTCTCTGCAGTACCTTTGTCTGCTTGTCCTCTTTCACTTCCCCACTGATAGTGGTTCTGGGCCATGCTTTCTATTAGAGCATAGGCAGCGGTGTAGGATTTGTCCATAAGTGAACCACCTGCAGCAACGTCTATTGTTAATCTTATATTGTAAAGGAGACCATTATAGAAGGTATGGATAATTAACCATTCCTCTAAGCCATGATCTGGGCATAGTCTCATTAGATCCTTGTATCGTTCCCAAGCATCTAAAAGGGATTCGTTTTAATCGCTTATTTGAGATCTTAGCATAGTTGTTTTGCTTGGAGGGAAATACCTTGCAAGAAAGACTTTCTTCAGCTCATCCCATGTAGTGACTGAGTTTGCGGGTAGAGATTAGAGCCAAGCTCTGGCTCTGTCTCTTAGAGAAAAAGGGAAGAGACGAAGTCTTATTGCCTCTTGACTGACCCCATTGTTCTTAATTGTATCTGCGTACTGTAGAAATATTGATAGATGAAGATTAGGGTCTTCCATTGACCCACCATAGAACTGGTTCTATTGTACAACAGATAATAAAGAAGGTTTCAGTTCAAAGTTGTTAGCCTCGATTGGAGGAGCAACAATGCTATTGTGCGATTCATCTTGTGAGGGAATGGCGTAGGATTTGAGTGGGCGTGGAGCAGGATTGGCAGCCATTTCTTCGGTTGGTCGAGAAATAGGAGATTCGAGTGATTGATGAGGTTGAGTGTTATGCAAGATATGATACTCTTGAATGCGGCGTCTAAGTCTGAGATAACGCTCGATATCGTTGATTTGTATGTATAACGACTCGCCTTGTGAACGAGTGTTTGGCATACAAATAAGAAAAGAAATAGAAAAGGAATAAGAAAAGAAAAAGAGAGGTTTTTGCTCTAGTCTCTACTGCGTAACAAAAGAGTAGCGATATCGACTTAAATCAGTCCCCGGCAACGGCGCCAAAAACTTGATCGGGATTATACTTATGTATCCAATGATTCAGACTGCAAGTGCACAGTCTTATCGTGTAGTTTTAAAAGATATCGAACCACAGAGACTAATGAATCGATCTACTGTCTTCTATTGTTACTTCGCAAATCTAAAGCTAATGAGTGTTTTGATTGGGTTGTAGGGAAAACTAAATACTAAATTAAGTTGGATTTTTAATAATCAATGAGCGTAACTACCAGTATGCAATAGTCGAACCTCGGGAACTAGCAACCGGTTGGGTGTCTTTATATTTTTAAAAAAGCTTTCAGTAAAACTTATTTGGTTTAAAAACCCTCGTCTCACACTGTCGTTTTGTTGATCTAAGCTATGCAGTTAAGTCCTAACATACACTTCTGCCATCCCGCAGGAGTTAAAAACACCTTTTGAAAACTAAATAAAATCTTAATTAACTTTAAAGTGCTTCCGCTGTATTTTAAGCTAATGCCTAATTACTACTGTCCAGTTAAAAGATCTCAAACTTCCGCTTTGTTGATCCTAACCTCTATTTGTTCTTTACTTTCGTAACAAAACAATTTAATGATTAAAAATAGTAACTTAGGCTAGAAAAGAAAGTTTTGTAGTAAATATAATCCTAACTAAGTTACTCGTTCCCTTGGTTAAGTGACTTTACATACCGGTACAGGAATTCTAGCCTAACATAATATCAGACCAAATCACATAATAGTTTAAGGGACATACGAAAATAAACATAATTATATTGATTAAAAACAATAAGAATTCATAAACATAAACCTGGTAATAATTCTGAAGATAGAAGCACTCCTGCAGAAACTGTAGGCTTTGCTTCGATCGGGGAATAGATGTAACCGTACAATGAAAATAAATGCTGGAGGGAATATAGAAATTGCTGGAAAATAAAATAATGCTTAAAGAAATATTTGCTAAGAGTAAAAATAAATTCTCCAAAGTTTCTTCCAAAAAGAAGAACTCCTTTCTCGTATGGTCCAAGGCTTTATTTATAAGTCTTGTGTGATCAGTTGTTCTCGAAAATGTAGGAACAGTTTGTGTTCCTTTGAGAAATAATAGGACCATTAATTTTGTCACGTTCCTCCTACTTTGACTTAGTGGATCAGATAATATAGGTGATCTTTGGATTTACTTTGAATTGGCTTATGTCAGTTGGATGCGAAGAAAGTGGGAGAAAATGGCCTTGTGACGTTCGTCACGTCCAAGTGACGATAGTCACTTGGTCATCCTCAATACGTGACGTTCGGCAATACTCCTTGACGATCATCAAGGATTTTCTTCATGGTGGGCCACGTGCTCACATGCTTAATGGGCTTGAGCTCATTTCTTCTCTTTTGGCCTTTTTGCTATCTTTGCACCTCTTTTTCTTCATTTCTTCCAAAGTGTTCAGCTTAATGTATATCTGCGAAAATAGAAAAATAGCTGCATAATACCTATAAAATAATTTAATTTAAACTAAAGTATGAGAAATATTTTGTGTATATCAAGCCAGAAATATCACATATTTGTGTGTCATCAGTAGGATTGCTTCGGCTGGTCGTGTAGATAATTGTCCTGGCTTGTTTAAGGAATTAATCTATAATCAGTTTTCCTCAGATAGTTCTCCTGTCTTGTTTCAGGTATTAATCTGGAACTTGTTTTTGTTGTTCGTTGAGATAGTTGTCCTGTCTGGTTTCAGGAATTGATCTTTGACCTTTTGAAAATTGTTGATGATAGCTATCTATTGATTGATCTTTCCTGAAAAGGTAAAGAGTTAGCTGCATGCAATGTCATGATGTATGAAATGCATGGTGTAATGATGTTTCTCAAAACAAATAAGATTGTGCTATATGTGTTTCGTATACATATGCTATGAAAGTTGTTGAAATATAACTTTACCTTGGAAAATAAATCCTTGACAAATGTTGGGGAGTCTTGGGAAGTTAAATCCAGGACTGCTATTGGGGATGAAGAGTATGCACATCTCCAGACCTTGTTTTAGAATGTTTCCGCTGGGGATTCCTGTTTTGTTTTTTGAGGAGAACTCTGTTGGGGAATATTTGACTTTGTTTGAGGGAAAACTCTGTGAGAGTGTTGATTTCCGCTTGGGGGAAAAAGAGTTCAGGGGTTTTAGTTTTCTTTTGCTCTACTGGGGAGTTATCTCTTGATTGGAGAGAAAGGAATTAACAACTTGTCGGGAATAAAGAAGTTAATTGTTATCTGGTTTGGTTTCCAGGCTTTGCAGTAACTTGTTTGGGATGGTAGAAGAGTCTACTTGGGAAGAGGGTTGTGGTACCTTGATTTGTGATAGTTTAGGAGGAAAATTTAGGCTGGGGAATCTATAGTTTGTTGGGGAAATAAACCATGTTGCCAATCTGCTGGAGAGGTGTTTTCTTTTGGCGGAACTCCTTTAGGATTCTTCTTGATACCAACTCAGCTGGGAAGAAGATTTTCCAGAGATTGAAACTCTGGTTGGGGATTGCCTGGATCCAACTTTATGGGGATATCCATGAATTTGGCCTTGAGAGGTTTGTACCTTTATTTGTGAAGATTAATTTGTGGGGATAACCTTATGGAGATGACTATGTCTGGACTTGATTGGGGATCACCCTATGAAAAAAAATTTGTGGGAAATTTGTCACTGCCCCTAATTTTGTTTGATTGTAGCACTGCTAGAAAATGTTTGCTTGGTCGTACGCAACCCTTTGCTGGAATTCATGTTTAATGCCCCAAATGATTCAGACACAGACCTGCCTCTGGTTATTCAGCATTTCCTAAGAGATTTCCTGGAATCTTGACTTGACTGACCCCAGACGAGTTGGACGATGACATGTCATGCCCCCTTGTGTATAGGAGATTTGTCATTGGAAGTGTCATCCCATTTGAAGTGGTTTTGTTTTCTTGAGAATTTGCGTTCATTGGATATTCATTGTGTGAATTTCTCCGCTGTCAAACAATTATCCATGTGCAAACAGTGATATTCAAATAATACACATTTTATGCTTGTCTTGAAGTTTTGAAAATGCGTTTTAGAAGATAAAAGAATGTTTGTAAGAATGTGAATTTAACTCAGGATTTAGAGTAAACCTTACAGGAGTCAGGATACCTTTGGTAACAGTATGCTTTTGAACTAAACCATGCTTCAATTAGGACTTTTGAAGGGTTGTAGTGTGGCTTGGTTCACAGTTTAAGAAATAAAAGATAAGGCTCAAAGTGTATTTGTACCCGCCCGTTCTTCGTGATGTTCTCCATTCCTAAACTCAGTTAATTGAGTGTTTGAATTCCACTTGAGTCTGAATGACATTTTGGTGATGATTCGGACAAGTTAAGTTTGTCGGAAGGCATTCATTTTTGTAACATTTTTCATGTTTTCGAGGATTTGTAGTGACCTCTTTTTGATTTATTATCCCTGATTTTTGCCTGACTGTTCTCATTTTGAGATTTCAGTCAGCGGGATGCCCCAATTTTTCTTAAGTCTCCTTCGTAGGTTTTGACTTAGTGGGCTTTTCTTTTTTAGAGATAATGACTGCCTATGTGATAGAGAACCATCACCGTCTTTTGATTCCAGAGGAATGTTTTTGATGTCATTCGTTGTATACGAAGTGAAAGTTAGCGACTGAACGCGCATTTGAATTAATTGAGAGACTGCCCTGCCCTAGGTTTTGATTAAAGGTTTCAATTTGTGTGAAAAATAAAACTACTTATTTGGCTCAAAGGGGTTGACAATGGATTATCTTCCTTATAACTCTAGTGTTTAGGGTTTGAAAGAAACACCTGTACATCATCAGCAAGGTCTGTCCAAAAGCATATTGTATGAGATTATGGCATTATTTTCGTCATCCTCCCTCTAAAGGTTTGCAACTTTTTGAAACAAGAGTTGAATATCATAAAGGGAATAAAAGCGTCGTTTAAATATAATGAAAATGAATGGGTTAATTCAAGACAAACATATGCAGTGTATTAATGAAACAAAGTTTGATATTAATAGATAAGTGTTTGAACAACAAAAGAGATTACAATTGAAAATTCAAAATGAAAAGGACGTTCTCGATGATTTGGCATAGGAGCAGTGATCACGTTGGGAGTAGCAGGTGAATAAAATACAATCTCGTTAGTGTCAATCATGTCTTGAATCTTGTTCTTCATAGCCCAACATCTATTTGTGTCGTGTCCAGGACTATCGGAATGGTATGCACACCTTTCATTGCGATGATAAGCAGGAGCAGAAGTGTTGGGGTTCCGGAGAGGAGCCTTTAACGTAATTAGCCTTGCTTTCAACATGTGTTGTAACGCTTAGGCCAGTGGCATGTTGATCTTGGTGAATTGTCTTTTAGGTGCGACCTCCTTACGTTGATTCCCCTATTGCTGTTGTTGCGCCGATGCAGGATTAGAGATCAAGATTGCCCCCACGTGTTGGTCGTGGTTACTCTGGTTACGACCTTTTTGACCGTACGCAGCATCAGAATCTTTCTTCCCATTGAAAGGTTGTTTCCCTTCACTTGAAGATGCATCCATTTGGATTTTACCGCTTTTGATGCCAGCTTCGACTCTTTCGCCAGTCAGTATTAGCTCGATGAATCCGGTTGAGGAGCTTCCGATTAGGTGATTTAAGAAAGGTCATGTCAAAGTTCCCATGAAGATATCAATCAGCTCTCTGTCAGTTAATGGGGGTTGCACCCTACCAGCCAGGTCTCTCCATTTTTAGGTGTATTTTTTGAAGCCCTCGTTGGAACACATGGTCATATTCTGCAACTGCACACGAGTTGGTGCAAGATCAGCGTTGTATTGGTACTGCTTGTAGAAAACAGCAGTTAGATCTTCCCAAGTGTGAATATGGGAGCTCTCCAATTGATAGAACCACTCAAGTTGCATCCCAGTTAAGCTCTCTTGGAAGAAATGGACCCAGAGTTTTTAATCGGTGGTGTATGGTTGAATCTTGCAGACATAAGATCTCAGATGCACCTTAGGACAAGAGACCCCATCATACATGGCAAAAGTAGGGATTTTGAACTTTTGTGGGATGACCACTCCAGAAACCAAACCCAAATCTTCAAAGTCCATCCCAGGTACCCTTTGAATTTCCATGGCGTTGAGACGATCCTCTAGTTGTTTGTATTTGTTGTTCGTATGAGGATACTGTTCTTCAGCATAGTTATCTTCTTCTTCGTTAGACCCCAGACTGTGGTCACCTTCTTTTCTCTAATTATCCCCCTCAGTTGACGGAGTTGCGAATTCTAGAGCTCTCTCTGTTGGTCTTTTGAAATTCCTTCCCAAATTCAGGACACCCACTGACTTCTTTGTCTTTTTATTCTTGTATTTGAGAATAAGATTCTTCAAGTCCTATTGCCCTTTAGCCAAAGCCAGGAACATCTGTTGGAATTGAGCATTTTTTGCTTGAAGATCTTTCACTATTTGTTCCATATCCATCTTACTGAAATAAACAGTAGGAAGATAAGGAAACCTATGTGGGAGAAACCTGTCATGATATGATGCATGGTATGTGGATGCATGTTTTCAAGGATCTCGTGGGGTAAACACAAAAAGATGTTAGAAGTTGAGCTTTGATCACAGCTTTGATTGAAGAACTCTGTATTATTGGATATCCTTTCATGTGAATCAAGCTCACCATGTCAAGTGGGTCATAGCCCTTGACTCTTGTTACCGTGCTTTGGTCTTTGACGATGTTTGATTAGAAGAGAATAAATCCTCTCTCCCCTTGATAAATGCCTGGTTCAACA
Source organism: Vicia faba (assembly GCA_948472305.1). Lineage (NCBI taxonomy): Eukaryota > Viridiplantae > Streptophyta > Magnoliopsida > Fabales > Fabaceae > Vicia > Vicia faba. The sequence continues at coordinate 728,595,117 of OX451738.1, forward strand.
TGACCCTGCATCATAGGCCCTTGAGATCCTTGAAATGGTTATTGAAAAAATGCTATGGTATGATGTCATGGTGTTATGTACAAGTATGCAAAGCAAGCAAGTTGTTATGTACAAATAATCATATACACACAAAGCAAAACAAATCCTTGGGTATAGGCTTGCATGTAGTTTGTAGGTAACTACCTTCTTGAAGTTAGTTGGCTCAACTTGTCCTAGTAATAGTAATCGGGTTCTAGGGGATCTCATTATCATTGATCTTTCTTCATCAGGAATTGTTTCACCGCAAGCCTCTTTATTGGCGACCAAAATATCCTGAAAGTTCGATCTCAATGAGCCTAGCATCGAGTATCAACCAATCTTTGGTCAGAACCAAAGTTGGCTATCTCATTACTTCCTAATGGCCAAGTTGTTCAATTAAGGTTCTAAGGCCAGTTAGTGCTTCATAACACCACACAGCGGCCCCGTATTCTCCTTGACTGACTCAAGGGCTACCGGTACCAACAAATGTGTCACACTAACGTAGCTATCTCTTCAACCGTGTCGATATACGCTGCACAACCCCCGCGATTTATTGCTACTTACCTAAAAGGTGCCCCAGATCCAAGTGTAGGATCTTTAACAATAACCCAAACAAGGACCTAAAAAATGTAAAGCAAGCAAGTCAAACAAAGAAAGCAAGTAAAGGTGATCTAGCCCTAAGGTAACCCCACTTTTAAGTAAGTCCCCAGCAGAGTCGCCAGTTTTGTAATACGGTGGGAGAACTGACTTGGGTGTTTTGCGTTTGATCGCAATTATTTCAGTTAGCAAGAGTCACCATCGACTTTTCTTTTATCCAATAAGGAAAGGGTGAAAAGAACAGGAAAGACCTTTGAGATTATTTTCTTGAGTTCGGGGGGTAGGTTATGAAAAGGGAAGGTGTTAGCATCCTTTTCATCCGTAGTTATCTATGGGCTCTTAGTTTCTTGCTATATCACTTGCTTTTGTTTGAAAATTTGTTTTGTGGTGTGGGTTTGAATATATTTTGAAAACGTCTTTGTAATGATTCTCGTCTCTATAAGAATGCGTACAAAGTGTTTGTTTTTGAAAATAGTTCAAATAGGTGTTTGTGGAAGATGTTTTTTGAAAGGGATTTTGAAAAGTTCCTTTGTAATAATTCTCATCTTTACAATAATGCGTACAAAGAGCTTTGTCTTTTGAAAATGTTTCAATTGAAAGTGTTGGTGTAAAAATGATTTTTTAGTTGTGAGCAAGCAAGTAACTATGAGCATCCTACCTACTCAAAAGGTTCTTTGTTCTTTTCCTCCTCCTTTAGATGTTGTTATCTTACCATTGATTTGGTAAGAAGCCCCATCGTTGGATGTGAAGGGACGGGCGTGGGTCGTTTGTATAGTCATAGAAGGCAACCTATGGGACATTTTAGCAATTGTCGTATAGGGATTAGATCGTTTACCAAAGGAAACATCGAGGGTCATCGAGGGACTACGATCTTTTATTGAGGGTCTTTGCTAAAACTCCCATACTCGAGGGACATGACTATTTTTCGAGGCAACAAGTGAGATTACCCTAGAGGTGCATGTGTGCAAAGTGTGTTTGATTGCATGCATTTTTTGTCTTGGATTTTTAGGTTGTCTACTTGTTGGTTTTATCTTTCCATACATCCTAATTACTAGCATTTTTATAAAGAAATAAAAAAAAATATATCCTACACTATTACAACCATGTTGAATAGAAAGAAAATATAAAGACAAAAACAAAATAAAAGAAAGGAAAACAAGTTCTTCGATCAGGCAGAATGCACCCTTCGATTCTGCTTTTCTGGGCTTCTTTCGATTTGGGCCTAGCAGTCAGTGTGAGAGGCAGCCTTCGATTCATCCTTCTGGCTTCTTCTTTCGATTGGGCCTAGCAGTCAGCATGAGAGGCAGCCTTCAATTCATCCTTCTGGCTACTTCTTTCGATTGGGCCTGGAAGTCAGTGTGGACACCCTTCATTTCTCCCTTGCTCCTTCATTTGGACTGTGAAGCTATATGGGGTGAAGCCTGAGGCTTCATTTCACACACAACCTCTTCTTTCATTTGGTGTCTACACAGGTTAGTTCTACCATAGATTTGGACAAGAAAAACAAACGAAAAAGGCAGAAATGAAAAGTAAACAAAATATCATGTACATACTTGAAACGAAAGGGTTAAGGTCAGGGGACTAACCTTGCTTCTGAAGTTGGTGCTTCTGGATCATGAGTGATTGGACTGCATTCTCCTGGATTGGAAGGAAAGAAACAAGTGTGGTGTTTCTTTGACTGGATTCGAAGGTCAAGAAGAGTGGGGTTGTGTTTGTTGTTTCTAGATTCGAAGGAGAAGAATAGGTGTAGTGTTCCTTCTGCTGGATTCGAAAGAAAAACAAAGTGTGGGGTAGCTCCTGGATTCGAAAGGGAAAAGAAACAAGTGTTGTGTTTCTAATGTTAGATTCGAAATGGACAGAAATAAAGGTATGGTCTTTTAATTCTGGGTTTCAGAATTTGTTAAGTGTTTGATGATTTTCACACAATCAAAGTTTCCAACTGTCAAAAACCTTTGGATGTGTTGTCCCGCCCTTTAGACGTGTTATGGAGCCTCTTATTTATAGATGAGGTTGGTTGAGGTTTAGGAGGGGAAACAAAACAATTTGAATAAATTGAGTATACTATCTTTGTAGCTTTCGATGGGAAATATTTGTATGCCAAATTAGTGCAAATACAGGAGCAGTGTAGCAGGACTGTTGTGCAGAAGTTTTGGAGCATTATGGCCAGTGTATCAGGCTTGGACCTGCAGCAAGCATCTTTGAATATTTGACCTCATAGGTCCAACCTTCAACCAGACTCCTCTTCGGACAGCAATATTTGTTTCCAATCAAAGTTCATTTGATTGGGCCCTTTTTATGTATCCTTCGAAGGGGCCAAATGTGTGCCCCTTGAATGGGTCAACAAGATATGTCCTTCAAATGGGCCACCAAACATGTCCTTCGAATGGGACATCCAGGTGTGTGTCATAGTGTAGAAATTGTATGTTGAAGATTTTCAAGGGTGGAATCGAAACAAGCTATTTTAGAGGAAGATGTTGTCCATTTGAAACTAGTATGAAAATAGCCAATGCATGAGGGAAGTTCTTTCCTTGTGATTTGAAATAAGCAGGAAAGAAACCTTTGCTTCCTGGATCAAAACAAACACTGTAAAGGGCCATTGCTTTGTGAATCAAAGCAAACAAGTAAGGGGTCATTGCTTCAATCTAAGCTTGCATGCAGGAGGCCACTTGCTTTGTGTGGGCTAGCATGAAGGGAAGCCATTTCCTAGTACAGGAAGGCATGCATGAGGCCCTTGCCTTGTGCATATTGGCCTGAATGAAGTCTTGGATTTTTTGAATCGAAAGAATCATGCAAGGGTCAAATGGCTTCTGAATCGAAGGAAAGCTGCAGGAGGCCATTGCCTTCTGAACCAAAGGACACTTTCAGAAGGCCATTTCCCTCTTAATCAAAAGGGAACAACATTAAGCCACTAACTCCTGACTCGAAAGGAGCTTTCAGAATGCCCTTGCCTTCTGAATCAAAGGAAACTGGTATGGAGCCACTAATCTTTTGAATCGAAGGACACCCACAGGAAGCCTTTGTCTTATGAATCGAAGGAAGCCTAGACGCCCAATCGAAGGATGAATCAAGCTTGTTCGAAGGAAGCCTAGATGCCCAATCAAAGTTAGAATGAATCGAAGGAAACTTGCGTTTCTTCAAAAAATCATTTTTATCTGCTTTGCCCTTTTTACAGTTTCCTTTTTAACTTGATGCTGGAAAATCTAATTGTACTTGTGCAAGCTTGAATTTTTTAGAATCCTTGTGAGAAATTCCTTGAGAAAAGAGAGGGCAAATTTTGGGGCACAACAGTCTTGATTAAATTCGTATGATTGTATTCCTAATCTTTAATCACTATTTACGTTGCTTAGTCGTTAAATCGTGTTCTATATCGTGTTTTCTTAATTCACAATTGTATTAATCCATTTGCATAATTCGGAATGGGAATTCAATTTGTTCTATATCTATTGCGCTTGTCAATTGGTATCAAAATTGAATAGAGGTCGAATTTACTTAGGGAATTGGTAAGGTAAAAACCAATGATTAGCAAGAACCTGAAAACAGTAGATTGACTTATTTTTATAATCACTTATTTAATCGCTTATTTGCTCGGCTCTTGAAAAATTGATCCTGAATTAAATCCCCCATAATCATTTCTGTTGATTAATAACAATATAAGAATCCTCGTGATATGATACTCGAGTCACTGTCGTTAAACTACATTTTTCAAAATAACTCGTTTTTGATCCGCGCCCGACAGCGGATCAAATAACCATGATCATGTAGTAGAAGATGTAAAGACAGTGTGTGAAAATGTGATAAGTAAGGATGAAATATTACTTCTGGTTTTTTCTATTAATAGCAAGGTGTATAGATTTCCTACCAAGGGCCCACAATCTATAAATGTTGTTGTCAAAGATGAAGATTTTGATCTCATTGATCTTTATGTGGAGCCACTTGTTACTGACAAATCAGGAAATAGTATGTTATCTGCTGAAGAAGGTAGAACTTTCTATGATACTAAAACTTTTAATCCTATTTCCATATTAGAACAAGCATATTAATACCAAGAATGTCATGTATTATACCTCATCAGATGGAAGTGAAAAGTACCTATCACAATAGGTGTTTATATGTGGAAGCTGAAGACTTTTTTTTAGGCAAAAGAATCATGAAGGATTTAACCAAGCCCAATGACAAGGCTACTCAAAAAAGGAGCAGTTATTGATTAATGTGAGTAACAACAATGATGATGTTCTCGGTGCTGATGAGGGTTCTATCCTTACGAACAATGAGAAGTGGATAACCTTTGATATGAAATTATAAAAATAAGCTTTAACATTTGAAGAAGAAGGTCAACTTCTAGAAGAAGTTGTTGTGAAAAACAATGATAATTTTAATAAATCTCACAAGTATGTTAATGACATGCCAAACAAGATGGTGGAGTATGTTGTTCAGCAAATGCAGACTGATTTTGAGTTGAGCATGGTAGGAGATGTTACCCACGTTCCTATTTTCCAATTAAAGGACTACTCCTTTGATTCTCAAATTATATATGCTTGAAGTAGTTACACTCAACTGTTGTGGAGAAACTAACTCTTCAACAATATCTTCAAAGATGGTAATGAAGATGTCAACCTAGATGTGCCAGACAACTTATATGACATGTTAGTGACTGAGTTTCCAACTCATAGGATTAATGAACAAGTAACCCTTATTTATTATAAAGTGAATAAAAACGTGTTCAAATATGTGTGAAATTCTGGCACACACGCAATAACAGAAGTCAAGACTGATGTCTTAATAACACACAATGTTACGACAGATGTTATAACATCTGCTGATAGAAAAATAAAACTTTTAACAAATTTCAAATGATGCAGAATTTAAATGCAGAAGGTAAAAGAACACAAGAAATTGTTAACCCAATCCGTGCAACTCACCTACTCTGGTGGCTACCAAGCCAAGAAGGGAATCCACTATCAGTAGTATTAATTCTAAGCCTAAACAATCTCAGTTTACAACTTATCACTTAATCCCTACTCGGTGCAACTTCTACCTAGGCACCTCCTAGATATGAGAAGTCTCCATCAAACTTCCAATCACTGTAATGATATATACAACCACAATCCCAATGACTAGAAACTATAGCCACAACCCATGTGACTAGAACTACAATTGAAGATCACACTTCAATTTAAAAAGCTCAAACTATTTTGCTTAAAAGCTTTAAGAGTGAGACAATAACTTGAAAATTTGTCAATTGACAATCACTCAACTCAAATTCATCAAAAGATACATGATGACATACAAATAAAAATGAAACTCCTTGAAGAACCCTCAAAACCTAAGACTAAAAAAATTCGACTTTCCCTTATTTTTACAAAGTTCTTAATGAATTTAGGTCTAGCTAGTTTCTTTAAATACTCTTCAGCAATCCCTGGGCCTTGAATATTCGCCCATATATTCCTTGTTGCACATGTTGAGAGTTGCACCAATATGTGCAGAAATATCTCCTTAAATCTTGGAACAAAGTACAAGGTTTCCTAAATTGTCTCAAAGCCCAATTTTGGAAACCTGTATACAGTTGGAGATGAATCAATTGTTCCAGATTGAATATTCTTGACCTACGAAAAATTAGTGAGATAAAACCAAAAGGAATCTCGCATAATCAATTTAAATCTGTCAAGAAAACAATGCAGCTTGTACTGATGTTCTGATATAGTATGTTACAACATCTGTCAAAAAATCTACCTCCTGACCATCATGTTAGAGCACCTTCTTAAACATCATGTTGCAAACCATGTTTTAGAAAAAATTTATCAATCCTAAAACCATTGTATTAACAATCTCTCTGGAAAATTTTGGCTAAAACACTCTTAGCACAAAACTTCATGAGAGAGGAATAAAACATCAAACAAACTACTTAAACAATATTTTAGAGTTATAGTAGCTACACAATCAGATAGGTACAGTACCCCCTGTCACAAATAATAAGTTCTCCCCCTCAAGGAAAAACCTACATCATAAGAAAGATCCAAAAGGATTCTTAAACAAACACAAGACATAATGTTAGAACATCTGTTAAGACATCCTCATCCTGCATAATTAACTACATTAGTAGTAGCAGCAGAATCATACACCAAAGCAACAACATGAAACATCACGCTCTCTCTAAATAGTTACATTCATGAAGCAACCATAAAACAAACACAACACTTCACTCCCCTTTTTTAGTTAAAATCTTGACAAAAAGAAAATAGAGTAAATGTAAACAATGGAAATACAAATTGCAAGAAAACATTTTGCACATAGGCAATACAAAAACAATGGAAGCACAAATAAAAATAAACAATTAAACATGATGGAAACAAAAATACTAATAAGCATCGGGTGGAACCACATATAGTATTGGAACATAAGGTTCGGGAATTATACCAAAACGGCAGAGTGCCTTAAAAACCAAATGGGTCATCAGCCCTTAAACAAGACATCAAAGAAATATATTATACTAAACATAGAGGAACCAAACACTAAGTGATCCTCAGACTTCAACAGCTTCTCCTTATTCCTCCTCATGGCCTCCTACATCTTCATCATCCTTTGATTGATCATCATCACTTTCACTAGCAAGATTTGCTTGTCTATCTTCTACACTCAAAGCTTTAATCAACCTTTCAAGATTTATTTTCCTTGTAGTGTTGGCCTTAATAGACTCATCTAACCCTTTACATGTTACTTTTAACTCATCTATTATGCTAGCCCTGGATGTAGAGACAACACTCCTTTTTTCATATGTCAGGAACATGTGTTCCTTCAAACATCTTGTAATGAAGAGTTATAGGAGAATCCCTTCTGCATAGATCCTTTGAATTAGTCAAGATTCATGGATGTTGATCAAGAATAATTCTACAAATTAACATTGGAAAGGCAATTGGCAACTTTATTGTATAAGAGGTTCATTGCTTCATGATATGCTCAAAATTACAAGTTCCAAAATCATAGTTGATTTTGGTTCCCACAATGTTGATGAACCTTCCCAGAACAGTAGTAACGGGGGATATATGATTAGTGGGTACCCAATTTGTAGCTCTAATATTGTGAAGAATGGTATACTTAACACTTAGACGGCTTGCAGGAAGTTTTTATTTTTTAGGCCAAACCTGAACCCGTTTCCCAATGACCTCCATACAAATAGTGCCATCAGATACTTTAACCCCGGGTTGTTCTTCCTCACTCTTCCCAAGAACCTGTTTATTATAACTCGAGAGAATTGGACATGTTTACCTCTCATAAACACTTTCCTGAACTCTTTTCTTGTCTTGTCAGTACACTCTGGAGACATGTTAACAACAAACTCCATCACCAAATCTTCATAAAACTCACCCAGCTTGGACACAGTCTTCATTAGCCCAGCATTCTCAATGAGATCAATGATTCCCTTGAATTCCAATACATCTTTCCCCAATTCTATTTTCAGGGAAATACATCTCATGCAGATGAATTTCCACTTCTCATCATTTTTAGCAAGATGGAATGACACATTATCCAAAGGAACATCAGGAACATCAATAAAACAACTTTTTGTTGTAGTCTTTTTCTTGCCTTTATGCACAATGTCTTTGACATCAGTGTCAACATCACCTTCAGAGTCATTGGAAGAAACATTCTTCCTTTTCAGGTTCTTCTTCCCAGAATCAGGGACCATAACCTTGCTTCATCCTTTCATTGGACCCATACTTACACCTTTCTTGGAGGGAGTATTATTAGTTGTAACATTAGCCTTTTCCTTCTTGTTCTTCAACCTTTTGGAAATACTAGGAGAAAAACTTTTGCTAATGATCTCATCATCATATGGAAGATTGTCAATATTGACAACATTGTCCCTGTCATCATTTTTGTCAACATCTGCTTCAGCATTATCCCCATTCCCAGTTTCATAAGTTTCTAGGTTTTCAATCATTTTAGTATTTGACGGATTTTCTAATGAAGTTCTAACACGTGGAGCATCACTTGGATATGCCTTTCCACCTTTAATGTCAGCTAACAACCTTTGTATGCTTCTATCGACTTGTCGTTCTTCCTGGTTGGTTTGTCTGCGATCCTCTTTACTATTAGAATTTTCAAAATCTCTAGAGGAGTGATATCTTCTTCCTGCACGTGTATTTGTTATGTTCTTTTTTCGAGTTCCACTAGGAATGATCGAGAGATGGATGGAATTGATTATCGCATTTTCTATTGCTTCAGGAGCCTCAGCAGTGTGGGGTGTGTAATCGAACATGTCCTCTTTGTTGGCCATCTTAGGTTTTTGAAGTCCTAACAAGAAGATTTTACGAATGAGGTTTGGAACGGACTGTTTGGATGAAATGGAGAGGAGATTGTGAATATTTTCAATAGTACAGTAGGTAATAGGATTTAAATAGCTTGTTATGTTGGAAAAAAATATGATTTTGTAATGATAACAGTGATTTTTCAAGCGCCAATAAATGGAGGGAGAAAAAATTATTTGTTACATACCTCCACCTTTCTATTTTCCATAATGTCTTGGCACACACAATTCAAATTTCACCCCTTAATTTCTCAGGTTGATTTAGACTCATGACATTCGCAGAATAATCCTTCACTTGTTTTCCTGTGAAAACATTTTTCAAATTAACAATTTTGTCACTAATCAGATCAGTTATGAAATGATAGAGACTATCACTGATCTTTGACTTGTACCATTGAGAAATATTATTTCTTTCATTGGTGTTACTTAGATGACCATAGTACAATGTTGTGACACCCTTTGTGCATCCTTTCAACATTTTCTGCACAACTTGAATCTCACCACTGACTTTTCCATTGAATGTTAAGTAGGAGTTAGGGATCTTCAATTGTGTCAAAACATGAAGATTCTCATTTGTTCTTGGATCTTTCTTGTGTATTGAGCACCCACTATCAAATTTACCTTCTATTTTTGATGATGAAATGAGATAAAAATGAACACTAAGATATGGTTTAGACCTTACCTTCCCTTTAGCCTTATTCACTTGATGACCTTTAGAATAGGTATTATTATTAGAACACTCATACAGCCTGTAACAAAAAGGTCTTATGTGGCCATATTTCCTACAATGGTGACATCTCCTGGATTGACGGTTAGATTTTATACAAGACTTTAAATGTCTTACACAATATTGAAACTTCCTTCCAGGCATCCTGATATTCTTTTTTGAATGATCAAACTTTTCTTTTGAGGTCCTTTCAGTACTTCTTCTGGGTTGAATCATTCTAGTAGACTTGGTTAAGTCTTCAAGTTTGGATGTCAGAAAATATACTTTATTTTTAAGGCTAGTTAATTATGTAAAAAGATCCTTCTCAGCCAATTTTTGGAGGAATTGCATCTTCCTGAGAAGGCTTCAACTTGTTTGGTAGTTCCTAGGTCTGGAACCTCCTTATCTCAAGAGAAAGACATTCCTTTTTGATGGTTTTTGATATATGTTGGGAATTTTGTTCTAATATATCCAAAACCTTCACACTCATTACATTGAACCATCTTATTTTGGCTGAATGTGTTCTCAGCTTTGTTGTCCTTCTGAGGCTTATGACCTCTGTTGATGTCGGATGAGATGTCATTGATATCTGATCTTTTCTTTCGGTTCATTTTTTCTAGAAAATGATTGAGTTGTCTCCCAAGTAAAACAACAACATTTTACAAAACTTTATCCATGTTCAAATCAGTATTTGATATAAGGGTTATGCTCTTGTTTCTTTTTTCAGACTTGTCACAATAACCAACTCAAAAGTTTAAAGAGACCCAATAAATTCATTAACTCTCATGGTTCTGATGTCTTGAGCTTCTTCAATTGCTATTATCTTCATGTCAAATTTTCTAGGTAAGGACCTAAGAATCTTTCTGACAAGCTTTTGTTCAGACATCTTTTCTCCCAAGAAACTTGAGGCATTAGCGATTTCTAGAATCCTCATCTGATATTCCTGGATGGTTTCATCCTCCTTCATCCTCAGATTCTCAAATTTAGTTATGATAAATTGAAGTCTTAACATCTTCACTTTGGAAGTACCTCCTTGAGTTGTCCTGAGAGTTTCCCATGCATCCTTGGTTATGGTGTAACTATTAATCAATCTAAAGATATTTTTGTCTACTCCATTAAAAAGAGCATTCAAAGCCTTAGAATTTCCAACTGCTAATTTATCATCATTTTCATATCAATCTTCTTCTGACTTTAAAGACACATTTACATCTTTATCTTTCACAACAGGATGGTCCCCACCGTTTTAAGATAGCCTTCTAGACTTTGTTATTCATGGCTTTTAGAAAAGCCATCATTCTAACCTTTCACCAATCATAATTTGACCCATCTAGCATCGATGGTCTGTTATTGTATTCTCATTCTTTCTCCATAGTGCCAGAAGATATTTTTCATGGAGCTCACCCAATAAAAATATAACAGAGTATCTGCTCTGATGCTAATTGAAATTCTGGCACACACACAATAATAGAAGTCAAGACTGATATCTTAACAACACACAATATTACGACAGATGTTATAACATCTGCTGATAGAAAAATAATACTTTTACCAAATTGTAAACGATGCATAATTTAAATGCAGAAGGTAAAAGAACACAAGAAATTATTAACCCAGTTCGGTGCAACTCACCTACTCTGAAAATTACCAAGTCAGAAAGAAAATCCACTATCAGTAGTATTAATTTTAAGCCTAAATAATCTCAGTTTACAACTTATCACTTAATCCCTACCCAGTGTAACTTCTAATTATGCACCTCTTAGATATGAGAAATCTTCATCTCACTTTCAATCACCGCAGTGATATATACAGCTTCAATCCCAGTGACTAGAAACTACAGCCACAATTCCTATGACTAGAACTACAACTGAAGATCGCACTTCAATTAGAAAAGCTCAAACTCTTTTGTTTAAAAGCTTTAAGAATGAGACAATAACTTGACAAACTGTCAAGTAACAATCAGTCAACTCAAATGCATCAAAAGATACATGAGGACGTACAAAGAAAACAGAAACTCCTTGAAGAACCCTCAAAATCTAAGACTAAGAAAACTCGATTTCCCCTTATTTTTACAAAGTTCTTAATGAATTTAGGTCTAGTTAGTTTTTTTAAATACTCTTCAGCAATCCTTGGGCCTTGAATCTTCCTCATATATTCTTTGTTGCACACGCTGAGAGCTGCACCAATTTGTGTAGAAATATCTCCTTAAATCTTGAAACAAAATATAAGATTTCCTAAATTGTCTCAAAGCCAATTTTAGCAACCTGTGTACGACTAGAGATAAATCAATTGTTCTAGATTGAAAATTTTTTACTTGTTAAAAATCATTGAGATAAAATTAAAAAAGAATCTCACATAATTAATTTAAATATGTCAACAAAACAATGCAACTTATATTGATGTTCTTATACAGGATATTACAACATCTATAAGAATATCTACCTCCTAACCAGCATGTTAGAATACCTTCTAAAATATCATATTACAAATTATATTTTAATAAAATTGTGTCAATCCTAAAATCATAATATTAACAATGTGAACTAAAAACATGTACTGAAACAAATGTCTAAAACATCATTAGAGGGAAGAAATTTCTCGTGAATGTCAACTCTACTGACATAGATAATATTGCACCAATTACAAATATCCATCATTGGTAACATTCATTTAGATAATTTATTGGGTAAGATAACCCTAACTAGGCTATCAAAAATAACAGTTCATAGATAACTGATTGATAACTACCACAATATATAACAAAATATTCATATTGGATAGGCAGAAAAACATATATAAAAAAATATATTTTTTAAATTTATTGTCATTTAGCATTTACTAACAATTAAATATTCATATAAACACTGACAATATTAATAAATAATGAAAGGTCACTGTCAGTTGTTCATTCTAGAACCTTAAAAGAATTTGATTGCTAGTATGGTGAAATAAACCAATTGAACTAATGATAAAGAATTTTGGATGGTTATGTTTGGATTAATGTGTCACAAGAGAGCATAATAAAATCTTAAAAAATTTAATGTAGTGTGTTAATTTTGATAAAATTAAATTTGTTAAAAAAAATAATTTTAATAAATTTGAGTTTATCAAAATTGATTTATGTCAGATATATTTATATAAAAATGAATTGAATTTATATATTGAAAGTTAAAAACTACAAATTATAATTTTAAAAACAGAATCAATTTTATTTAAAAAAATAAACACCTTAAATCACTCCAAAATCAATTTTGTATCTCAAACCTAAAGAAATAGTGTAATGTAAAGTAAGAGTGAAATGATAAAAAAAAAGTATAATATAATGTAAGAATGAAAAGAACATAAAAGAATATAATGTAAGAGTAGAACAAAACAGAGACTTCGTTATATTATTAAATATTTTTACTATTAAACTTTGTTCTACTACATACCTTCAATTTGAGAAAACTTAAATGTTAGATAAAATGAGATAAAATATACTTTTGTGTTTTATTAATTGTCACTCCATTCCATCAAACATGATTAGAAGAAAAAAATTAAAACTTTGTTTAAAAATTTAAGAAAAGAGCTTCAAAAAATGATTCTTTTAAAATATATATAAAAAAAATTAACAATTTAAATAAACTGTATAAAATAATAAAAATATATATTGTTAACGCATTTTAATTTTTAATACGCTATTTATATTTAAATAATTTGTCAAAACCCTCCAAAATCTCAAAACCCCTCCGAAACAATCTCAATCTTTCTATTCTTTTCACTCGGTCATCTCCGTTTCCCAAAACCCACCCCCTCCCTTTCCCTCCAAACTCACAAACAAAATCTAAGCAAATTATAAGAAAAAATTCAATCATTGGCTCTTGAATATAAATATAAATAATTTCCAATTGGAAGAGAAAAACATCTTTTGTTCCCAATAATTTCTCCAACAATGATAAGTTATTTGTTAAAAAACTATAGAAACTCCATACTAAAAAAAAATGTAGTAGTGGCAATTCATCCAAAACTTATGGAGAATAAGAACCAAAATCGTTACAGTGTAACAACTTGAATGAAGCCTAATACACAAAAATAATAAATCTAGTCCTTAGCAAATAATAGAGAGCAAACTCTTTCATGTTTACAGCAATTGAAAAATATTTTAAAAAGTTTTCTCAAGACAGATATGTCTGCCTAGTACTTCCTAGATATAAATGCATTTATAACATTATACCAAAGTCAAAGTGGATCGTTTTTGTTTAGGTTGTGGTCCAGAAAGATATAATACTACAACTCTTATAAAATCCAAAAATCACTTTATAACTGATCATTTTATAACAAGAAATAAGGCCACATAAATATAACTGTAAAACATGGAACCATTTCCAAACAATCAAAATATTAGACCAAATTGAACACAACAAAGGTATCAAAGTATAATTTAGTCTTAAAATTGTCACTTGCATTTACAATGCAAAACAATTTGACATGTCTCATAAATGGAAAACTTGCTCATTGCTTATACATAAACAACATACCGCAAGAAACTTGTCTAGAATTTGTGCATTCCAGATGTATGAATATAGAAAATGGTAGAGAAACCCTCTTTCCACCAAACCAAAACCAGGTTCTTTTGGGCAAATAGGTGTCCACATAACCCAAAAAACTGTCTAACTTATTCTATAACCAAACAAACAACAGAAATCACAACATTGAAGCATAGCCTCAATAAACGTTTAAAGTGGGTGGCTTGTCTTTTCTTCCTTACCTCCCTACCACCACAACTTAGCATTGCGGCATCCATCTAAAAACGACCGCCAGACATGCCACGACCACCTCTTCCTCTTCCACCACCATAGCCATACCCCCTTCCATAAAAACCACCACCTCGAGCACGTCCGCCACCACCACCGCGCCATGGACCACGGCCACCCCAGCCACCACGATGCCTCGTAAAATCACCAAATGTCTGCATCATAAAAAATAAAAATAAAAAGCAGAGGAATTAAACATTATCCCGCCACCTTTCCCGATAGAGGTTAACCCAAGGTGGTTATAACACATTACCTCGGTATCCATCTTGATTTGGTCTGAATATCTAATCCTTCCATTTTGGGGATCATTATTGAGTGAGTTGCAGGAGAGTGAGTCAAAGAAATCATCCTTGTTATAAACAGGCTGTGGAGACCATGAAGAACAGTCACATAGTGTGACAACATAAGCACATTTACATAAACAACTGACAGCTTTGAGTTACAGAGAAGTCTAAAAAAATTACCTTGACCTCCAAGTTTGATACATCACCATCGTCTTCATATTGACCACCATCTTCATCACTTGCATTTTCTTCCCCGTCTTTCTTGTTACTTTTACCTAGGTGACCCCATACTTCATCCTTTTTGAACTTCTCATTCATTGCTGTGAAGTCAAAGTCCTCAGTGAATCTTTCGGCTGGGCGGAAACCCTGCAAAACATTAATTATAATTTCAATACCTAAACTGGATTGTCACATCAGCCTTAAAATTATCTGTGTAAGAAAATCAAACTAGTGACAGAAAATACACCCTGCATTTTGTTTTTTTTATCTAATCTAGATTGATAACTCAATAAAAACACAAATATAAATACTTCAAGCAAATTGCATTCTTATGACACAATGATAAGTATAAGGATTTGCACATTTCGATATTCTAAAATAACATAATAGTAAACTGGATTGTCCATCCGTCTTTAAAATTATCTAGGTAAAAAAAATACCAAATTAGTGACAAAATACATCCTGCATTTTCTTTTTAATTTGTTATCTAATCTAAAATGCTAACTGCTTATGACATAATGATAAGTATAAGGATTTGCACATTTCGATATTCTAAAATAACACAATAGTAAACTGGATTCTCCATCAGTCTTTAAAATTATCTAGATAAAAAAAATACCAAATTAGTGACAAAATACATCCTGCATTTTCTTTTTAATTTGTTATCTAATCTAAAATGCTAACTCGATAAAAATCATGAAACAATACAATAAATACTTCAAACAAATTTCATTCGTTTGACACAATGTGACAATAATAAGTATAAGGATTTGTAAATTCCAATTTTGTAATCCGATATTTTAAAATAACCATACACCTCCCATAAATACTCTCGAGTGCCAACTTTAACTGAAAAAATTCTCAGCTTCCTTACTTATGAGAAACTAAAATTTTCCTGCTCCATCTTAAACAAAGTACTAGTAGTAAATTAAGCATTACCTGGATTCCCCTTCCTCTTCCACGTCCCCTGTAACCATAGCCATGAGTTTGGCTAGAAGCTCCACCGGGCTGGAGGAAATGGAACCGAATGTTAGATCATGAGTCCAAAATCAAAAGACAAGATGAAAAAAAGATAACTTAAAAC
This sequence comes from Vicia faba, assembly GCA_948472305.1. NCBI lineage: Eukaryota > Viridiplantae > Streptophyta > Magnoliopsida > Fabales > Fabaceae > Vicia > Vicia faba. The sequence goes on from OX451738.1 coordinate 728,611,120, forward strand.
GATAAAATACACATACATGCAGTCTATGTATGGGTAGTATACATGGTTAAACATTATCTAAATGTAAGAACAGAAACAAGCTTGTGAAAGCTCAATGGTTCATCAATCACCACAATTCATGCATAATATATGGCAGTTTCCAATTAAACTATGAACCAATAAGGCCAAATCCTACTTTAAAATCTCTAAGAATGAACAAATAATGAAATGGGCAGAGAAAAATCAGAAAAGTACATGCAGGCTATCTTATAGGATGGACAGTGAGCACCTAGTCACAAACATGATACATCTATTTACAGAAGAAGTACAGGACTCCAGTCTCCATTTGGCTAGTTATATATAAGGTTATATACCTTGAAACCAAAATTTGTGCAAGTGTCTGGGCATGTATAAAAAGAGAAAGCAAGAAAAAAATACCCTGTGAGTAGGCCGTGAAGTCACTGGCAAAGGAAGTATAGGTGGCTGGGATTCAGCAGCGACAGACACAGATGGCTCTGGAGGTGAAGCAGATGATACCGGAACCACTTCAACATCCTTATGTGCTGTTTGCAAAGGCTTGGATGAAGCTACTACAGATTGCCCAGACTGCAATAATTGAGCTGGGGTTACCAGGGAAGGGACAGGTGGTTCTGTGCGGATAGAATTCGAAGAGCCAACAATTGAAGGAGCCATCTGCTGGGGTACAGTTTGGTATGACAAACTTGGAGCTGAAATTGCATTAGGTTTATTAGCCATTGATACAGCAGCACTCACATCAGGACCACCATTGGTAAAAGAAGCTAGAGATGACAAGTTAGCACCTAGTGTGACTGCAGGAAGGGACGCAGTTGGTGCCTTGTTTGGAACTGATACTTGAAAAGTTTCAGGAGTTAGTGTGGCCAAAGGTGCTGGAGGTGAAATTGTTGTTGGAAGATTTGATGGAGGTGCAGAAGTAGATGTTATATTAGGGGAACTCGTACCCACAGGGATGAAAGCTGAAGGGAATTCTGGAAAACTTGAAGGCCCAGTTGGCAAAGAAGGGCTAAAATTGGGATAATGCAATGGCTGCTGCATCGATGAAGGCATGTGCTGCTGCAAAGATGAAGGCATGTGCTGCTGCAAAGATGAAGGCATAGGCTGCTGCAAAGAGGAAGGCATAGGCTGCTGCATAGAGGAAGGCATTGGCTGCTGCATAGATGAAGGCATTGGCTGCTGCATGGATGAAGGCATGGATAAGCCAGGAGGAGGTCGCAGCAAAGATTGCTGATGTAACTGAGGAAGCCCATTTGGGGCGCCATAATATCCTTGCCAATACATTGGCATAGCAAGCCCACCACCATTTGCATTTGGAGAAGGCGAAGAAGCTCCCCATGATACTACATTTCCTCCAGGTTGATACAAAGGCCCTTGAAAATTTGACCCTGGGTGTCCAAGCTGTGTTGTATGAGGACTGGCATCAGTCAAAGATCCACTTGCAGCTGGTAAACTTGTAGATGGTGTGGCTAAGCGGGGATACTGAGACTGCAAGACAACTCCAGAAATTAGGATATTAATAATTTTATATGCAAAATTTGTACTCTAAAAGGCTATCATGAACCTGAATAATAGCTGGGTCGGTATTTGTTGGTGCAGTAGGCTGGACAGGTGGAGAAGATTTCACCTGTAAATCCTGCAGAAACAAATATAGAAGATGTTTCAGCTTATCGCATTCACATGAATTGCATATAAATTGAATACATCTTGTATCATTTAATAACAATATCCATATATGTAAAGCTGGATTCGCTACCTTCTGCCTGTTATTATATCTACAGATATTAGATGTGATTTGCAAGCTTATACTAGGAAAAGGATCAAGATAAATAAATGCCATAAAACTTGCAGAGGTGACCAAATATTACAATGCTTCAAGGGTTAAGCATTCCCCAAAAATATATTGCAAAGAAATTAATGTCATTCTTTCTGAAGTGATCAGTAGCTATTTTGAAAAGGAGCTGGCATAAGTTCCGTAATTGCTACCTTGATGTCTGTTCCACGGAAGAGTATATACTCATAGACCTTGTCACCTGGCAGAATTTGTGGACCGTCCTTTTTCCTTCCTTCAGTTCCAAAAGAGCGCACTGCCACACAACCACACAAAAAAGAGTCACTCCACTAAGCAACCAAAAAAAAAAAGATAGAAACAAGTTGTATAGCAACATAAAATTATGAAAATAATATAATTAGAGTAGAGGTGTTTGTCTTAAGTAGTAGTAATTTAGATTTGACAGAAAAATGACGAATCAAACAATTCATCAAAGAACTGAGCCAATCTCAGTAGATTTGATTCAAATTGATCAGGTTTCACCAAGCCGTGTTCCTTTGAGAAAAAACCCAACTTCACAGTTTCAATTGCCCAGTTAACAAAACTAATCCAGAAGTTCTACTAGAAACAATAAATTGAACAATTCCATATGAAGAACAATCAGTGTAGTCGTCGATGGCATAGTGCCAAAATCTTGACATACCGGCCCCTTTCGGGTGCCGTCATAGCAAATTATGGCAGAAAAAAACACAAGAACAGCTGTTATTTAACATTGCGGCAAGCCCAAAACCCGTTGTTGATATCCGCCGTGGCGGACATTCAATAACACTGAGAACAATAAGCATAGATCTTCATCAAAAAATGAGTTTGATTAGGTATCAGATTGACAAATGAAAACCAAATTGACAGCGCCGAACTTCACGCAAGGAAAACCAGACAGAACGATTTGGTTTCTAAGATTTAGGTAAGTTTTATTCAATCACCGAAACCCTACTTACGACCTCGTTATCACGTGCTGAAAATATTAATATAGGAAAATTTTGAACACTGAGAACAATAAGCATAGATCTTCATCAAAAAATGAGTTTGATTAGGTATCAGATTGACAAATGAAAACCAAATTGACAGCGCCGAACTTCACGCAAGGAAAACCAGACAGAACGATTTGGTTTCTAAGATTTAGGTAAGTTTTATTCAATCACCGAAACCCTACTTACGACCTCGTTATCACGTGCTGAAAATATTAATATAGGAAAATTTTGAACACTGGGCCCACCCTTTTAGAAAATATATATAAAAGTTCTTTCTTTGGTGTTCTAAAATATATGCATGCTGCGTTTTTATAGAAATAAGTACGCTCGCCGAAATTAAGTATCCATAATGGGAAAAAAATGTGTAGTTACGTGCTGTCGTTCTTTAACAATTAATTAAATCATTTCGATAATAACATCGGTACGTTACTTCCATAAAAAAGAATTGATACGTTAAAAAAATTGGATGATTACTGCAATTCTTTTGGACAAAGCCAACACGACAAAAAGTCATTTAAAATGGGGCGTAACAAACTGTTATATTATAACGGTCTTTACCCCCACGAGCAGTTTGAAAACCTATTATCATGACCGAACCTGCAACTGCTATATCATCAAGCAGAAACCATAAATGTCACAACAAGGATCATCAAGCAAATAGTGACACGCGGCAATAAAAGAGTGATCCACACTCATAAATCACCAACCAGCACGAATATCACACAACGAAAGAATAACAGATCAAAACCCAAAACCTAAACAGAGTATCAAAGTGCTTCCAAACCACCTAAAACACCCTCAATATTGCAGATAACAAACTTCAAGAATTCACAATCATTATCAACATTCAATACAACACACATGCATGAAGATAAAACCATGGTGCAAGTGTGGTACTGAAGAAAAAAAATCCAAAACCCGTTTCATCTTTACAACACGAAACCCCAAAGAGTCAAAAGTTCAAGCCATTTCTTACCTCATCCAAAGATTAATTATCCACAAACCCCAGCCCCTCCAGATAAACATGTATATAAACAAACAACAGACTCACAACCAAACAAAACCCTAGAAAAATTTATCCAGCAAAAATCACATTCACGGGCAACAATTCAAAACACAAACAACCAACATAAACAGATATCATTCATCGATATACCAAATTACAAATCCAAACACAACTCCAAGTCACATATAACCAGACCCATTTCAGATTTCAACAGAAAATCCATAACAACAACAAATCCAGATCAATAAACAATAATGATAACGAATAAATAACAAAGCCTGTATCAACATATGAAAGATCTACGAGAACGAAGGAACCAAAAACCGTACCATTTTTCAACCCAATACTGGATTCATCGGTGTTGATGTTGTAGAGAACGCCCTCGTATCTGATCTCACTCTTGGACGTCAAACTGATCAAGCAACCAATGTAGGAATCGGCCGCGGAACTCGAACGAGAAGCGGTATCGGAAGCCATGACCTAGGAAGAATTGAAACCATACACTGTGTGTGTATCAGCTTTCAAAAACGCATACACAGGTTAGGGTTCAAGCGGTTGTTTGCGTGATGGGAGAGAGAGGGAGAGAGAGGGGGGGAGGAGAGAGAAAGAAAGAGATAGACTCGAAAGTAGTGAAAGAAAGAGTGTATGAGTGAAGAATAAAAACACAAATATCTTATGTCACGTTATTTATACATCTCTATCTTTTTCTTTTTTTTTAATTGTTGAATTTGTTAAAGAACAAAATTATCTTGCTTAACTTATCCACCATTTGTTTAAATTAATATATAAATATAAATAAATATTACGGTAAGAAATTGAAGAGTTTATTAAAATGTTTCATTAAAAAATGACTAAAATATATTTGATGCATTTGATCAAGAAATTTGAATTGTACAATACAACTTTTCTTCTTTTTTCGTATTTATTTGAACAATTCATCGTACACATGTGATTTATTTTTATTTTTTTTATGATTTCATTCTTTATGTTCGATTTTATTTATCCAACTAACTTTTAACTTTTTGTATTAACGATGGACAATGGTGTTGTAAGAGATTCTCATATCTATGTTAGTCTTTATTTATCCAACTAACTTTTAACTTTTTGTATTAACGATGGACAATGGTGTTGTAAGAGATTCTCATATCTATGTTAGTCTTTATTTTTATGAGTATTTGAGTGAAATAGTTTGTTGTAAAATAGTTTATTTTCAAAATCTATAATTGATAATATTATTATATTAATATATAATGGCTTTATTATATCGATATCATGTTAATAGAAAAATGTTATTTTGATAATGTGATTTTGTAGATGAATATTTTGTCAACCTACGGTTATTTTAGTGCTACATATAGTGGTCCAGTACATATTTGGATTTATTTGTTGATGATTTTGTATATAGACTAAAGTATGTGCACAATAATGGGATTTGACTAAATGAATGATGAAAAAAGACATGTAAATTTAACATGAAGAAAAAAACACAGATAGAGCAAAAATAAAATCATTGATAAAATATTAATATAAAAAAGATGATGAAAATGTCTAACTACATCAAATATGGAATGTTAAATCGTCAAAGAGAAAGTACATTATGCATAATAACAATAGCGTGATTTAACGTAGTGAACTTCATTCCTTCAAATTCTTCACATTGTCAATAATCAAAACAAAAACAAAGTTATTAACTATTTCTTTTTTAATATAAGTGATCATATTATTTGCATGAAATTTGGGAGAGAGAAAGAGAAAGAGAGAGATGGGGAAAAGAATCATGCACCTCATCATTCTAGTGAAAACTAAGAAAAATTGCACTATCACTGATGAATTTGAGTGAAAGATGTTGTTGGTGTTTAGAAATAAATTGTACGTTGAAAACTTAGGATATACAACTTTGAAAGTTATGTGTGTCTTAAGTTTGTATTGTTATTTTGAGTTTTTAATTAGGTCTCACATTATAGTACTACTAAAAGAATTTAAAGCTTGCAACAGCTATAAACTTTGCCCATATTAAATGTATCCAATCAAAATGTACTTGAATGGCCAAACGGGTAAGATTAATTTAAAGCCTAACATATTGGTCTTTTGGTGGCATTGTGGTGGCAGATTATGCTAAAAAAGTTCTACAATAACTATCGATATTTACCATTGCGACAATCCCAAAAACCGCCATTGATATATGTCATGGTAAATATTCGATAATATTGAGAACAATAAGCATATATCTTTATCAAAAATGAGTTTGATTTAGTATAAAATTGATAAACGAAAACCAAATTGAAGGTGTTGAACTTCATGAAAAGAATTATAAGGGATTTGATTTATAAGCTTTAGGTCAGTTTTAGTCAATTATGAAAACCCTACTTATGATCTCGTTGTCACGTGTTGTAATAATAAATATAAGAAAAATTTGTACACTCAGAAATCTTTTTAGAAAATATATATCAAAATGTTTTCCTTTAGTTTTCTAAAATATATGTATGCCGTATTTTTATAGAAATAAGTACGATAATTATTATCCTCTCCCAATTAAGTATCCATGATGGGAGAAAAAATGTGTGTAGTTATCTTTTGTCATTCTTTAACAATTAATAACATTATTACCATAATAATATTGTTATGTTACTTTCACCAAAAAGAAAGGTTTGATTAAAAAAATAAAACAACAATAACATATTTTAGAGTAGTGTTATTCATTCCTTCAAATTATTCACCTCGTCAATAATCAAAGTTAAAAAAAAAAAAATTGTCCTTTTCAATATAAGTGACTATATTATTTACAAGAAATTTGAGTTCCATCTTGTTACACCAAGGAAAAACAGATGACATGCAAAAAACATCATAAGAGAAAGAGACACTAAGAGATAAAGAGATAGATGGGGAGAAGAATCATGTACTTGGTCGTGATGGTGAGAACAAAGAAACTTCACATAATCACTGAAGGATTTCAGTGAAAGATGAAAGTATTTTAGGACAAATTAAATGTTAGAAACCTAGGATACAAAGCTTCGTAAGCTTAGGGTTTCTTAAGTTTGTATTTTTTTTAATTAGGTCTCGTATTATAGTACTACTTAAAGAATTTAAAGCTTATGTATCTCTAAATCTTGCTCATATTATGCGAATTTATCCAACTGAAAAACATGTGAATGGCCAAATGAATAAGACTTATTGGAGTTGGGTCTAATCTGGATATCCCTTACATAATATAGATATTTGTTAAAATTCCATAACATTGACTTCAAATAGTTTTAACACTGACATCCAAAGTATTTATTTGTTTGATGGTTAATAACACTTAACATCAATTTAGTTGTACTGAAATTTGGTGAAGATGTCAACATGTACGAAGTTAATGAACTTTATATGGAATACATTATTATCCTCTTAATTGTAAATGATGGGACAATTATCAATGAGGTGGCTAGAAATGGTAAGAAAAAATATAATTAGGTTAGGAAAAAATATCATCTTAAGGTAAAGAAAAACAACTTGAAGGCGAAGATGTTGAAGAGAGAAATGCTAAAGTAAAAATATTAAGAGAGAGATGTTGAAGAGTAAGATATAAGTCACAGATATGAAATAAAAAATTAAAATATATTTTACATTAAAAGACTCAAAAAGTAAAGTTTATTGAATATTATAAAGATTGAATGAATAATCCATACATTATATATTGAAATGTATTTATTCTTGAACATTACCACTTTCATTAAACTGAAAATACACTAGTATATCGTTTAAGACCATAAATATCTTGAGCTACACAACTCTTTTTTTTAGTAAAATTAAATTCATTGTTTTCTGAGAATCATATTTATGTTTCTTATAAAGATATTGGGACGTGATTCTGAAAGTGAGAAAAATACAAGAAATTTGGGGTTGAATTGTGATTTTAACAAACATTTTCTTTAAAACTTGTATGAGAATGAAAACTAACTAACGAAAAGGAACTTACAAATTAGTAAATATATTAGGAGAGAGTGACACAATAATTTATAAAAGTTCACCGTCAATCAGATTGATATGTTTAGTCCCTTCAATCTTGTAGAATTTGCCATTATAATTAACTCATTCCAACCACTAGCACATATCGTCAAACCGACTACACTATAGATTTCTCCATAAAGAATTTGAATTCACTGAGTCGTTTATCTTCTCAAAGCTTATGGCTTAAACATATTCTTCGAGGTTTCATTGCGTTTGAATAGAAATCGTTTGTAATTACAAGATAACTCTTAAAAAAAAGACTATAAAGTTTTGGCTCGAATACAACTGAAATTTTTTCTAATAGAAAGCATATAAAATTTTATTTCAATTGGATCTTTGTATTTTAAACTTGAAGTATACAATAGTATTTTAAACTTGAAGTATACAATAGTATTTTATTTTCTTTTAGCCAAAATTGTGTATTATTATATTGTGTTGTAGTCTTTTTTAGTGCAAATATGATTGTTGGGACAATATTCCTTGAGAAATGTGTTTGTTGTAAAGATTGTATTATTGTGCAGGAATATTGTGCATACATTGTACTATTTTAAAGGAATTATAGTGCAAAACTTTTATTGATTTTAGGCTTAAATAGTCTTTTGGTCTCTTTAAGTTGGTGTGTTTTTGTTTTTTGTTCTTGTATCTTTTTTTCTTAGATAAAGTCTTTAAATGTTGAATTTCATTTAGTTTTAGTCCCTAAAACTAAAATCCGCAAGAAAATCTGCAAGTTTCTTGTGGATTTTCCTTCAAATTTTCCTGCGGGTTTTAATTTTAGGGACTAAAACCAAAATAATTTTAACATTCCGGAATCATTTAAGAAAAAAGATACAGGGATGAAAATAAAAAAGACGCAAACTTACAGGGACTAAAAGACTATGCCTTGATTTTATTTACTTCTTAAAATGATTTGATTTATTGCACTATTAAAAATACATTTTGTGCATTAAAACAAGCGTTAGAACAAAAATTCTCTATACTTTTTATCATGAAAACCAAAATTATAGATAATTGGTCTTTAGATAGACTTGGTTCTAACATACTTCATCTTCTTTTATCATAATAAATACGAATATTTTGATAAACAATTTACTATTTTTAAAGAGAGAACAAATTTTGTAGGCTCCCCTTGAACGGTGGTGCTGATCTCTATCACATCAGTGCGGTCTGGACATGCATGTTTAGCATTCCAACACCAATCCAGTTCATGATTTAAGACGAGTGTAGTGAAAATGGAGATTAGAGAATGTACCTTGTTATTTGCATGTGAACTTGTTTTATACCTTAGGTCCATGATAACGCGAAATTGCATTGTATATTTGACTCAACTCGCAAGAATTATTTTACTGTTTTTAGTTATTTATATCATATTATGTGTTGTACCCCAAAATTTGCCCTCCCATTTCCTCAACATTTTCTCATCACAAGACCTTTGAAGATCAAGATCCAGTTAGGGTTTCCTCTGCTCAAGACTTCTCCTTGCACTGTGGACTCAAATTAGGGTTTGTGTTTGCCTAAGGATGTTTTGACCCAAAAAGCCTAGGATGACTTTCATGCTTCATGTTGAACTCCCAAGTTTACCCATGCCAAGTTTCAAGTCTTGATTCCAAGTTTTACCCAGTCAATTGGATAGTTGACCTAGAAATCAGCTGTATTGGGGGAAAAAGTCAACTGTGGCCAATTGACAGTCAAACCTCATGAAATTTGATCCACATCAACATTATGAACTCATATGGATCATTTGATCAAGTTTGGACCACAATTCCACAAGAAATTTGATCAGATCACCAAAAGGGCAAAATGGTCATTTTTAGGGTTTTGACTGCACGAAGGCAATTTTTGACTGTTTGACCTAGCCAATGGCAAATCAAGCTCACATATGGACTCAAGGACTCAATGAAATGGTCTTGACACATTCATCAAGCTCAAAAGATCCCAGGTACACAAGATTGACAGTTGAATTTCCCAGTCAACTGATCAATTTTGACTGTATACTGAAAAGTCAAACTTTGACTTTTTGGTCAAAATCAAGAGTCAAGATTCATTTTTCATCAAAACATGCCAAATCATGAAACTTGTTCACCAAGAAATCACAAAATGCAAATTAGGGTTTGAAAATGGAATTTTTCATAACTTAGAATTTTTCTAAGTTATGAAAAACCCTAATTTTTTCCCAACTTTGCCCCATCTTTTCACCATGATCCATTTGGATTCAAACAAAAGTCAAAACATGAAAGTTGTAGCTTGTTGCATAATCTACAACTTTGATTCACAAAGTTTTCTCATTTGAAGCTTGTATCTCAAGTTATAATTTTTTGAATAAGGGCACTAAACCATCTTCTAACTTAGTGAAATTTGACCTATTTTGACAAGGTTTTCTACCCTACTTCAAGGCCACTTTTCATACCCTTCCACTTGGAATTTTGATTTTCATTTCAAATATGGATTGTAGTACACATTCCAAGCTTTCCAAAATGTCCAAGAACTCATCAAACAACCTCATAACTTGAGAGATTCGAATTTCACAAGTTGGCAAAAATCCACTTTTGTTCTTCATCCAAACATGTTCACAAACTTGCAAATTTGAATTCAGTTTGCTTTATGCTTAATTACAGGTCCTTGAACCATTCCATACTCAATAATTTAATGCATATTCATTGAGTTGAGGCCATGTTCTTTGTGTTCTAACATTGCATAGTGGATTAATCCTAAACTAGATAAAGTGCTTTATCCATTTTTGTAAAAAGCTAGCTTTATGTCAATTTGAAATCCAAGCAAGTACAAGCAAAATCCTCTTGGCACAAGATTATGGACAAGTTGCTCTGATCAAGAGAAGATTATGCAGCAGGATTAGAGGCCCCTACTAACCTAAAACCACCAACTTGCTTTTGTTGCTTAAGATAGAAGAAAAGTCCATAACTTATGCCATCTCTCATCTCAGCTTAGAAACACAACACAAAAGCTATCAAACACATTCCATAGACAAAATCCAAGCTAACACACGAGCCCTTGCCATCTGAAACACTCCCATTGCTCTAATCACCTCAAAACTGTACAAACAGGGGAGCCCCTGCAGTTTGAGTGCAAACTCCCAATCCCTTCGAGCATTTTGATCCAAACCTTTTCCTCTACCTTCCCTACAACATATGCAAGCTAACCATGTCCTAAAATCAGACCTGTAACACCTCCAAGCCACTTCACCATTTTTAATTTTCTGTTTTGCAGTTGGAGTTCATTAGCTCGATTCAGGGAGTTTCAAGACAAAGTAGGAATTGGAAAAGCATCCTTACACTTCAAGGAAGCTGTACAAGTCATCATTTCGCTCTGAAACATCCTCCATTGCCAAGCTCGATTCCAACTGAACAGGTATATTCATGGAGTTCTATCTCTCTTATTAGGCATTGTTAGCTTTAGGTTTTTGAAGAAAACATGTCACAATCATAGCCCTGAACATGCTCATATGATTAGATTTCATTTATGTTTCGTGTGCTTAGAGAATTTCATGTCTGAACATTGATGAAAAGTTAGGTCAGAAATTGGGGGAGGAGAAATTCTCCCTCATCTTAGAGAGATAGGTCAAGTTATTTATATGGTTGAAACCGTCTCTTCATGCTGAACATTTCTTGTGTTATGAGTTTTTGCTGAAAAGCCAAGAATCAGGAGTTAGACATTGAGGAACAGGGGCGCGCGTTTTTCAAATGATTGAAGCTGGAGGTTGAAGACAATGATCAGTGGGCTGGGCCTGTGTTATTTTACTTTTCACACCATCTTTTTTGATTCACACCCCCCTGAGCCCATTTGTTCATTTCTTAACATTTTTGACTTTTTCTTTTTTGGTTGACTTTGTTTATTTTTTCTCATGGCATTAAAAAATTAAAAATATTTTTTCCATCATTTTTTGAATATACGGCATATTTATTTGATTTATTTCCTTTGTTTGCATATAAATATATATATATACTATTATTAGAATAAAATAGGAAAAATGGTGTAAATACATTTTTATTTTTATTTACCTTCTGAAAATATTTCACACAAAAAAAAATACTCTTTTATTTATTTTATTAAAATATTAAATAAATACTTATTTTTGTGTATAATACATATTTAGGGTTTAATATATATATATATATATATGTGATCGTTAATATATTTAAGACAAAATATAAAAATACTTGATTTTTTTCATTTTTATTAATATTTGATATAAAAATACCTTTTTCCATAATACACTTCATTTTATTTTATTTTTATAAATAATGAATAAATAGTTGTGTTAAATTAGAAAATAATACCTTTTTCTTTAAAATTAGGGTTTTTACCCTAAGTTCAAAATACTCCAAAAAATAATACATTTTTTATTTTCTTTTCTCTTTTACACAAATAACATTTTTTCATACATATACAAAACATTTTTGTGCATCTTGCATCTTTATTTAATTTTTGTACATTATTTAAATTGCAAATATTCAAAATGATGTAATAATTTAGATTTAAATTCTTGTCAATATCCCCATTTGAACATTTGTACCCCCCTTCCCATATTTGGTTTTGTAATAGCTTAGTAATTTTAATTTCGCACTTTATTGCTTTCTAATGATAACATGTTAGAATTAGGGTTTGTATGCGAAAAACGATAAAAAAATAGTTTGACCTAATACAAGATAAACAAGCATGAAAATGGACACAAATCACACTTGCACCCCTAGGGTACTCCACTTTGTTGCCTTCAAATAGATGGGCCATGTTGCATGTTAAACTTCTTTGGGCAAAGCAAACAGTTTTGAATGATCATAGTCCCTCGATAAAACTTTTCAAAACAAACAAAACAAATGATCAAGTCCCTTAAAGAAAATTGCCCAAAGACATTTAACGCCGTTGCAATTATGGTCTAAAACGATGACCCGCGCCTGTCCCTTTCACATCCTAACATAAGGTTGTCCACCAAATTCAATGGTGGAACAAACTTGTTAAAAGGGTTAAAACATAGCAATAATCTTTTGAGAAATTTAGGAGTAGATAACCTCTTAGTTACTTGAATCCAACTTGCAAAACAAAACACTTGCCTAATTTCAAAATCACACATCACAACACTTTCAAAACAAATGAAAACCTTTTCAAAAGACATACATCTTTGTATACATCCCCACATGGATCATTACAAAGGTTGCCACCACATTGGCCTCTTTTCAAAATATTTTCAAACCCACACACACAATGCACCATTTCAAACAATTGAAAGCAAAAGGCAAGTGATCTAAGCAAGTAACTAAGAGCCCATGGATAACCATGGATAGAAAGGGTGCTAATACCTTCCCTTTCTATAATCTACTCCCCGAACCCAAGAAAACATCTCAAAAGGTTTTTTGCTGTGCTTTTTAACCTTTCCTTAGGATAAAATAAAAAGTCGGTGGCGACTCTTGCTAACCGCAACATTTGCGAATACAAACGCAAAACCATAGTCAGTTCTCCCACCGTATCACAGAACTGGCGACTCTGCTGGGGATAATTCTAAAAGTGGAGTAACCTTAGGGTTTAGATCACCTTTGTTTTCAATTGTTTGCTTTGTTTGCTTTTATATTTGTGGGCTTTGCATCGGAGTTTCATAGATCCTAACCCGGATCTGGGATATACCCTTTTTAGGTAGCATAATCTGTGAGGGACCTGTCCGGCGTAGACCGACATGGGTGAAGCAGTGGCTACGTTGGTGTGGCATCTTAGTCTGTACCTATATCCCTTGTGTTGTAACGGGGAGAATATAGGTCTTCTAAGGGGTCATTAAACACCAACCGACCTTAGAACCCTAAATTGACCAACTTGGCTATTAGGACAGTAGCAGTATGCTACACTCATTGAGGCTAAACTCTCAAGATGGTTCTGGCCGCGAGAAAAGATTGCGATGCTGGAGTTATGACCGATTGAGGGTAGCCAATGATTTGAGATCCTCTAGAACCCGGTTACTTTTGATAGGACAGGTTTTAACCGACAAAACCAAAAGAGGGTAATACCTGAAACTCATGCTGGCCTGAAACCTAAGGGTGTCTTGTGTGACTTGTGTGCCTTATTTGCCTATGTGAATACTTGTGATGTGCTTCATCATAGCATCATGCCATCATACCATTGCATGCATCCTGTATAAAAGGGCTAACCCATTTCAAAGACAAAAAGGTTTCATCTTTGCTCTGCTTTGTAGGACATTATGATGCCCATGCGTAGAAATACTGTCCGGCTCAACTTTGTTCAACCACCAGTTTTACTCAAGGATCTGGTTGGAAGGATTCCAAACACTACCTCCTTCATCAACAGACATGGTTCTCTCCTTGGCTTGATCACTGCAAGATGGGACCAACAACTGATAAGTGTTCTGACCCAGTTTTATGACCCTCTGCATCACTGTTTCACCTTCCAAGACTTCCAGCTGGTTCCTACCCTGGAAGAATTTTCTTATTTGCTTAGGATTCCTGTCTTGGAACAAACTCCCTTCACTGGTTTGGAAAAGACTCCTAGGCCTGAAGAGATTGCTGCAATTCTCCCCTTGATCGAAGAAGAGATATTGTCCAACTGGGAAACTAGAAATGGGGTCAAGGGCTTTTTGGTCAAATTTCTGGTTGGCAAGGCTAATGATTTCTGGAATGACTTGGACTTCAAGGCATATGAGGATGTTCTAGCTCTTTTGATCTATGGTCTGGTGCTGTTTCCCAACCCTGACACCTTTATCAGTATCCATGTCATAAGGATCTTCATGTCTCGGAATCCGGTACCCACTCTTTTGGGTGATATTCTACAACAACTCTATGCTCGTACTGCTCGAAAACGGGGAACTCCGTGGTGTTGTGCTCCTTTGCTAGTAAGGTGGTTTATTTCGCACCTTCCTAAGTTCGCGCTGAAGAATGATGAAGGAAAAGGCTGGGCTCGGAGGTTAATGTCTCTCACTGATAATGACATCACCTGGACTCTCAGAGGTTTGGATGAGGTAGCTGTTATCGACCGTTGCGGAGAATACCCTAATGTCCCATTGATTGGTATCCAAGGAGGAATCTCTTACAATCCGTGTTTAGCTCTCCGTCAGTTTGGAAGAGCCAGAGGAGATGGGCCTCATGAGATGCTGGTTCCTCACTTCCATTTTGAGTTTCAGGCAGACAGTGACAAACTACGCCAGGGATTCATTAGAGCTTGGGACAGAATTCACAAAGCTGACCCACATGAGTTAGGACCAAAGACTTCTCTGCCATTGAAGCCCTATTGCAAATGGGTCCGCATCCGTGCTCAGAAGTTAGGTATGCCCTACGAAGCTGTTAGACCTCTCATTCTTGAGTCTCCTGTTGAAGATGGGATTCCTCCAACTGTCCTCCCTCTTCAGATACCCACTGATTTTGATACAATGAAGAGATCTTGGGCACAGCTAAAGGAAGAACGGGATTTCTATCGGGAGAAATTCAACGAGAAGGAAAGAAAGATCCAGAGGCTGACTAAGCAATTGGAGGAAGAACGGGTCCTGAACAACTACATCAGCACTGAAAAGAGGAGGCCATGGGAGCATTGATGAGCTTTGATGTTTCCTTTTGTAGTTTTATTTCCTTTTCATTCCTGTAATGCCCAAGGGCAAGTTGTTGAACAATTGAAATTTTTAATCTAATGAAGTGTGTTTCCCTTTTTGTCTACAAAGTTGAATCTTGTTTGTCTTTGAAAACATAAAACATACGCATTCCATTACACCATATGCATAGCAGGTACCCTATTTCACAGGTTGCTTAATCTCCTTCGCTGTTTATTTTGAACAGTCATCATGAATCCAGACTCATCCAGTGAACAGGCAATCAAGGCCCTTCAGGCCCAAAGTGCACAGTTTCAAGAGATGGTCCTAAGCCTAGCCCAAGGTCAGCAAGAGTTGAAGACTCTACTCATGAAGAAGAAGAAGAAAAAGAGGACTGCATTGTTCAACACCGGACGCCGATTTGGGAACACACTCCACAACGAAGCTGATCCAACCACTTCTTCTGCTGAGAAAAACAGTCCCCAAGGGGGAGGAGCTCCTAGTCCCGCAGTCTCCGACAACGAGACGGACTATAACGACGAACAATACCCACCTGCTACTGACAGATACAAGCAATTGGAGGACCGCTTGAGCGCCATGGAAATTCAGAATGTGCCGGGACTGGATTTCGGAGATTTGGGGTTGTCTTCTGGAGTAGTAATTCCACACAAGTTTAAGGCACCTACCTTCGCCAAGTATGATGGGGTCTCCTGCCCAAAGCTGCATCTGAGGTCGTACGTAAGGAAAATCCAACCTTACACGGCGGATAAGAACCTCTGGATTCACTTCTTCCAAGATAGCCTTTCGGGGTCACAGCTCGAATGGTTTTACCAATTGGATGGAGCTAGCATCCGACACTGGGAGGATTTGGCAACCGTATTCTACAGACAATACCAATACAATTCTGATCTCGCTCCTACGCGTACCCAACTTCAGGGTATGTCTCTAGGGACGGGTGAAGGGTTCAAAGAGTACGCTCAAAAATGGAGAGATTTGGCTGGCAGGGTGCAGCCTCCATTGACTGATCGAGAACTGGTTGATATGTTTCTGGGGACGTTGTCTGGTCCGTTTTTCAATCATTTGGTTGGTAACTCCTCCGCTGGATTTACAGATTTGATATTAACGGGAGAAAGAATTGAAGCTGGCATCAGGTCAGGCAAGATACAGAAGGCTGCCTCTGCAAGTGCTGAGAAGAGGCCATTTAAGAAAGAAGCAAGTGCCGTCTATGGTCCTAGAAGACAAGTCAAGCCCGAAAGTCGCCAAGTCGTCAATGCTTTGGTCATCTCCAAACCTGTTGCTGCTCCTCAGCAGTACAATCAACTAAGAAGCGAAAGGCCCAAGAGGCAGTATACCCGACTAAGTATGACCTTATCTCAAATTTTACCCCAACTGTTATCCACCAACCTAGTGACCCTCAAAGAAGCTCCTAAGGTCGTCAACACTGCGTCTCCTAAGTATAACCCAAATGCCCGGTGTGCTTATCATTCTGATAGTCCCGGGCACACTACTGATGATTGCTGGGCCTTGAGAAACAAAGTGCAAGATCTGATCGACGCAAAGGAAATTCAGTTTGAAGCGCCGGAAAGACCAAATGTTGTAACTGCTCCTATGCCCCAGCATAGAGTAAATGCCATCGAAGAAGAAATGTACGCTGTTTCGGTAGATGAAGTTGTCACCCCTCTGAAGACTGTTAAGAAGAACCTACTGCGGGCCGGTTTATTTCCGGGTTGCGGTGAAGGTTGCCTATTCTGTGCTGTTTCCCTATCTGATTGTCCCTTGCTGAGGTTAGGCGTCCAAGGCCTAATGGATAGCAAGGAAATTCTATTCAAAAAGACTGTTGTTCAATTGGTTCCGATGAAAGAAGTTTCCATGATTACCATCTTCAAAAATCCAATCAAGGCTCCCCCGAAGAAGCCTATTCAAATCATGACAGTTGCGCCTGTGATCATTATTGTTCCGGGGCCCCTCTCCTACGTGTCTGATAAAGCTGTCCCCTGGCATTATGGGGCAGACGTGTATGTAAATGGAATCAAACAAGAATTCGACGCTAGTGCCAGTATCTGCGATATCACTGGTCCAGCCAAAGTTACCCGCAGTGGCAGGCTCTTCTCGCCTGACATTGCGCCGCCCGCTATTCGAAAACCCCTCCTCATAAAACCTACAAGTTTACCTGGTCCTGTTGCTGATCAAATTGTGTCCCCTGCTGCCGAGTCATCAAATGCTCGGGGCAAAGGGATTGAAGAAGATCCTGCCCGGATGGAGGCACCAATACCCATAAATGCTGAGGCCTCCCGACAAGAAATGGAGGAAATTCTGAAAATAATAAAGAAAAGTGATTTTAATGTTGTCGAGCAGTTGGGGCATACACCCTCCAAGATCTCCCTGCTCTCCTTATTGCTATGCTCTGAGGCCCATGCTAAGGCCTTGATCTTATTTCTCAAGACGGCCCATGTGCCGCAGGAGACGTCTGCAGTCCAGTTCACTGATTGCATAGCTAATCTAACAGCAGACAACGGCTTGGGTTTTTCAGATGCTGACCTGACCGCGAAAGGGAGAGACCACAATGATGCCCTGCATGTCTCTATTGAATGCAGGGGCACTACTCTGGCACATGTATTGGTGGATACTGGTTCTTCCTTGAATGTTCTTCTGAAAAAGGCTTTAGATCGCCTGGATTATGAAGGCCTGGAGTTGAAACCCAGCAACATCATCGTCAGGGCCTTTGACGGTTCCAAAAGGATGGTTCATGGAGAGGTTAACATCCCTATTCGTGTGGGCTCTCAAGTGTTTGACTCTACCTTTTACGTGATGGATATACGTCCATCGTACTCTTGTCTGTTGGGTCGACCTTGGATCCATAAAGCTGGGGCAGTGACCTCCACCTTGCACCAGAAGCTGAAGTATCTCGTCAGGGGGAAGATCGTCACTGTGCAAGGAGAAGAGGAGTATATGGTGAGCCATTTGAATTCCTTCAGGTACATCGAGATGGACGGAGAGTTTATTGAAACCCCCTTCCAGCATTTCGAGGAGGTGCATCCAATTTCAGCAGCTGGAGAGACAATGGCCGAAGAGAATGATTCCTTAAAGATGGCTTCCCTAAGGGATGCCCGGGCTGTGGTTCAGAAAGGCAATTGTGCACACTGGGGTCAGCTTCCTGACTTCACTCAGAAGAACGACAAGTTTGGGCTAGGCTTTACTGCAGAGGCTCAGAAGTTGGTGCGCAAAGAGAAGATCGGAAAGGCTCCGGTGTTTATTTTCAGCTCAAGGGTGAATGCTATCGAGGAGGATGTGGAGGAAGCAGAATTTGACAGTTGGATCTACCCGACTACCAGCAACGGACTAAGCAACTGGACGGCAAAGGATTTTACCCCTATCACATTTGTCACGCAGTAATTAATTTCTTTTGATTTCCAATTTGTAACAAACAATATGTTAAAACTTTGTTGGCTCGGTGTCCTACCCGGGGCATCGTAGCTCCATTTGTGAGGGCTTTTTGTATGACATTTTCATATATCATCAATCAAAACATTGGACGTTTGTTGCATTTCAAATCTTTTGCTCTTTTCCTTTTTGTGTTATATATATTGCAAAACAGCTATATTTACACACACTCACTTATACAGGTTTCAATCCACTTTGGATCTCGCTGGTAACAGCTCTGCTATCGCCAGTTATGACTTCGAAAATCCGATCAACTTGGCCGAAGACGAAGGTGAAGATGATTGCGAAGTGCCTGGTGAACTCGCAAGACTGCTACTCCAGGAAGAGAGGGCTATTCAACCACATGAAGAGCCTGTGGAGACAATTAACCTGGGTACTGAGACGGATAGGAAAGAGGTCAAGATTGGTGCCAATCTAGAGCTCGGCGTGAAGCAACGATTGATCCAGATGCTACAAGACTACATGGAGATTTTTGCTTGGTCCTATGAAGATATGCCTGATTTGGATGCCGACATTGTAGTTCACCACCTGCCAACCAAGGAAGATTGCCCTCCGGTAAAGCAAAAAGTCCGACGGATGCGTCCAGAGATGTCTGAGAAGATCAAGGCCGAGGTCATGAAACAGTTTGATGCCGGGTTCCTTGCAGTGACTTCCTACCCCCAGTGGGTTGCCAATGTGGTGCCAGTACCAAAGAAGGACGGTAAAGTCAGAATGTGTGTCGACTACAGGGATTTGAACAGGGCCAGCCCCAAGGATGACTTCCCCCTACCTCACATCGATGTCCTTGTTGACAATACAGCTCAACACAAGGTGTTCTCCTTCATGGATGGTTTTTCAGGGTATAATCAGATCAAGATGGCTCCTGAAGATATGGAGAAGACTACATTTGTGACTCAGTGGGGCACCTTCTGTTATAAGGTCATGCCATTCGGATTGAAAAATGTTGGGGCAACCTATCAACGTGCCATGGTTGCTTTGTTTCATGATATGATCCATCATGAAATTGAGGTATACGTTGATGACATGATTGCAAGGTCTCAAACTGAGGAGGAACACCTTGACCATCTGAGGAAGTTGTTTGACCGACTCAAGTTATACAAGCTGAGGTTGAATCCCAACAAATGCACCTTTGGGGTAAGATCCGGAAAGTTGCTAGGTTTCATTGTAAGTGATAAAGGTATTCAGGTGGATCCTGCCAAGGTAAAAGCCATACAAGAGATGCCGACTCCAAAAACAGAGAAAGAAGTCAGAGGTTTCCTAGGACGACTGAATTACATTGCTCGATTCATCTCGCATCTGACTGCTACTTGTGAGCCAATCTTCAAATTGCTGAAGAAAGATCAAGTAGTACGCTGGAATGATGAATGTCAGGCCGCCTTTGAAAGGATAAAGGAATATCTCCAAGAGCCACCCATTCTTATGCCACCGGTGGAAGGAAGACCTCTGATACTATACTTGACAGTGCTTGATAATTCAATGGGGTGTGTGTTGGGGCAGCATGACGAGTCTGGCCGAAAAGAGCACGCTATTTATTACTTGAGCAAAAAGTTTACCGACTGTGAGTCTCGTTACTCACTGCTTGAGAAAACTTGCTGCGCTCTTGTATGGGCTGCTCGCCGGCTGAGACAGTATATGCTGACTCACACTACCTTATTGATTTCAAAGATGGATCCCATCAAGTACATATTTGAAAAGCCCGCTCTGTCTGGAAGAATAGCGAGATGGCAAATGATCTTGACAGAATATGATATCCAGTATACAACTCAGAAAGCAATTAAGGGAAGTGTACTGGCAGATCATTTGGCACACCAACCTGTGGACGATTACCAATCATTGAACTTTGATTTTCCGGACGAAGACATCATGGTAGTAACTGACTGTGAAGTACCTGGACCGGATGAAGGACCTGAGGAAGGATCCCGATGGTCTATGCATTTTGATGGAGCCTCCAATGCTTTGGGTAACGGCGTCGGCGCTGTAATCATATCTCCCAAAGGAACTCATACTCCCCTCACCGCGCGATTATGTTTCAGCTGCACCAACAATATGGCAGAATACGAGGCATGTATCATGGGTTTACAAGCTGCAATCGACTTAAGGATAAAATTTCTAAGTGTCTTCGGAGATTCCGCTCTCGTGATCAATCAGATCAAAGGCGAGTGGGATACGAAACACCCGAATCTTATTCCTTACAAGGAGTATGTGTCGACCTTGCTCCCTCACTTTGAAGAGATAACTTTTGAGCATTTCCCCAGAGAGGAGAATCAGCTAGCGGACGCACTAGCCACGATGTCTTCAATGTTCAAAGTTAAATGGGACAATGAGGCTCCCCGAATCATAATCTGGAAGTTGGATGAACCGGCATACTGCTACGAGCTCGAGGCTGAGAAGGTGACTGAAAAACCCTGGTATCACGAGGTAAAGAGGTACTTGGAAGCTCAGGAATACCCTGAAGGTGCATCCGTCAATGATAAGAAGTTCATGAGAAGGTTTGCTGCAAAATTCTTCCTCAGCAACGACATTCTCTACAAACGGAATCATGATTCGACTCTGCTGCGTTGTGTGGATAAGGCTGAAGTGGAGAAAATCATGATGGAACTGCATGAAGGTACATTTGGAACACATTCCAGTGGACACACCATGGCTAAGAAAATCCTTCGGGCAGGATATTTCTGGTCCATAATGGAAGCCGATTGTTACCAACACTCCCGAACTTGTCATAAGTGCCAGATCTATGCTGACAAGGTGCATATCCCTCCGGTTCCTTTGAATGTCCTGACGGCACCTTGGCCTTTCGCAATGTGGGGCATCGATATGATCGGTGAGATCCGACCAACGGCATCCAATGGGCATCGCTTCATCTTGGTGGCGATTGATTACTTCACGAAGTGGGTCGAAGCAGCTTCCTACGCCACAGTAACCAAGAGCGTCGTGGCACGTTTCATCCGGCATAATCTGATCTGTCGGTACGGCGTCCCAGAAAGAATCATTACGGATAATGGTACCAATCTCAATAACAAAATGATCACTGAACTCTGTGAACAATTCAAGATACAGCACCACAATTCTTCTCCCTACCGGCCGAAGATGAATGGGGCTGTAGAGGCAGCCAATAAAAATATCAAGAAAATTGTGCAGAAGATGACAGTGACCTATAAAGATTGGCACGAGATGTTACCGTTCGCTCTTCATGGGTACCGCACCTCAGCAAGGACATCAACCGGGGCAACTCCCTTCTCTTTGGTCTATGGCATGGAGGCAGTCTTGCCAATTGAAGTCCAGATACCCTCTCTCCGGATAATGAAGGATGCAGACTTGAGTGAAGATGACTGGATCCAGACTCGACTTGATCAATTAAATCTGATTGACGAAAAGAGGCTCACTGCTATCTGTCATGGTCAAACGTATCAGAAACGGATGATCAGGGCATTTAACAAGAAAGTCAGACCACAAGAGTATCAAGTTGGGGACCTGGTAATCAAACGCATCATCCTTCCTCAAAGTGATCCCAGGGGCAAATGGACCCCTACATACGAAGGGCCATTTGTGGTTAAACGTGTGTTCTCAGGAGGAGCCATAATCCTAACCACCATGGATGGTGACGACCTTCCCCACCCCGCCAATGCAGACATAGTGAAAAAATACTACGCATAAATAAGAGACCCGCTAGGTTGACATACCTAGGCAAAATAAGGGCTTCCCGGCGAACCAAAAGGGTTCGGGCAAAAGTAAGGGATGAAATGAATAAAAAATTCTGTACACCCGGCAAGTCGAAAACCTGAAAGGGCGGCTTGGGCAAAAATGGGTATCCCGGTGGACTGAAAACCCGAAAGGGCGGTCCAGGCAAAAGTTAGGGATAAAAGCGTAACACTATGTCTCATTGGATCACTTCGCATCCGGAATTCGGCATCAACTATCTGGCTCCAGATTTCGGCATTGACCAATCAGCTTCATCTTCAAATTAGGCAGCAAAGCGATGAGACGTTCGAAGATATAAAGGCGATAGCAGAGTTGGAACCCAGTGGGATTGTTCACATAGCTGTTTTGTTTCCTTTTTCAAATTGTAAACTCTATACTGTTTGGCGATGTCCTCTTACTAGGATGTCAGCCTCTTGTACAAAAACGCCTATTCACAGGCAAAGTAAATCAATACAAATTCACTTGTCCATACAAATTACCCTTGTTTTCCTTTTTGTTTTGTCTTGCGAAGAACGTCCAATGTTCATTTTTGATATATGCATTTGACATTAAACTGCTGATTCATAAATGTTTGCATATGAAACAAGAGATTAATTGCAGGTGACATCAAAGACAGGGGCAATGTGGAATTGTCTAATGCAGTCTGGTTGTTTTGTCCGCCAAGGCACCAAGGTAGGTTCAACTGAAGAATGTGGCCAAATCATCTCAATTCCCCGCAGAGTAAAACAGGATGCGACAATACTTTCCCCAAGCGGAGTTGGTTCCCCGTCGATCCTGAAAAGGCACAACATTCCCCGGCAGGTCTTAAAGTTCATCCCCAGTAGATTCTGCAAGCTTATCCCCTGCGAAGAACGGACGTCTCGCCCGAGTTTTATTTAGAGTTATTTCCTCACAAGGACTTATAACTGGGTTATCCTCAGCTAAAAGCCACGGAAGACCGCTCTCGGCAAAGTTCCTTCAATCCCCAGCGGAGTCTATCTTTGGTATTCCCAAGCAGAGTTTATCTTTGGAGTTCCCCAGCGGAGTTTATCATCATCCTCAGCGGAATCCATCGTTAAAGTCCTCAGCAGGCCTCTCATCAAAACTTCGGCCAAATATCTCTTCCACAGAGCAGCTTCCCGGCCGTTCGTCAAGGATTTATTTTCCTAAGATGAAATTACACTCATAAACATTTCACATTTTCATACATCTTGCTTACATACATGATGAAACGCATACAACATCTCATGTTGAACATCATGATATCATGCATATCATACATCATGACATTGCATACAACTTACGTTTTTGCCTTTTCAGGAAAAAGACAATCTCAAAAAACGACTACCTTCAACTGTCACAATTCCAGATTCGATACCTGTATCTAGCCAGGGCACATCTGAGAGTGATCAGTTTCTAGACTCGATTCCTATATCTAGCCAGGGCACGTCTGAAGAGTTCGAAGATTCGATTCCTGTATCCAGCCAGGGCACATCTATCAACTACAACAGCTCCAGATTCGATTCCTGTATCCAGCCAGGGCATATCTGTTGACCACGTTTCCAGACTCGACTCCTGTATCTAGCCAGGGCACGTCTGAAGAGTTCGAAGATTCGATTCCTGTATCCAGCCAGGGCACATCTATTAAACGACTATTTCCAGATTCGACTCCTGTATCCGGCCAGGGCACATCTGTGAGCAAACCGATTGTAGGTTCGATACCTGTATCTAGCCAGGGCATATCTACATAAGGAGACTAAGGATCAAACACCTGTAACAAGCCAGGAAAACATCCGCCTCTCTCAAAATACACAAGTTCTCGCTAAGGAATCTCTTATGCGATCAACACCTCCAAATGGCATCTATAAGCCCACCTCCCTATCTACCACCTCTCCAAATGGCATCTATAAGCCCATTCCCGACACCACACTGTTGAGACTCCAGCATGCGAGTGCAAATTTCCGGGCACTCTAGTGTCCAATCTCCTTTTACCCTCGAGTCACGAAAGGCAAACCTGCCAATCTAACTCTTCAGGTTCAAGAAGATTGAACAGGGGCAACTGTTGTACCCCAAAATTTGCCCTCCCATTTCCTCAACATTTTCTCATCACAAGACCTTTGAAGATCAAGATCCAGTTAGGGTTTCCTCTGCTCAAGACTTCTCCTTGCACTGTGGACTCAAATTAGGGTTTGTGTTTGCCTAAGGATGTTTTGACCCAAAAAGCCTAGGATGACTTTCATGCTTCATGTTGAACTCCCAAGTTTACCCATGCCAAGTTTCAAGTCTTGATTCCAAGTTTTACCCAGTCAATTGGACAGTTGACCTAGAAATCAGCTGTATTGGGGAAAAAGTCAACTGTGGCCAATTGACAGTCAAACCTCATGAAATTTGATCCACATCAACATTATGAACTCATATGGATCATTTGATCAAGTTTGGACCACAATTCCACAAGAAATTTGATCAGATCACCAAAAGGGCAAAATGGTCATTTTTAGGGTTTTGACTGCACGAAGGCAATTTTTGACTGTTTGACCTAGCCAATGGCAAATCAAGCTCACATATGGACTCAAGGACTCAATGAAATGGTCTTGACACATTCATCAAGCTCAAAAGATCCCAGGTACACAAGATTGACAGTTGAATTTCCCAGTCAACTGATCAATTTTGACTGTATACTGAAAAGTCAAACTTTGACTTTTTGGTCAAAATCAAGAGTCAAGATTCATTTTTCATCAAAACATGCCAAATCATGAAACTTGTTCACCAAGAAATCACAAAATGCAAATTAGGGTTTGAAAATGGAATTTTTCATAACTTAGAATTTTTCTAAGTTATGAAAAACCCTAATTTTTCCCAACTTTGCCCCATCTTTTCACCATGATCCATTTGGATTCAAACAAAAGTCAAAACATGAAAGTTGTATCTTGTTGCATAATCTACAACTTTGATTCACAAAGTTTTCTCATTTGAAGCTTGTATCTCAAGTTATAATTTTTTGAATAAGGGCACTAAACCATCTTCTAACTTAGTGAAATTTGACCTATTTTGACAAGGTTTTCTACCCTACTTCAAGGCCACTTTTCATACCCTTCCACTTGGAATTTTAATTTTCATTTCAAATATGGATTGTAGTACACATTCCAAGCTTTCCAAAATGTCCAAGAACTCATCAAACAACCTCATAACTTGAGAGATTCGAATTTCACAAGTTGGCAAAAATCCACTTTTGTTCTTCATCCAAACATGTTCACAAACTTGCAAATTTGAATTCAGTTTGCTTTATGCTTAATTACAGGTCCTTGAACCATTCCATACTCAATAATTTAATGCATATTCATTGAGTTGAGGCCATGTTCTTTGTGTTCTAACATTGCATAGTGGATTAATCCTAAACTAGATAAAGTGCTTTATCCATTTTTGTAAAAAGCTAGCTTTATGTCAATTTGAAATCCAAGCAAGTACAAGCAAAATCCTCTTGGCACAAGATTATGGACAAGTTGCTCTGATCAAGAGAAGATTATGCAGCAGGATTAGAGGCCCCTACTAACCTAAAACCACCAACTTGCTTTTGTTGCTTAAGATAGAAGAAAAGTCCATAACTTATGCCATCTCTCATCTCAGCTTAGAAACACAACACAAAAGCTATCAAACACATTCCATAGACAAAATCCAAGCTAACACACGAGCCCTTGCCATCTGAAACACTCCCATTGCTCTAATCACCTCAAAACTGTACAAACAGGGGAGCCCATGCAGTTTGAGTGCAAACTCCCAATCCCTTCGAGCATTTTGATCCAAACCTTTTCCTCTACCTTCCCTACAACATATGCAAGCTAACCATGTCCTAAAATCAGACCTGTAACACCTCCAAGCCACTTCACCATTTTTAATTTTCTGTTTTGCAGTTGGAGTTCATTAGCTCGATTCAGGGAGTTTCAAGACAAAGTAGGAATTGGAAAAGCATCCTTACACTTCAAGGAAGCTGTACAAGTCATCATTTCGCTCTGAAACATCCTCCATTGCCAAGCTCGATTCCAACTGAACAGGTATATTCATGGAGTTCTATCTCTCTTATTAGGCATTGTTAGCTTTAGGTTTTTGAAGAAAACATGTCACAATCATAGCCCTGAACATGCTCATATGATTAGATTTCATTTATGTTTCGTGTGCTTAGAGAATTTCATGTCTGAACATTGATGAAAAGTTAGGTCAGAAATTGGGGGAGGAGAAATTCTCCCTCATCTTAGAGAGATAGGTCAAGTTATTTATATGGTTGAAACCGTCTCTTCATGCTGAACATTTCTTGTGTTATGAGTTTTTGCTGAAAAGCCAAGAATCAGGAGTTAGACATTGAGGAACAGGGGCGCGCGTTTTTCAAATGATTGAAGCTGGAGGTTGAAGACAATGATCAGTGGGCTGGGCCTGTGTTATTTTACTTTTCACACCATCTTTTTTGATTCACACCCCCCTGAGCCCATTTGTTCATTTCTTAACATTTTTGACTTTTTCTTTTTTGGTTGACTTTGTTTATTTTTTCTCATGGCATTAAAAAATTAAAAATATTTTTTCCATCATTTTTTGAATATACGGCATATTTATTTGATTTATTTCCTTTGTTTGCATATAAATATATATATATACTATTATTAGAATAAAATAGGAAAAATGGTGTAAATACATTTTTATTTTTATTTACCTTCTGAAAATATTTCACACAAAAAAAAATACTCTTTTATTTATTTTATTAAAATATTAAATAAATACTTATTTTTGTGTATAATACATATTTAGGGTTTAATATATATATATATATGTGATCGTTAATATATTTAAGACAAAATATAAAAATACTTGATTTTTTTCATTTTTATTAATATTTGATATAAAAATACCTTTTTCCATAATACACTTCATTTTATTTTATTTTTATAAATAATGAATAAATAGTTGTGTTAAATTAGAAAATAATACCTTTTTCTTTAAAATTAGGGTTTTTACCCTAAGTTCAAAATACTCCAAAAAATAATACATTTTTTATTTTCTTTTCTCTTTTACACAAATAACATTTTTTCATACATATACAAAACATTTTTGTGCATCTTGCATCTTTATTTAATTTTTGTACATTATTTAAATTGCAAATATTCAAAATGATGTAATAATTTAGATTTAAATTCTTGTCAATATCCCCATTTGAACATTTGTACCCCCCTTCCCATATTTGGTTTTGTAATAGCTTAGTAATTTTAATTTCGCACTTTATTGCTTTCTAATGATAACATGTTAGAATTAGGGTTTGTATGCGAAAAACGATAAAAAAAATAGTTTGACCTAATACAAGATAAACAAGCATGAAAATGGACACAAATCACACTTGCACCCCTAGGGTACTCCACTTTGTTGCCTTCAAATAGATGGGCCATGTTGCATGTTAAACTTCTTTGGGCAAAGCAAACAGTTTTGAATGATCATAGTCCCTCGATAAAACTTTTCAAAACAAACAAAACAAATGATCAAGTCCCTTAAAGAAAATTGCCCAAAGACATTTAACGCCGTTGCAATTATGGTCTAAAACGATGACCCGCGCCTGTCCCTTTCACATCCTAACATAAGGTTGTCCACCAAATTCAATGGTGGAACAAACTTGTTAAAAGGGTTAAAACATAGCAGTAATCTTTTGAGAAATTTAGGAGTAGATAACCTCTTAGTTACTTGAATCCAACTTGCAAAACAAAACACTTGCCTAATTTCAAAATCACACATCACAACACTTTCAAAACAAATGAAAACCTTTTCAAAAGACATACATCTTTGTATACATCCCCACATGGATCATTACAAAGGTTGCCACCACATTGGCCTCTTTTCAAAATATTTTCAAACCCACACACACAAAGCACCATTTCAAACAATTGAAAGCAAAAGGCAAGTGATCTAAGCAAGTAACTAAGAGCCCATGGATAACCATGGATAGAAAGGGTGCTAATACCTTCCCTTTCTATAATCTACTCCCCGAACCCAAGAAAACATCTCAAAAGGTTTTTTGCTGTGCTTTTTAACCTTTCCTTAGGATAAAATAAAAAGTCGGTGGCGACTCTTGCTAACCGCAACATTTGCGAATACAAACGCAAAACCATAGTCAGTTCTCCCACCGTATCACATTATGCTGGTAGTGCTATTGTATTTCAGGTATTTTCATCCACAAAGCTTGCATGAGAAAAGAAGAGAAATTGGTAAAGAAAACGCAAGGAAGCAGGAAGTAGCAGAAAAGATGAAGAAAATTTGCACACAAAAGGTTGTGGCCCTCGCCACACCTTATGTGGCCCTCGCCACACGGCTTGAATTTGTGGCCCCCGCCACGCCTTCTATGGCCACCGCCACAAGCTTCTAAAGGCTAGCCACGTATTTCATTTCTCTCCCATGTTAGAGCCACGGAAAGAGTTGTCCCTATTTTCTCTCTGCGAGACTGGACTCCCTGAAAATTCTCCATGAAACGAAGCACTCTGGATTCTTCTCAAGGGAAGTTACAAGAATCAGGGGAGGAACCTATAAAAGGAGCAAGGCTTGACAATTGTGAGGGTCGTCCAATTTTTTATAGTTCAAAGCACTTTTTTTTTAGATTCTAAGCAGTAAACTCACCATTAAAGTGATAGCTTTCCACATCGGGGAGTTATTGCAACATTAGTTTTAGATTTGTATTTTCGTATTCATTCTGTATTTTCAAAGAAGCAAATTCTACCGACATCTGTGGAGGATTGCAGGCTTGAAGTTTTCAGTTTATATTCCAGTTTTCGCTTTTAATTCTAGGTTTCGATTTAGTTTATTTTTATTATCTCTATTTTCAGTAATCATGCTTAGATTTATAATTTACTACTGGTATTGCATGTTTATGTTTAAAAAGCATGTCCAACTAATTTCCTTAGATACTGGTATGTAAAAGTAATCTAACCAAAGGGATTCGGAAATCTATTGGCACAAATATTTACAAACTACTTTTCTGGTTTTGGTTTCTAATTAAAATATTAAAATAGTTTTGTTACGAGAGTAAAAGAAGAACAAAGGTTAAAATCAATAAAACAGGAGTTTGAGATTTCTAATCAGATAGTAGCAACTGGACATTAATTTTAAATACAACGAGAGTGCTTTAGGATTAATTATATTTTATTAGTTTCCAAAAAGTATTTTTAAATTCGAATGAGACATCGAGAGCAAACATTTTGATTTAAGAATATAGTCCAAGTTAATAAACACGAGAGTGTGAGATAAAGACTTTCAAATTAATATTTTCTATTGAAGAGTATTTTTAAAACTACACCAATGGTTTATCGAATCCTTGAAGTCTGAAGAATTACATATCGGTGTCCTGTATTCGAATATTTTTATTAAACCTAAAGTTATTCCCCATTTCTCTTAAAAACTTAAGATTAATCATCGGCCTTAGATTTACATAGTAACATTAGATAGCCTTAGTTTGATTATCAGTCTCTGTGGGTTTGATATCTTTTAAAACTACGTAATTAGATTGTGCACTTGCAGTCAGTAATTCCGACAAACTCTTAAAGTCGCGATCAAGTTTTTGGCACCGTTGTCGGGGACTGATTTAGTCAATATCGTGATTCCCTTGTTACACAGTATAGACTAAGGCAACAATATTTATTACCTTTAGTTCGTTTATTGTATTCCAAGCACTCGCTCTCATGGCAAAGAATCAGAGCAACCAATTGACGAGGTCGAGCGTTTTATTAGTATAAGACACGAATTAGAGCATACCAAATTAAGTACAACCTTCCTGAATTTAATCTTCCCAACTTTTCTCTTCACGATCCTGAACCAAGAATGGCTGAAGGACCGCAAAATCATCCTTTGGAGGATTATGCTACCCCATCACAGGAGGAACCTCACAACAGCATTGCTGCCCCTACTATCGCTCAGAACGATTTCGAGTTGAAACCTTTGTTGCTACAAATTATTCAACAAAATCGGTTTTCGGGATGTCCTACAGACGATCCGAACTTGCATTTGTCCATTTTTGTGCAGTATGCAGACACAGTAAAAGCAAATGATGTAAGCCCCGAAGCAATAAGACTACATCTTTTCCCTTTCTCATTATGAGATAGAACTAGAGCTTGGCTCCAATCTCTACCATCCAACTTTGTTACCACATGGAACAAGTTGAAGAAAGTTTTCATAGCGCGATATTTTCCACCAAGTAAGACGATTATGCTAAGAGCCAATATCAATGGTTTTAAACAGAAGGAAAATGAATCTCTTTTCGAAGTATGGGAAAGATACAAAGACATATTGTGACTTTGTCCACATCACGGTCTATAAGAATGGTTGATCATCCACACTTTTTACAATGGTCTCTTGTATAACACAAGATTAACGATATATGATGCAGATGACAGTGCACTAATGGATAAACCTTACCATGACGCTTATCAGCTTATTAAAAGTATGGCTCAAAATCATTACCAATGGGAAAGCGATAGAACCATTATGGAGAAACCTCAAACAAAAGATGGTATGTACGAGGTTAGTAGTTTAAACCAAGTTAACACTAAGGTAGAAGCCCTTACCCAAAAGATAGAAAGCTTGACCATAACTCCCACAACCACCATGGCTGCAGTAGCTCCAACATGCGGTTTATGCGGGCTTCACGCACATGCTGCGGCCGAATGTCTACTTTTAACA
Organism: Vicia faba; assembly: GCA_948472305.1. Taxonomy (NCBI): domain Eukaryota; kingdom Viridiplantae; phylum Streptophyta; class Magnoliopsida; order Fabales; family Fabaceae; genus Vicia; species Vicia faba. The sequence goes on from OX451738.1 coordinate 728,642,277, forward strand.
GGAGTACCAGTTGATCAAGTGAATTATGCTCAAGGGAACCCATATGGTAATATCTATAACCCTTCCTGGAAGAACCATCCCAACTTTTTGTACAAGAATAACAATGTATTATATGCACCTAACCAAGCTCCAGCTACACCCCCGGGACATCAGAAAACTCCCCCAATTACTCCAAATGTTCCTAGGAAATCCAGTATAGAAATCATGATAGAAAATTTCATAGCCACTCAAGCTCAACAAAACAAAGATTTTCTAAATCATAACATACACACTAGTGAACAACTCAAGCAACTATCAGACAAGGTTGATGCCCTAGCCAATCATAAAAAATACTTAAAATGAAAATAGCTCAAGTGGCTCAACAGCAAGAGGCTACCGCTGCTCCAACTGGCACTTTTCCTAGACAACTACAACCAAATCTGAAAGGTCATGCTAATGTTATAATACTTCGGAGAGGGGCTGAATTAGAATAACTAACTGACCCAAGAACCAAAGATCCAGCCATGTATCAAAATATTGGTAAACCAACTAGAAAGGAAGACGAAAAGAAGACGAGAAGGAAGATGAAGGCGAAGAGGCAGAAGAGAAAGAAAAGTTGTATGTGCCTCCACCATCATACAAACCACTGATATCATACCCTTAACGGTTAGCTAAGTTTAAAAATGTATGATCGTTTAAGAAATTTGTTGAACTTCTGAAATAATTGAATATCAATATACCTTTCACAGGAGCTATCACACAAATGCCCTCTTATGCCAAGTTCCTTAAAGAAATCTTATCCAATAAGAAAAAGCTCGAGGACTATGAAATCGTTATGCTTACTGCGGAGTGTAGTGCTATAATCCAAAATAACATGCCTCCCAAGCTAAATGACCCTGGTAGTTTTTCCATACCTCGTGTAATTGGAAAGTTTGTTATAGACAAAACTCTATGCAACTTAGGAGCCAGTATTTTCCTAATGCCCTTATCAATTTGCAAAAGGCTCAACATGGGAGAATTGAGACCAACAAGAATGTTTGCGCAACTAGTTGGTCGTTCAGTGAAATTTCCTTTAGGTATGTTAGAAAATGTTCCAGTACGTATAGGACAATTCTATATTCCTACTGATTTCATAATTATGGACATTAAGGAGAATTCCAACATCCCTATTATATTAGGAATACCATTCCTAGCCATCGCCAAAGCCATTATAGATGTAAAAAGGGGGAAACTAGCTTTTGAGGTTGGCGGAGAAAAGGTCGAATTTATTCTCTCACAATTCTTCAAGGCACCTGCTATAGATGATTCATGATGTTTCTTAGACGTCATTGATGAATGCATTAATGAAATGGAGAAACAACAAACTACATATTCTGAAGTTTTGGAAATTCCAATACCTCATATCCTTGAAGACGATCATTCCTGTGATGAATACAAATATGACAGTCTAAGTGAATGTCTCGCGCTAACTCTTGACCCTTAGCCTTACCTAAAGAAACCAGTTGTCGAACTTAAAACACTACCCAAATATCTAAGGTATGAATTCCTAGATACCAAACTTGAATAACCCGTTATAGTCAACACAAATTTAGGACAGATAGAAACAGAAAAATTATTACATGTCCTAAGAAAATACCCAACTGCTTTAGGTTATAACATCTCAGATCTAAAAGGAATAAGTCTCTTTGTCTGCATGCATCGCATTAAGCTTGAGGAAGATTGTAAGTCCTCGAGAGAACATCAGAGAAGAATAAATTTCATTCTGAGTGATGTAGTCAAGAAAGAAGTACAAAAGTTATTAGAAGCATGAATCATATACCCGATATTTGACAGTAAATAGGTTAGCCTAGTACACGTTGTACCAAAGAAGGGAGGTGTTACAGTTGTCAATAATACAAAAGGAGAATCCGTAGCACAACGTACTCAAACCAAATGGAGAATATGCATTAACTATAGGAAACTAAACAAAGCCACTCGAAAAGATCACTTTTCTTTACCTTTTATTGATCAAATGCTTGAACGATTGGCTAAGCATTCTCACTTCTGCTATTTAGATGGTTATTCATGATTCTTTCAAATCCCTATCCATCCTGACGAACAATAAAAGACAACCTTCACTTGTCCTTATGGTACATTTTCCTATCGACGAATGTTGTTTGGACTATGTATCGCTCCCACAACATTCCAAAGATGTATGATGTCAATTTTTGCTAATTTTATAGATGACATCATGGAAGTATTTATGGATGATTTGTTTGTTTGTGGGAAAAGTTTTAAAGGATGTTTATCAAACTTAAATATGGTACTTGAACAATGCGTAAAAGTAAATCTAGTGTTAAATTGGGAAAAATACCATTTCATGGTCCGACAAGGAATCATGCTTGGACACATAGTGTTTGATAAGGGGATTGAAGTTGATAGAGCTAAAATTTAAGTTATAGAAAACCTTCAACCTTCGAAAACCGTAAGAGAAATACGAATTTTCTTAGGACACGCCAATTTCTACCGATGATTCATTAAAGATTTCTCTAAAATCACCAAACCACTAACTGGCCTATTAATGAAAGACACTAAATTCATTTTTGATGAAAAATGCTTAAAAGCATTCGAACAATTAAAAGCGGCTCTCATTACTGTACCTATTATATGCATCCACTTTATTGTAGATTACCGGTTGAAATCATGTGTGACGCTAGTGATTATGCCGTAGGCGCAGTCTTGGGACAAAGAAAGGATAAAAAGCTTCATGCAAGTTATTACGCTAGTAAAACCCTATATCTTGCAGAGATGAACTATGCCACCATAGAAAAGGAACTTTTATTTGTCGTATTCGCTTTGGATATTTTTTGTTCTTACTTAGTATGAGAAAAGATAATTATTTATACCGATCATGCTTCAATTAGGTACCTATTGAGCAAAAAGGACACTAAACCAAGATTAATCAGGTGGATCTTACTCCTACAAGAGTTTATTTAGAAATCAAAGACAAGAAAGGCACTTAAAATGTAGTAGTTGATCACTTATCCAGAATGGAAGACATTAAGCTTAAACAAGTGCTTATCAATGATTATTTCCCTAACGAATAACTCATAGCCCAGTTGGAAAAGAATACAATTGAATACTCGATAACTTATAACGGTAATGAAACAAATGAAGTTGTAGAGGCAATCTACACTAAAACCACACTGCCATGGTATACTGACTTTGTCAACTACTCAGCAGCTAGAGTGCTTCCACTAGACTTAACTTACCAACAAAAGAAGAAATTCTTCCATGATCTTAAACAATATTACTGGTACGAGCCTCTACTTTTCAAGAGAGGTGTCGATGGTATTTTTCGTTGGTGTGTCCTCGAATATGAAGTAGAAATTATCATTTCCTATTATCATTCTGCCTCATACGGTGGACACACAAGCACTTCAAAATACTTGCGCTAAGATCTTACAAGCTGACCTCTTTTGGCCTAATATATGGAAAGATGTCCATATCGCGGTCATAAATTACGACCGATACCAGTGCGCTGGCAACGTCTCTAGACGCGAAGAGATGCCACAAAAGGGCATCTTAGAAGTAGAAGTCTTTGATGTGTGAGGAATAGATTTCATGGGACCATTCCCATCTTCTTTTGGTAACAAGTACATACTCGTTGTTGTTGATTATATATTGAAATGGGTCGAAGTTATTGCTTCTTCAACAAATGATGCACTAGTAGTAATTAAGCTCTTCAAGAATATAATTTTTCCTAAATTCGGTGTGCCGAGACTTGTCATCAGTGATGGTGGCTCCCATTTCAATTCAAAGATCTTTGAAAAAATATTACTGAAATATGGAGTCTGACACCATGTAGCAACACCCTATCCCCCACAGACAAGTGGGCAAGTAGAGGTCTCAAATAGAGAAATTAAGTAAATCCTAGAAAAAAACAGTTGCCACCTCTAGGAAAGATTGGTCTTCAAAGTTACATGAAGCTCTGTGGGCATGTAGGACAACCTATAAGACCCCAATAAGAACCACGCCATTTAAGCTAGTTTATGGTAAATCGTGTCATATGCCGATAGAATTAGAGCATAAAGCTTATTGGGCTATTAAGATCCTTAATTTAAATTATACCACTGTAGGAGAGAAAATAATTTTAGACATTCATGAACTAGAAGAACTTAGATTAGACGCATACGAGAATGCCCAGATCTATAACGAAAGAACTAAAAAATGAAACGACATGCGTATATCGAGGAAAAAGTTTAATGAGGATGACATAGTACTTTTGTTTAATTCTTGACTTAAACGTTTCTCGGGTAAACTTCATTCTAGGTGGTATGGTCCCTTTGAAATCACCAAAGTTTTTCCAAACGGCGCAATAGAAATAAAAGGTAAATCTAGTGAACTATTGTACCCCAAAATTTACCCTCCTCATTTCGACTTTAATTTGGGATTATATTGCATCATCATATGCATACATATCATTGGTTCTATGATTATAGGATCATAGTATTTTAGACGAGCCTCGATAAATTGCAAGAAACGTTTATTTCATCAATAAATGTGCTCGGGATTTTTTTATGCTAATAATCGGTCTGCAATGGTTTGGGTATTCAGAAATCCACAAGGCCAATTTGGTTCATCATATTCAGGTTTTCTTTCGCCAAGATATCCTTATGGATGTATTCTCAAATTCATGTATGGCTCGGGAGCCAATTCTTTGAAGAAGAGCTCTGAATGTGTGAGTTGATTCGAAGAAATACAGTGGAAAAGTGTGTTGAAAGTGCAATTTTTGGATACTAAAAAATTCATAACTCAAAGCCTGCGGCTCGTTTTGAACTTGTTCTAGTGGATAAAACTCCATTGTGATGTCTTCTACATTTCATCTCTCACGATCGTAAGCTAATTCTGCTCAGAAGGTCTCCAAAATGGTGGATTTATCAAATGTATTCGCATAGAAAATTGTGGCAAATTTTTATCTGCATCACATTCAAAAAACCATAACTTGGTCAATTTTCATCGTATCGAGCTAAATCCGGTAGTGTTGATTCATAAACCTAGTCCACTTCAACTTATCTTCAGATGATAAAAGCAAGCGATAACTCAAAGGTTCTCGTTTTTGGTCCAAATCGCGTGCAACATATTGAAAATTCTGAACCGAGAATTATTTTCATCTGAGGCGAAACTTCATAAATTCATAACTTTCTCATCTTTTATTCGATTGAGCCCATCTTTGGACACAAATTCATTATTGACATGGTCTACATTTCATCTTCACGGTTCAACTTTAGAAATCTCACCTAGGTTCCCACAAATTTACCCGGAATGTGTCACACTTAAGTGATTCAAAAATCTGCATTATTGATTTGTGGTTATCTAAGGTCTATTGGTCAAATCCCCTCACACAATGTCACACTATATATTCTTATTCACTCTAATTTCTAGAGGAAGCTCTCATAATTGATAAAATCTCACAAACACTCTAAAAGATTTCTCCCAATTTTCTCAAGGATCAAATCAAAGCTCTTCAACTTTTTTCATCAAGAACACAACAACAATTGCATCAAGATCTAAAAGTCAAGATCAAGAGAAATTCTTCTCTGATTGTTGATCCATTTATTGCAATCTTTATATCTAAGCTTTCTCTTCACTTATATCAGTGAGTTTTCTTGAATTAAGAATTTCTTGAAATAAGTGATTATTTGAGAATCACTTTTTGATCAAGCATGAAATGAATCTAGGTTGAATTTTGAAATGAGAATACAGATCTAAGCCTAGAATTGTAAATTGATTTGATAATCATGTGTAAATATGGAATTGGATAGTTAAATTAATTGCTTTTTGAATTAAGTTGATTTATATGAAAGTGCTTAATTATTGAAATAAACTGATGATGTTGCATGAAGCTTAATTGTTAATCCTTAATTCATCATGAGTAGTATGAATCTGGACTTTGAATTATGCAAAATCATGTGTTTGATATGATAAGATCTTGTGTTTGATCAATTTCCTAAACCATTGGAAATACTAAAAAAATCTGTTAAAATTGCCTCTAACACGAGGGTGACTGGTCACCCAGATATGGTAACTGGTTACCATTTGTTTTTGCGTACAAAATCTTCAAAACTGTCTTGAGGTAACCAATCACCCAGCCGTGATAACCGGTTATCCCAAGTCAGTAGCATTTTCCAAAATTTGCAAAGTTTTGGTAACCAGTCACCCATATATGGTAACCGGTTACCCCAAGTCAGTAGCCAATTTCCATCTTTTGGTAACCGATTACCCAATTATGGTAACTGGTTATCCAGGAAGAAATGTTGATTTTTGATTTGTTTTTATTGCATGTTTATGACATTGTCTTGTCACTCCTAATTCCTTTTGTGAATTCTTTTCAAGGTACATTGTTATGCCTTTAACCTTTAATTAGACACATGATTATTGGTTGAAAGGACACCTTATGCGATCACTTGTTAAGTGGAAATTTGTGTATGATACGCAAATGATGTTTGATCTCGCATATATCCTATTTTCGCACAGGTACTCGGGGATCACATGGATGTGTCTTCTACACATCTCGTCGTGTGATTGTTATTTTTGTATGTTGTATGGATTGTAATTCGTACAGGTACTTTGTAAATGGTGCGGGAATGTTCGATACATATTTTGTGCCATGTGCTCACGTTTGTTGTGCACTGTGCTATCATATTTGTGTTTGGATTGATATCTAGTGCAAGTGCATTTTGATAATCGGGTGTGTCTGCTACATATTCTGATCTTGATTTGTTGACACTTTGACACTAAGGTTGATGGTATTTTCTTTATTGGTGATAACAACTCGTAAAGTTTTCCGAGTTTCTTTGTTATTGCTTAACATCTACGGATTATTATCCTTTTGGTACATTTCCCTTCTATTTTCCTTTTCGTATCTTATTGCTTTCTAGAGATCATGATAAGTAGGGCTTTTATTGCTTTCCTTGCCCCATGTCAAGTAGGAATAGAGATGTATGACGGGGATTTCCGTTGTGGATATATGTCAGGAATCTCTCTGGTTTATTTAAAGATTTGTTTAAGGCAATTCCGTATTATGTGTCTTGTTTTCTACTCGTGTTTGCTTAAAATCCTACCTTTGAAGTAGATATTTTGCACGTGTGTTTACATTTGTGTTCGCATATTCCCCCACCCCATTAAGTCCTCAAAAGGAGGCGAGCGGAGAGGGTTCACAATCGACCCCGCATTTTGTATGTGTCATCCTTAGTTCATGTTGTATATCAATGCTCTGGGTTTGTACAAATCATATTAATTGAGTCGGTCAAGTGGAAAAGGGTTCCACAATTAAACCCCACACTTTGTCAGGAGTTCGCAATGGCCATTGCTGACACTTCTATACGCGCTTGTTTGCTTCGGGTGATTTGCTCCTCTTAGCTAAAGTAATTCTTTTCTTTTCTTATTTCATCTCAGTCTCTTTGCTTCAGGTGATACGCTCCTGTTGTACCCCAAAATTTTCCCTCCCATTTTCTTCAAGGCTTCTCAAATACTCAAGAATCTCAAGGGATGACCAGTCAAATGCTCCTCCTAATCCAAAGGTCTACAACTAGGGGTTTTGAGTTTCTCAAGGAAATTTGTGTTGTAAAGGTCTCAAATGATTTCCATGGTTCATCATAGGTCCTTAACAAGGTTTATGTCAAGTTTCAAGTCTTTCATCACAAGTTTGTCAATCAATAGCTCAGATGATTGAAAATCAACTATATCGGGTAAAAAGTCAACTATGGTCAACATACAGTTAAACTTCAAGATTTTTGGTCAACATCAACATTTTGAATTGATATTCAACATTTGATCAATGGTTTATCATGATTCCCCAAGGAAATCTCTCAAATCATCAAAAGTAAAAAATTGTCAAACTAGGGTTTCCTTAGGAGAAGTCAATTGAACTTTGACCAAGCATAACTTTCACATGCTTCATCAACTTTTCCCAACCAAAGCCCATTTTGAAGAAAATTCGATTCTCTACAACTTTGTTTTCATTCTCAAGTGCAAAAAATTCTTCATTTGAAAGATATGAGCTAATACACTATAGGTCATTTTCAAAAGTCAACAAAAGACACTTTTTATCAAGACAACTTACATCAAGATAATGTCTCCAAATGCAAAAATAATCAAACGAGAAAGTGTAGAGGACATCTTGATCCTTTCAAAAAGTCCAAGATCACCTTAAAAAGATGGAAATTGAGGAAGTTATGAGTTTCACAAGTTGAGATTTTGAACTAGTGAGCCTAATTTTTTATGCTCAAACATGTTCATTAGATGTTAGAGGACCTCTAAATCAATTCCAATATTTTTCATGATTTTATTTCTTTTATTTGAATTTATATTCATTTAAAAACAAATAAAATCAAATAAATATAAAATATTGGTATAAAGTCTTGGGCCTTTTGATTTCAGTCTATTTCAGGCCCATACAAACTCATGACAACCTGTAGAACTCGTGCAAGCTCAAGATGGCAAGGAATCATGCAAAATGGCAAGTTTTCAAATTTTTTGATTTTGGCTTTATTATGGCTTCATGGATTTGATCTGTTTTTATATATTCTAGCTCAAATCACTCCTCTATATAATGCAAGCCAAGGCAGGAGCAAAAGACACGCAAATCACTGTCTAAGCAAACCACTCAAATTCTCCAAAATTTCAAAGTTTAGGGTTAGCATCCATCTTGTTCCTCAGTGGTCCTCAAGCTTATTTAAGCATCCCATCGTCCTCCTGAATTTTCCAGGAGTCAGAATCAATCGCTACCCTTTGCAAATCAACCCCAGAAACTACCCTCACATCAACTCCGATTGGTAAGTTCGTAGGTTATGTTTTCTTAAGATTTTCATAGTTTAAATCCTTGTAAACATGCATGTTCCATTCATATGCATTTTCTGAAGTTCTCTAATGTTTTACATGTAAGAATGGATGTAGAAATAACATCATGCCATAGTTAAGCAAGGAGCTTCTTAAGCTTCGAATTTCATGTTACAAGGACTTTCAGCCCAAACGGATCCCATATTCAGATTCAGGGGGGAATTTTAAGGGGAATATGGTACCTTGCATGTTTCGATTTTACATTTACACAGGTTTTGCAGATTTCTTCTCGCCGGAGAAGAAGGTGGAAAACACCCTCCACGGTGGTTTGAACCTTTGACCAATCGCGTGGCAGGTTGGAGCATTTTGGTTGGCTCATTCAAATAACAGTGGCTCACTTGAGCGCACATATTTTGCTTATCTGGCATTAGTGTGTGTTTTGTTTTATATTTATTTTGTTTAATCCATATAACAGATGAACACACCACCCTAGTGGCAGCACACTTGCACTTAAGTCTCTCATACGCCTGGTCTTGGGTTTGAGTCAGGCGTGGGACATTTTATTTTTCCATGTTTCTCATTTCAGATCCGGTGCCATCAGGTCCAATACGCACATGATACACCTCATCTTCAGACCATCAGATCTTAACTGATCTTGATCCAGTGATCCCAAGTCAGCACCCCATAATGTACCTCCTGAAGGCCACCATAGAGGATCACACAACGCAACTTGGGCCTCTTTGGCATGGGCCTAACAAATTCTGAAGCGCACACCCCCTCAATTTCTTTTTGCTACGCATGCCCACTTCATTTTTATTTTGCTTTAATTATTTGTTTTTCTCTTTTAATTAATTTCTTTTTTTATTAAAATCAGAAAATCATAAAAAATATTATATTTAAGTTTTTTTATTAATTAATTTAATTTTTGTTAATTTTAATTAATTTAACTTAATTATTTTGAGTTTATTTTATTAATTAAAAATTAATTAGAATTAGGTTTAATAATTATTTCACATTCCAAACATTTTTTCTAAATAAAAACATCAAAAATATTTTCTAACACTTAGAAATTTCCTTTTTAGGGTTTTTCACATCTTTCTCTTTTCGATCTCCGCGCGCTCGTTTATTCTTTCGCATTATTATTTTCATGAATAATTGTAACTGTTGAAAGGAATGTAATAGTTAAATTTAGGGTTTCTTTACCTTTTCCCCCATTTGAGGTTTTGTACTCCCCATCCCCGAAGCACTGTAATAGCGTAGATTCAGATTTCCCGCATTTTTACTTTCTGCTATTGTATGAATGCTTGTATATATTTAACTGCTAGCTTAATAGGATTGCATGGTAAGACTTAAAAGAAAATGTTATAAAACCTAACATCCAAGATAAAAATAACCGAAACATAACACACTTCACACATGCGCACCTCTAAGGTACCCCAACTTGTTGCCTTCGGAAAACAACAGTTACATCTTTCGAACGTAGGATGTTTTAGCGAAGATATTTTGATTAAAAGATCATAGTCCCTCGATGACCCTTCGATGCTGCCTCAGTAAATGATCTTAGTACCTTAGGATAATTGCCAAAGTATCATACGAGTTGTTTTCGTGACTGTATGATGACCCACGCCTGTCCCTCAAAACATCTGATGATAGGGCTACCTACCAACTGATGGTAGGATAACACTATCTAAAGGAAAATAAGAAAAGAACATAGACCTTTTGAGTAGGTAGATAGCTTATAGTTGTTTGCTCATAAAATAAAACAATTTTTCACACATACACTCTCTTTCCTAAATATTTTCAAAGACAAAACACTTTGTATGCATTCTCAACGATACGAGAATCATTACAAAGTTTGCCGCACTAAGGCATCTTTTTAAAATATTTTCAAAATACACTTACATAAAAAAGTAGTTTCAAAGTGAGCTAGCAACTAAGAGCTCGTAGATAACTACGAATTAAAAGGGTGCTAACACCTTCCCTTTTCATAACCTACCCCCTTACTCAGAAAAATTCTCGAAAAGTATTTCCTGTTCTTTTCACTCTTTCCTTTATTGGATAAAAGAAAAGTCGGTGGCGACTCTTGCTATCCGCAACAATTGTGATAAATGCAAAACCCAAAAGTCAATTCTCCTACCATATTACAGAACTGGCAACTCTGTTGGAGAGAACTAAAAGTGGGGTTACCTTAAGAGTTAGATCACATTTAAAATGCCTTACTTGCTTGATTTGTATGCTTTACATTTCAGGGTTTTTGCTAGGGTTTATTTTTGTAAAGATCTTATACCCGAATCTGGGGACATTTTAGGTAAGTAGCAATAGATCATGGAAACTATACGACTGTTGTACCCCAAAATTTTCCCTCTCTTTTCTCAATACATTTCACAAACAATCTCCAATGCTCAAGAATTCTCAAGGAATTGATCAGACAAAATCACCTCGGAAACACTGAGACCGCAAACTAGGGTTTTGACTAAGAATGACTGATAATTGACTTTTAACCTAATATATGACCTAATGGCTTGAAGCATAATTTCAAAGACTAGAATATAACATGTTGACCCAATTTGATGGCTTAAATCATTTCTCAAGATCAGTGGATTGATAGTTGAAATTTGGTCAAGTGATGAAAAGTCAACTAATACACCAAAAGTCAAACTTTGACTTTTTGGTCAATATTAAATTTCAAAGATCACAATTCATCAAGACATTAAAAAATATGAAGCTTGATCATCAATAAACCAAGAAGGTCAAAAGTCAATGTGAAAAGTCAAACTTTTCAAAACTTAGAAATTTTTCTAAGTGTTTTTTATACATGATAATTTCATTACTTCATGCCATTCTTTTGCCAAGATGCGAGATGATTCAAAGAAAACTTTCAACATAAAAGTTGTAGATATTGATTATATCTACAACTTTGCTTTACTGATCAATTCCTATAAGTGTTTGGATTTTGAGTTATAAATTCATGAAGTCATAGCATTTTTGTATAAACACTTAGAGAAATTTTCAGCAGGTTTGGTCAGTTTTTTATCCCAACTTCTTGGCCAATTTTCATCAAGTTCCATTTGGATTATTCGAGAATAGAAAACATGAAGGTTGTATAGTATGTTACAAGCTTTCCAAAATATCAAATAACTCATTGAGATCATACTTGAGCTAAGATAATCAAAGCCATGAAGTTAGGGTGTCATTCTTGAATTACAAGGCAGATTTTATGATGAACAAGAACCAAATCCATAGCCATGCTGCATAATCCTCACTCTGCAGGCCTCAAACTTGTATATCACTCCTTAATTGAATGCTTACACAACTGATTAAACTATGATCCAAGTGTTTGAGCCTTTGTCCAATTGATCATTCCATTTTTGGAAGAAACTGACATATCCATTCTTGAAAAGTTCACTTTAATCACAAAGTCAATTTCTTGAGCCTCTAACTTGTTATTCTGATCAGGCTCAACTTCTACAAGTCAGAAAAAACATGTTTAAAGTGATAAGCCACTTTAGATAGCTTGTTACAAACATTGGAAACATGTTTTTCATGCTTGCTTCAAAAACAAGCAAGATAGCCATAACATGTGATTTCAAAAATATGAGTAATTTCAAGTCTCAAACCTTATCTATAAATAGAGAGGCCATTTTGCAAGATAAGGGGACAGGAGTTTTTGTTGTGTAGACAAGCCCTCAAAATCTCCTACTCTCAGAAAGCCATAACTGTCCACAAAACCCTCACTCTTGAGATTTGAAGTAAAAAACTTTGAACCTCTCACACCTTGCAAGTTCTGTCCAAACAAACCATCCAAACACTCCACATACATCATATAGGAGTTGTTCAAACACAAGAACAACTTCTGTAACATCACTATTTGTTGTACCCCAAAATTTACCCTCTTGATTTTGGCTTATGTTTCATCATGAATATCATATTGCATTGCATTCATACATTGTGATGGGATCAAAGTACTTTGGTTATCAAGTCTTCCTCAAGCTTTGAAGGTTGATTTCATTGACAAGTTGCTCAAGTAGAATCTTATCATCTAAACCTATGGATCTTTCAAGCTCAAAAGTTGTTACATATCTCAAGGTATTCTATCCATCTCTTTGGATCATCAGAGGATTGAAGTTTGTGTTTGATTAAGAAAGGAATCACTCATTTGATTCACCAGTCAAATCAGGGTTTTGTTTGATCAAGCCTTTTGATCAGTGTACAAGTCTTGATTTGAAATCTACAACATCTCATTGGCATTTGAAAGGTCTTTTTACAAGAAATTGGCCAAGATATCCAGAGGATTTGAAGTTTTGAAGTTGATTCATCACTCTCCTTTGAGGAATCAATCAAAATTAGGGTTTGGTCCAAGTTGAGGTAATTGGGGTCTAGATGAGCCAATTCATGAAGCATCATTATATTATCATTATTAGAATTAAGTTTGATCAAAGAGTCTCTCATGATACTCAGTGGAATTAGGGTTTTGAAGCTTGATCAGCTATCTCCTATCACATGGCACAAAACTAGGGTTTTGGATTTAATCAGGATTTCTCTAACTTTTTCACCCAAACTTGTTTCCATGATTCACTACATGTTATTAAGCATTTATGATTGGAAATTTGAGGTTCAATTTGGATTGGAAATGATCCAATTAATCAAAAGGGGCAAAATGGTCATTTTGGTCAAAGTCAGTCAAAGTCAAGGTTGACCAAGTGAACTTTTGGCCAACCATCAAGTCAATGGTGTACTTTTCATATTTCAAGTCCATTTTGATCATTGGATAAAAAAGATTGAGGTTTAGGTTGAAACTTGTTCATGAAGAAACCCTAAAAGTTTCTAATTTTGGAAAATGAGGACTTAACTTCAAAAATTCATATTTTATTAACCTTTGATAAAAAAAATTCAAATGAAACATGCTTGGAAATATAAGAGGATTATCTTTCATCTCCTTTTAGTCTCATGTCCAAATTGGCAAGGAATCAAGAATTATGGTCTTTGGAAGTCACAAAATTATAGGTCATTTTCCAAATTTAGTGAATTTCATGTCAAATTTTGAGGACCTTAATGGATTCAATTGCAAAAACTCAAAACTAAGGGATTGTAGATCTTTTCAATAGCTTTCCAAATTTTACTCATTTGTGTCCAAGTTCAAAAATATGATCAAGTTATGAGCTTTGGAATTTTGAGGCATTTTATTGAAATTTGACAAATATGCAAAATGGCCAATTCATGAGAACTCAAGTTTCAGTCATTCTCTTTGTTTCTAATCCTGCCCATGACCTGTTTGTGACTTGCTAAGGCCCATAATGCCAGCTATTTCGTGATCCATGGACCATGGTGTTTGCTTGGATACAAAATTCTCAAAGTTGCCAAGAAAAGCCAATTCACCAACACTCTCTCATCTCAATGAGTCATAACCTGGAACTTTAAGCATGAGATCCTGACCTCATTTAGTTGAAAAAAAGAAAAGAAAAGGGAGGAACGCACGAGAAAATAGCTGAGGCCCATGTGCATCCTTTATTTTGCAAAATTTTCCAATCAAGCCCTTGAACAACTTGGAAGACCAATTTCCTCTTCTAACCTTCTCTACCCACACTATATAGTGCAATGCAAGCCTCATTTCATGAGGAGGAGGCCCCCATTACAAGAATTTCAGATCTAAAGTGTTCCACCATTTTTCTGCAAGTTGCTTTGATTCTCTCATCTCCTTCGCGCATTCATCAAAGTTCTTGTGAATTCATCATCCCTGAAGTGTGTAGATCAAGATCATAGAGTTTGTTTGCTTCTGTAACTAAGGGATCAACATTTCAAATTTCACATTGAAGTAAGCTTCTTGAACTTCATTTTGCTATTTCCAGCTTGATTTGTTGAATTACTTCATGTTTATGAGTTCATAGCTGGCCAAACAATATGTTTGACGTATAATCTTGTTTGAAATGGAAGAACAGATCGTTGTTTGAACTTCTGAATAATTCATATTCAGTGAGTTTTTTCAATTTTCGCATCCAGATTTCTAATTGCCTAGTCAATCTTTTTGAGATCTATAAGTGTCGTGATGTAGAGGTTAGATCTAGCTTTATTTTGAGCTTTGAATCATGGATTTTGGTGGAGAAATAAGGGAGAGGTATTGATCAGAGCATGAGGTATGAAACTGAAAGAAGACGCGTTTAGGGCATTGTCTTGAGGTTGAAGATGATGAGGTGGCACGCCCTAATTGGATGGTTCAAATTTTTAATGTATTCCATTTTATTTTGTTTTATTTGATTTTCTGATTTTATTTTTGTGATCAAAACATTTTCAAAAATCATAAAAAAATTACCATAGGCCAATGATAATTTCTAATATTTGTTATATTTTTTTGGAATTTTTTAAAAATGTTTTGATTAGTTTAAAAATTCATAAGTTTAAATAATTGTTTATTCAATGTTTATTTTTGTTTTAATATTTATTTTGATCTAAAAAATTCCATAAAAATTATTTTGAACTCATAAAATAATGTAAAAATTGATTCTAATTTTGGTTTAACATTTTTTTCTAATTTTTGATTAGAAATTTAATTTCAAAAGTTTATTTGTAATATTTGTTTGTTTGATTTTTATTTTAATACTTCCATTGATTCAAAAATTTTCAAAAAAATCATGCAAGCTTTTTTTTAATCATAGAATCTGAATATTTTTTATTTTGACCCTTTTGTGACTTTTGGCCAGGGTTTGCATTTTTTCCCTAAAATAATAGTTTAATTGTTAATTGTTTGGTTAATTTTTATTTTAATATTTCCTTTAATTCAAAAATTCAAAAAAAAATCAGAGATGTGTGTTTTTAGTGCTAATATTTGAATATAATTTTGATTGGACATTTTTCTGACTTTTGTTTAAAATTTCATGTTGAGGTGAGATTATTGGATTAATTGATTAATTGTTTGAATTTAATTTAATTTTTGACTTTTCTTCAATTCAAAAAATGTGAAAAAATATGTATTCTGACTTTTAGGGTATCCTTGTGATTTGCATGATCTTGGTTTGAATTGTTTGAATTTTGATCTTATCTAATTAATATTTAAGATTAGAAGTAAAAAATTAGGGTTTTGTTGCTTATTGTAGAAGTTTCTTTTACAAAACCATTATGCCCTGGATGTTAATTGGAATTCAAGTCTTGATATGGTTCATGAATGTGTTGAGGATCTGAAAACCATTTTTCTTGAATTATTTGACTTGGTTTGACATTTTTCCATAAATTATTTTGAAAACTTGTCTAGTTTGGTAGTTTTTGCCAACTAGTCTTGAACTTTGGGCCTCATTTGAGTCCTTCCTCAATCATTCATGAACTTAGGGTTTACATTCTGACTTCTACACATTTCAAAGATGCTTGAATATTTTTGTTTAGAATTATTGAAATCCTTTTCTATTTTTGATGCATTTTTGAAGTGAAGGTACCCAATTGATGTTGCATATCTTGTTGCATATTGTTTGACGGCCAATGAACTTGAGTGAGGCCTATGATTGGGCACATAATGATCATGTTAGATATGTTTAATCAAATAAACTCAATCCATTTCATTTAATTCCCCATGTTTGGATGTTTGAACCTTTTAATGCATTGTGTGGGATTCATCTTCTATTGTGCTTGTGAGCTGTGATTGAATTAATTGAGTATGATTGAAATGTGTTTGCTACTGATCTTCATGGTCTTTGATTTTATTATCCTCAAGCTCCCATGATCCTTTATTGATATTCGATTGTCAATTCAATATGGTGATAAAGAGAAGCAACATTCCTTTGATTCTTTTGACCAAATTGTGCATATGTCTGCTTTCTCTTGTCTATCATGTCTAATGTTTGATAATTGTTATCATGTTGTTCTCACTTCATCATTTTGCATCAATACCTTATGTGAGTCATCATTCACTTTATGGAATACTAACTTGGTTGTTGAATGTGCGAGGTGCTTTGAGAAAAGTTTTCCAGCTTTGACTTGGGGCTATTGTGTTTCACTTTATTTGTGGAACACAATTTATTATATTGGCATTGTTCTTGTGCTTGGCATGTTTGATGGTTTATGCAGGATATATACATGTGATTGTGAATGCTATACATTGCCCATGGGATCTGTTCATATCTGATAATCTCATTACTTACATCCTGATGGCGTAATTTCTGACTTGATTTGTCTACTGATGCCAGCTTGCTTGAAGCTCTCTGGATTTCTTTTATTCTTGCTCAGTTACTATGGATATTTATCCGTTTGGTATTATACTATTTCCCTTCTTCCATTTTTCATTTTGCATAGTCCTATGATTGCATGATGGGACCTTTGTTGCTGATATATGTCAGGAGGCCCTCTAGTTTTTGTCTGATACATGTGTTGTGTTTGCTTTTAGTCGATGAGTCACTCAATTTAGAAATTGAGATCACGACTTCGCTCTCATAGAATGTTCCCTATAAGATGTTTATTGCTTTCCTTCTTTAATTGTTGATCGATGAGTCACTCAATTTATAAATTGAGATCACGACTTCGCTCTCTTTGCATGTTCCCTATAGGATGTTTATTGCTTTTCTTCTTTAATTGTTGATCGATGAGTCACTCAATTTAGAAATTGAGATCACGACTTCGCTCTCATTGCATGTTCCCTATAGGATAGTTTTGTTAAGCTTCCTTTAACATGTTAATTAAGACGGGGTTTTCCTTTATCCTCAACCTTAGGGTCAACCATTGTATGATAACCTTAGGGCTAGAGATTAGGATAGTCTCCCCTAGTTGTTTTCTTTTCCTTTGCATTTTGCATCTTAAAACAAAATTTATTTTTCTTGGCAAATCATAAAATACCTCTAATAAACTCAAACCCTTCTTCAAGGTAAAAGATACAAACCAATCTTACTTTGTCTGTGTGCCTCTTGGCTTTGCTTTTAGACCTGGTTTGCCGATGTTTCGCCATTGCACATTTGTTTGAAGCCGATGTTTCGCCATCACACATGTTTTTCTATCCTACTTTGATTCTCAATATCATTGCTAGGTGTGTTGTTTTGTCATCCGTTTTATCGATGTTTCGCCATATTTGCCATGATTCTTTATCATCTTATAGCCAATGTTTCGCCATTTCATATTTGTTTGAAGCCGATGTTTCGCCATTGCACATGTTTTGTTATCCTACTTTGATTCTCAATATCATTGTTAGGTGTGATGTTTTGTCATCCGTTTTATCGATGTCTCACCATCTTTGCCATGATTCCTTATTATCTTTTAGCCGATGTTTTGCCATCGCACATTTGTTCGAAGCCGATGTTTCGTCATCGCACATGTTTGTTATCTTACTTTGATTCTCAATATCATTGTTAGGTGTAATATTTTACTATCCGTTTGTTGATGTTTTGCCATCTCTGCCATGATATCTTGTTATCTTTTAGCCGATGTTTCGCTATCGCACATTTGTTTGAAGTCGATGTTTCGCCATCGCACATGTTTGTTATCCTACTTTGACTCCCAATTTCATTGTTAGGTGTGATGCTTTATCATTTAATGTTTCGCCATCTTTGACATGTTACCTTGTTATTATTTGGTCGATGTTCAACCATTTCATTTGTTTGTTGTTTCATTCGATGTTTTACCATCTTGATTGTTTTTGTTTGCCCTAATATAAAAAACACAAACCAACCAAAGTATATAAGCCGAACTATGGTTGATCTGATTCCTTAAAAGGGATACGTAGGCATTGGGGTAGGGCCCGATCGAGCATAACTTTTTATTTTCCCTACATTGTTTTCTTTTTCTTTCACATGTATTCCCTTTTCAGTTTTAAACCATAGACATAGAATTTGACCACACCCATTAGATTAGATAACAAGAATGGATACTGTAGAGTACTACGGGCGTGTGGGGTGCTAATACCTTCCCCTCGCATAACAGACCCCCTTACCCGATCTATCGGTCGAAAGACCGTGATTTCTCCCTCTTCAGGTTTTCTCGATGTTTAACTTTCCCTTTCGGTGGGATAAAAGACGTTTGGTGGCGGCTTCATTGATGTTTCATTAACATCCAGATGACAGGTTCCGGCCGGGTTGTTTCATTATTACCGTTTCCTAAACTCAAAAACAACCAACACAACAGTTCAAACTCAAAACACAAATTTTAGCTTCAAGGTAAGTTTTCTTGACTTTGAACTATTCATTTCAAACATCATTAGTAATCCATTGTTAAAGATAGATGATCTGGACTGGGCCTATGTTTGCCCTACGAAAAGAAGGCCCAAACGACCCAAGTTAGAGATTATGAGGCACCTCCCCATCTAACCGTTGGGGGACGTGGCCCACCATTTCTTAGCGGACACATCAAACTGGCCACCGGGAATTTCGGGTCCAACCCTATTCTCGCGGAGCGGTTGACCAGGGGGAGTCCACTTGCTGGACTCCATACTCACGTAAACCCTGGCAGTTCCCGTTATTGGGCCTCTGTGTGGCCCAATGGTGGGGACCTTGGCCCAACGCTAGGGGCTATAAATACCCTCTCTCAGAGGGTCAGGTATTCATTCATTCATACTTACATACTTACTTTCTTGCTCATTCCGTCTCTCACTTTGCCATAAGAGTGTCTTGTAGGTACCCCCCATCTCCTTCAAAGCCAGCTGTTACGGTCCAACTTTGATCAGGTATGATCAGTGGCGCAGTTTGTGGGAATCTAAGCTTCCACGTCTTCTCGCCGTTCAAAAAGACAAAAGATAACAATCCTCGACTGTCATGGTTGACCAGACTCAAGACAACCAGAACGTCTGTGTCATCGAAGCTAACAACAACATCACCGACAACAATGCCGACAACACCGATATCACCGGCCATAACACGGTCCATGGCGGCAACATCCTTGGGCCTTCTAACTACCAGGATGGAGCCATGGCTTCATATTCATCAATCCTTCCTCAGTTTGAAGAAGATCACCCAGTTCCTCTGAACTACCCAACCATCCAATTCCACGAAGTCCCTGTCCCCACGGGGGCAGACGCCACGACCAGAACACTGTTCGCGGCGATTAACCAGACCAACTATCTCATCTTTTTGCCCAGGGGGAAAGACTGAGAGCGCTCGTGGACGACCGAAGGCCCCCTAGAAGACACATGAGGCCTCAATCTCCTGCCCCTCCACAAACGGACGAACATCCCCGATCTCCCCCGCAGACACAGAATCGGGACATCTCTCGAAGCCCGTCGCCTCGAGCAATCGGGCGACGACCCCCTTTAGAAAGGGAAGTACTCGTCGACGCAGGAGGGCGCGACCATGGCCCTTCACGGCAAGAACGAAGACCTCCCGGAGACAGACACAGAGTAAACCATCAACGGTCATACCACTCAAGGAACGTCCCGTACGACCAGGGCCACCGTGACCAACAATACATCGGATCCCCGTCCCGCTCCCCAAAACGAAGTGACGAAGACGACCCCCGCGGTCCCTTGTCACAAGCTATCATGGAGGCGCCTATTCCCCCAGGCATGGAGAAACCTCTCCATTTAAAATAATATGACGGTGTCGCCGACCCGGTCGACCATATAGATGGGTTCGAAGCCATGCTGCACTACTATAACATTGAGGGATCAATCAAATGTCGGTTGTTCCCCACGACCCTGAGGAAAGCAGCTATGAACTAGTACAAAGGTCTCACCCCTGAGTCAATTACCTCTTGGCGAAACTTGAGGAATTAGTTCATCAACTCGTTCACTACTTCGCGACGACACCCGAAGACCAAAGCAGCGCTCGAGGCCATCGTCTAGAAGCATGATGAGACCTTGAGAGAATTCATCAACCGCTTCAACCGGGAAGCCATCCAGGTCCCATACATGGACCATATGAAGAGATACCTGCTGGAGAGGGGACTCCTCCCCAACACCGAATTCAGAAAATCCGTGGGCATCGAACCACTCCGAACGTTTGATGCCCTCCTCGAGAAGGCCATAGCCTACATGGACTACGAGGAAAGAGAAGCAGCCAACAAAGCCCGCAACCCCAGAAACCGCGGATCCAACAACAATCCGCGACAAGACACCGCCCCTCCTCGATGAACCGAGGAAAAGAGAAGGGACGATAAACCCCGGGACACTCAGGAACAAAGGGGACCCTCGGGACGATTCACAGAATACACTCCGCTCATAGCTTCCCGCGAGCGCATCTTAGCGAAGTGCATGGCTACAGATTTTAAGGATGGCAGCGTCAAACGTCCCCGTCCAGCTCCTGCCAAACCCGGGGTGGACCGAAGCAAATACTGCCAGTACCACTGGAGCCACGGGCACCTGACCGAAGATTGCATCCACCTCAAGGACGCCATCGAGACCCTCATAAAAGGGGGAAGAATCGCATAATACCGGCGAAACGACACTCCTCGTTGGGATGCCCATGAGACGAGGGAAGCAAAAGAGGATGCCCAACCATATGACGAGTCGGTTCCTATCCAAACCGCATTCTCCGTCACAAGACCCAAGGACTTCTACATCCCCGAACACTTGCAAGAATCTCCGTCTATGCACAGCAGGTGGGAACACTTCCCCTCCTCCATGGTTATTAATGGTGAGGGGTTCAATGATTTGACCATAAATTCAGCTAAGAGGAAGCTGGACGAGTTGGTCGACACGCCCCCCCCCCCCCCCTCAAACGATGACCTTTGAAAAAGTGAGAGGCAGGTCATAGCCAATCACCTTCTACCTCGAGGAGCTCCCCGGAGGGCCCCCTAATTCGGCCATCCCTTTGCTGATAAGGGTGAGAATGGCCAACTTTGATGTACATCGCGTCCTCGTCGATGAGGGAAGTTCTGTCGACGTGATGTACAGCCAGCTGTTCCAAACCCTACAGCTCGACGACTCTCACCTCTCATCTTACGTGGGGTCAGACCTGCAGGGCTTTAACGACTCAACCTCCAAACCTTGGGGATACGTCGAGCTCATGGTTACGTTCAGCGAGGATACAACTATGAGGCAAGTCAAGATGCGCTTCCTCGTCATTGATTTCCCCCCCCCCCCCCCCCCCCCCCCCCTCTACAACTGCATTATGGGAAGGCCGACACTGGGAGAGCTGACCACGGTGCCCTCCACCATTCATTTAAAAATGAAGTTCTACACCAAGAGGACACGGGTCGCCACTATCCAAAGCGACCTAGCAGCTGCCCAAAGGTGTTTTAACGCGACATCCAAGGGACGCGACACGGTCGACACCAGCATAAGGCCCGCCAAGAGAGCTACAACTACGCGACCAGAACCTCAGCGGTCAGAGCCCGTCAAAGCGGAAGAATAGAGAGCCCCTCCAAAGGTCGACTCAATATCCCTAGACACTCGCTTCGACCAGGATGAGCCTCCCAGTGGCGAGCAAGTCCCCCTTCAACCAATTCTGGATGGGGACTTCGAACTCGTTCCCCTTGGTGAAGACCCAAGCAGAGGAGTAAAGATTGGCACCAGACTCCTCGACTTGGCGAGGAAGAAAATCAAGGCTTGCTTACGAGAGAATGCAAATCTGTTTGCATGGAGCGCTGTGGAGATGCCCGGACTCGACCCTGAGGTTGCCTGTCATCAACTCACCATCGATCCAGATGCTAGGGAAATAGTGCAACGTAGACGTAGGCAGTCTCCAGAGAAAAAAGAGGCTGCTGAAAAAGCTGTAAAAGACCTCTTAGAGGCAAATTTTATTTCTGAAGCCCGGTATTCAACCTGGCTGTCAAATGTTGTACTTGTCAAGAAAAATAATGGAAAATGGCGAATGTGCGTTGACTACACCAATCTTAATCGGGCATGCCCGAAAGATGCATTTCCTTTACCTAATATTGATATGTTGGTCGATAACTCGGCCAGTTATAAAATAATATCATTTATGGACGCCTATTCGGGCTATAACCAAATCCCAATGGCAATAGGCGACAAGCACTGCACCACTTTCATGACTAGCTCGGGCAACTATTACTACAACGTAATGCCTTTCGGTCTGAAAAACGCAGGGGCAACATATCAGCGGATGATAAATAAAGTCTTTCGCAACCAAATCGGGGATATGCTCGAGGTGTAAATGGACGACATGATCGTCAAGTACCAAGAAGACATCGACCATGTCGCTCATCTCAGGGAAGTCTTTGCCCAAGCAAGGCAATGCAGAATGAGATTTAACCCTGAGAAGTGCACATTCAGGGTCAAGGCGAGCAAGTTCCTCGACTTCTACTTAACAAAATGAGGAATCGAAGCCAACCCCGATAAGTGTCGGTCTTTCTCCGACCTCCCCACACCTACCTCGAAAAAATCCATACAAGTCATGAATGACATGCTCACCTTACTATCCCGTTTTGTTGCAAAATCTGCTCAACACGCCCTCCCTTTCTTCAAGCTTCTTCGCAAGGAAGCGGCCTTCGAATAGACTGAGGAATGTGAGTAGGAGCTGCTCCATCTTAAACAAAGCCTCTCTCAACTGCTCGTGTTATCACGACCAATTAACGGGGAACCTTTGTTCCTGTACCTGGCTGTCTCAGTCGACGCCATCACCATAACCCTCATTCGTGAGATGCGCGACAGACAGAAACCCATTTATTTCACGAGCAAGGCGCTTCAAGGGCCCGAGGTTAGATACCAACCGATAGAAAAGGTAGCTCTGGACCTCGTCAACACAGTGAGAAGGCTCAGACACTACTTCCTCGCACACACGATCATGGTGCGAACAGACCAGCCCGTGAAACAGCTCCTAGGTCGACCAGACATGGCGGGTCGAATGTTGAAGTGGTCCTTGGAACTTTCTGAGTTCGACATCCAATACGAGAGTAGGAAAGCCATGAAGGCACAGGCTTTGGCCGATTTCGTCACTGAAATGACCGCTCAAACCCCCCGTAGGGAAAGAGCACAGGTGAATCATCTTCGTCGACGGAGCATCCAGCTCGACCGGGAGCAACGTGGGAATCCTCCTAGAGAACGAGGAAGGTGTGGTGGTCGAGCATGCGCTCACCCTCTCCTTCCCGACCTCTAACAACCAGGCGGAATATGAGGCCCTACTCGCGAGTCTAAGGCTGGCCGAGGATTTAGGTGCCCAAGAAGTACAATTTTTCACCGACTCTCAGCTCGTCGCATCCCAAGTTCAAGGGGAATACCAGGCAAAAAACAATAGCCTCATCGAGTATCTGAACTTAGTCAGGAAACACATGAAAAAATTTGACCAGGCAGAAATTTCGCACGTACCACGCAAGAAAAACACAAGGGCCGACATACTTTCGAAGCTCGCAAGCACGAGAAAGAAAGGCTGAAACAAATCCGTCATACAAGAGTCTCTATCTCGCCCGAGCATCGAGAAGTCCACGACTCCACCTGAGGTAAACGCCATCAGAGACACCTCATCCTGGATGACCCCGGTGTTCAATTTCCTAACAAAGGGGGAACTCCCCCTGGACCAAAGAGAAACAACCGCAACCAAACGACGAGCATACTCCTACGTGGTGCTCGAACACAAACTATATCGCAGGGGGTTCTCCATCCCACTCTTGAAGTGCATCGACGAATCCGCAGTCCCTGAGATATTACGGGAAATACACGAAGGTATTAATGCCCAGTACATGGGCGACAAATCCCTAGCAAGGAAGGCACTTCGAGCGGGGTACTATTGTCCGACAATGCAACAAGACACCAAAGACCACGTCAAGAGATACAACAAATGCCAAAGGCACGCCGACATGCATCTCGCCCCGCCACACGAGTTGAATATATTGTCATCCCCGTGGCCATTTGCCTGGTGGGGGATGGACATCCTCGGACCATTCGTGCAAGAAACATACCAAAACAAATTCCTCGCCGTGGCCGTGGATTACTTTACAAAGTGGATAGAGGATGAGGCCCTTGCGAAAATCACCTCACATAACATCCTCCGCTTTTACAAACAAAACGTTCTCGCCCGGTTTGGAATCTCGCAGGAGCTAATCACAGATAACGGTACCCAATTCACCGACTAAGGCTTCCTAAGATTCATCACCAAACTCGGCAACAAACAACATTTTACCTCAGTCGAGCATCCCCAAACCAACGGGCAAGCCGAGGTCGCCAACAGGGTCATCCTATGAGGACTCAAGCGCAGACTGGGCGAAGCAAAAATGGGATGGGTCGAAGAATTACATAGCGTTCTATGGGCTTGCCGCACCACACCCCATTCGACGACAGGTGAGACTCCATTCCGACTGACCTATGGCACCGAGGCAGTCATCCCGGTAAAAATCATGAAGCCATCCAGGAGAACTGAGATGCCCCTCAATTAGGAGATGAATGACGAGGCTCTGAAAGACGAGCTCGACCTTGTCGAAGAAATCCGTTCAGGAGCAGCCCTACACGAGGCCACTCTGAAACAGCAGGTATCCCTACACCATGATAGCATAGTCATAAGACGCAAATTTCAGGTCAGCAGTCTAGTCTTACGGAGAAACCAGAAGGATTCCCGTGAAGGAAAGTTGGCCGTAAACTGGGAGGGACCTTATCGCGTCTGGGGAGCTACGGGCACCGGAGTATATTACCTCGAGCAATTAGATGGAGAGCCACTTCCTCGACCCCGGAATGCTGCAAAGCTGAAACAATATTACAATTAAAGCCCCTCACCAGCTGAGGACTTTCACCGTTGAATATTCACCTTTAGTCGACAAAAGGGAAAATATCGACCATGTAGGCGTGTCGAGGTACGGATACTTCCTACCAACCAACAAAGGCATGATATCACTCACATTGACGAGCGACACCCTTGCCCGACAGGGGCATCTCGATCGAACCCCACTGTCAAAGTACCCCAACATGGCAGAACACCCAGCTCGCGATGGGCAGTTCACGCCACGAGCTTAGGATCCCGATCACGATCATGCGCCCGTCCCACGGACAGCTGCTCTGCGCCCTCGACACATTTCAAAGTATGTCGAATCAATATGGTCGAACAAGCATCTCCACATGAACACGAACTTCGTAAAAATATTCATAACGACCACCACAATGGTCGGGAACACACATCCAAAAAGTTATCAAAACAAATGAATAACACAATTATAAATATGTCGACCACATGGGTCGACGTTGTCCAAATTTACAACTTAGGCAGAACAACCTCAAAATCAAAAGAATAATATCAGGCACGCAGGCCCTAAAACAACAACGGACACGCAAGCCCTGAACTATACATTCAAACTTCGTCTTCACCATCGCTGTCCTCCCGAGGATAGAGGATCTTCCTGTCAACGACTTGGTTGAACGACCCCGCCCCCTAAACCACTAAGTCGACCCCGGGATTCAAGATTTTCAACTACTCGACGATGATGTTGAAACCGTATCCAAGAGTGTCAATGACGTCCTGCTCGAGCAAGCGGATACGAGCAATCAAATCCACCCGAGTCACCATATTTTTCTCCGTCTCGGTCTCGTCCTCGACCAATACAGTCATCCCATCCAGCTCCAAATTACGAGCGGCCAGGCGCTCATTCTCCCTTGTGGCCATCTCCAACTGATGCCTCAACTCGTTTAAATCCTTGAGAAGCTGGACTTGGGCCTCATATTTTGACTCGTGGTTGAGGATGTCACCCTTCAACTTCTCATTCTTGACCTCCAGCTTATGGATCTTGGCGTAGGCTGCGTCGAGAGCAGATTGAGAACTCGAAGACTCGTCGTTAAGTTATAGGTCCGTCTCGAGCACCCTCATCACAAAGGCC
Source organism: Vicia faba (assembly GCA_948472305.1). NCBI lineage: Eukaryota > Viridiplantae > Streptophyta > Magnoliopsida > Fabales > Fabaceae > Vicia > Vicia faba. The sequence goes on from OX451738.1 coordinate 728,668,728, forward strand.
ACATCTTTGGCCAAGCGCTGCCGGCGAAGCTCCTTGTCTTCAGCCAAAATAACCCCTCTCTCTCTCTTCCTCGTGCAGGCCAAGGGAGTCCCCGTCGTGGAAGAGGTTGCAGTTTAGATAGCACGGAGGCAACACAAAAACCCCCGCAGATGTTTTATCACCCTCGGATTATACACCCGCAGTGCTAATCGCACGCTTTCTCTTGGACACGGGTTCGTTGACTAGAATCTGGGCCGGATCAGTAGAAGCAGGATTTTTCGAGGAGGAGGGGGAACCACTACCCCGACCGGTAGACTTAGCTTGCTCCTGGAGCTGGGAAACCCTGCTTCGGGGGCCAGAAGTGGATGCATTCTTTAGCCTCAGTTTCAGCAAACACTCGAAAAGAGGCGCCATTCGACCTACAAATCAAAGAGGATCATTAAATTGAGTTAGAAAAATCAAAATAAAGCGGACACGTCCTCACTTATAAAAGAAGCAAATAAACAGCTACGCCTTACCCAAGAGCCTCATGGCTTCCCCATTCAAGGAGCACTCAAGAAAGGCCTTAGTATTGATCAACCTATTGACCAAGAGATACTCCCCCTCATCATCAAACAATAGGGCGCCATTCACGTCCACGCATTTCGTGGGGGAGAACCCTTTAACATACGTAGATAGCTTCTCGTATGAAAGCTGATCCAGGGCATCCAAATCCTCGGGTCTTACCGCATAGTATTCGGGTCTCTGCTCGTAATGTCTCCACTTCCATTCAAGCGAGAAACGGGCCATAAGTTGGGTAACTGGCTGCCCATCCTCCACCTCTTCCACCCGGGCATAGAGAGAATCTATGGCTGCGTCCATCAAGGGTTTCACGACGAAGTACCTCTCCTTGAAATTCCGCACAGACTCCAGATAAGGCCGGAAGAGTTTCCTGAACTGCTTAAAAGAGACCCACGCTTGCCTCCCGTGGACAGATTATCTCTGCAAGTGAAAGATGCAGAAGAAGAGGGGCAGCATGGCGCCTATCCCCAGATATTGGCAGACGAGCTCAAACGCCTGCATGAACGCTAACGCGTTAGGATGAAGTTGAGAAGGTTACAGCTGTATCCATTAGAAAACCCCGACCTGGAAATCATTAAAAGGCAGGCGCATCCCCGCCTCCTTGAAAGCAAACTCATACATTGGGAACCGTTTTCCCGGATATGCCAAGCATATCCTTCGGTCCCCATGAGGTATTTGAAGCATCCAGTTGGCCGGAGCCCCTTCTGCGTGCTCTTTCAGGCAGTTAAACGCGTTTGTTACGTCCCGCAAGAAGCACGATCTTTTGTCCTGGGGCTTCGGAGCAACCCAAGCCAAAGGATCCTCCTCGTCACTATAGAGTTCGTCGTCGTGATGGGTGGCCGGAATATCGCTCCCTTGGTAACGTGGCATTGTACTTGAAAAGCAGGGGAAGTTAGTGAATTCGACATTATCAGATCCACCCTTCCACCGCAAATCAAGTGAAAGGGCGAAGAACTAAACATAAGCCCTGGACATACTAAAACGAATCATTACAAAGGACATGACGTCGGGGAATAGTTCATCGAGCCCGAGCCCGAATACGTACTAACCTAAGGATCCCCCGACATAATAATGCGAACGTCCATAGGTTCCCGGCACATTCGTAAGGGCTCGACACTAAATACATAAACCCAGATGAATATTCGTGAATAGTCATGAAGCTCATGAATATTTAATAGGTGCCCGGCATCTTCATGAGTGCCTGACACAAAACCTATGAATTCAGATGAACATTCATGAACATTCATCACAAAACTCATGGATATTCATCCAATCAAGACAAATTTTTGACATTTAATCCAGATAAGCCCAAGAAAGGTGGTATTAAGAGGTTATAACTTACTTGGATGGAGAACATTGTGGAAAAAACTGGAAAGTTGAGAGGGTCGCCTCACACCACAAGCGAAGAAAAACTGAGCTTTGAGAGAACCGCTTCACACCGCGAGCAAAGGAAGGATTGAAAGGGAGCTGAGAAGATGACAAATGAATCCCAAGGGCCCCCTTTTTATAGGCGACCCACGCCTCAAGGGATCCCACATGAAGGGTCATCATCTCATTGGCCCCTTTTGGTTTTTTCTTAAGGGGTGGCACCCCAAAACCCTAACCACGTGGCTCAACCATCAAACATGAAATCCTTACACGGGGGGTTGACACTTACACAGGGAGGTGCTCGACACTAGAGTGCACAGAGGGGCACTGTTGTACCCCAAAATTTACCCTCGCATTTTTCCACAAGAAATAACAACTTCAGGCTTTTCCTGATTTTTCAGACTGGCTCAAGAATCGGTCAAACAGACTTTTCTCGTCAGCCAAGCAAAATTAGGGTTTTACTGATTTTCATGACTCTGGAATGTTTCAAACAGTTGGTTTAGGGTTTTTGTTGATTTTGAGCTCAACTTTGATCAGGCGAACGTTCTTTGGCATTTAATCAGGAATTAGGGTTTTCGTGCGCGGTTCTTCAGAAAGATTTAATTCTACGGTGCTTTGCAAGTTGTTCCGGGATTTGGTTTGAATACGCATTGTTTGATTTAATCAGTAAAAGAAGGCATTTGGTTTGAATTCACATTTGTTTGTTTGAACCAGTCAAAGGATACATTCAGTTTGGATTTGCAGTGTTGGGTAAAAATCAGTGAAAAGGGAATGCGCCTGATCAGTTGTTTTGATTAACTGTTGCTTTGCTTTGGATGATGGAAGCACCAAGTTCATTATTTTGATCAACGTTGAATCAATGTTTAGTTGATTATTTATTATTCTAAAGATTAAATAGCTGGAATTTAATTTTCAGTTATTTTAATTTAAAGAGCTATAAATAATAAGTAAATAATTGAAAAAGGAGGAAATAGAATTAATTGGATAATAAAAACTTTTATTTATTTTTAAATTATTCGTACAATTATTGTTTATAATTTATTTACAACAATGATTTTACATTAATTTAAATTTAAATAAAAAGAAAACTATCCTAAACATTTTCTATTCTTCAATTCTTCCTCTGCTATCCCTCGCTCCAGTGCTCCATTTTTCATCTGCAAAAGAAAAGGAGAAAAGTCAATGACAGATAAATAAATTACAGTTCATCATTAAGGGCCATTGATTGGGATCAGTTAGCCCTCTCTGCAAATCACGGGATTTCTCCCGGTTCACAAAGAGGGACGAATTTTTATTTGCTAAAAATGAATGCACAAAAGTCAAAATTGCACAATTCAAAAATTGTCCAAACTGCATAAGTTCAAATCTCAAAACTCTAAAGTGCAAATCAAACTACAAAGTCCAAACTGAAAAATTCAAACTTGCTGTCAAACTGTCACAAGGCTACCCAAGCTATCAAAGAAGAAGATTTGAAAAGATACAAAGTACAAGAAGCTGTCAAAAGAAGGGACAAATATGCAGAGGAAAATTGTTATGCAAACAAACTATCTCATTTTCATCATTTCCCAAGTGGCCCTTTCAGAAAAGTACAGCATAAAAACATTATTTTAATGCAAACTGTACTGGAGAGAGAAGAAGAAGAGAAAAAGAAAGCAGGTTACAAGGCTTTAGGCATGAAGGTAATATAAAGAAAAACAAAAGACAGTACAGTGGAGGAGGAAGAGAGCAAAAAAACCAATACAAAGAAAATATACAAAACTGATAAGCCTCCAAGTCCCAAAGAACCTTGAACCTGTTTGTTTACAAGCATAAGAACCAAAAGCCTTGAACCTGCATTAACTGAAACCTCCAGCAAAAAAAAAACCAGTTTTAAACCCAAGCCTCACCCTGCCTGTCAAATAACCAAAACCAGAAAAGCCTTAACAACCAGATAACACACAAGCCTACACCTGCTGAAACCTCACAAACCTGTACCTGTACCATTCAAACTCCAACACAAAAACCAGTTGCAAAAAGGCCATTAACCTGCATTAAACCTGTGCCTCATACCTGCCTAAGCAGAACCTGTCAAAGGCCTAACATAAAACCTGTCCTGCCTTAACCATTAACATATAAACCTTTGTCAAAGACAGTGCTAAGCATAACCTGCCTATCATCACATTCAAAACAACCAAACCTAAAACAAGTTAACCTGTCAAGCCCCAGAACCTGCTCAAACATACCTTTCAACACCATCCAAATCAAATTCAAGCATAGCATTCAACTCACATACAAAGCATCCAAAGCCAAACCACAGAACCCTCAGAGGAATACTCATCATTGGGCCATAAACAAACAATAAGGCAAGGCAGGCAACTCAGAGAAGGGACAAAGAAGCACATTCAAGGCAACTCAGAGAAGGGACAAAGAAGCACATTCAAGGCAACAGAGAAGAAGAAAGAAGCGAATTCAGAAAAGGTTTTCAGGCCATAATCATCATCAAACCCTAATACAAGCAAAGGGTAACACAAACCAGTTTTCCCAAGCTAGCTTCCGTCATCACCGAACCTCCGCCAAAGCCGCCTCAGCGCCTCCAAGTGCCCTCCTTCTCCGTCTCCGAAAGGTAGAATCTCCTTTTATCTCTTTCTAAAATCACGCATAAACCAGAAACAAAACCAATAAATAAAAATGAAAACACGCAAAGACAGAATCAAAAACCTAAAAAATGTTCCAGTTTGTTACCATTTCGCGTTTTGGTTTAATCCATTCATGGAGGAAGGAAGCAGGGACGGTGGCGAGGGTTGGCCATAGACGGAGAGGCATTCTGAGGTGAAAGCGTGAGAATGATCGGAGAAGACGAAGTGGAATAAGCGAACGGCGCCTCAGTCTCAGTAAACCCTAACGTGTTTCAAATGAAAACAAAATATGAAAACCCTAAAACCTTTTGTGTCAAGACTTGGGCCTTGCTCTTTCTGCGCCTAAGCCCAATGAGTTTCCAGTTCACACCCCTTCTTTCTTTGTTCTTTTTATTTTTACTTGGGCCCAAGCCCATTTATTTCTTCTTTTCACTTCCTTTTTTTACAAACTAAAATTTTCTTTATTTTCTTTTAACTTAACTCTTTTGAAAAAAATATACTAGCTTTGCATATAAAAAAAAATACTAACGTAATTAAATAAAATACAAAATATGACAATAATACTTTAATACATAAAATACTTAAAAATACATTTTTTATACATAACTTAAATTCTTAACATTTAATTAAAATAATTTGTACATTAATACAAAATACGCAATATAATAAAAATGTAAAAACATTTTTCTTTCTTTTAAACCAAATACTTTCTTTTGTACATAATCAAGACAAAATACCTTTTTTTTTAATACACATAATTAAGGATTTTTAACATTTAATTAAAACATTTTCTTTTTTGTACATATTAAAGACTATACAAGATTACAAAAGAATTAATTAAACAAATATTTTAATTTCTTTCTTTAAGTTAAACAATACTTAATAATACTCTCTTAAATTCACATTTTCCTAACCTGTAAATAATTACATATACAAATATACATACACGTACACTTACACAATGTACTTATACTTGATACATTATACATTTGCTTATTTTGTATATTCGTTACATTTACATTTGATCGCAAATTCGATTTGGTTGTAATCTATTGGACACTATATTCCTAAGTCTCATCCCCATTCGTAAATTTGTACCTCCACTCCCGGATACTTGTTTTGTAATAGCGTAGACTTTAAAATCTTGCAATTTACCGCTTTCAATTATACCATGGTTAGACCTAGGGTTGGCATGTACATAAAATCAAATGCTAGATAACCTAATACAAGACAAATACATGAAATCAATACACAATCACACTTGCACCCTCTAGGGTAATCCCACATGTTGCCTTCCAAAGTGGGCCATGCTTGCACGTCGAGTTTCTTTGGCAAAACAAATTTAAATGATCATAAGTCCCTCGATGACGCTTTCGAAAGTTGCCTAAACAGAATGATCATAGTCCCTTCAAAGCAAATTGCCAAAAACACTTGGCACCATTGCATTCATGGTCCATACGATGACCCGCGCCCGTCCCGTTAAACATCCTAAACGCAAGATTGTCCATCAAATTCAATGGTGGAACAAAATTGTTAAAAAAGGGTTGAAAACATAGAGAAAACCTTTGAGTACTGTTGTACCCCAAAATTTTCCCTCCCATATTCTTCAAGAATTGCCAAGTCAAAGCTTCAAGATTCCCCAAGGGTTGCACAGTGCAAGGGCCTCCTAAACAGTCAAAATTAGGGTTTTGGTTCTGATCAAGTAAATGAAGATTCCAAGGGTCCAATCAAGTCCCACATGCCTATAAATATGGTCAAGCATCCTCATACCAAGTTTCAAGACTTTCAGCACAAAATTGCACATTCAAAACCCTAATTGCACTACAGTCAACTGTAGGGGCAAAATGGTCATTTGACAGTCAAAAGTCCAAATTTTTGGTCAACATCTCATTTTGAAGCCACAAACATCATTTGATCAATGCTTGATCATGATTCTCAAAGCTTGGCTCAAAAATCATCAAGATGCAAAAGTTTCCTTATTTGGACAGTTGAAAAAGTCAATTGTAAATTGACCAGGGCATAACTTTCACATGGATTATCAGAAAAATTCCATCCAAAGCTCATTTTGAAGAGAAAGACATTTCCTACAACTCATCTTCATACTCCAAGTCCAAGAAATGCTCTCACAAAAAGTTATCAATTTCAACATTATAGGTCATTTTCAAAAGTCAACAAAAAGGGACTTTAAGTCAAAGGCCATAACTTGAGATTGGTAAATCAAAATGACATGGGCCAAAGGCATTGGTTATAGGACTCAAAGACCTTTCCAAAATGTCCAAGAACATGAGCAAAGCTTAAAAATTGAGCAAGTTATGCCTTGTGGAAGTTGGGAAATTTTTGGATATTTTGAAAAGTCAACATTGATTCAAATGACCTAAAATTGCTAATGGGCCTATTTTTCTTCCACAATTCATTATCCAAGGCATGTGCACGACCACTTGGCCCAAAGGGAAGTTTTTCTTCATTTTTTATTTATTTATTTGGATTTTTATTATTAATAATTCATTTAAATTAATTAAATACATGAAAAATACTAAACCTAAGTTTTTCAATCTTTTTATGCATGATATATACTCAATAATTCGTGCATGATCAGATATAGAAGGAATTGAAGTTAATTGGCCATAATTTGTACCAAATAGGCATGAAAAATATTTGAAAAGATCTTGGAAAATCAAATCTTGCAAATCATGAATGCCAAGGTTTTTGGTTGTTTTCTTTGACCTAATTCATTCCATACATAAGCTTGATCAAGACCTAATGCTCATTAACCTAAAAGCTGCGCAAGAACCTGAAGAAAAAACTTGAACTTTTTGCTTGAAAACTCAAAACTGAAAATACACTTGCAGGTTGTTTCAAGCCACAACACTGATTCCATTGCATTCCTGGGTGTGATCGGTGGATCTGGAACTGACTGTTTAACGCTGGTTCGCGAAATGTCGCGGAAGCAAGAGTCGCCACCGTCTTTTATTTTCTCCAAATGGAAAGGACAAAAGCACAGAAAAATTCCTTAAAAGAGATTGCTCTCGGTTCGGGAGGTAGGTTATAGAAAGGGAAGGTGTTAGCACCCTTTCTATCCATGGTTATCCATGGGCTCTTAGATACTTGCTCAATGTGTTTTCAAAATTGTTTGCTTACTTTTCAATGTGGGTTTAAAAAAGTTTCTTTGAAAAATTTCAGATCGACTCGTACGTCAGAGTGTTTGAAAAATTTGCTTTTTGAAAGCTTTTGAAAAGTGTTGGTGAAAAGATGTTTTGTTTTGTTTGAAATTAGAGCAAGTATCTTTGAGAACCTACCTACCCTAAGGAATTCGTCTGTGTAAGAGTCCTTTAAAGTAGTGCCATCCCACCATTGAGAGGTAGGTAGCACCACCGTTGGAGGTGTTCGGGTCAATTCGAGTTTTAGGGACGTGGTGATCACCAGAGCAATGGGAAGACACCTTAGAAGCTACCCTCATGCCAGGTTCCCGGATCATGAGGACTTACTAAGACATTCTCTACTCGACGATCACCTTTCGAAAGGCAACAGTGAGGCGTACCCTAGGGGTGGTGTGTGCGAATTGTGTGTCATGTTTCAATTATTTTTCTTGTCATGTTCATTGTGATCTACGCTTGATTTTAATTAGGGACATTCATTCTTGCATGCTTTTTTAACAGTTATATATTTGCGGGAAAATAAATCTAAGGCTATTACAAATGGCGCGGGTCCACATCGCCAAAATTAAACCGGACCTGATTTAGCGGAAAATAAATAAAGCAAAAGTAAAAGTGCGAGAAATAAAGTTACAAGGCTTTGGGACATATACATACTTATAATAAGCAATAAAGTAAACGCGCGAAATTAATAGTTAAAAGCGACGGGCGTTGGACCCTTTTGCAAAAAGATTAAATTTAATAAGGAATTAAAATAAAAAAATGAAAAGTTAAATGTTTTGGGTATTTTTGTGTTTTTTAAGTTTTAAAAGAAAAAGAATTTATTGAAATTAAAAATAAAATGCTAAACCCTAATTCTAATGTTTTTTTAATTTATTGCGAAAATATTAAGTTTTAACCTAATTTAAATCTAAGTCAATTTACATGCAAAAATTTAATTTATGAAAATAAATAAAATAAAATAATTATAATTATTGTAAAAAGGAAATTAAAATGAATAAAAATTAAACCTAATTCTATTTTTTGGATTTTTGTTATTAAAAGGATTGAAATTATAACCTAATTAAAACTAAATAATTACAAGCATTTATTTATGAAAATAACTATAATATAAATATTTTATTATTTTGCATCTTTTCTGATTTTTTTGTGATGTTTTTTTGTATTTTTGTGGAAATAAATTAATTATGTTAAAACAAATAAAATAAATAAAATAGAAAAAATAAAATAAGAAGAAAAATAGAAGAAATGCAAACCAGGGTGGGGGTGTAGTCCCAAATGTGAGGTTCAGGCCTAGCAATTCAGGCCCAATTAACCTTGAATTCGTTGACTTTTGTGCAAGCCTATGACACGTCTGACTATGGTACATGGTGTTCCTTGAATCTTGACCTTTTGATTGATGGAACTGGACGCGTGTATGTTGATCCTTGAACGTGCATGGTGAGTCTTAACGTTATGCCTGCATGTAATTACTAATGGAAAAAGAATATGGAAACTACTCAGACCTGGGACTCGAACCCAGGTCATGGAGGTTGAAACAATAAGCGCTTGCCATCTGTGCCACTTAACCTGTTTGATATATTAATAACACAAAAATAACAAAAAGCAAGAACGAATGCATTAATGATCAAACGCGCGAAAATTTAAAAGATCCAACCAATGCTTGCCAACGCATCATCGTCTTCGTTCTCTTTTTATTTTTCTGAAAACACAAGCCTATGGAAACGGTTTTCTGGGCGTGGTCTAAAGCTGGTTTCGAGAAAATAGCGATTAGGTCCCTAACGCTCATAAATTGAGCGCGAGGGTTCCATTGCTTTCGTCTCAATGCACCGGTTTGAATGATGGTGGTTAGAGATCTCAATTTTTCCTCTAGTAAGAACCCCTAATTTTGAAGCTCCAGAAACCCTAATGTTCGATCATGGCATAATCTTGTATGGCACAGAAAAACTCAATTAAACATACCAGTTAGCTTCAAAACATTATGATAAACATGAATCAATAAAGAAAAATGCAAAAAGATGCTTGAATTATGCTATGCGATTTCAAGAATTTTGAGATACAGTCTGAGTTCTTGATACCAATTCTTGAAGCTTTGCTTGTTGTTTGTGATTGGAATATGATCAGGAGTCCACGAGCAAGCTTTTGGTATAAGAATTAGGGCTTAAAACCACTTGTAACCTTGAAATCAGTTTTGTATTTTTATGGAAAATTTTCAAGGTTGTGTATAGCTTCTGAGCGCAGCTTCTAGTCCAAAGGCATTAGGTTTGCATTCCTGAATATGTAGCCAAGGCATTAGGTCAACAAAATTGCACAAAATCCATGGCATTGATAGTTTTCAATATTTGATTTTGTAAAATCTTTTCATATCTTTTTTCATGTGCAATCTTGTGTCAATTAGTTCAAATCACACCAAAACTTTCCATAATCAAACAAGCACGAAATATTGAGAGTAGAATGTGCACAAAAAGATTTTTTTAGGTCAAATTTATATTTTCTACATATTTAAATAATTTAAATGAATTAATATTAATATAAATTCAAATAAATAATTAAAAAATGAGAAAATACTTCCCTTTGGGCCTAATGGTCGTGCATAGGCTTGGCATGAAGAAACTTGGAAGAAAAATGGGCCCATTTGCATTTTTAGGTCATTTGAACCATTGTTGACTTTTCAAAATTCCCAAAAATTTCCCAACTTCCACAAGGCATAACTTGCTCAATTTTTAAGATTTTCACATGTTCTTGGACATTTTGGAAAGGTCTTTGAGTCCTTTAACCAATGCCTTTGGTACCATGTCATTTTGATTTACCAATCTCAAGTTATGGCCTTTGACTTAAAGTCCCTTTTTGTTGACTTTTGAAAATGACCTATAATGTTGAAATTGATAACTTTTTGTGAGAGCATTTCTTGGACTTGGAATATGAAGATGAGTTGTAGGAAATGTCTTTCTCTTCAAAATGAGCTTTGGATGGAATTTTTCTGATAATCCATGTGAAAGTTATGCCCTGGTCAATTTCAGTTGACTTTTTCAACTGTCCAAATATAGTAACTTTTGCATCTTTGATGATTTCTGAGCCAAATTTTGAGAATCATGATCAAGCATTGATCAAATGATGTTTGTGGCTTCAAAATGATATGTTGACCAAAAATTTGAACTTTTGACTGTCAAATGACCATTTTGCCCCTACAGTTGACTGTAGTGCAATCTAGGGTTTTGACTGTGCAATTTTGAGCTGAATGCCTTGAAACTTGATATGGGGATGCTTGACCACATTTGTAGGCATGTGAGACTTGATTGGGCCTTTGAAAACTTCATTCTCTTGATCAGAATCCAAACCCTAATTTTGACTGCATAGGGGACCTTTGCACTGCACAACCCTTGGGGAATTTTGTGACTTGGCTTGGCAATTTCTTGAAGAATATGGGAGGGCAAATTTTGGGGTACAACAGTTGCCCCTGTTCAATCTTCTTAGACCTGAGGATGCAGATTGGCTGACGTGCCTTTCGTAATCCGAGGGTAGAAGATGATTGGACACTAGAGTGCCCAGAAATTTGCGCTCACATAGTAGCAGTGTGATGGGAATGGGCTTATAGATGCCATTTAGAGATTGCTGGATAGGATGATGGGCTTATAGATGCCATCTGGATGTTGATCGCGTAGGAGGTTCTTTAGCTAGAACCTGCATACCTGCAAAATAGAAAATGAGTACCTGACACATTGCAGGAGCTGACTTTAGATGCTTGGTATAGATATGTCCTGACTGGTTACAGGAGCTGAATCTGGAGCTTCAAACGCTGATGAATGAACCAGGGATGGTTACTGCCTTAGCATGAATGATAAGAGAACCTTGGATGATTTTAACTTCAACAACGCTCGTTGAGAAAAATCTTGGCGGGAATTACCATCTTTGCAACATCGGGAAGCAAACCATAAGCTATTATAATCTGAAAGGAATGATCACCTCACACTCATCGTCGGAGAGGGAAACATCTGAAAAGGGCTTACCACCTCACACACCGTTGGAGAGGGAACCATAGGAAAAGGAATTGTCACCTCACACACCGTCGGAGAGGGAAACATAAGAGACTATCACCTCACACTCATCGTCGGAGAGGGAAACATCTTAAAAAGGGATTACTACCTCACACACCGTCGGAGAGGGAACCATAGGGGATTATCACCTCACACTCATCGTCGGAGAGGGAAACATCTAAAAAGGACTTCTGGAAGCAGTATCAGAACGTCACCATATCTGGTTTACATCTGAAACTATATCTGGAAGGAAATCTGGAAGCGGTATCAGAACGTCACCATCGCTGGGTTTACATCTGAAACTATATCTAGAAGGGAATCTGGAAGCAGCATCAGAACGTCACCATCGCTGGGTTTACATCTGAAACTATATCTATAAGGAATTCTGGAAGCAGTATCAGAACGACACCATCGCTGGGTTTACATCTGAAACTATATCTAGAAGGAATTCTGGAAGCAGTATCAGAACGTCACCATCGCTGGGTTTACATCTGAAACTATATCTAGAAGGGAATCTGGAAGCAGCATCAGAACGTCACCATCGCTGGGTTTACATCTGAAACTATATCTAGAAGGAATTCTGGAAGCAGCATCAGAACGTCACCATCGCTGGGTTTACATCTGAAACTATATCTAGAAGGAATTCTGGAAGCAGTATCAGAATGTCACCATCGCTGGGTTTACATCTGAAACTATATCTAGAAGGGAATCTGGAAGCAGTATCAGAACGTCACCATCGCTGGGTTTACATCTGAAACTATATCTAGAAGGGAATCTGGAAGCAGCATCAGAACGTCACCATCGCTGGGTTTACATCTGAAACTATATCTAGACAGAATTGCGATAGTTTGATAGTAGTCATTTTTGTATTGATCTTTTTCCTGAAAAGGCGAGACATAATTGGATGCAAAATCATGATGCATGAACCGTATGTCTTCAAAATCAATGAGATTCGTGTAGTATGATGCATATGCATGCTATAATGTATGTGACATTTTATGAATGTATGTTTGTCTAAGAAAATAAATCCTTGACAGGTGCTGGGAAGTCGTATCCTGGGCTGATGTTTGAAGAACAGACTTTGCCTCCGTTAGGGATGATAGTTGCAAGTATACCGGTAGGAGAAGATAACTCCGTTGGGGAATAAACTTGGCGAATGGAGGATTCTGCGGGGAGAAAAAGATATTCTAGCGACCATGTTGGGAAGAAATACTCTATGGGGAGATGCTTTTGTTGATTTGTTGAGGATGACTCACTGAGGATACCTTGCTGTATTGGAAGTATGAATGGACTTCGCTGAGGATAAGAAGATTCTGTCGACGATGCTCTTTCCGTGGCTTTTGGCTGAGGATAACCCAGTTATATCCTATTGAGGAAATAACTCTTTAAATCAAGCCGGACGACGCGTTCGTATCTTGAGAGGGGTAAGCTTCCGTAACTTACTGGGGATAAGCTTACTGCTTGGGGAGATGATTCCAACTTTCCTGGGGAACTAGATTAGACTCTCCTGGGGAAGTATTGAACTGTATTGGTTACGTTCTTCAACAGGACCTACCCTGATACTTTGGAGGATAGAACGATCAGACTGCTCAGACCAACCTTTATTGCCCCTGTTTCTTGTGGGGTGCTGATAGTTGTTGGCGGACAAACCTTCTTCTGGTAGACAAATGACAAGAAGACGGGACATAGTCGTAAGCTTTAATCCCTAACTTTTGCCTGGACCGCCCTTTCGGGTTTTCAGTCCACCAGGATACCCATTTTTGCCCAAGCCGCCTTTTCAGGTTTTCGACTTGCCGGGTGCACAGATTTTTCATTTCATCCCTTCATTCTGCCCGAACCCTTTTGGTTCGTCGGGAAGCCCTTATTTTTGCCTAGGTGTGTCAACCTAGCGGGTCTTTGATTGTGCGTAGTATTTTTTCGACTATGTCCGTGCTCAGAAAGTAGGGAGTTGCCCCTGTTTAGAAGTGTTTTGTCACCAGAAAATGTTTGATCAGGCGAGATTTGTTGTTGAAATGCCCCAAGTGACTCAAGCGGAGATTTGCCCCAGGCTATTTGGCCTTTTGAGAGATTCTCCGAATCTTGATTGGATTGTCCCAGATAATGGACAATAGCCATGTCCTGCCCCTTGATTGGAGATACTCTTGTTCATTAGACTGTCGTCATGCGAATTTCTATGCTGTTCAAACAAAAAGTCATGTGCAAACAAAGTTATGTTAAAAATGCAAAGCTTATGTCTGTCTCAAAGATTTTGAAAATGCATTCTTTTTTTCATAAACAAGCAAATGTTTGTAAAACGTGATGTCAACTCCATATTTACCGTAGGCCTTCAGGAGTCAGGATACCTTTCGTAACAGTATGCTTTCGAGCTAACCCATGCTTCAGCTAGGACTTTTGAGGGTTATAACGTGGCTTGGTTCACGGTTTAAGAAACAAAGGATAAAGGCTCAAATTATTTGTACCCACCCGCTCTTCGTGATGTTCTCCAAACCTAAGCTCAACTGATCGTGCGTTAGACCTTGTTTGAGTCTTTGCTTTGATTTCCAATGATGGTTCAGATGTTGATAACTTCTTTTGAATAGGCAGTCATTTCCTTTTTTGCTGAGGATTTGTAGGACCTCTTTTTGATTTTTGTTTATCCCTTTCTTTTTTGCCTGAACTGTTTCCTTTTTGGAATTACAGTCAGCGGGATGCCCCAGTTTCATAAGTCCCCTTTGTAGGTTTAGACTTTTTGGGCTTTTCATTTATGAATTTGATGATGACTGCCTGTCCTTTTGATTGTTCTGAACCATCACTGTCTTTGTTCGTTTTGTAAAGATGCACTTGGATCAACTGAGAGAACTACCCTGCCCCAGGTTATGATTAAGGGTTTTGATTTTCGAAAATAAAAACTCCTACTTCTTTGGCTCTGATGGGTTGACGAGGGATTATCATCCTTATAACTCCAGTGTTTAGGAATTGAAACAATGCCTGTACCTCATCAGCGGGGTTTGTTCAAAAGCATACTGTCAAGATCGCGGTATCGTTTTCGTCATCCTCCCTCAAGAGGCTTAGAATTATTAATTGAGAGTTGATCATCAGAAAAAATATGAAAATAATTTGCGTATAGTGAATACGAATATATTGCTTCAAGATAGACGTATGCGATGCATTAATGAAATAACAATGTTTAACATGAGTAAGTGTTTGAACAAAAGAAAATCACAGCTTGAACATTCGAATGAACAAAAGTTTTCTCTTCTCAGGGCCTGTTATTTCAACTGGTGAGTCTTGGAGGGACGGTAGAAAAATTCAGCCTGACCATCTTGTGTGAACTCCAATGCCCCTTCATCAATCAGGTCCTGGATTTTGTTCTTCAGAGCCCAACACTCATTTGTATCATGTCCTGGACAGGCAGAGTGGTAGGCACACCTTTTATTGGGATCATAAACAGGATGTACTGTGTTGGGGTTCTGGGGATGAGCCCTTAACGTGACCAGGTTCAACCTCAACAGGCGTTGTAAAGCTTGGAACAACGACATGTTGAGCTGGGTGAATTGCCTCCTGGACTTGTCTGGCTGAAGCCGGTGAGGTTGGTGTTGAATTTGTGACACTGGAGCCATTTGAGGAGCTCTCCCCTTATCTCCTTGTCTCAAAGGTGGTTGAACGATAACTGGCTTTTTGCCCTTAGACTTTTGCCCCAGTTGGTTGCCCTGAAGTAGTTGGTTGACGAGAAACCAGAGCTCTTCTTGTCTTTGAGCTAACCCTTGAATGGCAGTCACCTGCCCCAGCATCTGGACCTTCAATGCATCCACCTCAGCTTGTAGGTGTTTCAGCCTTTCATCCTCAACACTGTTCCTGACAAAAGTCTCCATGAGGAGTGTCCTTAGCTCTCCCTGCCCCTTGGATAGATTCAGGAGGATTTCCCTGAACTGAGTCTCTTGAGCGAGAAGGTCCTGGTTATCTGGTTGGAAGGCCATTGCTGAAATAAACAGCGAGAAAGGTAAGTGACCTGCAACAAAGATACCTGTTATGTAATGATGTGTATGACATGCATGCAATGTTTTCAAGGACCTCGCGGGGTAAACAAGAAAATTTGTTAGCGTTTGGATCCGGTAGCTTGATTGAAAGAAACTTCATATTTGTTGAGAGTCTCTCTTCCAAGGGTCAAAAGGCTCACCATATTCAGTGGGTCATAGCCCCTGACTTAAGTCATCATGTCTGGTTTTGATTTCCAAACAACCTTGGCTAGGGGAACCTTCTTCAGGAGTCAAAGCTCACCATATCAAGTGGGTCATAGCCTCTGACAACTTTGGCTAGAGGAAAATAAATCCTCTTTGCCCCTTGCTAGATGTTTGATTCATCATGACCTGCATCACAAGCCCTTGAGATCCTTGAAATGGGTTAGGATGTATGCAATGGTATGATGTCATGATGCATGGGGTAATATGAATAAACCCTGTTATGAGCCCTTATTAAGGACTATAAACAGAAACCTGCAAGAAACTCAAGTAAAACCTGTCATGAGTCTCAGTTAAGGACTGCAAACCAAAACCTGTAAGAAACTTAATATACCCTGTTATGAGTCCCAATTAAGGACTATGAACAAAACCTGCAAGAAACTTAGTAAACCCTGTTATGAGTCCCCATTAAGGACTATAAACAAAACCTGCAAGAAACTCAAGTGTCAGACAACAAGCATGCAAATAGTCAAGTACGAAGGCACACAAGTCACACAAGAGAAACCCTTAGAGTTCAGGCCAACATGGGGTCTGGGTATTACCCTCTTGAAGTTGGTGGGTTCAACCTGTCCTATTAGAAGTAACCGGGTTCTAAGGGTCCCAATATCACGGGATTGCTTTCATTGTTCATCGTTTCGATTTAGCCACTGAACTGGCGACCGAAATATTCCAGGAAAGCAACCCTCAATTGAGTGTAGTATCGAGTATCAACCAACCTCGGACTGCACCAAAGTCAGTTATCTCACTACCCTAAAGAGGCCAAGATAGTTCAATTAAGGTTCCTAAGGTCTGTTGATGCTTCATGACACCACGCGGAGGCCCCGTACTCTCCTTGACTGAACTCAAGGGTTACCGATACACACCAAAGTGCCACATCAACATAGCAGACTGTTTCAACCATGTCGGTATACCCCGCATAGTTCCCTCACAGTCTTGTTGCTACTTTCTAAGAAGGTATCCCCCAGATCCGGGTTAGGATCTATAGAACTCCCAAGCAACCCACAATTTAAAGCAAGCAAAGCAATACAATTGAAAACACAGTTATGAACTAGCCCTAAGGTACCCCTCACTTTAAGTTTATTCCCCAGCAGAGTCGCCAGTTCTGTGATCGGTGGATCTGGAACTGACTGTTTAACGCTGGTTCGCGAAATGTCGCAGAAGCAAGAGTCGCCACCGTCTTTTATTTTCTCCAAATGGAAAGGACAAAAGCACAGAAAAATTCCTTAAAAGAGATTGCTCTCGGTTCGGGAGGTAGGTTATAGAAAGGGAAGGTGTTAGCACCCTTTCTATCCATGGTTATCCATGGGCTCTTAGATACTTGCTCAATGTGTTTTCAAAATTGTTTGCTTACTTTTCAATGTGGGTTTAAAAAAGTTTCTTTGAAAAATTTCAGATCGACTCGTACGTCAGAGTGTTTGAAAAATTTGCTTTTTGAAAGCTTTTGAAAAGTGTTGGTGAAAAGATGTTTTGTTTTGTTTGAAATTAGAGCAAGTATCTTTGAGAACCTACCTACCCTAAGGAATTCGTCTGTGTAAGAGTCCTTTAAAGTAGTGCCATCCCACCATTGAGAGGTAGGTAGCACCACCGTTGGAGGTGTTCGGGTCAATTCGAGTTTTAGGGACGTGGTGATCACCAGAGCAATGGGAAGACACCTTAGAAGCTACCCTCATGCCAGGTTCCCGGATCATGAGGACTTACTAAGACATCCTCTACTCGACGATCACCTTTCGAAAGGCAACAGTGAGGCGTACCCTAGGGGTGGTGTGTGCGAATTGTGTGTCATGTTTCAATTATTTTTCTTGTCATGTTCATTGTGATCTACGCTTGATTTTAATTAGGGACATTCATTCTTGCATGCTTTTTTAACAGTTATATATTTGCGGGAAAATAAATCTAAGGCTATTACAAATGGCGCGGGTCCACATCGCCAAAATTAAACCGGACCTGATTTAGCGGAAAATAAATAAAGCAAAAGTAAAAGTGCGAGAAATAAAGTTACAAGGCTTTGGGACATATACATACTTATAATAAGCAATAAAGTAAACGCGCGAAATTAATAGTTAAAAGCGACGGGCGTTGGACCCTTTTGCAAAAAGATTAAATTTAATAAGGAATTAAAATAAAAAAATGAAAAGTTAAATGTTTTGGGTATTTTTGTGTTTTTTAAGTTTTAAAAGAAAAAGAATTTATTGAAATTAAAAATAAAATGCTAAACCCTAATTCTAATGTTTTTTTAATTTATTGCGAAAATATTAAGTTTTAACCTAATTTAAATCTAAGTCAATTTACATGCAAAAATTTAATTTATGAAAATAAATAAAATAAAATAATTATAATTATTGTAAAAAGGAAATTAAAATGAATAAAAATTAAACCTAATTCTATTTTTTGGATTTTTGTTATTAAAAGGATTGAAATTATAACCTAATTAAAACTAAATAATTACAAGCATTTATTTATGAAAATAACTATAATATAAATATTTTATTATTTTGCATCTTTTCTGATTTTTTTGTGATGTTTTTTTGTATTTTTGTGGAAATAAATTAATTATGTTAAAACAAATAAAATAAATAAAATAGCAAAAATAAAATAAGAAGAAAAATAGAAGAAATGCAAACCAGGGTGGGGGTGTAGTCCCAAATGTGAGGTTCAGGCCTAGCAATTCAGGCCCAATTAACCTTGAATTCGTTGACTTTTGTGCAAGCCTATGACACGTCTGACTATGGTACATGGTGTTCCTTGAATCTTGACCTTTTGATTGATGGAACTGGACGCGTGTATGTTGATCCTTGAACGTGCATGGTGAGTCTTAACGTTATGCCTGCATGTAATTACTAATGGAAAAAGAATATGGAAACTACTCAGACCTGGGACTCGAACCCAGGTCATGGAGGTTGAAACAATAAGCGCTTGCCATCTGTGCCACTTAACCTGTTTGATATATTAATAACACAAAAATAACAAAAAGCAAGAACGAATGCATTAATGATCAAACGCGTGAAAATTTAAAAGATCCAACCAATGCTTGCCAACGCATCATCGTCTTCGTTCTCTTTTTATTTTTCTGAAAACACAAGCCTATGGAAACGGTTTTCTGGGCGTGGTCTAAAGCTGGTTTCAAGAAAATAGCGATTAGGTCCCTAACGCTCATAAATTGAGCGCGAGGGTTCCATTGCTTTCGTCTCAATGCACCGGTTTGAATGATGGTGGTTAGAGATCTCAATTTTTCCTCTAGTAAGAACCCCTAATTTTGAAGCTCCAGAAACCCTAATGTTCGATCATGGCATAATCTTGTATGGCACAGAAAAACTCAATTAAACATACCAGTTAGCTTCAAAACATTATGATAAACATGAATCAATAAAGAAAAATGCAAAAAGATGCTTGAATTATGCTATGCGATTTCAAGAATTTTGAGATACAGTCTGAGTTCTTGATACCAATTCTTGAAGCTTTGCTTGTTGTTTGTGATTGGAATATGATCAGGAGTCCACGAGCAAGCTTTTGGTATAAGAATTAGGGCTTAAAACCACTTGTAACCTTGAAATCAGTTTTGTATTTTTATGGAAAATTTTCAAGGTTGTGTATAGCTTCTGAGCGCAGCTTCTAGTCCAAAGGCATTAGGTTTGCATTCCTGAATATGTAGCCAAGACATTAGGTCAACAAAATTGCACAAAATCCATGGCATTGATAGTTTTCAATATTTGATTTTGTAAAATCTTTTCATATCTTTTTTCATGTGCAATCTTGTGTCAATTAGTTCAAATCACACCAAAACTTTCCATAATCAAACAAGCACGAAATATTGAGAGTAGAATGTGCACAAAAAGATTTTTTTAGGTCAAATTTATATTTTCTACATATTTAAATAATTTAAATGAATTAATATTAATATAAATTCAAATAAATAATTAAAAAATGAGAAAATACTTCCCTTTGGGCCTAATGGTCGTGCATAGGCTTGGCATGAAGAAACTTGGAAGAAAAATGGGCCCATTTGCATTTTTAGGTCATTTGAACCATTGTTGACTTTTCAAAATTCCCAAAAATTTCCCAACTTCCACAAGGCATAACTTGCTCAATTTTTAAGCTTTTCACATGTTCTTGGACATTTTGGAAAGGTCTTTGAGTCCTTTAACCAATGCCTTTGGTCCCATGTCATTTTGATTTACCAATCTCAAGTTATGGCCTTTGACTTAAAGTCCCTTTTTGTTGACTTTTGAAAATGACCTATAATGTTGAAATTGATAACTTTTTGTGAGAGCATTTCTTGGACTTGGAATATGAAGATGAGTTGTAGGAAATGTCTTTCTCTTCAAAATGAGATTTGGATGGAATTTTTCTGATAATCCATGTGAAAGTTATGCCCTGGTCAATTTCAGTTGACTTTTTCAGCTGTCCAAATATAGTAACTTTTGCATCTTTGATGATTTCTGAGCCAAATTTTGAGAATCATGATCAAGCATTGATCAAATGATGTTTGTGGCTTCAAAATGATATGTTGACCAAAAATTTGAACTTTTGACTGTCAAATGACCATTTTGCCCCTACAGTTGACTGTAGTGCAATCTAGGGTTTTGATTGTGCAATTTTGAGCTGAATGCCTTGAAACTTGATATGGGGATGCTTGACCACATTTGTAGGCATGTGAGACTTGATTGGGCCTTTGAAAACTTCATTCTCTTGATCAGAATCCAAACCCTAATTTTGACTGCATAGGGGACCTTTGCACTGCACAACCCTTGGGGAATTTTGTGACTTGGCTTGGCAATTTCTTGAAGAATATGGGAGGGCAAATTTTGGGGTACAACACTGGGACATCAAGCAACGTATTTGGGTCAAAAGCACGACCTCTAACGCCCAGAATTGGTGAATAGGATTCACACTTTCTCATATTTTTTTCAGAATCGTGTTTTAAGATTTAGACATTTTCATTGCATATTTTTAATGGATTCATACTAATTGATGTGTTCTGAAGCTAACCATCTACTTTAATTGTGTTTTTGTGTATTATATACGATTCTACCATTGATACATATTAGGGTTCTTGGAGGTCCAAATTGGGCGTTTTGAAAAGCTACAAAATTAGAACCTCATAATGCCATGAATGGATTCAGGGTGTTTGGACGAAAACAATGGCACCCTCGTGCCTAATTTATGAGGTCCCAGGGGCCAATCGCTATTTTTTAATAGGGTGTCTACAGGAACGTTTATAAAACCGTTGCCAATGTTTTGTGTTTCAGAAAAAAAATAAAGCAACGAAGAAGATGACCCCTGTGGCGATCAGTGATTGGCCTATTCAAATTTCGCGCGAAAAGCGCCCCACTAACGTTTGCTTATTTTATATTATTTCTTAGTTATATTATAATCAAAAGGCGTTGGATGGTTCAGTGGAAGGCATAGGCGTTGGTAACGTTCAGGACCTGGGTTCGAGCCCCAGGTCCTCATCCTTTCCATATTATTTTTTCACTAACATTCCTATGCAGTTCAAGCCTTGAAGACCACCATGCATCCCTTGATTCAGATTGCCACGCGCCCACAGAGATTGATCCAGTGGCTCTGATAAGAGGAGCACCATCATCGTTGGTCAACACACCTGCACGCTGGCACAAAAGTCCACCAGGCTTTGCAACAGATGGGCCTAAATTGCTAAAGAAAAACCTCCAACTCGAGACAACACCCCCCTCAGGCTTGCAATATTTTTTTTATCCTTTTTTTTATTTCAATTATTATTCTTTTTATTAATTAATTTAATATTTTCATAATATATAAAAAACACCAAAAAATCAGAAAAGATAAAAAAATAATAAATATTTTTATTTTAGTATTTTTGTAAATAAATTGCATTAGTTAATTTTAGTTATTAAATTAGGTTTAATTGTAATATTTTCCTTAATAAAAATCTAAAATTGGTAGAATTAGGGTTTATAATCATTTTTATCCTTTTTTTCTTTTCTTTCATAATAATTAAATATTTCCTATTATTTATTTTTATAATTAAATGGCATGTAAATAATTAGGTTAAATATTAGGTTAAAGTTTAATCTTTTCTTAATAAGCTAAAAACAACTAGAATTAGGGTTAGCATTTTATTTCAATTAATTCTTTTTCATTAAAATCATATAAATACAAAAAACTAAAAAAATAATTTCTTTTCCTTCTTTATTAATTAATTTAATCATTTAATTCAATTTTGCAAAAAGGGGTCCAACGCCCTCGTTTTTAATTCTTATTTAATTCGCATGTTTATTTCTTTTCCGTATAATTTTTATGTACCTCTCCCAAAGCCGTGTAATTAATTTCTCGCACTTTACTTTCCTTTAATTCTTTATTTTTTCTGTCAAATCGGGTTCTGGAAATTTTGGCGATGTGGACCCGCGCCTTTTGTAATAGCTTAGAACTTTACTTTTCTCGCACTTTTAAATGTTAATCAAGGCATGCAAGAATGAATGGACAAAAATAAAAACAAACGCTAGATCACCTATACCATGACAAGATAAAATATCTGAATCTGACACACAAATCACACACCACCCCTAGGGTACGCCTCACTGTTGCCTTGCCTCGAAAGGTGATCGTCGAGTAGAGGATGTTTTAGTAAGTCCTCATGATCCGGGAACCTGGCATGAGGGTAGCTTCTAAGGTGTCTTCCCATTGCTCCGGTGATCACCATGTCCCGAACCTCGAATTGACCCGAACACCTCCAACGGTGGTGCTACCTACCTCTCAATGGTGGGATGGCACTACTTTAAAGGACATTTACACAGACGAATTCCTTAGGGTAGGTAGACGACTCTAGATACTTGCTCTAAATTTCAAAACAAAACAAAATACTTTTCACACCAACACATTTTCAAAAAGCTTTCAAAAGCAAATTTTTCAAACACTCTTGAGGACCGATACAAGAGTCGAACTGGAATTTTCAAAGAAACTTTTTAAAACCCACAATTGAAAAGCAAACAAACCATTTTTGAAAACACAAATGAGCAAGTATCTAAGAGCCCATGGATAACCATGGATAGAAAGGGTGCTAATACCTTCCCTTTCTATAATCTACCTCCCGAACCGAGAGCAATCTCTTTAAGGAATTTTTCTGTGCTTTTGTCCTTTCCATTTGGAGAAAATAAAAGACGGTGGCGACTCTTGCTTCCGCGACATTTCGCGAACCAGCGTTAAACAGTCAGTTCCAGATCCACCGATCACAGAACTGGCGACTCTGCTGGGGACTTAAACTTAAAGTGAGGTGTACCTTAGGGTTAGTTCATAACTGTGTTTTCAATTGTATTGATTTGTCTACTTTAAATTTGTGGGTTGCATGGGAGTTACATAGATCCTAACCCGGATCTGGGGATACCCTGTTTAGGTAGCATAAGCTGTGAGGGACCTGTCCGGCGTAGACCGACACGGGTGAAACAGTGGCTACGTTGGTGTGGCACCTTGGTCTGTACCGATATCCCTTGTGTTGCAACGAGGAGAATATGGGTCTTCTGAGGAGTCATTAAGCACCAACAACCTTAGAACCTTAAATGACACAACTTGGCCATTAGAACAGTAGCAGTATGCTACGCCCATTGAGGCTAAACTCTCGTGATGGTTCTGGCTGCAAGAAAAGATTGCGATGCTGGAGTTATGACCGATTGAGGGTAGTCGATGATATTGGGATCCTCTAAGAACCCGGTTACTTTGATAGGACAGGTATGAACCAACAAACTGAAAGAGGGTAGTACCTAGACCTCATGCTGGCCTAAACTTTAGGGGCTTGCCTTGTGTGACTTGTGTGCCTTACCATGTTTGCCTTTGTATCTGTTTGTGGTGCGCTTTATCATAACATCATAACATCATGAGCATTGCATGCATCCTGCATAAGGACTGACCATTTCAAAGACAAGAGGGTTTCACCTTTGCTCTGTTTTGTAGGACATCATGATGCCTGTGCGAAGGAATACTATCCGGTTCAACTTTGTTCATTCACCTGAGTTGCTTGAAGAGTTGGTTAGCAGAATTCCAAATACCACTTCCTTCATTCAGAGGCATGGTTCTCTTCTCAGTTTAGTCGCTGCAAAGCGGGATCAACAGTTGATGAGCGTTCTGACCCAGTTCTATGACCCTCTGTACCAGTGCTTCACCTTTCAAGACTTCCAGCTGGTCCCTACCCTGGAAGAGTTATCTGATTTGCTTGGTATACCTATCTTGGATCAGACTCCCTTTACTGGTTGGGAAAAGACCCTCAGGCTTGAGGATGTTGCTGCAGCTCTTCCCTTGACACATCAAGAGGTAATGGATAACTGGGTGACTAGAAGCGGAGTTAAGGGTTTCTTGGCCAAGTTTCTGATCGGTAAAGCTAACAGTTTCTGGAATGACCTGGACTTTAGGGCATATGAAGACATCTTGGCTCTCCTAATATATGAGTTAGTCTTGTTTCCTAATCCTGACAACTTCATCAATGTCACTGCCATAAGGATCTTTATGTCTCAGAATCCGGTGCCCACTCTCTTGGGTGACATCTTGCAACAACTTCATGCTCGTACTACCCGAAGACGAGGAACCCTATGGTGTTGTATCCCTTTGTTGGTGAGGTGGTTTATTTCGCACCTCCCTAAGTTCGTGCTGAAGAACCAAGAAGGAAGAGGTTGGGCTCATAGGTTAATGTCTCTCACCGACAAAGACATCATTTGGACTTGCAGAGGTTTGGATGAGATAGCTGTTATTGATCGATGCGGGGAATACCCTAATGTTCCTTTGATTGGTACCCAAGGAGGGATCTCTTACAATCCATGTCTAGCACTCCGTCAGTTTGGAAGAGCAAGAAGAGCAGGCCCCCATGAGATGTTGGTGCCTCACATCAGTTTTGAGTTTCAGGTGGATAGTGACGAGCTGCGTCGTAGGTCCATCAAGGCTTGGGACAAAGTTCATAAAGCTGACCCACAGGAGTTAGGGCCAAAGACTTCTTTACCTATGGAAGCCTACTACAAATGGGTTCGCATCCATGCTCAGAAGTTAGGTATGCCATACGAAGCCGTCAGACCCATCATTCTTGAGTCTCCTGACAAAGATGGTGTTCCTCCAACTGTCCTTCCTCCTCAAATACCTACTGATTATGAGACATTGAAGAGGTCTTGGTCGCAACTGCGAGAAGAGCGGGATTCTTACCGGGAAAAGTTCAACGAGCAGGAATTAAAGATCCAGAAGCTGACAAAGCAGTTTGAGAATGAGAGAGCTCTGAATGCCTACATCCGTACTGAGAAGAGGAGACCATGGGATCAATAATGAGCTCCGGATGTTCCTTTGCGGTTTTATTTCCCTTTTCAGTATTTCCTTTCATGTAACGCCTAAGGGCAACCTGTTGAATAATTTCAGTTTCAAAGTTGAATCTAATGAAGTGTGTTCCTTTTTGTTTACAAAGTTGATTCCCGATTGTCTTTGAAAACATAAATCATACGCATTCCATTCATCATGTGCATAGCAGGTTTTCCTCTTTTCAGGTTGCTTACCGTTCTTCGCTGTTTATTTCAGCATCATGAATCCTGACTCGTCCTCAACTGAGATGTCCATCAAGGCTCTTCAGGCGCAGAACGCGCAATTTCAGGAATTAATCATGGGTTTGGCTCAGGGCCAAGAGGAGCTGAAGGCTCTGCTCCTGAAGAAGGAAAAGAAGAAGAAGAGAAGAACTGTTCTGTTCAGCTCAGGCCGAAGGTTCGGCAATACTCTGCAGAATGAAGAGGCTGGTTCTTCTATTGGTAAGAGTACTCCTCAAGCAGAAAAAGGTCCTAGTCCGGTAGTCTCCGACAACGAGACTGATTTTGATGAAGAGCAATATCCTCCTGCAAAAGACCGTTACAAGCAGTTGGAGGACAGGTTGAATGCTATGGAGATACAACAGGTACCTGGGCTGGATTTCGGAGACTTGGGTTTATCTACTGGTGTAATCATTCCTCGTAAATTCAAAGCACCATCTTTCACTAAGTACGACGGGGCGTCTTGTCCCAAGCTACATCTCAGGTCCTATGTTCGGAAGATTCAACCGTACTCAGCGGATAAGAACTTGTGGATACACTTCTTCCAGGAGAGTCTTTCAGGGACTCATCTCGAATGGTTCTATCAGCTGGATGGGGCCAAGGTTCGTAACTGGGAGGAGTTGGCTACTGCTTTCTACAAGCAGTATCAGTATAATGTCGACCTTGCCCCTACACGTACCCAACTCCAGGGTATGTCGTTAGGTTCAAGTGAAGGTTTTAAGGAGTACACTCAGAAATGGAGAGATCTGGCTGGCAGGGTGCAGCCTCCGTTGACTGATCGGGAGTTAGTAGACATGTTCTTGGGAACCCTGTCTGGGCCATTTTTTAACCATCTTATCGGGAATTCGTCTGCAGGGTTCACTGATCTGATTTTGACTGGAGAGAGAATTGAGGCTGGGTTGAAGTCTGGAAAAATTCCGAAGGCTGTATCGTCTAGTTCTGAGAAGAAACCCTCCAAAAAAGAGGCCAGTGTGGTGTATGAGCCTAGAAGGCAAGACAAACCAGAGCGCCGCCAATCTGTCAACGCATTGGTGATTGCGAAGCCTGCCGCCGCTCCTTGGCAAGCTAACCAACCAAGGGCTGAGAGACCCAGAAGGGAATTCACCCGTTTGAGTATGACCTTGTCGCAGATCTTACCACAGTTGCTCTCAACCAACTTAGTAACCGTCAGAGAGGCTCCGAAGTTTGCAAATACTACATCTCCTAAGTACAATCCAAATGCCCGCTATGCTTATCACTCCGATAGCCCGGGGCATTCCACTGATGACTGTTGGGCATTAAGGAACAAGCTGCAGGACCTTATTGACACCAAGGAGGTACAGTTTGAGGCATCTGAGAAGCCTAATGTAGTGACAGCTCCCCTGCCTGCTCATGGAGTGAATGCTATTGGGGACGAGGATGAAGTGGATGAAGCTGAGTTTGATAGCTGGATCTACCCGGCAACCGACAATGGACCTAACAATTGGAGTACAAAGGACAATCTATCTGTTTCTCTTCTCACCGAGTAATGAATTCTCTTGTTTCAATATCTGTAATGAACAATAAATAAACTCTATGGCCCGGCGTCTTACCCGAGGCACCGTGGTTTCATTTGTGAGGGCATATAAATTGTCATTTCATCTATCATAAATGAAAATCTTGGACGTTTTCTCGCATTTCAAATCTTATGCTCCTTTTCTGTCTTTCCTTCCTTTACATATTTTTCAAAACAGCTGTATTTCCACACACACTCACTCATACAGGTTTCAATCCACTCTGGATCTCACTGATAACGACTCTGCTACTGCCAGTTATGACTTCGAAAATCCGATCAACTTAGCCGAAGACGAAGGCGAAGATGATTGCGAAGTGCCTGGCGAGCTTGCAAGACTGTTACTTCAGGAAGAGAGGGCAATTCAACCCCATGAAGAGCCAGTGGAAACAATAAACCTGGGTACTGAGGCAGACAGGAAAGAGGTAAAGATTGGTGCCAACCTAGAGCTCAGCGTGAAGCAACGGTTGACTCAGATGCTGCATGATTATATGGAGATCTTTGCCTGGTCCTACGAAGACATGCCCGGGTTGGATACCGATATTATGGTCCATCACTTGCCTACTAAGGAAGACTGCCCTCCAGTTAAGCAAAAGGTCCGCCGTATGCGTCCAGAGATGTCTGAGAAGATCAAAGCCGAGGTTATGAAGCAGTTTGATGCCGGGTTTCTTGCAGTGACTTCTTACCCTCAGTGGGTTGCTAATGTGGTGCCGGTACCTAAGAAGGACGGTAAGGTCAAAATGTGTGTCGACTACAGGGATCTGAACAGGGCCAGCCCCAAGGATGACTTCCCCCTACCTCACATTGATGTCCTTGTTGACAATACAGCTCAGCATAAGGTGTTCTCTTTCATGGATGGTTTCTCAGGTTACAATCAGATCAAGATGGCACCTGAAGACATGGAAAAGACTACCTTTGTTACTCAGTGGGGCACCTTCTGCTACAAGGTCATGCCTTTTGGGCTAAAGAACGCTGGGGCAACCTACCAACGCGCCATGGTTGCTTTATTTCATGACATGATCCATCACGAGATAGAAGTGTATGTTGACGACATGATCGCAAGGTCCCAGACTGAGGAAGAGCACCTAGATCATCTGCAAAAGTTGTTTGACCGGTTGAAACTGTACAAGCTGAGATTGAACCCGAACAAGTGCACCTTCAGGGTAAGATCTGGAAAGTTGCTAGGCTTCGTTGTAAGTGATAAGGGTATTCAAGTGGACCCTGCCAAAGTTAAGGCTATTCAAGAGATGCCAGTTCCTAGGACAGAGAAAGAAGTCAGAGGCTTTTTAGGACGCCTGAATTACATTGCTCGCTTCATCTCACACCTAACTGCTACCTGTGAGCCAATCTTCAAGCTACTGAAGAAAGATCAGGTAGTACGTTGGAATGATGAATGTCAGGCTGCTTTTGACAGAATCAAAGAGTATCTCCAAGAACCACCCATCCTTATGCCACCGGTTGAAGGGAGGCCTCTGATACTATATCTAACAGTGCTTGACAACTCAATGGGGTGTGTGCTGGGGCAGCATGACGAGTCTGGCCGAAAAGAGCACGCCATTTATTACCTTAGCAAAAAGTTTACCGACTGTGAGACCCGATACTCACTGCTCGAGAAAACTTGCTGCGCTTTGGTATGGGCTGCTCGCCGGCTGAGACAGTATATGCTGACTCACACTACCTTGTTGATCTCAAAGATGGATCCTATAAAGTACATATTCGAAAAGCCTGCTCTGTCTGGGAGAATTGCAAGATGGAAAATGATCTTGACGGAATACGACATTCAGTACACAACCCAGAAAGCCATCAAGGGAAGTGTATTGGCAGACCACTTGGCACATCAGGCAGTAGACGACTATCAGTCAATGAACTTCGAGTTTCCGGATGAAAGCATCATGATAGTGACTGATTGCGAAGTACCTGGACCGGATGAAGGACCAGAGGAAGGATCCCGATGGTCTATGCACTTTGACAGAGCCTCCAACTCTTTGGGAAACGGTATCGGCGCCATAATCATATCACCTCAAGGCACTCATACTCCGCTCACTGCCCGACTATGTTTCAACTGTACCAACAACATGGCAGAGTATGAGGCGTGCATCATGGGTCTTCAAGCTGCGATCGATCTAAGGATCAAGTTTCTGAGTGTCTTCGGAGATTCCACTCTTGTGATCAATCAGATCAAAGGAGAGTGGGATACGAAACATCCGAATCTTATTCCTTACAAAGAATCTGTGTTGACCTTGATCCCCCACTTCACGAAGATAACCTTTGAACACTTTCCGAGAGAAGAGAATCAGCTGGCGGACGCGTTAGCTACAATGTCTTCTATGTTTAAGGTTAAATGGGACAATGAGGCTCCCCGAATCATCATCTGGAAACTGGACGAACCGGCATACTGTTGTGATCTCGAGACTGAGTTGGTGACTGAGAAGCCTTGGTACCATGAGGTGAAGAGATATTTGGAAGCTCAGGAATACCCTGAAGGTGCATCTGTCAATGATAAGAAGTTCCTGAGGAGGTTCGCGACAAAGTTCTTCCTTAGCAACGGCATCTTGTACAAGCGAAACCATGATTCAACCTTACTGCGTTGTGTGGATAAGGCTGAAGCAGAAAGGATCATGGAAGAGCTACATGAAGGGACCTTTGGTACACATTCCAGTGGACATACAATGGCCAAGAAGATCCTTCGGGCAGGGTATTACTGGTCCACAATGGAAGCTGACTGCTACCAACATTCCAGGACATGCCATAAGTGCCAGATTTATGCAGACAAGGTGCATGTTCCTCCAGTTCCTCTGAATGTTCTGACTGCGCCTTGGCTGTTTGCAATGTGGGGCATAGACATGATTGGTGAGATTAAACCTACGACATCTAATGGGCACCGCTTCATCCTAGTGGCGATTGATTATTTTACAAAGTGGGTTGAAGCAGCATCCTATGCTACGGTAACCAAGACTGTTGTGGCACGATTCATTCGGCATAACCTGATCTGTCGATACGGCGTCCCAGAAAGAATTATTACAGACAACGGTACCAATCTGAATAATAAGATGATCACTGAGCTCTGCGAGCAGTTCAAAATACAGCACCACAATTCTTCTCCTTACAGACCGAAGATGAATGGGGCTGTAGAGGCAGCAAATAAGAATATCAAGAAAATCGTGCAGAAGATGACAATGACTTATAAAGATTGGCACGAGATGTTACCGTTCGCTCTACATGGGTACCGTACCTCAGCTAGGACGTCAACCGGGGCAACTCCTTTCTCTTTGGTTTATGGTATGGAGGCAGTCTTACCGATCGAAGTGCAAATACCCTCTCTCCGGATAATGAAGGATGCAAATCTGAATGAAGATGATTGGATCCAGACACGACTTGATCAGTTAAACCTTATTGATGAGAAGAGACTTGCTGCTATCTGGCATGGTCAGACGTATCAGAAACGGATGATCAGGGTATTTAACAAAAAGGTCAGACCACAGGAATATCAAGTTGGGGATCTGGTAATCAAGAGAATCATCCTTCCTCAGAGTGATCCAAGGGGCAAATGGACCCCTACGTACGAAGGGCCATTTATGGTTAAGCATGTGTTCTCAGGAGGAGCCATGATTCTAACCAACATGGATGGTGACGACCTTCCTCACCCCGCCAATGCAGACATAGTAAAAAGATACTACGCATGAAAAAAAGACCCGCTAGGCTGACATGCCTAGGCAAAAATTAGGGCTTCCCGTCGAACCAAAAGGGTTCAGGCAAAATGAAGGGATGAAATGAAAAAATCTGTACACCCGGCAAGTCGAAAACCTGAAAAGGCGGCTTGGGCAAAAATGGGTATCCCGGTGGACTGAAAACCCGAAAGGGCGGTCCAGGCAAAAGTTAGGGATAAAAGCGTAATACTATGTCTCATTGATCACTTTGCATCCAGAATTCGGTATCTACATCAAGTTCAGACGGCATCGATCAGTCAGCTTCATTCTTCGTTTAGGTCATCAAGTGATGAGACGCTCGGGGATATAAAGGTGATAGCAGAGTTGAAACCCAGTGGGATCATTCATTTCACACAGCTGTTTTATTTTGTACAAAATTTGTATAAACTCTTTTGTTCGGCGGCGTTCTCTTATTAGGACGTCAGCCTCTTGTACACAAAACGCCTATTTTCAGGCCATTCAAAAATCAATACAAATATATTTTTCAATTAAACGTGCCAATTGTTTTCTTTTCTGTTTTGTTTTGCGAAGAACTTCCAAGGTTCAATTTGTGATATATGCATTGACAATAATTTGCTAACTCATGAATATTTGCATACGAAACAAAGAATTAACTACAGGTAACATTAGAAACAGGGGCAATAAAAGAGTTGTCTAAGCAATCTAATTGTTCTGTCCTCCAAGGTACCAAGGTAGGTTCAGCTAAAGAACATAACCAGACACCTTAATTCCCCAGAGAGTGAGCCAGCAAGTCAGTGCACTCTCCTCAAGCAAAGTTATCAAATCTTAAGGAAGTTGAGTGTCCTCCAGCAGATCCCAACATTCCCCAGCAGTATACATGCATTCTTAACAAGCATCCCCGGCAGTCTTGGTCTAAAGATTGTTCCCCAGCCAGTATATCCAACGTTCAAAGGAATCACTTCCCCCGCAGTTCAAAACTTCCCCAGGAGAGTCCAATCCAGTTTCCCCAGGAAAATTGGAATTCGTCTCCCCAAGTAGTAAGCTTATCCCCAGTAGATTCTGGAAGCTTATCCCCGCAGAGCACGAGCGCGTCTCCCGGCTTTATTCAAAGAGTTAGTTCCTTACCAGGATATAACTGGGTTATCCTCAGCCAAAAGCCACAGAAAGGTCGTCGTCAACACAATTCTTTCTTATCCCCAGCGAAGTCTATCAACACTTCCAACACAATGATGGTATCCCCAGCAAGTTATTACCATCAACTCAACGAAGTAGCTCTCTCCCCACAGAGCATTGCTCCCCAGCAAAGTCACTAGAGTACTTTTCTCCCCGCAGAGTAATCCGTTCGCCAAGTTTATTCCCCAACGGAGTTATCTTCTCCCAACCGGTATCCTTGCAATTATCATCCCCAGCGGAAGCAAAATCCATTCTTCAACGTCATCCCAGGAGTGACTTCCTGGCACCCGTCAAGGATTTACTTTCCTAGACGAAAACATACATTCGTAAACATCACATACATCATTATAGCATGCATATACGCATCATGAACATACAATATCACTTATTCAGAGGGCATCTCGCATGTCATACAACATGACATCGCATACAACTAACGCTTGTCTTTTCAGGACAAAAGTACAAATTGATTACCATCAATGGTCGCAACTAAAGGTCCGATTCCTGAATCTTGCCAGGGTGTATCGGTTGATGACCAATTACCAGATCCGATTCCTGTATCTTGCCAGGGTGTGTCTGAAGAGTTCGAGGATCCGATGCCTGAATCTTGCCAGGGTGTATCCGTTGAAGACTAACATTACCAGATCCGATTCCTGTATCTTGCCAGGGTGTGTCTGAAGAGTTCGAGGATCCGATACCTGAATCTTGCCAGGGTGTATCCGTTGAAGACTAACATTACCAGATCTGATTCCTGTATCTTGCCAGGGTGTGTCTGAAGAGTTCGAGGATCCGATGCCTGAATCTTGCCAGGGTGTATCCATTGAAGACTAACATTACCAGATCCGATTCCTGTATCTTGCCAGGGTGTGTCTGAAGAGTTCGAGGATCCGATGCCTGAATCTTGCCAGGGTGTATCCGTTGAAGACTAACATTACCAGATCCGATTCCTGTATCTTGCCAGGGTGTGTCTGAAGAGTTCGAGGATCCGATGCCTGAATCTTGCCAGGGTGTATCCGTTGAAGACTAACATTACCAGATCTGATTCCTGTAACTTGCCAGGGTGTGTCTGAAGAGTTCGAGGGTCTGATGCCTGAATCTTGCCAGGGTGTATCCGTTGAAGACTAACATTACCAGATCCGATTCCTGTATCTTGCCAGGGTGTGTCTGAAGAGTTCGAGGATTCGATGCCTGAATCTTGCCAGGGTGTATCCGTTGGAGACTAACATTACCAGAATCAATTCCTGTATCTCTCCAGGGCACGTCTGAAGAATTCGAAGATCCGATTCATGTAACCAGACAGGACATATCTACACAAAACATCTGAAGACCAGCTCCTGCAACATGTCAGGTACTCATTTTTCTTTTGCAGGTACGCAAGTTATCGCTAAGGAATCTCCTACGCGATCAACATCCAGATGGCATCTATAAGCCCATCATCCTATTCATCAATCTCTAAATGGCATCTATAAGCCCATTCCATCATCACACTGCTACTATGTGAGTGCAAATTTCTGGGCACTCTAGTGTTCAATCATCTTCCACCTTCGGATTACGAAAGGCACGTCAGCCAATCTGCATCCTCAGGTCCAAGAAGATTGAACAGGGGCAACTGTTGTACCCCAAAATTTGCCCTCCCATATTCTTCAAGAATTGCCAAGTCAAAGCTTCAAGATTCCCCAAGGGTTGCACAGTGCAAGGGCCTCCTAAACAGTCAAAATTAGGGTTTTGGTTCTGATCAAGTAAATGAAGTTTCCAAGGGTCCAATCAAGTCCCACATGCCTATAAATATGGTCAAGCATCCTCATACCAAGTTTCAAGACTTTCAGCACAAAATTGCATATTCAAAACCCTAATTGCACTACAGTCAACTGTAGGGGCAAAATGGTCATTTGACAGTCAAAAGTCCAAATTTTTGGTCAACATCTCATTTTGAAGCCACAAACATCATTTGATCAATGCTTGATCATGATTCTCAAAGCTTGGCTCAAAAATCATCAAGATGCAAAAGTTTCCTTATTTGGACAGCTGAAAAAGTCAACTGTAAATTGACCAGGGCATAACTTTCACATGGATTATCAGAAAAATTCCATCCAAAGCTCATTTTGAAGAGAAAGACATTTCCTACAACTCCTCTTCATACTCCAAGTCCAAGAAATGCTCTCACAAAAAGTTATCAATTTCAACATTATAGGTCATTTTCAAAAGTCAACAAAAAGGGACTTTAAGTCAAAGGCCATAACTTGAGATTGGTAAATCAAAATGACATGGGACCAAAGGCATTGGTTATAGGACTCAAAGACCTTTCCAAAATGTCCAAGAACATGAGCAAAGCTTAAAAATTGAGCAAGTTATGCCTTGTGGAAGTTGGGAAATTTTTAGATATTTTGAAAAGTCAACATTGATTCAAATGACCTAAAATTGCTAATGGGCCTATTTTTCTTCCACAATTCATTATCCAAGGCATGTGCACGACCACTTGGCCCAAAGGGAAGTTTTTCTTCATTTTTTATTTATTTATTTGGATTTTTATTATTAATAATTCATTTAAATTAATTAAATACATGAAAAATACTAAACCTAAGTTTTTCAATCTTTTTATGCATGATATATACTCAATAATTCGTGCATGATCAGATATAGAAGGAATTGAAGTTAATTGGCCATAATTTGTACCAAATAGGCATGAAAAATATTTGAAAAGATCTTGGAAAATCAAATCTTGCAAATCATGAATGCCAAGGTTTTTGGTTGTTTTCTTTGACCTAATTCATTCCATACATAAGCTTGATCAAGACCTAATGCTCATTAACCTAAAAGCTGCGCAAGAACCTGAAGAAAAAACTTGAACTTTTTGCTTGAAAACTCAAAACTGAAAATACACTTGCAGGTTGTTTCAAGCCACAACACTGATTCCATTGCATTCCTGGGACATCAAGCAACGTATTTGGGTCAAAAGCACGACCTCTAACGCCCAGAATTGGTGAATAGGATTCACACTTTCTCATATTTTTTTCAGAATCGTGTTTTAAGATTTAGACATTTTCATTGCATATTTTTAATGGATTCTACTAATTGATGTGTTCTGAAGCTAACCATCTACTTTAATTGTGTTTTTGTGTATTATATACGATTCTACCCTTGATACATATTAGGGTTCTTGGAGGTCCAAATTGGGCGTTTTGAAAAGCTACAAAATTAGAACCTCATAATGCCATGAATGGATTCAGGGTGTTTGGACGAAAACAATGGCACCCTCGCGCCTAATTTATGAGGTCCCAGGGGCCAATCGCTATTTTTTAATAGGGTGTCTACAGGAACGTTTATAAAACCGTTGCCAATGTTGTGTTTCAGAAAAAAAATAAAGCAACGAAGAAGATGACCCCTGTGGCGATTAGTGATTGGCCTATTCAAATTTCACGCGAAAAGCGCCCCACTAACGTTTGCTTATTTTATATTATTTCTTAGTTATATTATAATCAAAAGGCGTTGGATGGTTCAGTGGAAGGCATAGGCGTTGGTAACGTTCAGGACCTGGGTTCGAGCCCCAGGTCCTCATCCTTTCCATATTATTTTTTCACTAACATTCCTATGCAGTTCAAGCCTTGAAGACCACCATGCATCCCTTGATTCAGATTGCCACGCGCCCACAGAGATTGATCCAGTGGCTCTGATCAGAGGAGCACCATGATCGTTGGTCAACACACCTGCACGCTGGCACAAAAGTCCACCAGGCTTTGCAACAGATGGGCCTAAATTGCTAAAGAAAAACCTCCAACTGGGGACAACACCCCCCTCAGGCTTGCAATATTTTTTTTATCCTTTTTTTTTATTTCAATTATTATTCTTTTTATTAATTAATTTAATATTTTCATAATATATAAAAAACACCAAAAAATCAGAAAAGATAAAAAAATAATAAATATTTTTATTTTAGTATTTTTGTAAATAAATTGCATTAATTAATTTTAGTTATTAAATTAGGTTTAATTGTAATATTTTCCTTAATAAAAATCTAAAATTGGTAGAATTAGGGTTTATAATCATTTTTATCCTTTTTTTCTTTTCTTTCATAATAATTAAATATTTCCTATTATTTATTTTTATAATTAAATGGCATGTAAATAATTAGGTTAAATATTAGGTTAAAGTTTAATCTTTTCTTAATAAGCTAAAAACAACTAGAATTAGGGTTAGCATTTTATTTCAATTAATTCTTTTTCATTAAAATCATATAAATACAAAAAACTAAAAAAATAATTTCTTTTCCTTCTTTATTAATTAATTTAATCATTTAATTCAATTTTGCAAAAAGGGGTCCAACGCCCTCGTTTTTAATTCTTATTTAATTCGCATGTTTATTTCTTTTCCGTATAATTTTTATGTACCTCTCCCAAAGCCGTGTAATTAATTTCTCGCACTTTACTTTCCTTTAATTCTTTATTTTTTCTATCAAATCGGGTTCTGGAAATTTTGGCGATGTGGACCCGCGCCTTTTGTAATAGCTTAGAACTTTACTTTTCTCGCACTTTTAAATGTTAATCAAGGCATGCAAGAATGAATGGACAAAAATAAAAACAAACGCTAGATCACCTATACCATGACAAGATAAAATATCTGAATCTGACACACAAATCACACACCACCCCTAGGGTACGCCTCACTGTTGCCTTGCCTCGAAAGGTGATCGTCGAGTAGAGGATGTTTTAGTAAGTCCTCATGATCCGGGAACCTGGCATGAGGGTAGCTTCTAAGGTGTCTTCCCATTGCTCCGGTGATCACCATGTCCCGAACCTCGAATTGACCCGAACACCTCCAACGGTGGTGCTACCTACCTCTCAATGGTGGGATGGCACTACTTTAAAGGACATTTACACAGACGAATTCCTTAGGGTAGGTAGACGACTCTAGATACTTGCTCTAAATTTCAAAACAAAACAAAATACTTTTCACACCAACACATTTTCAAAAAGCTTTCAAAAGCAAATTTTTCAAACACTCTTGAGGACCGATACAAGAGTCGAACTGGAATTTTCAAAGAAACTTTTTAAAACCCACAATTGAAAAGCAAACAAACCATTTTTGAAAACACAAATGAGCAAGTATCTAAGAGCCCATGGATAACCATGGATAGAAAGGGTGCTAATACCTTCCCTTTCTATAATCTACCTCCCGAACCGAGAGAAATCTCTTTAAGGAATTTTTCTGTGCTTTTGTCCTTTCCATTTGGAGAAAATAAAAGACGGTGGCGACTCTTGCTTCCGCGACATTTCGCGAACCAGCGTTAAACAGTCAGTTCCAGATCCACCGATCACAAGTACAATAGGGTAGACAAAACTCTTAGTTACTTGAGATCAACTTGCAAAAACACTTGCCTTCTTTTCAAAAACCACCCTCCACAAACACTTTCAAAACAAACTCCCAAAACATTTTGAAACATCTTTTCGAAAAGATGCACACCTTTGTAAAACATTCGAGTAAAGAATTGTTACAAGGGTAGCCTAAGACAAGGCATCTTCTTCTAAAACATTTTCAAAAAACACACACACATACACACCATTTTCAAGCAATCGAAAATCAAGGCAAGTGATCTAAAAAACCAAGTAACTAAGATCCCATGGATAACCATGGATGAAAAGGGTGCTAATACCTTCCCTTTTCATAATCTACCCCCCGAACCCACGAAATATCTCAAAAAGGTTTTTGCTGTGCTTTTTTAACCTTTCCTTTAGGATAAAATAAAAAGTCGGTGGCGACTCTTGCTCAACCGAACAAGTGCGAATACAAACGGAAAACTCACAGTCAGTTCTCCCACCGTATCACAGAACTGGCGACTCTACTGGGGATTGACTTAAAAGTGGGGTTACCTTAGGGTTTAGATCACCTTTACTTTCTTGCTTTGATTGACTTGATTGCTTTATCTTTTGGGTTCTTGTTTGGGTTTGTTGTAAATCCTACACCCGAATTTGGGGCACCTTCTTAGGTAAATAGCAAAAAAACTGTGAGGGAACTGTGCGGGGTATACCGACACGGTTGAAGCAGTAAGCTATGTTAGTGTGACATATTTGTGAGTACCGGTAACCCTTGAGTTCAATCAAGGAGAGTACGGGGCCGCTGAGTGATGTCGTGAAGCACTAACGAACTCTTAGAACCTTAATTGACCATCTTAGCCTTTTTAGGGGTAGTGAGATGACCGATTTTGGTGCAGGCCGAAGTTGGTAGATACTCGATACTACACTCATTTGAGGGTTGTTTTCTTGGAATATTTTGGTCGCCAGTTAAGTGGCTAAACCGAAACAATGAACACAGGAAATAATCCAATGATTTTGAGCTCCTTAGAACCCAATTTCTATTTTAGGACAGGATGAGCCAACTAACTTCAAGAGGGTACTTACCTAAACCCCATGCAAGCCTAAACCTAAGGATTTGTTTACGTTGTGTGAATATGTTTGTCTGTATATACACTCACTTGCTTGTCGCATACATGTACATAACATCATGACATCATACCATGGCATTTTCAATGACCATTTCAAGGATCTCGAAGGTTCTTTTGGTGCAGGGTTACGTTGAACCAGACATCTACCAAGGGGCAAGAGGTTTTTCCTCTAACCAATGCCAATCAAAGTTCAAGTGCAACAACTTGAATTAGTGGCTATGACCCACTTGACATGGTGAGCTTGATTCTAGTGGAAAGACATCCACTGATACAAAGTTCTCCAAACAAAGATCAAGTGTAACAACTTGAATCAGTGGCTATGACCCACTCGACATGGTGAGCTTGATTCTAGTGGAAAGACATCCGCCGGTGCAAAGTTCTCCAATCCAAGAGCAAAGTTCAACCTCTAACATTTTCTTGTGTTTACCCCAAGAGATCCTTGAAAGCATGCATCCACATATCATGCATTGCATTTTGACAGTCTTTCCTTTTTCAGGTTTCCTTACTCTCCTACTGTTTATTTCAGTAAGAGATGGCTCTAGAAAGGTCTGTCAAAGACATCCAAGACCAGACTGCTCAGCTGCAGGAAGTGTTCCTGAACTTGTCTCTGGGACAAGAAGAAATGAAAGCTCTCCTCACAAAGGGCTTGGAGAATTCCAACAATGCCAGGGGTGATCAGCTTGCGGAGCTGCAGTTTGATCTGACAACATTGAGGACCCAAGTGATGGGACAGTTGGTGGGCCAGATGGCTCTCATCCAAGACCTATCTCAAAGACAAGAGGAACTCAGAGTTCTTGTCCGCCAACTACTTCCAAACAACCAATTGGGGCAAACATCTGGGGTTGAAGAGCAAGTCACCGCTCAACCTCCATCCACTCAAGAAGACAAGGGGAAAGCTCCTTCGCTTGCTTCAGGGTCATAAGCCCATCAACAACCTCGCCAGTGTCAACGGGGTAATCGGCGTAAGCAAGAAACGTCGGGAAGGCAGTTCACAGAGAATGAAATACCATCATTCTTCATACTGAAGCGTCTGTTGGAGGTCAACCTGCTTACCCTAAAGGACCCTCCTCAGAAGCTCAATATCTCCTCTCCTAACTATCGTCCCGATGCATTTTGTGTTTACCACTCCTACAGCCCGGGACACGACACCAACGACTGTTGGGCCTTGAAGAACAAGATTCAAGATCTGATCGACATTGGAGTGCTGGAATTCATGCCAGACGGCGAGATGAAAATCTTCCGTTAAAGGGTTCTCCACTTGAAGTGACGAAGCTCAAGCTGAAAGACTTTTGCTTCTTTTTGAATTTTCAAAGTTGTAATTTCTTTTGCTGTCAAACAATTATCTGCTGATGTTAAACTCTGTTTTCATTAATGCATTGCATATGTTTGTCTTGAATTCATCCATTCGTTTCACTACTCTTATGCTTTTCTTTATGATATTTAACTCTTGATAAAAAGCTGCAAGCCTTTAGAGGGAGGATGACGAAACAATACCATGATCTTATACAGTATGCTTTTGAACAGACCTTGCTGATGATGTACAGGCATTTCTTTCAATTCCCAAACACTGGAGTTATAAGGAAGATAATCCCTAGTCAACCCCTTCGAGCCAAAGAAGTAGGAGTTTTATGTTCTAAACAATCAAAACCATTGATATAAACCTGGGGCAGGGTAGTATCTCAGTTAATTCAAAAGAAAACGCGCATTGAAGTCGCAAATTCTCAGTTCGTAACGCAACGACGTCAAAGAAAAAGAAAA
The DNA here is from genome assembly GCA_948472305.1 of Vicia faba. Lineage (NCBI taxonomy): Eukaryota > Viridiplantae > Streptophyta > Magnoliopsida > Fabales > Fabaceae > Vicia > Vicia faba. The sequence continues at coordinate 728,708,738 of OX451738.1, forward strand.
AGCATTCCTTTGGAATCAAAATACATGGGTGGTTCCCTATCACATAGACAGTCAATATCTCAAAAAAGAAAAAGCCCACTGAGCCAAAACCTGTAAAGGAAGCTCGAGAAAGCTGGGGCATCCCGCTGACTGTAATCTCGAAAATGGGAACAGTCAGGCTAAAGTTAGGGATAACAAATCAAAATCAAAATAGTGAGGTCATTACAAAATCCTCAACAACATGAAAAATGTTGAAAAAGAAAAAGGAGATGATGATTGTCTCCCAAAATTCAACTGGTGAACCATCGCCCAAAAGTCATTCCAAACTCAAAACAGAGTAAGACGCACAATTAACTGAGCTTAGGTATGAAGGACATCACGAAGAGCGGGTGGGTACAAACATACTTTGAGCCTTTATCCTTTTATTTCTTAAACCGAGAACCAAGCCACGTTACAACCCTTTAAAAGTCCTAACTGAAGCATGGGTTAGTTCGAAAGCGTACTGTTACAAAAGGTATCCTGACTCCTGTAAGGCTTTGCTCTAAATCTTGTGTTGATCTGTCTTATAAAAAGTTTTCTGCTAAAAAACGCATTTTTCAAAACTTCGAGACAAACATAAACTTTGCATTGCTTGAATATCACTGTCTGCATTTGGCTTTTTGTTTGACAGCGAAGAAATTCATACAGCGAATGTTCGGAGGAACGAAAACTCTCAGTAAGTTAAAATCACTTCAAAAGGATGACACTTCCAACGATAAATCTCCTATCAACAAGGGGCATGACATGTCACCATCCTATTAACCTGGGGCAGTCCAGTCAGGTTTCAACAGATCTCTCAAAGTTCGGTTAACCTGGGGCAGTCCAGTCAAGATTTCAACAAATCTCTCAAAAGTTCAGTGAACCTGGGGCAAGTCTCCGTCACCATCACTTGGGGCATTCGAATGTCAAAAGTGTTCAACGACTCCTTCATCACCTGTTGGAAGATATAGTTTTACACAGACGCATCATCAGGAAACCCTACACCGGTTCCTCTTCAATATCAAGACTTCTGAAAACAGTTCACGGGTTCTCCAGTAACGGATGTTAACCTATCACTTGTTCAGATTCTTCTCAAGACTTCTGAAAACAGTTTATGGATTCTTCCCAACAACGGATGTTAATCTGCCAACTTGTTCAGATGCAATTTTTGAAAACAGTTTACGGACGCTTCCCAACAACGGATGCTGCTCTATTGCTTATTCAACTTCAAGACTTCTGAAAACAGTTCACGGGTTCTCCAGTAACGGATGTTAACCTATCACTTGTTCAGATTCTTCTCAAGACTTCTGAAAACAGTTTATGGATTCTTCCCAACAACGGATGTTAATCTATCACTTGTTCAGATGCAATTTTTGAAAACAGTTTACGGACGCTTCCCAACAACGGATGCTGCTCTATTGCTTATTCAACTTCAAGACTTCTGAAAACAGTTCACGGGTTCTCCAGTAACGGATGTTAACCTATCACTTGTTCAGACTCTTCTCAAACTTCTGAAAACAGTTTATAGATTCTTCCCAACAACGGATGTTAATCTATCACTTGTTCAGATGCAATTTTTGAAAACAGTTTACGGACGCTTCCCAACAACGGATGCTGCTCTATTGCTTATTCAACTTCAAGACTTCTGAAAACAGTTCACGGGTTCTCCAGTAACGGATGTTAACCTATCACTTGTTCAAACTCTTCTCAAACTTCTGAAAACAGTTCACGGGTTCTCCAGTAACGGATGTTAACCTATCGCTTGTTCAGACTCTTCTCAATGCTCTGAAAACGGTTTACGGATTCTCCAGTAACGGATGTCAATCTATCGCTTATTCAGACTTCAAGACTTCTGAAAACAGTTCACGGGTTCTCCAGTAACAGATATTAACCTATCACTTGTTCAGACTCTTCTCAAACTTCTGAAAACAGTTCACGGGTTCTCCAGTAACGGATGTTAACCTATCGCTTGTTCAGACTCTTCTCAACGCTCTGAAAACGGTTTACGGATTCTCCAGTAACGGATGTCAATCTATCGCTTGTTCAGACTCAAGACTTCTGAAAACAGTTCACAGGTTCTCCAGTAACGGATGTTAACCTATCGCTTGTTCAGACTCTTCTCAACGTTCTGAAAACAGTTCACGGGTTCTCCAATAACGGATGTTAACCTATCGCTTGTTCAGACACTTCTCAACGTTCTGAAAACAGTTTACGGATTCTCCAGTAACGAATGTCAATCTATCGCTTGTTCAGATTCCAAGCCTTCACCTGCAGCAATCAGAGGACTCTCGCAATCCCCAGCCAGAGAACCTTCCAGAAGCTAACTCCACTCAGAGTCAAGTTTCATTATCCCCAGCGAAGCTAGAACTTCCAACTATCAATCCCCAAGCAGATTGAAGACTCTCATTCTCAATTCCCCACAGAATGTTCGAATATTCTCCGGTGAAGATCTCCTCAAGACAGGAATTCCCCAGTAGTTTGGCATACAACCCAAGCTTCTGACTTCCCCAACAGTGGTCCCAAGACTTCTCATTTTCAATAATCAGAAGATTCTTTCCCTCCACAGCAGCAGCCAAGGATTTGTTCTCCCCGGCAGCAGTCAAGATTCTTTTATCCCCAGCCATCCAGGATTCATTTGTCCTCAGCAAGACAGCTCTTCAGCTTACATGCGCATTCATCACATTCATGTCATAAACATTGATGTCACATACATTGCATCATGCATCATAACATTGCATACAACTAACCCTTTACCTTTTCAGGTAGGATCAGTCGACAGACACAGATAATCTTTCGAGATTCATCCAGAAATAGTTCAGATGTGACCCGGACACGGCAACATTCTAATACTTATTCCAGATTCATCCAGATGCAGTTTTACACGAGCTCATCATCAGGAAGCCCTACACTGGTTCCTCTTCAAGGCTTCTGAAAACAGTTCACGGGTTCTCCAGTAACGAATGTTAACCTATCACCTCTTCAGATTCTTCTCAAGACTTCTGAAAACAGTTTACGGATTCTTCCCAACAACGGATGTTAATCTACCAACTTGTTCAGATGCAATTTTTGAAAACAGTTTACGGACGCTTCCCAACAACGGATGCTGTTCTATTGCTTATTCAACTTCAAGACTTCTGAAAACAGTTTACGGATTCTTCCCAACAACGGATGTTAATCTACCAACTTGTTAAGATGCAATTTTTGAAAACAGTTTACAGACGCTTCCCAACAACGGATGCTGCTCTATTGCTTATTCAACTTCAAGACTTCTGAAAACAGTCCACGGGTTCTCCAGTAACGGATGTTAACCTATCACTTGTTCAGATTCTTCTCAAGACTTCTGAAAACAGTTTACGGATTCTTCCCAACAACGGATGTTAATCTACCAACTTGTTCAGATGTAATTTTTTAAAACAGTTTACGGACGCTTCCCAACAACGGATATGGCTCTATTGCTTATTCAATCTCAGATTCAAAAATAGTTTACGGATTCTCCAAACATGGATGACAATCTATTGCTTGCTCGGACCCCCAATTCATAGATGTTCCAAAGCATGGGTGCCTTTCTGATACTCATCCACTCACCATCGACATACAGTTCAGCATTACCAAATGGCATCTTTAAGCCCATTTCCAGATGGCATCTATAAGCCCATCCTCCTATCAGCAGCCGCCAAATGGCATCTTTAAGCCCATTTCCAGATGGCATCTCTAAGCCCATCCCCCGACAAGATTCTATCGCATCAGATGGCATCTTTAAGCCCATCACCAAATGGCATCTTTAAGCCCATTCATCTCTACCATCACATCACCGAGTGCAAATTTTCTGGGCACTCTAGTGTCCAATCTTCTTTTACCTTCAAGTCGCGAAAGGCAAACTTGCCAATCTAACTCTTCAGGTTCAAGAAGATTGAACAGGGGCAACTGTTGTACCCCAAAATTTGCCCTCGCATTTTTCCACAAGAAATAACAACTTCAGGCTTTTCCTGATTTTTTAGACTGGCTCAAGAATCGGTCAAACAGACTTTCTCGTCAGCCAAGCAAAATTAGGGTTTTACTGATTTTCATGACTCTGGAATGTTTCAAACAGTTGGTTTAGGGTTTTTGTTGATTTTGAGCTCAACTTTGATCAGGCGAACGTTCTTTGGCATTTAATCAGGAATTAGGGTTTTCGTGCGCGGTTCTTCAGAAAGATTTAATTCTACGGTGCTTTGCAAGTTGTTCTGGGATTTGGTTTGAATACGCATTGTTTGATTTAATCAGTAAAAGAAGGCATTTGGTTTGAATTCACATTTGTTTGTTTGAACCAGTCAAAGGATACATTCAGTTTGGATTTGCAGTGTTGGGTAAAAATCAGTGAAAAGGGAATGCACCTGATCAGTTGTTTTGATTAACTGTTGCTTTGCTTTGGATGATGGAAGCGCCAAGTTCATTATTTTGATCAACGTTGAATCAATGTTTAGTTGATTATTTATTATTCTAAAGATTAAATAGCTGGAATTTAATTTTCAGTTATTTTAATTTAAAGAGCTATAAATAATAAGTAAATAATTGAAAAAGGAGGAAATAGAATTAATTGGATAATAAAAACTTTTATTTATTTTTAAATTATTCGTACAATTATTGTTTATAATTTATTTACAACAATGATTTTACATTAATTTAAATTTAAATAAAAAGAAAACTATCCTAAACATTTTCTATTCTTCAATTCTTCCTCTGCTATCCCTCGCTCCAGTGCTCCATTTTTCATCTGCAAAAGAAAAGGAGAAAAGTCAATGACAGATAAATAAATTACAGTTCATCATTAAGGGCCACTGATTGGGATCAGTTAGCCCTCTCTGCAAATCACGGGATTTCTCCCGGTTCACAAAGAGGGACGAATTTTTATTTGCTAAAAATGAATGCACAAAAGTCAAAATTGCACAATTCAAAAATTGTCCAAACTACATAAGTTCAAATCTCAAAACTCCAAAGTGCAAATCAAACTACAAAGTCCAAACTGAAAAATTCAAACTTGCTGTCAAACTGTCACAAGGCTACCCAAGCTATCAAAGAAGAAGATTTGAAAAGATACAAAGTACAAGAAGCTGTCAAAAGAAGGGACAAATATGCAGAGGAAAATTGTTATGCAAACAAACTATCTCATTTTCATCATTTCCCAAGTGGCCCTTTCAGAAAAGTACAGCATAAAAACATTATTTTAATGCAAACTGTACTGGAGAGAGAAGAAGAAGAGAAAAAGAAAGCAGGTTACAAGGCTTTAGGCATGAAGGTAATATAAAGAAAAACAAAAGACAGTACAGTGGAGGAGGAAGAGAGCAAAAAAACCAATACAAAGAAAATATACAAAACTGATAAGCTTCCAAGTCCCAAAGAACCTTGAACCTGTTTGTTTACAAGCATAAGAACCAAAAGCCTTGAACCTGCATTAACTGAAACCTCCAGCCAAAAAAAAAACAGTTTCAAACCCAAGCCTCACCCTGCCTGTCAAATAACCAAAACCAGAAAAGCCTTAACAACCAGATAACACACAAGCCTGCACTTGCTGAAACCTCACAAACCTGTACCTGTACCATTCAAACTCCAACATAAAAACCAGTTGCAAAAAGGCCATTAACCTGCATTAAACCTGTGCCTCATACCTGCCTAAGCAGAACCTGTCAAAGGCCTAACATAAAACCTGTCCTGCCTTAACTATTAACATATAAACCTTTGTCAAAGACAGTGCTAAGCATAACCTGCCTATCATCACATTCAAAACAACCAAACCCAAAACAAGTTAACCTGTCAAGCCCCAGAACCTGCTCAAACATACCTTTCAACACCATCCAAATCAAATTCAAGCATAGCATTCAACTCACATACAAAGCATCCAAAGCCAAACCACAGAACCCTCAGAGGAATACTCATCATTGGGCCATAAACAAACAATAAGGCAAGGCAGGCAACTCAGAGAAGGGACAAAGAAGCACATTCAAGGCAACTCAAAGAAGGGACAAAGAAGCACATTCAAGGCAACAGAGAAGAAGAAAGAAGCAAATTCAGAAAAGGTTTTCAGGCCATAATCATCATCAAACCCTAATACAAGCAAAGGGTAACACAAACCAGTTTTCCCAAGCTAGCTTCCGTCATCACCGAACCTCCGCCAAAGCCGCCTCAGCGCCTCCAAGTGCCCTCCTTCTCCGTCTCCGAAAGGTAGAATCTCCTTTTATCTCTTTCTAAAATCACGCATAAACCAGAAACAAAACCAATAAATAAAAATGAAAACATGCAAAGACAGAATCAAAAACCTAAAAAATGTTCCAGTTTGTTACCATTTCGCGTTTTGGTTTAATCCATTCATGGAGGAAGGAAGCAGGGACGGTGGCGAGGGCTGGCCATAGACGGAGAGGCATTCTAAGGTGAAAGCGTGAGAATGATCGGAGAAGACGAAGTGGAATAAGCGAACGGCGCCTCTGTCTCAGTAAACCCTAACGTGCTTCAAATGAAAACAAAATATGAAAACCCTAAAACCTTTTGTGTCAAGACTTGGGCCTTGCTCTTTCTGCGCCTAAGCCCAACGAGTTTCCAGTTCACACCCCTTCTTTCTTTGTTCTTTTTATTTTTACTTGGGCCCAAGCCCATTTATTTCTTCTTTTCACTTCCTTTTTTTACAAACTAAAATTTTCTTTATTTTCTTTTAACTTAACTCTTTTGAAAAAAATATACTAGCTTTGTATATAAAAAAAAATAATAACGTAATTAAATAAAATACAAAATATGACAATAATACTTTAATATATAAAATACTTAAAAATACATTTTTTATACATAATTTAAATTCTTAACATTTAATTAAAATAATTTGTACATTAATACAAAATACGCAATATAATAAAAATGTAAAAACATTTTTCTTTCTTTTAAACCAAATACTTTCTTTTGTACATAATCAAGACAAAATACCTTTTTTTTAATACACATAATTAAGGATTTTTAACATTTAATTAAAACATTTTCTTTTTTGTACATATTAAAGACTATACAAGATTACAAAAGAATTAATTAAACAAATATTTTAATTTCTTTCTTTAAGTTAAACAATACTTAATAATACTCTCTTAAATTCACATTTTCCTAACCTGTAAATAATTACATATACAAATATACATACACGTACACTTACACAATGTACTTATACTTGATACATTATACATTTGCTTATTTTGTATATTTGTTACATTTACATTTGATCGTAAATTCGATTTGGTTGTAATCTATTGGACACTATATTCCTAAGTCTCATCCCCATTCGTAAATTTGTACCCCCACTCCTGGATACTTGTTTTGTAATAGCGTAGACTTTAAAATCTTGCAATTTACCGCTTTCAATTATACCATGGTTAGACCTAGGGTTGGCATGTACATAAAATCAAACGCTAGATAACCTAATACAAGACAAATACATGAAATCAATACACAATCACACTTGCACCCTCTAGGGTAATCCCACGTGTTGCCTTCCAAAATGGGCCATGCTTGCACGTCGAGTTTCTTTGTCAAAACAAATTCAAATGATCATAAGTCCCTCGATGACGCTTTCGAAAGTTGCCTAAACGGAATGATCATAGTCCCTTCAAAGCAAATTGCCAAAGGCACTTGGCACAATTGCATTCATGGTCCATACGATGACCCGCGCCCGTCCCGTTAAACATCTTAAACGCAAGATTGTCCATCAAATTCAATGGTGGAACAAAATTGTTAAAAAAGGGTTGAAAACATAGAGAAAACCTTTGAGTACAATAGGGTAGACAAAACTCTTAGTTACTTGAGATCAACTTGCAAAAACACTTGCCTTCTTTTCAAAAACCACCCTCCACAAACACTTTCAAAACAAACTCCCAAAACATTTTGAAACATCTTTTCGAAAAGATGCACACCTTTGTAAAACATTCGAGTAAAGAATTGTTACAAGGGTAGCCTAAGACAAGGCATCTTCTTCCAAAACATTTTCAAAAAACACACACACATACACACCATTTTCAAGCAATCGAAAATCAAGGCAAGTGATCTAAAAAACCAAGTAACTAAGAGCCCATGGATAACCATGGATGAAAAGGGTGCTAATACCTTCCCTTTTCATAATCTACCCCCCGAACCCACGAAATATCTCAAAAAGGTTTTTGCTGTGCTTTTTTTAACCTTTCCTTTAGGATAAAATAAAAAGTCGGTGGCGACTCTTGCTCAACCGAACAAGTGCGAATACAAACGCAAAACTCACAGTCAGTTCTCCCACCGTATCACAGGCACATTTCCTTGACTATCTCGAAGACAAGGAAATGCTCGACAAACTAACAGCTCCCAGGAGGCAGATGAACCCTCTCGAATACAATAACTTGGGAGGGGCTCCTCACCGCTAATATGCCCTCTCGAGCAGGCGGATGAACCTTTCGATCCTGACCCCCGCCCGTCCATGGTATTCCCCAACATATTTGTGCTCGCCCCCCGCGAGAAACTGCTCCCTTCAAAGACTTCGACCCTCTATCCCGACCAAGCCTTTGATAACAAGAACTGGACTCAAGTCATCACCCTCTAACTCAAGGACAATAACTTGGGGTGCTCCTGATCTGGACTGGGCCTACATTTTCCCTACAAAAAGAAGGCCCAAACGGCCCAAGTTAGAGATTGTGGGGCACCTCCCCAGCTAACCATTAGGGGACATGGCCCACCACTTCTCAGCGGACACATCAAACTGCCCACCGGGAATTTTGGGTCCAACCCTATTCTCGCGGAGCGGTTGACCAGGGGGGAGTCCACTTGCTGGACTCCATACTCACGTAAACCCTGGCAGTTCCCGTTATTGGGCCTCTGCGTGGCCCAATAGTGGGGACCTTAGCCCAGCGCTGAGGGCTATAAATACCCTCTCTCATGAGAGGGTCAGGTATTCATTCATTCACACCTACATACTTACTTACTTGCTCATTCCGTCTCTCACTTTGCCATCGGAGTGTCTTGCAGGTACCCCTCCCATCTCCTTCAAATCCAATTCAAATCCAGTTGCGATGGTCCAACTCTGATCAGGTACGATCAATAGATGTAGTAACTATTACCTTTTGAAGCTAACCATTTCTTTGCTTTTCATTCTTATCAACATTGTGTTGAGAACTGACCTATAAACACAATAGAGCAATATTCAAGGCAAAAAATTGTAGTATGAGTGGATGCATACTCACATGTGTCAACTCATTTTAGTGACAAAACAGGGTATGAGTTGACACAAGGCCTTATTTGTCGATACATACTGCTATCCATACCCAAAAATAGAAAGACAAAAGGTTTATGAGTCGATATAAAACACGAATGTGTTGACAAAAACAAGAAATGAGTCGACACATACCCTTACTTATCGACTCATACTGAGCTGATTTTGGTTTTACAGGAATAAGAAAGGTTATGTGTCGATGCAAAGATGCATGTGTCGACACATAATGGTTAAAAAATATTTATTTTCCTTTCTTTTACACTATTTCTATATTTTCTATATATTTTATTCAATATTCGATATGATTGTAATAGGTAATTAGGACCTTTATTGCTTTCCACCCCCGATTTGTAAATTTGTATACCCCATCCCCAAATGATGTAATAGCGTAGAACATTTATTTTCCGTAATATATGGCTTTTATATAAAATGCTAGTAATTAGGGTTTGTATGGAAAGATAAAAAATCAATACTTAGACAACCCTAATTCAAGAACAACAATGCATGAAAAATAAACACTTTGCACACTTGCACCTCTAGGGTAACCCATACTTGTTGCCTTGGATAAAAATAGTCATGTCCCTCGAACGTGGGATTCTTTAGCAAAGACCCTCAAATACAAGATCGTAGTCCCTCGATGACCCTTCGATGTTGCCTTCATAAATGATATTAGTCCCTTACGACAAATTTCTAAGGTATCCTACAATGTTGCCTTCTATGACTATACGATGACCCATGCCCGTCCATTCACATCCAATGATAGGGCTTCTTACCAATCAATGGTAAGATAGCAACATCTAAAGTAGGAGGAAAAGAACTAAGACTTTTCGAGTAGGTAGAACGCTCGTAGTTGCTTGCTCACAACATTTCAAAACATCTTTCAAAAACACCAACACTTTTCCATGAAATATTTTCAAAAGTCAACACTTTGTATGCATTCTTATAGAGACGAGAATCATTACAAAGTTCGCCCAAACAAAGGCGCTTTCAAAAATTCTTTCAAACAAACACAAACACATTTCAAATAAAGCATTTTCAAAGTGAGCTAGCAACTAAGAGCCTGTAGATAAACTACGGATGAAAAGGGTGATAATACCTTCCTTTTTCATAACCTGCCCCCTGAACTCAAGAGAATATCTCAAAAGGTATTTCATGTTCTTTTCACCCTTTCCTTTATTGGATAAAAGAAAAGTCGGTGGCAATTCTTTCTATCCGCAACAATTGCAATAAAACGCAAAACCCCTAAGTCAGTTCTCCCACCGTATTACAGAACTGGCGACTCTGCTGGGGACCAACTTAAAAGTGGGGTTACCTTAGATCTAGATCACCTTTAAATACTTTCATTGTTTGACTTGTTTTATTTACATTTTGGGTACTTGTTTGGGATTGTATTGATCTTCTATCCGGATCAGAGAAGATTATTAGGTAAGTAGCAATAGATTGTAGAAATTGTACGGTGTAGACCGATATGGTTAAAGCAATGGCTACATTAGTGTGACGCAGTTGTTGGTACTGATATCCCTTGCGTTGAATCGAGAAGAATATGGGGCCGCTGAGCGGTGTCATGAAGAACTAGCTGACTGTAGAACCTTTAATTGAACAACTTGGCCATTAGGAAGTAGTGAGATAGCCGACTTTAGTGCAAAGCTGAATATTGGTTGATACTCGATACTACACTCATTGAGATCAGACTTTTGGGATGTTTTGGCTGCAAGAAAAGATTGATTGTGCTAAAACAATGCCTAATGAAGAAAGATCAATGATATTGAGATTCCCTAGAACCCGATTACTTTGTAGGACATATTGAACTAACTAAACTTCAAGAGGGTACTTACCTATGAAACCCATGCAAGCCTAAACCTAAGGTCTTTGTGTGATTTGTTTGTGATTATTATTCATGACATCATAAACATCACAACATCATAAGCATTCTCACTAACCATTTCAAGGATTTAGGAGTTTATCTTTGTTCAGTTTTGTAGGTCATGACTTTCACTCGTAGGAATACCATCCGAGTCAACTTCGTGAAAGTGCATCCTTAACTTCAAGAGTTAGCATCAAGAGTGCCTGGAGATTCTCCCTTCACCAAGAAATACGGTCGACTTCTCAACTTGGCTACCTCAAACTTCCAAGAAGAAATGATGTGTGTGCTTTTCCAATTCTTTGATCCTATGTATCATTGCTTCACCTTTCCCGACTCTAACTGGTGCCTACGTTAGAAGAATTCTCTCAATTGTTAGGAGTGTCCGTGCTTGATCAAATACCATTCACCGGTTTAGAGGAGACTCCAAAGCCTTAAGTTATTTCCAAATCCTTGCATTTGAAGAGATCTGACATTGTGACAAATTGGGAGATAAGAAGTGGAGTCAAGGGTTTCTTAGCCAAATTTCTAATGAAGAAGGCTCATTTGTTCTGGGAAGATATGGATTTTTGAGCTTTTGAGGATGTCTTGGCCCTTCTAATCCATGGTTTGGTTCTATTTCCCAATTCGGACCAACTCGTAGATGTTAATTCCATCAAGGTTTTTCTCTCTCGTAATCCCGTACCTACCTTGCTTGGAGACATTCTACATTGTTTCCACACTCAAACCATGAAGAAAAGGGGTACTCTTTTGTGTTGCATTCCATTACTGTCTAGGTGGTTTATTTCGCACCTACCTCGACCAACATTAAAGAATGAGTAAGGCTTGAGATGGTCTCAAAGAATGATGTCACTCTCGCACTCGGATATCCATTCGTGTTCTCGGTCTTTGGAGGATATTACCATCATTAACCAATATGGGGAATTACCTAATGTCATACTCTTAGGCATTAGGGGAGGTATCAACTATAACCCTTATCTTGCATTACGAGAGTTTGGATATGCACGAAGAGATGGTCCCCATGATGCGCTCAACCAAGGTTTGGTATTCGACTACGAGGGCGATGACCAAGGCTATCATCAAAGGTTCATAGCTTGGAGAATGGTAAACAAAGTGGATGGTGAGATGTTGGTGCATAAAAATTACACCCCCTTGAGCCTTACCTTAAGTGGATACAAACTCGTGCTCAAAGTCTCGTGATGCCTTACCCCGCCATCCTACCTGTGATTATGGAGCCCGTTGTTGACGAAGACACCTTACACTCTTCTTCATCCTAACATGCGAACTACTCTCAAGGAATTTCAAAGAACATGGATTCAACTTAAAGGAGAGCTAGACACCTTTAAAACCCAGTTCTGCACAAGCGAGAAGAAGGTTTTGGAGCTTACAAGATAGCTTTATGAAGAGCGAAGTTTGAACACTTACATTGCACCGAAGAGGATGCGCTCATGGGAAGCCTGATTCTTTTTTGTTTTAGGAGTTTATTTTGCATTATTTTTGTTTCCTCCATTGTAAGCCCGGGAGGCATTTCTAATTCATATCTTTATTAATGAAGTTCATGTTTGTTATTTTCTCTTTGTTTAGCAAACTTAAATTTCCTTAAATCCTTTAAAACATTTGCATTTGCATTATATGCATCATGACATAAGCAGGTTTTCGACACAAGTTGCCTCATCTTTCTACTGTTTATTTCAAGTAAGATGGATCTTGAGAAGACTGAAAGACTTGCAATTACAAAATTCTCAGTTTCAAGAAACATTGCTCACCTTAGCCAAAGGACAACAAGAGCTGATGGCACTTCTGGTGGTGAAGAAAAATACCAAGAAGAAAGCCTTGATCAACATGGGGAAAAGATTTAAAGGCCCTGTCCGTCAAGTGCAAGTGGTTAAAGAGTCATTCGAGGAGGATGAAAACCAAGACGAAGATGCAAGGAGTACCCGTGCTAGGGGTGCAAACAATCAAGCTTCTCAAGATGAAGATTACTTTGACGAACAATATACACCGACTCAGGATAAGTACAAGCAACTAGAAGAAAGGTTGAAAGCTGTGGAAATCCAAGTTGTACCTGGCTTGGATTTTGGTGATTTGGGATTAGTTCTTGGGGTAGTCATCCCCCAAAAGTTCAAAATTCCAATATTTGCTAAGTATGACAGAGTTTCGTGCCAAAAGCTTCACCTAAAGTCCTATGTCCACAAGATACAACCACATACTGCTGACAATAAGCTTTGGGTCCATTACTTTCAAGAGAGTATGGCTGGGACACAACTAGAATGGTTTTACCAGTTGGAGGGTTCCCGCATTCATACATGGGAAGATATGGCCACTGGTTTTTATCATCAATATCAGTACAATGCTGATTTGGCACCAACTAGAGTTCAACTTCAAGGGATGACAATTGGTACTAATGAAGGGTTTAAAGAGTATGCACAAAAAATGGAGGGATATTGCTGGTAGGGTCCAAACACCACTAACTAATAGATAACTAGTTGATATGTTCATGGGTACATTAACTGCCCCATTTTCAACTTGTTAATTAGGAGTTATTCGTCTGGTTTCACCGAGTTAATCCTAAACGGTGAAAGGGTCGAAAGTGGCATTAAGAGTGGAAAAATTCCCATGACATCTGTTTATGCATCCAACTCTGTAAAGAAGCCCTTTACCGGGAAGAAAGAAACCAATGATGTGTGTGGGGCAAGGTCCCGTATCAAGAAGGATCACCGACCCTCTGTTAATGTCGTGTTAATCTCCAACCCTCCATCTGCTCAAAGACAATCATTCAACCATCAACGATATGAAATTCCTTGAAGATAGTTTAGGAGAATTAACATGTCACTTTCCCAAGCCTTGCAACACCTGTTGAAGGCCAACTTAGTGACATTGCATGATCCACCATCAAATCCCAATGTCTCATCACCAATGTACAATCCTAATTCCAAATGCGCATATCATTCCAACAGCCCTGGGCATGAAACTGAACAATGTTGGGCTTTAAAAAACAAGATTCAAGATCTTATCGACAAAAAAATTGTCGAGTTTGATCAACCTATAACTCTAAATCTGATAACTGCACCAATGTCGAACCATGGTAAAGGTGTCAATGCAATTGATGACATTACTTTTGTTTCCTCCGTTGAGGATTTGACTACTCCATTGACTACTGTGAAGGGAGATTTGTTGAGAGCTAGGGTGTTCCCTGGCTATTTAAAAGACTCTGATTGCTGTTTTGAACAAATAAATGGATACAAGTGGCTGAAAGAAGGTGTTCAATGCCTGATAGATAGTCACGAGATTCTATTTGAAAGAATTCCTACCATTAAAAGTTTGACCAATAAAGCTGAAGACCTTTCCATCATAACAATTTCCAACAAACCTCTTAGGATCTCCTCAAAGGATCCTATTAGGATTTCAAATGAATCAACAATTTCTCCTTTAATAATCACTGCCCCTGGGCCGATTCCTTACTTCTCCGACAAAGCGGTTCCATGAAACTATGGTGCCGAAGCTTACTATCATGGAATAAAGCAAGATTCATGGATCAATGAAGACAAAACCAACGATGTTACAAATATTGTTGGTTCTAGCAAGGTGACGAGAACAGAGAGGATTTTATCTCCTAACATTTCACCACCAACTTCTATGACGACGCCTGTCTGCATTACCATTGATAAGCCTAGTACTAATACTAGGGGTAAAGAAAAAGTAAGTGAGCCTGCTGGGATAGAGGCACCTGCCAACAATGTTGATGCTGAAGAGCCCTCCACTTGAGAGATGGAGGAAATCCTGAAAATTATAAAGAAGAGTGATTTTAAAATAGTCAAACAGTTAGGGAAAACCCCCTTCAAAATCTCCATGCTGTCATTACTACTCTGTTCCGATGCTCATGCCCAAGCTTTAATCAAGTTTTTGAAGAAAGCTCATGTTCCTCAAGAGACTACAGCTGACCAGTTTGAGAATTATGTGGCGAGTTTAACGGCTGACAACAGATTAGGTTTCTCTGACGTTGACTTGACTCCTGTTGGAAATAATCATAACAAGGCTTTACCTGTCTCTATTGAATGCAAAGGAACTACCCTAGCTCCTGTCTTAGTTGATACTGGTTCATCTTTAAACGTGTTACCCAAAGGTTATTTGGACCGGCTAGATTGTGAAGGCCTGGTGTTGAAACCAAGTGATATAGTTGTAAGGGATTTTGATGGGTCTAAAAGGATGGTTCATGGAGATGTGGATCTCCCCATTAAAGTAGGATCATAGATTTTCAACTCTGCCTTTTATATAATGGACATACGTCCCGCCTACTCTTGTTTGCTTGGGCGCCCTTGGATCCATGGGGCAGGGGAAGTAACATCCATCCTTCATCAAAAGTTAAAATACCCAATCAAAGAGAAGATTGTCACTGTTTATTGCCCGCTTCATAAAAAAGAAGTTAGAGGATTCTTGGAAATGGATGGTTAATTTATAGAAACTCCGTGCCAGGCTTTCGAAGTTGTTCCTCCTATGGTTGCTTCCACCAAAATCTCCTCTGACATATCAAAAGCTGATGAAGTTGTACCAAGAATGGTTTCACTTAAAGATGCCCGTGTCGTGGTCGAATATGGAACTGCACTATCTGGGGACAACCCCCCAATATTCTGTTTAAAGCAGACAAATTTGGGTTGGATTTCACCATTAAAGCTCAGAAAGTGGTCAGGCGCGCTCGCATGGGAAAGCCACCTTTGCGCATCGGAAATCATGAAGTAAACACTGTGGAAGACTCTGACGGTGGATGGGCTTTTGAAGAATGGATCTACCCTACTGCCAGAGGAAAGCTCAACAACTGGCATGCAAAGGACTTCACTCCAATCTCCTTCAATGAGGAGTAATTACTGTTTACTATTTTCTATCAATTCAAGAACTTTTGTCTGTAATTAATTCCAAACAATGACTTTTAAGCCATGTGCCTTGCCCGGGGCACCATGGTCCATTTGTTAAGGGTTTTGTTCATGTTCATTTATCATATGATCATTTAATGAAAAACATTGGACCTTTGCATTCAAATTTTATGCTCATTGTCTTTCTTTTTCTTTATTGCATTTTTCAAATAGCCATGTATCTTACATGCACACACACTTGCATATCCTCATCCACTCCGGATCTCATTGCCAACGACTCTACTATTGTCAGTTATGACTTTGAACATCCAATTAACCAAGCCGAAGATGAAGGCGAGGAAGATTGTGAAATACGAGGGGAACTAACCAGAATTCTAATGCAAGAGGAGAAAGCTATTCAACCTCATGAAGATCCAGTCGAAGTT
The DNA here is from genome assembly GCA_948472305.1 of Vicia faba. Classification (NCBI taxonomy): domain Eukaryota; kingdom Viridiplantae; phylum Streptophyta; class Magnoliopsida; order Fabales; family Fabaceae; genus Vicia; species Vicia faba. Next base: position 728,725,133 of record OX451738.1, read on the forward strand.
ATCAACCTAGGTACCGAGACAGACAAGAAAGAGGTCAAGATTGGTGCCAACTTAGAAGATGATATAAAGAGCAGGTTGGTCCAGATGCTATATGACTATGTTGAAGTGTTTGCTTGGTCGTATAAAGACATGTCAGGGTTGGATACTGACATTGTGGTTCATCATCTACCGACAAAGGAAGATTGCCCTCCTGTCAAATAAAAGGTTCGTCGGATGCAGCCCGACATGTCTGAAAAGATAAAAGCCGAAGTGATGAAACAATTTGATATAGGTTTTCTAGCTATGACATCATACCCTCAATGGGTGGCAAATGTAGTCCCCGTGCCGAAGAAAGATGGGAAGGTTTGTATGTACGTAGACTATATGGATTTGAATAGGGCAAGCCCCAAAGATGAGTTCCCTTTACCGCATATTGACACCTTAGTTGACAACATGACTCAACATAAAGTCTTCTCCTTCATGGATGGATTTTATGGCTACAACCAAATCAAGATGGCTCTCGAAGACATGGAGAAGACCACCTTTGTTACGCGATGGGGCACCTTTTATTACAAAGTCATGCCTCGGATTGAAGAATGTAAGGGCAACATATCAAAGAGCTATGGTAGTTTTGTTTCATGATATGATCCATCATGAAATGGAGGTCTATGTGGATGATATGATTGCAAGGCTGCAAACTGAAGAAGAGCACCTCGATCACCTACACAAGCTTTTTGAGAGGTTGAAGAAGTACAAGTTAAGGCTGAATCCTAACAAGTGCACTTTCAGAGTAAGGTCTGGAAAACTTCTAGGTTTTGTGGTTAGTGGTAAAGGTATTGAAGTTGATTCTGTAAAGGTTAAAGCCATTCAAGAAATGCCCTTTTCCCATTCAGAGAAAGAAGTTAGAGGATTCTTGGATCGTCTTAACTATATTGCCCGCTTCATATCACCTAACTGCTACTTATGAGACAATCTTCAAACTCTTGAAGAAAGATTAAGTAGTTAAATGGAACGACGACTGCCAAGTTGCCTTCGACAAAATCAAGGAATATTTGCAAGAGCTTTCTATCCTTATGCCTCCAATTGAATGAAGACCCTTGATCATGTATTTGACTGTGCTAGAGAATTATATGGGGTGTGTGTTGGGCTAACATGACGAGTCTGGCCGAAAAGAGCATGCAATATACTACATGAGCAAAATTTTTACCGACTATGAAACCAAATATTCATTGCTCGATAAAACTTATTAACCTCTGGCATGGGCTGCTCGCCGTCTAAGACAGTATATGTTGACTCATACCACTTTATTGATTTCTAAGATGGACCCTATCAAGTACATATTCGAGAAGCCAGCTCTCTCCGGAAGAATAGCTAGATGGCAAATGATTCTGACTGAATATGACATCTAGTATACCATACAAAAGACCATCAAAGGAAGTGTATTGGCATATCATTTGACCAATCAAGTTGTTAATGGTTACCAGTCTATGAACTTTGACTTCTCGGATGAGAATATTATACTAGTAATTGACTATGAAGAACCTGGACCGTATAATGGACCTGAACAAGGATCTCAATGGACTATGATTTTCGATGGGGCTTCGAATGCTTTGGGAAATGGAATTGGTGCTGTGATTATTTCTCATGAGGGTTGCCATACTCCTTTCACTGCTAGATTGTGTTTCAATTGTACGAACAACATGGCTGAGTACGAAGTGTGCATTTTGGGTCTAAAGGCTTCCATTGACTTAAGGATCAAGTTCTTGAACATATTTGGAGATTCTGCTCTAGTGATCAGTCAAGTCAAATGAGAATGGGACACTAAGCATCCTAACCTTATTCCTTACAAGGAGCTTGTGTTAACCCTGATACCATACTTCGAGGAGATCACCTTTGAACATTTCCCTAGAGAAGAAAATCAGTTGGCTGATGCCTTGGCAACAATGCCTTCCATGTTCAAGGTCAAATGGGACAACAAAGCTCCTATGGTTACAATCGAAAGACTTGACAAACTTGCACACTGCTATGAGCTTGACACTGACGAAGAGAAACCATGGTTCCATGAAGTAAGGAGATATCTTGAAGCACAAAAGTATCCTGAAGGAGCTTCTATCAATAATAAGAAATTCTTGCGAAGGTTCTCAAGCAAATTCTTCCTAAGCAATGGAATCTTGTATAAGCGAAACATGATTCTACTATACTCCGGTGTATGGACAAGAAGGAGGCAGAGAAAATTATGGAAGACATGCATGATGGAATCTTTGGGACTTACTCTAGTGGACATACTATGGCCAAGAAAATCCTGAGGACTAGTTACTATTGGTCCACAATAGAAACTGATTATCATCATCACTCAAGGACTTGTCACAAGTGTCAAATATATGCTGACAAGGTCCATGTACCCCCAATTCCTTTGAATGTCATGACCGCTCCGTGGCCGTTTACAATGTGGGGTATTGACATGATTGGAGAGATCAAACCTACTGCTTCCAATGGACACCATTTCATCCTTGTTTCCATTGATTACTTTACCAAGTGGGTCGAAGCTGCCTCATATGCCTCAGTTACCAAGAACGTTGTAGCTAGGTTTATCAAGCATAACCTCATCTACCATCACGGTATCCCTGAAAGTATCATCACTGATAATGGAACCAATCTCAATAATTCTATGATTATGGAACTTTGTACTCAGTTCAAAATCAAGCATCACAATTCTTCTCCGTACAGACCCAAGATGAATGGTGTAGTGGAAGCTGCCAATAAAAATATCAAGAAGATTATGCAAAAGATGGTGGTAACATATAAAGACTGGTATGAGATGTTACCATTTTCTTTCCACGGCTACCGTACTACAGCTCGAACGTCAACTGGGGCAACTCCTTTCTCTTTGGTCTATGGTATGGAAGTTGTCTTGCCTATAGAAGTTCAAATTCCTTCCCTAAGGATTATGAAAGAGGCAGATCTAGGCGAAGAAGAGTGGGTGCAGACTAGGTTGGATCAGCTAAACTTGATCGATGAGAAGCGACTGGCTGCTGTTTGTCATGGTCAGATGTATCAAAAGCGTGTGATCAAGGCGTTCAACAAAAAGATTAAGCCTCGAGTGTATCAGACAGGTGACTTGGTAATAAAGTGCATCATTCTCCCACAAGGCGACCCCAAGGGCAAATGGACTCCCACTTATGAAGGACCATTTGTTGTAAAGAAAGTTTTCTCTGGTGGAGCCATGATGCTAACAACTATGGACGACAAAGATTTCCCGTATCCTGTGAACGCAGAGATAGTCAAAAAATACTATGCATAAAAAAGGACCCGCTAGGTTGACATACCTAGGCAAAAATAAGGGCGTCTCAGCGAACCAAAAAGGTTCGGGCAAAAGTTAGGGATATATGCAAAAGATTGTAGACCCTGCAAGTTGAAAACCCGAAAGGGTGGCTTGAGCAAAAAAGGATATCCTAGTGGGCTGAAAACCCGAAAGGGTGGTCCAGGAAAAAGTTAAGGATTAAAGCGTATAACTATGTCCCGTGAAATCTCTACAGCCAACTTTATTACCAAGGCTCGAGTTCAAATGATCCAAGATCAATCCAATCAACTTCTTTCAACAGCAAGGGATGATGTTCGAAGACATAGGGGCAATAGTAGAGTTGGAACACAATGAGATCACTTCCACATGGCTATTATTTTTGCTTTCACTTTGTATTTCCTTTCATTCTTTCGATGATTTCCTCTTACTAGGATCTCTGTCACTTTGTATAAACTCTATTTGTTCGGCGGCGTTCTCTTACTAGGACGTCAGCCTCTTGTACAAAATGCCTATTTACAGGCAAATTTCAAAATCAATACAAGTTCATTTTTCAGATAAATCGCAAATTGTTTTTCCTTTATCTGTTTTGTTTTACAAAGAACGTCCAATGTTCATTTTGATATATGCATTTTACATTAATTGTTGTTCATAAATATTTGCATGCGAAACAAAGGACTAATTACAGGTGATATCAGAAATAGGGGCAATAAGAATTGTCTAAGAAATCTAGTTGCTCTGTCCACCAAGGTACCAAGGTAGGTTCGGCTGAAGAATATAACCAGGATACCTTCACTCCCCGCAGGTTAAGACAATAATGGTAGCTCTCCCCACTGAGACTCACCACCATGAACGAATCAGCAATACTCTCCCCAAGCAGAGTTGGTCTACCGTCAGCCTGAAAGGTTGGGTATCCCCAGTAGATCTTAATATTCCCCATCAGAGTATACAGATATTCCTCAGCAAGCATCCCTGGCAGTCTTAATATTCCTCGACAGGATATAAGAATGTTCCCCAGGAGAATACAAGATACCCCCAGTGGAGCCATTTCCCAGCGCAGTCTAAAAAAGCTTCCCCGCCAGAGTTGAATCATCTTCCCTAATAGATTCTGGAAGCTGGTCCCCTGCAGAGTACATATATCTCTCCCCAGCCGTATTCAGAGGTTATCCCCACGAGAGTCTAACTGGGTTATCCTCAGCATGTTGCAACGGAATGATCATCCCCAACAAAGTTCTTTCTATCCCCAGCGGAGTTCATCATTAAAATCCCCAATAGAGCTTATCAACGGAATCCCCAGTAGAGTTATCGTTAAATTCTCAGCAGAACATCTCTTCCCTACAGAGTAATTCCCTGCAGAGTAATCTCTTCACCAATTTATTCCCCAACGGAGTCATCCTCTCGTGCAAGATTATCATCTTCGTTCATCATCCCCAGCGGAAACGAAAAATTCAACTCATTCTCCAGCAGCTATCCGGGATTTATTTTCCCCAGATAAAACATCACATTTTCATACATCATGATGCATGCATATACGCATCATATCATACGATCTCATTTATATTGAGAACATCATTGCTTGATCCATATCATGCATTGCATACGACTGACCTTTGCTTTTCAGGAAAGATACAGTTAAAGTTCTCAGCAGTCAAAGGAGACAAATCTAGTCAAAGGAGACAAATCCAGTCAAAAGAGACAAATCCAGTCAAAAGAGACAAATCCAGTCAAAGGAGACAAATCCAGTCAAAAGAGACAAATCCAGTCAAAGGAGAAAAATTCAGTCAAAGGAGACAAATCCAGTCAATGGAGACAAAATCAGTTAAATCGATTCCTAAAGATTTTTCTGAGGCAAAGCCAGTCAATGGAGACAAAATCAGTTAAATCGATTCCTAAAGATTTTTCTGAGGCAAAGCCAGTCAATGGAGACAAAATCAATTAAATCGATTCCTAAAGATTTTTCTGAGGCAAAGCCAGTCAATGGAGACAAAATCAGTTAAATCAATTCCTAAAGATTTTTCTGAGGCAAAGCCAGTAAATGGAGACAAAATCAATTCCTAAAGATTTTTCTGAAGCCAGTCAATGGAGACAAAATCAGCTAAGTCGATTCCTAAATATTTTTCTGATGCTAACCCGTCAATGAAGACAACCCGTCAACGAAGACAACCAGTCAATAGAGACAACACCCATCAATAGAGACAACACCCATCAATAGAGACAACACCTGTCAATAAAGACAACCCGTCAATGAAGACAACCCGTCAATGAAGACAACCCGTCAATAGAGACAACACCCGTCAATAGAGACAACACCCGTCAATGAAGACAACACCTGTCAATGAAGACAACCCGTCAATGAAGACAACCCGTCAATGAAGACAACCCGTCAATAGAGACAACACCCGTCAATGAAGACAACACCTGTCAATGAAGACAACCTGTGATACGGTGGGAGAACTGACTTGAAGTTTTTGCGTTTGTTTTCGCACTTGTTCGGTTTAGCAAGAGTCGCCACCGACTTTTTATTTTATCCTATGGAAAGGTTAAAAAGCACAGGAAAAACCTTTTGAGATGTTTCGTGGGTTCCGGGGGTGGATTATGAAAAGGGAAGGTATTAGCACCTTTTTCGTCCATGGTTATCCATGGGCTCTTAGTTACTTGGTTTTAGATCACTTGCCTTGATTTTCAATTGCTTGAAATGGTGTGTGTGTGTGTTTTGAAAATGTTTTGAAAAAGACGCCTTTGTTTTGGCAACCATTGTAATTGACTCGTGTTTGAGTGTTTTACAAAGGTGTGTATCTTTTCGAAAAGATGTTTCAAATGTTTTTTTAGAAGTTTGTTTTTGAAAGTGTTTGTGGAGTGTGGTTTGAAAAGTAGGCAAGTGTGTTTTTGCAAGTTGATCAAGTAACTAAGAGTTGTCTACCCCTAAATTTACTCAAAGGTTTTTCTCATGTTTTAACCCTTTTAACAATTTTGTTCCACCATTGTATTTGGTGGGCAATCTTGCGTTAGGATGTTTAACGGGACAGGCACGGGTCATCGTATGGACCATGAATGCAATGGTGCCAAGTGTCTTTGGCAATTTTGCTTGAAGGGACTATGATCATTTTGATTAGGCAACTTTCGAAAGCGTCATAGAGGGACTATGATCATTTTGATTTGTTTTATTTTGCCAAAGATACTCAATGTGCAAGCATGGCCCATTTTGGAAGGCAACAAGCGGGATTACCCTAGGGGTGTAAGTGTGATTGTGTATTGATTTCATGTATTTGTCTTTGTATTAGGTTATCTAGCATTTGATTTTATGTACATACAAACCCTAGGTCTAACCATGGTATATTTGAAAGCGATAAATTGCGAAAATTTAAAATCTACGCTATTACAAATAAGTATCCGGGAGTGGGGGTACAAATATTTACAAATGGGGATGAGACTTAAATAGGAGAGTAGTGTCCAAATAATTTACAACCAAATCGAATTGCGATCTCAAATGTAAAATATAATGTATAGCAATGCATAAGAATAAAGCAATGTAAATGTATATTGTAAATATATCAATGTAAGTGTATGTGAATGTGATTTATTTACAAAGTAAAAAAAAATGTTAACTTAATAAAAAATTAAGAATTAAGTAAGTATTAAGTATTTTATCTTTGTATTCTTGTTAATATGTACAAAAGTTTTTAATTGAAAGAAAGTAAAAGTTTTAAGTTTAAAGAAAAGTATCTAACTTTAAAAAAGTTTATTTTTTATATACTTTGTTAAGGTTTTATATATAGGAGTTAAGAAGAAATGTTTTAGGAAAAATTAATGTTTTATGTATATGTAAAAAAAAAGATTTATTAAAAGAGTTTTTAAGATAAAATCTATTAACCTAATTATATATATTAATATTTATGTATTTTAATGAATATTCTTATGTATAAAAATTTTAATTAAAAGAAAAGAAAAATGTTTCAAATTTAAGAAAAAAAAATTAATGTTTGTATATTTTCTAAAATGTAACAATTAATAATATTTTGTAAAAAGGTGTTATTTTATTTAACAAAACAAAAAAAAAGTATTATATATTAGTTTAAACCAAAAAAATAAAATGATAAGTAAGAGTATTAATTTGAATGAATAAGAAATAAACAGAAAAATAGATAAGGATTAAATGGGCTTTTGGAAAGTAGATGGCCCAAACAGATGCTGATTGAAATAAGGAAAAGAGGGGTGCCAATTGAAATGGGCTTAAGGAAAACGAAAAGGGCAAGGCCCATGACACTTCACCAGATTTTGTTTTAGGGTTTCAGAGTATTTGTTCATTTGGAAAAGGGTTTGTGAGTTACAACGCCGCTCATCACTTTCGTCTTCTTCGTCTTCTCAAGCAAGCTTCTGAGTCAAGCTTCTGAACGCTCCTCCGCCTAAGGCCACTGAGCGCCAACATCCGTCCTTCCTCTTCCCTCCATGGTCGCTCAGTGACGTTTGTACACAGGTAATAGCTTTTGTTCGTGTTTGACAGTCTTTTAGGTTTTCAAGCTTTTATGTGTACTTTCATGTTCTGATTTTATGTGTTGATATTTGTTTGCTATTTGAGGTGTATGAAAAGGAAAGAAGCTATACCTTTGTTGGAGACGGAGGAGGAGGCGGATCATAGGCACTTGGGGTGGCCGGAGACGGAGGAAAATGGGATGCAGTGCTTGCTCCGGTAACCATGTATCTTGCTTTAGCTTTTATAGTTTTGTGATGAATGTTCTGAAAACTTTAGCCTTTGATTCTCTCTTCCGCTTATATGCCTCTGTTGCCTTTGATTGCTCCTTTTGTATGCTTGCTGATATGCTTCTGAGTATAGTTGCTTGCTGAGTTACCTTGGATGTTAACCCCGTGATGAAAACATTCTGAGGGTGTTGGTTTGCTATTTTAATTTTGATTTGTGAATCTGAACATGTGTTGAAATGTTGAGGTTGGTCTTGGGATTTGGATTTTGAGTATTGTTGCCTTAATTCTATGATGGAACCATTCTGAGGTTTTTGTGTTGGTTATGGTGCTTTAGTGTTTGAGGCAGGTTAGGCTTTAGGCTTGATGTTGGTTTAGGACCAAGGCTTATGCAGGTTTGGGACAAAGGCTTATGCAGGTTAGCAGGGGCTTGATGTTTTAGGCTTTTACGCAGGCATGAGGCTTGGGCTTCAGCAGGCTGTAAGCTTGTTTGACATTTTGTGTTAGTTTGTCAATTTGATGCTCTGAGTTGTCTTGGACTACAGATTTGGGAGGCTTTTTGTTTGAGAGTTTGAATGTTTCTTAGGCTTTTTTTCTCTGTGTTCATAAAGGCTCCAAGAATGCTGTTTTATTTCTTACAGGGTCTTGGCTTTGTATCTTTTGAAAGGCAGGATGGGTTATTATTTTTTATGTATATTTATTCTCTTTTGAATTTGGTCTTAGTGTAGATTCCAATGCTTGGACAGGTTTGCAAGGCTTGAGGTTTTCACTCTTTATGATCTCTTCTGCTGTATGCCTTCTGCCTCCTCTCTCTATATGTTCTGATACATCCTGTTTATATCTTTTGTTTAGCCTCTAGCCTGCTGTACTGTAAGCTGCTTTCCTCTCTCTTTCTCTCTCCAGATTAAAGAAAAGCATTTTTATTGCTTAAATTTGTCTTCTTTCTGAAAAAGTAAACTGGCCTTGGAAAGTGATGATTTGAATATGCTTGCAATATTGTTTTCCTCTGCATAATTCCTGCTTTCCTGCATATTGTGTGTACTTTGTTGACACCCTTTTAGATTTGTTGATATCTTGATATCCTTGGACAATTTTGACAGCTTTGGCTTAGTTTGAAATTGTAATTCAGTTTGCCTTTATACTTGTGCATGCTGTTTGGAAACTTGGTTGACAATTTTTGGATTTGTGCAGTATGTTTGAAAATTTGAATTTGTGCATTTCACATTTTTGCAAGACATTCTATCCCTCTTTGTGAACCGAGAGCAATCTCGTGATTTGCAGAGAGGGCAAACTGATTCCGGCCAGTTGCTTTTAATGATGAATCCAATTTTTATCTGCTTTTAATTTCATTTCATGTGCTTTTGACTTTTTCTTTTTCTTTGTTTTGCAGATGAAAAATAATTGAGCAACAAGGGAGCATTGGATAGAAGATGAAGACTTAGGAATTTTAGGACATAGTTTTATTTTCCTTTTAATCATTGTAACATTATTATTATAAATACTTTGTAAACAATTACTGTATTTAAATAACAATTGTACAAATAATTAAAGATAAATAAAAAAGTCTTTTTATTGACATTCATTTTTAATTCTTCTTCAAATGTTTATCTAATTGTTTATAATTCTTAAATTATAATAAAATGGAAATAAATTCCAATTATTCTAACTTAAAATAAATAAACAATTGATAAATACTGTGGTCTTAGCATCAATCAATAATAAATCCGGTGCTCCAATTATCCAAAGCAATGCACAATTAATCAAACAAAATGTCCACATGCCTTTTCTTTTAATGATTCAACCAAACACTGTAAGCTCCCAATCAGAAACCTCAGTCTATATTCAAGAGTAAATTGAAAAGCACTGTAGAATTAATTCTTTCTGAGAATGCACGCACAAAACCCTAATTCTTGGTTAAATGTTAGAGAAGCGTCCGCCTGATCAAAACCTGAGCCAACTCAACCAAACCCTAAGCAATCATCTTGAACTGTTTTAAAATCAATGACAACACTAAATTTTGTCTGACTGACAAGAAAAGTCTGTTTGACCGATTCTTGTGCCGGTCTGAAAAATCAGGAAAAGCCCGAAGCTGTGATTTCTTGTGGAAAAAGAGGAGGGTAAATTTTGGGGTACAACAGTTGCCCCTGTTCAATCTTCTTGAACCTGAAGAGTTAGATTGGCAAGTTTGCCTTTCGCGACTCGAGGGTAAAAGGAGATTGGACACTAGAGTGCCCAAAAAATTTGCACTCAGTGATGTGATGGTAGAGGGAATGGGCTTAAAGATGCCATTTGGTGATGGGCTTAAAGATGCCATCTGGAATGTGACAGAATCTTGTCGGGGGATGGGCTTAAAGATGCCATCTGGAAATGTTGAACTGTATGTCATTGGTGAGTGGACGAGTATTAGAAAGGTATCCATGTTTTGGAACATCTCTGAATTGGGGTTCTGAACAAGCGATAGATTGACATCCATGTTTGGAGAATCCGTAAACTGTTTTCAGGAGTTGAACTTGAATAAGCAATAGATCAACATCCATGTCAGGAGGCGTCCGTGAACTATTTTCAAAAGTTGAGAAGAATTTGAACAAGCGATGGGTTAACATCCGTTACTGGAGAACCCGTGAACTGTTTTCAGAAGTCTTGAATCTGAAGCTTACTAATCTTTATCCTGAAAAAGGGTAAGATATTAGCTGGAACACAAAGTCATGTTGCATGAAATGTATGATGCAATGTATGTTATATCAATGTTTATGATATGAATGTAATGCATATGCATGTATGCTGATGAGCTGTCCTGCTGAAGATAGATGAATCCTGGATGGCTGAAGATAAAAGAATCTTGACTGCTGCCGGGGAAAATAATTCCTTGCCTGCTGCCGGGGAGGGCAAGAATCTTTTGATCATTGAAAATGAGAAGTCCTGGGACCACTGTTGAGGGATCAGGAGTTTGGATTGTATGCCACTCTACTGGGGATTCCTGTCTTGAGGAGATCTTCACTGGAGAATATTCGAATTTTCTGCGAGGAACTGAGAATGAGTCTTCATTCTGCTAATGCTTAACTGTTATCTGGTCGATTTCCAGGCTTTCACAGAAGCTTGTATTGTCATCTGGTTGTAATCCAGGCTTCTCAATAGCTTGCTAAGCTGCTATCCGGTCAAATCCGGGCTTCACGGCTTGTGTTAAAGATATACCACTATCTGGTCGACTCCAGGCTTCGTAGTATTCTTGACTGTTGTCTGGTCGTAGTCCAGGCTTCACAGAAATTTGTATTGTCATCTGGTCACAAACTAGGCTTCACAATAGCTTTGCTAAGCTGCTATCCGGTCAAATCTGGGCTTCACGGCTTGTGTTAAAGAGATACCACTATCTGGTCGACTCCAGGCTTCGTAGTATTCTTGACTGCTATCTGGTCGTAATCCAGGCTTCACAGAAATTTGTCAACTGGTCGTAATCCAGGCTTCACAATAGCTTTGCTAAGCTGCTATCCGGTCAAATCCGGGTTTCACGGCTTGTGTTAAAGAGATACCACTACCTGGTCGACTCTAGGCTTCGTAGTATTCTTGACTGCTGTCTGGTCGTAATCCAGGCTTCACAGAAATTTGTATTGTCATCTGGTCGTAATCCAGGCTTCACAATAGCTTGGTTAGGGATTAAACTATTATTCGGTCGAATCCGGACTCCATAGCTTGCTCTGAGGGGACATCCTTATCTGGTCGTAATCCAGGCTTGATGGTTGTCTGGCATTGTTATCCAGTCGTACTCCGGGCTTCATAATATGCTGTAGGGATTAAGATACTATCCGGTCAAATCCGGGCTTTGTAACTTGAATCTTGTGAGAATTTGATCTTTGACGACTGTAGCTTCCAACAGATGATGAAGGAGCTTTTGAATGACCGATCAATCTGAAATGTAATTTGTTTTGGAGAATAAATCCTGGATAAATATTGGGGAAATAAACCCATAACCAAAGTTGGGGATAGAAGAACTCTGGGGTTACTGAGGATGAGGAATCCTTGTTGTCTGCTAACTGCTTGGGGAACAAGATCTTCACTTGTTGAGGGATCTTAGGACCACTGCTGGGGATTGGAACTCCTTGGTGACTTGCGGGGTGAGAGAATTCTGATGATCTCTGCTGGGGAGTTCAGAACCTGGTAGACTTATGGTGGAGAGGTAGGACTGAGAATCTTCAGTCTGGTGGGAAGTATCTCTGTGGGGAGAATGTTCACTGGTCTGGTTCCATTGGGGATTGATAGTTGGAAGTTTTAGCTCCGCTGGGGACAGGATTTTCAGATTTTAGGGCTCCACTGGGAGTGCTGAAACTTAACTCTGAGGGGAATTAAGTTCTGGAAGGCTCTCCGGCTGGGGAAATCAGTTTTGAGAAAGCTCTTGTTCTGCTGAGGATCCTGGAGTTTAACTCTGTTCGGGGATTCCTTCTGAAAGGATATCGAGATATCTATCTGTACCTTCAACCTATTAGTAATCATCTTTTCCTGATTTGTAAGGAAATGACTATGTTCAAATGCATATGCCTACTTAATCAAAACATTGGACGTTTCTCAAGTAAACATAAGTGCAAAAGAGAAAAAGGGAAGACAAAGCAAATTTGTGTATTTGGAAAAGTATTTGTATTAACTTTTTATGAGCATCTTTGTACAAAGGAGACAGGCATCCTTGTAGGAGGATGTCGCCGTAAAAATTGAAAATTTTATACAAAAGAAAGATGGCTATGTGAAACAACTCCATGGGATTCCATTCTGCTATAGCCTTCACAACTCTGAATATCTGTCCATTCAATGCTTCGCCTGTCGGTGACAGAATTGACCAAAAGCTTGGAGCTGGTTGATGAAGGGATTGTCCTTAAAGTGATCTGACGAGACATAGTCATACGCTTTAATTCCCTAACTTTTGCCTGAATCTCCCTTTCGGGTTTTCGATCCACCGGGAAACCCCTTTTTGCCCAAGCCGCCCTTTCGGGTTTTTGACTTGCCGGGTGTACATGTTTTTTTTTGTTGCTTTATCCCTAACTTTTGCCTGAACCGCCCTTTCGGGTTTTCGGTTCACCGGGATGCCCATTTTTGCCCAAGCCGCCCTTTCGGGTTTTCGACTTGTCGGGTTATTTTATGCGTAGTATCTTTTGACTATGTTTGTGTTCGCGGGGTGCGGCAAATCATCACTGTCCATGGTGGTCAGAATCATCGCACCACCAGAAAACATGCTTTGGTTCACAAATGGTCCTTCGTAAGTAGGAGTCCATTTGCCCCTAGGGTCACTTTGTGGTAAGATAATCCGCTTGATCACGAGATCTCCGACTTGATATACTTGACGTCTGACTTTCTTGTTGAAAGCCTTGATAATCCGTTTTTGGTACGTCTGACCATGGCAAACAGCAGCGAGTCGCTTCTCGTCGACCAAATTGAGTTGATCAAGTCGGGTCTGAATCCAATCATCTTCATTCAAACCTGCATCTTTCATAATCCTTAAGGAAGGAATCTGAACTTCCATGGGCAGGACAGCTTCCATGCCGTATACCAAAGAAAATGGGGTTGCCCCGGTTGAAGTACGTGTTGTGGTACGGTATCCGTGCAGAGCAAACGGTAACATTTCATGTCAGTCCTTGTAAGTGACTGTCATTTTCTGAATGATCTTCTTAATGTTTTTGTTTGCAGCTTCAACAGCACCATTCATCTTCGGCCGATAGGGAGATGAATGTGATGATAAATCTTGAACTATTCGCATAGAGCGGTGATCATAGTATTATTCATATTGGTTCTGTTGTCTGTGATGATCCTGTCGGGGACACCATACCGGCATATGAGGTTTTGCTTGATGAAGCGGGCAACCACATTTTTTGTAACAGAGGCGAAGGAAGCCGCTTCGACCCATTTGGTGAAATAGTCAATGGCAACCAGGATGAAGCGATGTCCATTGGATGCAGTGGGCTTGATCTCTCCAATCATGTCAATGCCCCACATTGCAAATGGCCAAGGAGCTGTCAGCACGCTAAGAGGAACCGGAGGAATGTGCACCTTATCGGTATAGATTTGGCATTTATGGCAGGTACAGGAATGTTGATAGCAATCAGCTTCCATGGTAGACCAGTAATAGCCTGCCCTTAGAATCTTCTTAGCCATCGTGTGTCTGCTCAAGTGGGTGCCGAACGTACCGCTGTGTATCTCAGTCATGATCAACTCTGCCTCAGCTTTGTCCACACATCGGAGTAAAACACAATCATGGCTGCATTTATAGAGGATGCCATTGCTCAGGAAGAACTTGGCAGCAAACTTCCTTAGGAACTTCTTGTCATTTACTAAAGCTCCTTCGGGATATTCTCTAGTCTGGAGATACCTTTTGATTTCATGAAACCAGGGTTGTTCCACTACTTCTTCGGTATTAATCTCGTGACAATACGCAGGTTCATCCATTCGCTCGATGGTGATTTGGGGAGCCTCGTTATCCCAATTGAGTTTAAACATGGAAGACATTGTAGCCAGAGCATCTGCTAGCTGATTCTCTTCTCGCGGGAAATGCTCGAAGGTGATTTGCTTGAAATGAGGCAACAACGTCAAGACATGTTCTTTGTATGGGATAAGATTAGGATGTTTGGTATCCCACTCTCCTTTGATTTGACTGATAACCAAAGCCGAGTCCCCAAATACGATCAAAGATTTGATCCCCAAGTCTATAGCAGCCTTGAGACCAAAAATGCAAGCTTCATATTCAGCCATGTTGTTGGTACAGCCGAAGCAAAGTCGGGCCGTGAAAGGTGTGTGGCAACCTTCTGGGGAAATGAGTACCGCACCGATACCGTTTCCAAGTGCATTTAAAGCACCATCAAAGTACAGGGTCCATCGGGATCCCTTTTCAGGTCCGTCATACGGTCCGTTACCTTCAATGTTATCCAAATTCATGATGTCCTCGTCTGGGAAGTCAAATCTCATGGGTTGATAATCTTCGATAGCTTGATGAGCTAGATGGTCAGCTAGTACACTCCTTTTTATAGCTTTTTGGGTGGTGTATTGGATGTCATACTCAGTTAGGATCATTTGCCATCTAGCGATTCTTCCAGAGAAAGCAGGCTTTTCGAAGATATACTTGATAGGATCCATTTTGGAAATCAACAGAGTTGTATGAGTTAACATATACTGTCTTAGTCGGCGAGCAGCCCATACCAAAGCGCAACAAGTTTTCTCGAGCAGTGAGTAGCGAGTCTCACAGTCGGTAAACTTTTTGCTAAGGTAATAAATAGCATGCTCTTTTCGACCAGACTCGTCATGCTGGCCCGAAACACACCCCATTGAGTTATCCAAGACGGTCAGATACATGATCAATGGTCTTCCCTCGACGGGTGGCATCAGAATAGGAGGTTCTAGAAAATACTCCTTGATCTTATCAAAAGCAGCTTGGCAATCGTCATTCCATTCGACTACCTGATCTTTCTTTAATAGTTTGAAAATCGGCTCACAGGTAGAAGTCAGATGAGAGATGAATCTGGCAATATAGTTCAAGCGCCCCAAGAATCCTCTAACCTCCTTTTCAGTACGGGGAGCAGGCATCTCTTGTATTGCTTTCACTTTTGCTGGATCGACCTCAATGCCTTTGTTGCTGACAATGAACCCTAGAAGTTTACCAGACCTAACTCCAAAAGTGCATTTACTTGGATTCAGCCTGAGTTTGTATTCTTTCAATCTGGCAAACAACTTCTGCAAATGCTCAAGGTGTTCCTCCTCTGTTTGTGATCGAGATATCATGTCGTCTACGTAAACTTCGATCTCATGATGTATCATATCATGAAATAAAGCTACCATGGCGCGTTGATAAGTTGCCCCTGCGTTCTTCAATCCGAACGACATCACCTTGTAGCAGGAGGTACCCCATTGTGTAACAAAGGTTGTTTTCTCCATGTCCTCGGGGGCCATTTTAATTTGGTTGTAGCCCGAGAAGCCATCCATGAAGGAAAACACTTTGTGCTGAGCTGTGTTGTCAATCAAAATGTCGATATGGGGTAGCGGAAAATCATCTTTAGGGTTGGCCTTATTCAAATCCCGGTAGTCCACACACATTCTGACCTTGCCATCTTTTTTAGGAACTGGCACAATGTTGGCAACCCATTGTGGATAGGATGTAACAGCCAGGAAGCCCACGTTTAATTGTTTCATTACTTCTGCTTTAATCTTCTCAGACATGTCAGGCCTCATTCGACGGACCTTTTGCTTGATCGATGGACAATCCTCTCTTGTAGGGAGACGGTGAACCACTATATCTGTGTCTAAACCCGACATGTCTTCATAAGACCAGGCGAAGATTTCAACGTATTCATTTAACAGCTGTATCAAGCGTTCCTTGACACTTGGCTCCAGATTGGCACCCACTTGTACTTCCTTCCGGTCTTCCTCTGTTCCTAAGTTGACAGTTTCCAACAACTCTTCGTGAGGTAAGATGGCCCTTTCTTCTTGTTGTAGAAGTCTGGCTAGCTCTCCCGGTACTTCACAATCTTCGTCATCTTCATACTCAGCCTGATTGACCAGATCTTCAGAGTTATTGAAGGACATAGAAGAATAGTCACCCATAGAATCCAGAGTGGATGGGTACCTGCATTTATGAGTGTGGCTGTGTGTAAGGGATAGCCATCCTTAAACAAACAAAATGCAAAAAGGAAAAAAAATGAACATAGCAATTTATCAATGAAAAACGTCCAATGAATCATTAAATATGGCATATGGATATGAAGATAATCAAAACCCTTACAAATGGACCTGCATGCCCCGGGCAAGGCATGAGGTGAAAAAGTAGTGTACGGATTGTTCAAAAAGTAATTATTACAAACCAACAGGAAATGTTTGACAGATAATTACTGATTAATAAAAGTAATAGGGACAAAGTCTTTTGCCTCCCAGTTGCGTAGTCCTCCTTCGATGGTTGGGTAGATCCAATCTTCAATGTTAGCCTCTTTGTCTTCACCCTCCAAAGCGTTGATTCCAAAAGGAGAAATCTTGATGGGCGCTCTTTCAACCTTTGAGCGACGCATAACTTTCTGCCCCGCAACAGTGAATCCTAATCCAAACTTGTCTGTTTTGTGGGGAATATCGGGCAACTGACCCCATGTTGAGCTCTTCCCTTCCTTCATGGCAGCTTTCGCGTCTTTTAGAGATGCCATCCTAGCCATCTGCTTTGGTATCTCAGCTACCGCTTTTGCTACTGCCACCTCAGGAGAGACTTCCTCGAAGTGCTGGAATGGTGTTTCAATGAATTCACCCTCTAACTCTACATACCGGAAGGAGTTCAGATGGCTGATCATATATTCCTCTTCACCGTGGACGGTTATGATCTTTCCTTTGACAGGGTACTTCAACATTTGATGTAAGGAGGAGGTAACCTCCCCAGCATTATGTATCCATGGCCTCCCCAGTAAGCAAGAGTATGACGGACGGATGTCCATCACATAGAAAGTTGAGGGGAACACTTCTGTACCTACTTTAAAGGGAATGTCTACCTCCCCGTGTACCATTCTCTTCGACCCGTCAAATGCCCTTACAATGATATTACTTGGCCTTAACTCCAAGCCTTCACAGTCTAATCGGTCGAGAGCCTTCTTAGGCAGCACGTTCAGAGAAGAACCAGTGTCGACCAGAACATGGGCCAGAGTAGTTCCTTGGCATTCTATTGACACATGTAATGCGTCGTTGTGTTTTCTTCCTTTTGAGGTCAGGTCAGCATCAGAGAAACCTAAACCGTTGTCTGCAGTAAGGCTGGCCACGCAATCTTGGAATTGGTCTGCAGAGGTTTCCTGGGGCACATAGGCTGTCTTCAGGAATTTTATCAATGCTTTAGCGTGCGCCTCAGAGAAAAGCAGTAATGCTAACATGGAGATCTTCGAGGGGGTTTGCCCCAGCTGCTCTACCACGTCATAATCACTCTTTTTAATTATCTTCAGGATCTGCTCCATCTCTTTCTTAGAGGTCTCTGGGATGGCCAAAGGTTGAGCCCTCGTCCTAACGAGCTCATCTTGGGTCCCCTTACCTTTTTCAGCAGAAGTAGGAGAGACAACAACGGGAATAACAGTTTCTTTAATCAACGGAGTTTCGGCGGAAAGTTTTATTGCTGCAGGATTAACTCTGGCAGCAGCTGAGGGTCCAAAGATTGCCTTTGGGGGGAAATCTCTGGAGAAAATATTCTCCCACTTCGGGTGATCTTGCTTGTACCAGCAATGTTTCCAATGCTGGCATCTTCTTCATCAGGGCTTCCTTCGGTTACTTCAACTTGTTTAATACCATGGTAGTAGATTTCTCCACCGTAATTCCATGGTATTGACTTGTCAGAACTGTAGGGGACAGGCCCAGGCATAGTTATTTTCAAGGGAACAATCTTTGTAGCTGATGTAATCTTAACAGGCTTTCTGACGGCCTTGGAAAGATTGGTGGAAATGGTGATAATTGAAATATCTTCAGTAGGGGTTGGAATGGCAGGAATCTTCTCAAACAGAATTTGTTGACTGTCCATCAGGCCTTGGATGCCTTTCTTCAGCAATGGACAGTCGATTGGTAGAGAGTAACAACAGTAGCAATCTTCTTTGCATCCTGGGAATATCCCAGCCTTCAACAGATTTAACTTGATTGTTAACAGCGGAGTCATCAACTCACTGACATCAGACACATACAGATCTTCTTCAATAGCATGGACATTTCGAACATGCTTCGACATCGGAGCGGATATTACGTTTGGCTTCTCTGGAGCATCGAACTCAACCTCTTTTGCATCTATCAAGTCTTGAATTTTATTCTTAAGCGCCCAACAATCATTGGTGTCATGTCCGGTGCTGTCAGAATGATAGGCACATTTAGCATTGGGATGATAGTGCGGTGAAGCAGTATTCACAGTCTTCGGTGCTTCCCTAATCTTGGTGAGATTCAATTTCAACAAATGTGGAAGAACCTGCGCAGGTGTCATATTGATGCGGGTAAACTACCGTGGTGGCCGTTCTCCCCATTGCTGTTTAGGTCTGGACTGGTTATTGCGAGGCTGATCATTTGGTGGATTCTGGATCATCACGGCCCCCACAGTCGGCCGACGCTCATTTCTTCCTGCTCCTCCCTCAGAATACACAACAGCCATTTCCTTTTTCGCCGGAAATGATTTCTTAACAGTTTTAGATGCAGAGGCATCCTTCTGAATCTTCCCATTCTTGATACCGACTTCTACCTGCTCGCCAGTCAGAATTAATTCAGTAAACCCTGCGGAAGAGCTACCGATCAGATGGTTAAAGAATGGACCAGACAGGGTCCCCAGGAACATATCAACAAGTTCTCTATCAGAAAGAGGTGGCTGCACTCTTCCGGCCAGATCGCGCCACTTCTGCGCATATTCCTTGAATCCCTCACCTGAGGCCATCTCCATACTCTGTAGCTGAGTACGGGTTGGTGCCAGTTCAGAGTTATACTGATATTGGCGATAAAAAGCAGCTGCCAGATCCTCCCAACCATGTACCTCTGATCTCTCAAGATTGTAGAACCAATCCAGCTGTGTGCCAGACAGGCTATCCTGAAAGAAGTGTACCCAAAGGTTTCTGTCAGATGTGTGAGGTTGGATTCTTCGGACATACGACCTTAGGTGCATCTTCCGGCAAGACAGCCCATCATATCTTGCAAAAACTGGCACTTTAAACTTCGGAGGGATCACAATTCCAGCAATTAATCCCAAATCTTCGAAATCTAAGTCGGGAACTCTCTGCAGCTCCATAGCTGCTAACCTGTCCTCCAAACTCTTGTATTTTTCATCGGCCGGCGGGTATTGTTGTTCTGAGTAGTCTTCATCCTCTTCAGCCTCTTCCTCTTCAGCTTCGGATTCAGACGGTAACGCAGCCCCTTTTCCTTTACTGGTTCCCTCTTCAGATGCAGAGGGAAATTCAAGAATTCTTTTGGCTTCGTTCTCAAACCTTCTTCCCAGGGTAGCCACCCCGACTCTTTTCTTCTTCTTTTTCACTTTCTCCGGCTCTTTGTTCCCAAGCAGTGCCTATAGATCCTCCTGACCCTTTGCTAAGGTCATTAGGAGATGTTGAAACTGTGAGTTCTGAGACTGTAGATCTTTGACCGTCTGTTCGAGACCCATCTTACTGAAATAAACAACAGAAAGATAAGGAAATCTGGTGTGGAGACCTGCTTATGCACATGATGAATGATATGTTTATTTATGCAATGCATTCAAGGATTTAGAAATTCACAATTGTTGCAGACAAAAAGAACACACGTCATATTAATAAGAAGAAATTTTGTTAGTACATAAACGCCCCATGGGCCAAATATTACAAAACCTTCTCATGGTAAAAAGACGTTGCGCATCCTCTTTGGCGCGATGTAGGTGTTAAGGGTCTCTTCCTCATGGAGTCGGCGGGTAAGCTCCAAAACCTTCTTCTCACTGGCGTAGAAGCTGGCTTCAAAAGTATTCCGTTCCTCCTTGAGTTGGATCCAACTCTTCTGCATCTCCTCCCATGACGTTGGCATGTCAGGATGTAGGATGGTGTAGGGAACCTCTCCTTCCTTAACAGGCTCTTTGATTAAAGGGAGAATGTGGGGGTAAGGCATCATTAGACTCTGGGCTCGGGTTCGTACCCACTTGAGATAAGGCTCAAGAGGGATGGAATTCTTGTGCCCCAGTGTCTTGTTGTCTACCTTGTTAGGCATCCTCCAAGCTCTGATGAATCTTTGGCGAAGTCCTTGCGCATCGTTGTCAAAGTCAAAAACTATGTCAGGAATCAGCATGTCATGAGGGCCATCCCTCCGTGCATATCCAAACTGTCTCAAAGCCAGACAAGGGTTGTAGGTAATGCCTCCTCTAATACCAAGCAATGGAACATTAGGGAACTCTCCACAGCGATCGACGATGATGACATTTTCTCTGGACCAAGAACACCAATGTACATCAGAGTGTGTGAGGGTCATCAACCGTTGTGACCACCTTAAGCCTTGGTCATTCTTCAAAACAGATTGTGGAAGGTGCGAAATAAACCACCTTGCAAGGAGAGGAGTGCAGCACATGAGAACACCTCTCTTTCTCATTGTTCATGTGTAAAATGAGTGGAGGATGTCCCCAAGCAATGTTGGTATTGGATTCCTGGATAAGAAGATCTTGACGGCGTTGACATCTATAAGCTGGTTAGGATTTGGGAACAAGACCAACCCATAAATGAGGAGTGCCACAATTTCTTCAAAGGCTTGTAGATCCAAGGAATTCCAACACTCTTGTGCCTTCTCAAACAAGAATTTTGCCAAGAAGCCTTTGATACCGCTTCTAGTTTCCCAATGCCCCTTGATGTCAGATGGTTGCAAGTGTAGTGCTTGAGCAACATCTTCAGGCTTTGGTTCTTTTTCCGTACCGTTGAAAGGTAGTTGATTAAGAATAGGAATTCTCAGGAGTTGAGAAAATTCCTCCAAAGTAGGCACCAATTGGTAATCGGGGAATGTGAAACAGTGGTGAATGGGGTCAAAGAACTGGAACAAAACCTTCATCATGTCCTCTTCAATGCTGGTGTTGACTAGGCTGAGCAGTCTACCATGTCTTTCACTGAAGGGAGAGCTTTCGGGAATTCTGGATGTGAGCTCCTTGAGTTGAGGAGGGATCCTCACAAGGTTGACTTGGATAGTTTTCCTGCGAGGAATTTCCATGACCTACAAAACAAGAACAAAGGTGAAGATCCAAACCCTTGAAATGGTTAGCAGATGCATATGATGCCTTATGATGTTTATGATGTATGCAAAAACACATGTACAAGCAATTCACATAAAACCCTAGTTTCAGGCTTGCATGGGGTTTCATAGGTAAGTACCCTCTTGAGTGTAGTTGGCTTAAAAACCTGTCCTATAAATAGTAACCGGGTTCTAAGGAGCTCAATATCATTGGATTGTTTTCCATGTTCATTGTTTTGGTTTAGCCACTTAACTAGCGACCAAAATATTCCAAGAAAACAACCCTCAATGAGTGTAGTATCGAGTATCTACCAACTTCGGACTGCACCAAAGCCGGTCATCTCACTACCCCTAATAAAAGGCCAAGATGGTCAAGTAAGGTTCTAGGTCATTAGTGCTTAGTGACATCACTCAGCGGCCCCGTACTCTCCTTGATTGAACTCAAGGGTTACCGGTACTCACAAATATATCGCACTAATATAGATATTGCTTCAAACGTGTCGGTATACCCCACACAGTTTCCACAATGTATTGCTATCTATGAATGTTTCCCAAATCCGGGTGTAGGATTTCAAGCCCAAACAAGAGAACCACAAAGGTAAAGCAATCAAAGCAAATAATTAATCATGCAAGAGGGTGATCTAAAACCCTAAGGTAACCCCACTTTTAAATTTCTCCCCAGCAGAGTCGCCAGTTCTGTGATACGGTGGGAGAACTGACTTGAAGTTTTTGCGTTTGTTTTTGCACTTGTTCGGTTTAGCAAGAGTCGCCACCGACTTTTTATTTTATCCTATGGAAAGGTTAAAAAGCACAGGAAAAACCTTTTGAGATGTTTCGTGGGTTCGGGGGGTTGATTATGAAAAGGGAAGGTATTAGCACCCTTTTCATCCATGGTTATCCATGGGCTCTTAGTTACTTGGTTTTAGATCACTTGCCTTGATTTTCAATTGCTTGAAATGGTGTGTGTGTGTGTGTTTTGAAAATGTTTTGAAAAAGACGCCTTTGTTTCGGCAACCATTATAATTGACTCGTGTTTGAGTGTTTTACAAAGGTGTGTATCTTTTCGAAAAGATGTTTCAAATGTTTTTTTAGAAGTTTGTTTTTGAAAGTGTTTGTGGAGTGTGGTTTGAAAAGTAGGCAAGTGTGTTTTTGCAAGTTGATCAAGTAACTAAGAGTTGTCTACCCCTAAATTTACTCAAAGGTTTTTCTCATGTTTTAACCCTTTTAACAATTTTGTTCCACCATTGTATTTGGTGGGCAATCTTGCGTTAGGATGTTTAACGGGACAGGCACGGGTCATCGTATGGACCATGAATGCAATGGTGCCAAGTGTCTTTGGCAATTTTGCTTGAAGGGACTATGATCATTTTGATTAGGCAACTTTCGAAAGCTTCATCGAGGGACTATGATCATTTTGATTTGTTTTGTTTTGCCAAAGATACTAAACGTGCAAGCATGGCCCATTTTGGAAGGCACCAAGCGGGATTACCCTAGGGGTGTAAGTGTGATTGTGTATTGATTTCATGTATTTGTCTTTGTATTAGGTTATCTAGCGTTTGATTTTATGTACATACAAACTCTAGGTCTAACCATGGTATATTTGAAAGCGATAAATTGCGAAAATTTAAAATCTACGCTATTATAAATAAGTATCCGAGAGTGGGGGTACAAATATTTACAAATGGGGATGAGACTTAAATAGGAGAGTAGTGTCCAAATAATTTACAACCAAATCGAATTGCGATCTCAAATGTAAAATATAATGTATAGCAATGCATAAGAATAAAGCAATGTAAATGTATATTGTAAATATATCAATGTAAGTGTATGTGAACGTGATTTATTTACAAAGTAAAAAAAAATGTTAACTTAATGAAAAATTAAGAATTAAGTAAGTATTAAGTATTTTGTCTTTGTATTCTTGTTAATATGTACAAAAGTTTTTAATTGAAAGAAAGTAAAAGTTTTAAGTTTAAAGAAAAGTATCTAACGTTAAAAAAGTTTATTTTTTGTATACTTTGTTAAGGTTTTATATATAGGAGTTAAGAAGAAATGTTTTAGGAAAAATTAATGTTTTATGTATATGTAAAAAAAAAGATTTATTAAAAGAGTTTTTAAGATAAAATCTATTAACCTAATTATATATATTAATATTTATGTATTTTAATGAATATTCTTATGTATAAAAATTTTAATTAAAAGAAAAGAAAAATGTTTCAAATTTAAGAAAAAAAATTAATGTTTGTATATTTTCTAAAATGTAACAATTAATAATATTTTGTAAAAAGGTGTTATTTTATTTAACAAAACAAAAAAAAGTATTATATATTAGTTTAAACTAAAAAAATAAAATGATAAGTAAGAGTATTAATTTGAATGAATAAGAAATAAACAGAAAAATAGATAAGGATTAAATGGGCTTTTGGAAAGCAGATGGCCCAAACAGATGCTGATTGAAATAAGGAAAAGAGGGGTGCCAATTGAAATGGGCTTAAGGCAAACGAAAAGGGCACGGCCCATGACACTTCACCAAATTTTGTTTTAGGGTTTCAGAGTGTTTGTTCATTTGGAAAAGGGTTTGTGAGTTACAGCGCCGCTCATCACTTTCGTCTTCTTCGTCTTCTCAAGCAAGCTTCTGAGTCAAGCTTCTGAATGCTCCTCCGCCTAAGGCCACTGAGCGCCAACATCCGTCCTTCCTCTTCCCTCCATGGTTGCTCAGTGACGTTTGTACACAGGTAATAGCTTTTGTTCGTGTTTGACAATCTTTTAGGTTTTCAAGCTTTTATGTGTACTTTCATGTTCTGATTTTATGTGTTGATATTTGTTTGCTATTTGAGGTGTATGAAAAGGAAAGAAGCTATACCTTTGTTGGAGACGGAGGAGGAGGCGGATCGGAGGCGCTTGGGGTGGCCGGAGACGGAGGAAAATGGGATGCAGTGCTTGCTCCTGTAACCACGTATCTTGCTTTAGCTTTTATAGTTTTGTGATGAATGTTCTGAAAACTTTAGCCTTTGATTCTCTCTTCCGCTTATATGCCTCTGTTGCCTTTGATTGCTCCTTCTGTATGCTTGCTGATATGCTTCTGAGTATAGTTGCTTGCTGAGTTGCCTTGGATGTTAACCCCGTGACGAAAACATTCTGAGGGTGTTGGTTTGCTATTTTGATTTTGATTTGTGAATCTGAACATGTGTTGAAATGTTGAGGTTGGTCTTGGGATTTGGATTTTGAGTATTGTTGCCTTAATTCTATGATGGAACCATTATGAGGTTTTTGTGTTGGTTATGGTGCTTTAGTGTTTGAGGCAGGTTAGGCTTTAGGCTTGATGTTGGTTTAGGACCAAGGCTTATGCAGGTTTGGGACAAAGGCTTATGCAGGTTAGCAGGGGCTTGATGTTTTAGGCTTTTACGCATGCATGAGGCTTGGGCTTCAGCAGGCTGTAAGCTTGTTTGACATTTTGTGTTAGTTTGTCAATTTGATGCTCTGAGTTGTCTTGGACTACAGGTTTGGGAGGCTTTTTGTTTGAGAGTTTGAATGTTTCTTAGGCTTTTTTTCTCTGTGTTCATAAAGGCTCCAAGAATGTTGTTTTATCTCTTACAGGGTCTTGGCTTTGTATCTTTTGAAAGGCAGGATGGGTTATTATTTTTTATGTATATTTGTTCTCTTTTGAATTTGGTCTTAGTGTAGATTCCAATGCTTGGACATGTTTGCAAGGCTTGAGGTTTTCACTCTTTATGATCTCTTCTGCTGTATGCCTTCTGCCTCCTCTCTCTATGTGTTCTGATACATCCTGTTTATATCTTTTGTTTAGCCTCTAGCCTGTTGTACTGTAAGCTGCTTTCCTCTCTCTTTCTCTCTCCAGATTAAAGAAAAGCATTTTTATTGCTTAAATTTGTCTTCTTTCTGAAAAAGTAAACTGGCCTTGGAAAGTGATGATTTAAATATGCTTGCAATATTGTTTTCCTCTGCATAATTCCTGCTTTCCTGCATATTGTGTGTACTTTGTTGACACCCTTTTGGATTTGTTGATATCTTGATATCCTTGGACAATTTTGACAGCTTTGGCTTAGTTTGAAATTGTAATTCAGTTTGCCTTTATACTTGTGCATGCTGTTTGGAAACTTGGTTGACAATTTTTGGATTTATGCAGTATGTTTGAAAATTTGAATTTGTGCATTTCACATTTTTGCAAGACATTCTATCCCTCTTTATGAACCGAGAGCAATCTCGTGATTTGCAGAGAGGGCAAACTGATTCCGGCCAGTTGCTTTTAATGATGAATCCAATTTTTATCTGCTTTTAATTTCATTTCATCTGCTTTTGACTTTTTCTTTTTCTTTGTTTTGCAGATGAAAAATAATTGAGCAACAAGGGAGCATTGGATAGAAGATGAAGACTTAGGAATTTTAGGACATAGTTTTATTTTCCTTTTAATCACTGTAACATTATTATTGTAAATACTTTGTAAACAATTATTGTATTTAAATAACAATTGTACAAATAATTAAAGATAAATAAAAAACTCTTTTTATTGACATTCATTTTTAATTCTTCTTTAAATGTTTATCTAATTGTTTATAATTCTTAAATTATAATAAAATGGAAATAAATTCCAATTATTCTAACTTAAAATAAATAAACAATTGATAAACACTGTGGTCTTAGCATCAATCAATAATAAACCCGGCGCTCCAATTATCCAAAGCAATGCACAGTTAATCAAACAAAACGTCCACATGCCTTTTCTTTTAATGATTCAACCAAACACTGTAAGCTCCCAATCAGAAACCTCAGTCCATATTCTAGAGTAAATTGAAAAGCACTGTAGAATTAATTCTTTCTGAGAATGCACGCACAAAACCCTAATTCTTGATTAAATGTTAGAGAAGCGTCCGCCTGATCAAAACCTGAGCCAACTCAACCAAACCCTAAGCAATCTGCTTGAACTGTTTTAAAATCAATGACAACCCTAAATTTTGTCTGACTGACAAGAAAAGTCTGTTTGACCGATTCTTGAGCCAGTCTGAAAAATCAGGAAAAGCCCGAAGCTGTGATTTCTTGTGGAAAAAGAGGAGGGTAAATTTTGGGGTACAACAGTTGCCCCTGTTCAATCTTCTTGAACCTAAAGAGTTAGATTGACAAGTTTGCCTTTCGCGACTCGAGGGTAAAAGGAGATTGAACACTAGAGTGCCCAAAAAATTTGCACTCAGTGATGTGATGGTAGAGGGAATGGGCTTAAAGATGCCATTTGGTGATGGGCTTAAAGATGCCATCTGGAATGTGACAGAATCTTGTCGGGGGATGGGCTTAAAGATGCCATCTGGAAATGTGAACTGTATGTCATTGGTGAGTGGACGAGTATTAGAAAGGTATCCATGTTTTGGAACATCTCTGAATTGGGGTTTTGAACAAGCGATAGATTGACATCCATGTTTGGAGAATCTGTAAACTGTTTTCAGGAGTTGAAGTTGAATAAGCAATAGATCAGCATCCATGTCGGGAGGCGTCCGTGAACTGTTTTCAAAAGTTGAGAAGAATCTGAACAAGCGATGGGTTAACATCCGTTACTGGAGAACCCGTGAATTGTTTTCAGAAGTCTTGAATCTGAAGCTTACTAATCTTTATCCTGAAAAAGGGTAAGATATTAGCTGGAACACAAAGTCATGTTGCATGAAATGTATGATGCAATGTATGTTATATCAATGTTTATGATATGAATGTAATGCATATGCATATATGCTGATGAGCTGTCCTGCTGAAGATAAATGGATCCTGGATGGCTGAAGATAAAAGAATCTTGACTGTTGTCGGGGAAAATAATTCCTTGACTGCTGTCGGGGAGGGCAAGAATCTTTTGATCGTTGAAAATGAGAAGTCCTGGGACCACTGTTGAGGGATCAGGAGTTTGGATTGTATGCCACTGTACTGGGGATTCCTGTCTTGAGGAGATCTTCACTGGAGAATATTCGAATATTCTGCGAGGAACTGAGAATGAGTCTTCATTCTGCTAATGCTTAACTGTTATCTGGTCGATTTCCAGGCTTTCACAGAAGCTTGTATTGTCATCTGGTCGTAATCCAGGCTTCTCAATAGCTTGCTAAGCTGCTATCGAGTCAAATCCGGGCTTCACGGCTTGTGTTAAAGATATACCACTATCTGGTCGACTCCAGGCTTCGTAGTATTCTTGACTGCTGTCTGGTCGTAGTCCAGGCTTCACAGAAATTTGTATTGTCATCTGGTCACAAACCAGGCTTCACAATAGCTTTGCTAAGCTGCTATCCGGTCAAATCCGGGCTTCACGGCTTGTGTTAAAGAGATACCACTATCTGGTCGACTCCAGGCTTCGTAGTATTCTTGACTGCTGTCTGGTCGTAATCCAGGCTTCACAGAAATTTGTCAACTGGTCGTAATCCAGGCTTCACAATAGCTTTGCTAAGCTGCTATCCGGTCAAATCCGGGCTTTACGGCTTGTGTTAAAGAGATACCACTACCTGGTCGACTCCAGGCTTCGTAGTATTCTTGACTGCTGTCTGGTCGTAATCCAGGCTTCACAGAAATTTGTATTGTCATCTGGTCGTAATCCAGGCTTCACAATAGCTTGGTTAGGGATTAAACTATTATTCGGTCGAATCCGGACTCCATAGCTTGCTCTGAGGGGACATCCTTATCTGGTCGTAATCCAGGCTTGATGGTTGTCTGGCATTGTTATCCGGTCGTACTCTGGGCTTCATAATATGCTGTAGGGATTAAGATACTATCCGGTCAAATCCGGGCTTTGTAACTTGAATCTTGTGAGAATTTGATCTTTGACGAATGTAGCTTCCAATAGATGATGAAGGAGCTTTTGAATGACCGATCAATCTGAAATGTAATTTGTTTTGGAGAATAAATCCTGGACAAATGTTGGGGAAATAAACCCATAACCAAAGTTGGGGATAGAAGAACTCTGGGGTTATCGAGGATGAGGAATCCTTGTTGTCTGCTAACTGCTTGGGGAACAAGATCTTCACTTGTTGAGGGATCTTAGGACCACTGCTGGGGATTGGAACTTCTTGGTGACTTGCGGGGTGAGAGAATTCTGATGATCTCTGCTGGGGAGTTCAGAACCTGGTAGACTTATGCTGGAGAGGTAGGACTGAGAATCTTGAGTCTGGTGGGAAGTATCTCTGTGGGGAGAATGTTCACTGGTCTGGTTCCATTGGGGATTGATAGTTGGAAGTTTTAGCTCCGCTGGGGATAGGATTTTCAGATTTTAGGGCTCCACTGGGAGTGCTGAAACTTAACTCTGAGGGGAATTAAGTTCTGGAAGGCTCTCCGACTGGGGAAATCAGTTTTGAGAAAGCTCTTGTTCTGCTGAGGATCCTGAAGTTTAACTCTGTTTGGGGATTCCTTCTGAAAGGATATCGAGATATCTATCTGTACCTTCAACCTATCAGTAATCATCTTTTCCTGATTTGTAAGGAAATGACTATGTTCAAATGCATATGCCTACTTAATCAAAACATTGGACGTTTCTCAATTAAACATAAGTGCAAAAGAGAAAAAGGGAAGACAAAGCAAATTTGTGTATTTAGAAAAGTATTTGTATTAACTTTTTATGAGAATCTTTGTACAAAGGAGACATGCATCCTTGTAGGAGGATGTTACCGTAAAAATTGAAAATTTTATACAAAAGAAAGATGGCTATGTGAAACAACTCCATGGGATTCCATTCTGCTATAGCCTTCACAACTCTGAATATCTGTCTATTCAATGATTCGCCTGCCGGTGACAGAATTGACCAGAAGCTTGGAGCTGGTTGATGAAGGGATTATCCTTTAAGTGATCCGACGAGACATAGTCATACGCTTTAATTCCCTAACTTTTGCCTGAATCGCCCTTTTGGGTTTTCGATCCACCGGGAAACCCCTTTTTGCCCAAGCCGCCCTTTCGGGTTTTCGACTTGCCGGGTGTACAGATTTTTTTTTTGCTTTATCCCTAACTTTTGCCTGAACCGCCCTTTCGGGTTTTCGGTTCACCGGGATGCCCATTTTTACCCAAGCCGCCCTTTCGGGTTTTTGACTTGTCGGGTTATTTTATGCGTAGTATCTATTGACTATGTCTGCGTTCGCGGGGTGCGGCAAATCATCACCGTCCATGGTGGTCAGAATCATCGCACCACCAGAAAACATGCTTTTGATCACAAATGGTCCTTCGTAAGTAGGAGTCCATTTGCCCCTGGGGTCACTTTGTGGTAAGATAATCCGCTTGATCACAAGATCTCCGACTTGATATACTTGACGTCTGACTTTCTTGTTGAAAGCCTTGATCATCCGTTTTTGGTACGTCTGACCATGGCAAACAGCAGCGAGTCGCTTCTCGTCGATCAAATTGAGTTGATCAAGTCGGGTCTGAATCCAATCATCTTCATTCAAACCTGCATCTTTCATAATCCTTAAGGAAGGAATCTGAACTTCCATGGGCAGGACAACTTCCATGCCGTATACCAAAGAAAATGGGGTTGCCCCGGTTGAAGTACGTGTTATGGTACGGTATCATTGCAGAGCAAACGGTAACATTTCATGCCAATCCTTGTAAGTGACTGTCATTTTCTGAATGATCTTCTTAATGTTTTTGTTTGCAGCTTCAACAACACCATTCATCTTCGGCCAATAGGGAGATGAATTGTGATGATAAATCTTGAACTGTTCGCATAGAGCGGTGATCATAGTATTATTCAGATTGGTTCCGTTGTATGTGATGATCCTGTCGGGGACCCCGTACCGGCATATGAGGTTTTGCTTGATGAAGCGGGCAACCACATTTTTTGTAACAGAGGCGAAGGAAGCCGCTTCGACCCATTTGGTGAAATAGTCAATGGCAACCAGGATGAAGCGATATCCATTGGATGCAGTGGGCTTAATCTCTCCAATCATGTCAATGCCCCACATTGCAAATGGCCAAGGAGCTGTCAACATGTTGAGAGGAACCTGAGGAATGTGCACCTTATCGGTGTAGATTTGGCATTTATGGCAGGTACGGGAATGTTGATAGCAATCAGCTTCCATGGTAGACCAGTAATAGCCTGCCCTTAGAATCTTCTTAGCCATCGTGTGTCCGCTCAAGTGGGTGCCGAACGTACCGTTGTGTATCGCAGTCATGATCAACTCTGCCTCAGCTTTGTCCATACATCGGAGTAAAACACAATCATGGCTGTGTTTATAGAGGATGCCATTGCTCAGGAAGAACTTGGCAGCAAAATTCCTTAGGAACTTCTTGTCATTTACTGAAGCTCCTTCGGAATATTCTCTAGTCTGGAGATACCTTTTGATTTCATGAAACCAGGGTTGTTCCACTACTTCTTCGGTATTAATCTCGTGACTATGCACAGGTTCATCCATTCGCTCGATGGTGATTTGGGGAGCCTCGTTATCCCAATTGAGTTTAAACATGGAAGACATTGTAGCCAGAGCATCTGCTAGCTGATTCTCTTCTCGCGGGAAATGCTCGAAGGTGATTTGCTCTAAATGAGGCAACAACGTCAAGACATGTTCTTTGTATGGGATAAGATTAGGATGTTTGGTATCCCACTCTCCTTTGATTTGACTGATAACCAAAGCCGAGTCCCCAAATACGATCAAAGATTTGATCCCCAAGTCTATAGCAGCCTTGAGACCAAAAATGCAAGCTTCATATTTAGCCATGTTGTTGGTACAGCCGAAGCAAAGTCGGGCCGTGAAAGGTGTGTGGCAACCTTCCGGGGAAATGAGTACCGCACCGATACCGTTTCCAAGTGCATTTGAAGCACCATCAAAGTACAGGGTCCATCGGGATCCCTTTTCAGGTCCGTCATACGGTCCGTTACCTTCAATGTTGTCCAAATTCATGATGTCCTCGTCTGGGAAGTCAAATCTCATGGATTGGTAATCTTCGATAACTTGATGAGCTAGATGGTCAGCTAGTACACTCCCTTTTATAGCTTTTTGGGTGGTGTATTGGATGTCATACTCAGTTAGGATCATTTTCCATCTAGCGATTCTTCCAGATAAAGCAGGCTTTTCAAAGATATACTTGATAGGATCCATTTTGGAAATCAACAGAGTGGTATGAGTCAACATATACTAATTAGTCGGCGAGCAGCCCATACCAAAGCGCAACAAGTTTTCTCGAGCAGTGAGTAGCGAGTCTCACAGTTGGTAAACTTTTTGCTAAGGTAATAAATTGCATGCTCTTTTCGACCAGACTCGTCATGCTGGCCCAAAACACACCCCATTGAGTTATCCAAGACGGTCAGATACATGATCAATGGTCTTCCCTCGATGGGTGGCATCAGAATAGGAGGTTCTAGCAAATACTCCTTGATCTTATCAAAAGCAGCTTGGCAATCGTCGTTCCATTCGACTACCTGATCTTTCTTTAATAGTTTGAAAATCGGCTCACAGGTAGAAGTCAGATGAGAGATGAATCTGGCAATATAGTTCAAGCGCCCCAAGAATCCTCTAACCTCCTTTTCAGTACGGGGAGCAGGCATCTCTTGTATTGCTTTCACTTTTGCTGGATCGACCCCAATGCCTTTGTTGCTGACAATGAACCCTAGAAGTTTACCAGACCTAACTCCAAAAGTGCATTTACTTGGATTCAGCCTGAGTTTGTATTCTTTCAATCTGGCAAACAGCTTCTGCAAATGCTCAAGGTGTTCCTCCTCTATTTGTGATCGAGCTATCATGTCATCTACGTAAACTTCGATCTCATGATGTATCATATCATGAAATAAAGCTACCATGGCGCGTTGATAAGTTGCCCCTGCGTTCTTCAATCCGAACGGCATCACCTTGTAGCAGGAGGTACCCCATTGTGTAACAAAGGTTGTTTTCTCCATGTCCTCGGGGGCCATTTTAATTTGGTTGTAGCCCGAGAAGCCATCCATGAAGGAAAACACTTTGTGCTGAGCTGTGTTGTCAATCAAAATGTCGATATGGGGTAGCGGAAAATCATCTTTAGGGCTGGCCTTATTCAAATCCCGGTAGTCCACACACATTCTGCCCTTGCCATCTTTTTTAGGAACTAGCACAATGTTGGCAACCCATTGTGGATAGGATGTAACAGCCAGGAAGCCCGCGTTGAATTGTTTCATTACTTCTGCTTTAATCTTCTCAGACATGTCGGGCCTTATTCGACGGACCTTTTGCTTGATCGATGGACAATCCTTTCTTGTAGGGAGACGGTGAACCACTATATCTGTGTCTAAACCCGACATGTCTTCATAAGACCAGGCGAAGATTTCAACGTATTCATTTAACAGCTGTATCAAGCGTTCCTTGACACTTGGCTCCAGATTGGCACCCACTTGTACTTCCTTCCGGTCTTCCTCTGTTCCTAATTTGACAGTTTCCAACAACTCTTCGTGAGGCAAGATGGCCCTTTCTTCTTGTTGTAGAAGTCTGGCTAGCTCTCCCGGTACTTCACAATCTTCGTCATCTTCATACTCAGCCTGATTGACCAGATCTTTAGAGTTATTGAAGGACATAGCAGAATAGTCACCCTTAGAATCCAGAGTGGGTGGGTACCTACATTTATGAGTGTGGGTGTGTGTAAGGGATAGCCATCCTTAAACAAACAAAATGCAAAAAGGAAAAAAAATGAACACAGTAGTTTATCAATGAAAAACATCCAATGAATCATTAAATATGGCATATGGATATGAAGATAATCAAAACCCTTACAAATGGACCTGCATGCCCCGGGCAAGGCATGAGGTGAAAAAGTAGTGTATGGATTGTTCAAAA
The DNA here is from genome assembly GCA_948472305.1 of Vicia faba. NCBI lineage: Eukaryota > Viridiplantae > Streptophyta > Magnoliopsida > Fabales > Fabaceae > Vicia > Vicia faba. The sequence goes on from OX451738.1 coordinate 728,758,544, forward strand.
AGTAATTATTACAAACCAACATGAAATGTTTGACAGATAATTACTGATTAATAAAAGTAATGGGGACAAAGTCTTTTGCCTCCCAGTTGCGTAGTCCTCCTTCGATGGTTGGGTAGATCCAATCTTCAATGTTGGCCTCTTTGTCTTCACCCTCCAAAGCGTTGATTCCAAAAGGAGAAATCTTGATGGGCGCTCTTTCAACCTTTGAGCGGCGCATAGCTTTCTGCCCCGCAACAGTGAATCCTAATCCAAACTTGTCTGTTTTGTGGGGAATATCGGGCAACTGACCCCATGTTGAGCTCTTCCCTTCCTTCATCGCAGCTTTCGCGTCTTTTAGAGATGCCATCCTGGCCATCTGCTTTGGTATCTCAGCTACCACTTTTGCTACTGCCACCTCAGGAGAGACTTCCTCGAAGTGTTGGAATGGTGTTTCAATGAATTCACCCTCTACCTCTACATACCGAAAGGAGTTCAGATGGCTGATCATATATTCCTCTTCACCGTGGACGGTTATGATCTTTCCTTTGACAGGGTACTTCAACATTTGATGTAAGAAGGAGGTAACCGCCCCAGCGTTATGTATCCATGGCCTCCCCAGTAAGAAAGAGTATGACAGACGGATGTCCATCATATAGAAAGTTGAGGGGAACACTTCTGTACCTACTTTAATGGGAATGTCTACCTCCCCGTGTACCATTCTCTTCGACCGGTCAAATGCCCTTACAATGATATTACTTGGCCTTAACTCCAAGCCTTCACAGTCTAATTGGTCGAGAGCCTTCTTAGGAAGCACGTTCAGAGAAGAACTAGTGTCGACCAGAACATGGGCCAGAGTAGTTCCTTGGCATTCTATTGACACATGTAATGCGTCGTTGTGTTTTCTTCCTTTTGAGGTCAGGTCAGCATCAGAGAAACCTAAACCGTTGTCTGCAGTAAGGCTGGCCACACAATCTTGGAATTGGTCTGCAGAGGTTTCCTGGAGCACATGGGCTGTCTTCAGGAATTTTATCAATGCTTTAGCGTGCGCCTCAGAGCAAAGCAGTAATGCTAACATGGAGATCTTCGAGGGGGTTTGCCCCAGCTGCTCTACCACGTCATAATCACTCTTTTTAATTATCTTCAGGATCTACTCCATCTCTTTCTTAGAGGTCTCCGGGATGGCCAAAGGTTGAGCCCTCGTCCTGACGAGCTCATCTTGGGTCCCCTTACCTTTATCAGCAGAAGTAGGAAAGACAACAACGGGAATAACAGTTTCTTCAATCAACGGAGTTTCGGCGGAAAGTTTTATTGCTGCAGGATTAACTCTGGCAGCAGTTGAGGGTCCAAAGATTGCCTTTGGGGGGAAATCTCTGGAGAATATATTCTCCCACTTCGGGTGATCTTACTTGTACCAGCAATGTTTCCAATGCTGGCATCTTCTTCATCAGGGCTTCCTTCGGTTACTTCAACTTGTTTAATACCATGGTAGTAGATTTCTCCACCGTAATTCCATGGTATTAACTTGTCAGAACTGTAGGGGACAGGCCCAGGCATAGTTATTTTCAAGGGAACAATCTTTGTAGCTGATGTAATCTTAACAGGCTTTCTGACGGCCTTGGAAAGATTGGTGGAAATGGTGATAATTGAAATATCTTCAGTAGGGGTTGGAATGGCAGGAATCTTCTCAAACAGAATTTGTTGACTGTCCATCAGGCCTTGGATGCCTTTCTTCAGCAATGGACAGTCGATTGGTAGAGAGTAACAACAGTAGCAATCTTCTTTGCATCCTGGGAATATCCCAGCCTTCAACAGATTTAACTTGATTGTTAACAGCAGAGTCATCAGGTCACTGACATCAGACACATACAGATCTTCTTCAATAGCATGGACAGTTCGACCATGCTTCGGCATCAGAGCGGATATTACGTTTGGCTTCTCTGGAGCATCGAACTCAACCTCTTTTGCATCTATCAAGTCTTGAATTTTATTCTTAAGCGCCCAACAATCATTGGTGTCATGTCCGGCATTGTCAGAATGATAGGCACATTTAGCATTGGGATGATAGTGCGGTGAAGCAGTATTCACAGTCTTTGGTGCTTCCCTAATCTTGGTGAGATTCAATTTCAACAAATGTGGAAGAACCTGCGCAGGTGTCATATTGATGCAGGTAAACTGCCGTGGTGGCCGTTCTCCCCATTGTTGTTTAGGTCTGGACTGGTTATTGCGAGGCTGATCATTTGATGGATTCTGGATCATCACGGCCTCCACAGTCGGCCGGCGCTCATTTCTTCCTGCTCCTCCCTGAGAATACACAACAGCTGTTTCCTTCTTCGTCGGAAATGATTTCTTAACAGTTGTAGATGCAGAGGCATCCTTCTGAATCTTCCCATTCTTGATACCGGCTTCTACCCGCTCGCCAGTCAGAATTAATTCGGTAAACCCCGCGGAAGAGCTACCGATCAGATGGTTAAAGAATGGACCAGACAGGGTCCCTAGGAACATATCACAAGTTCTCTATCAGAAAGAGGTGGCTGCACTCTTCCGGCCAAATCGCGCCACTTCTGGGCATATTCCTTGAATCCCTCACCTGAGGCCATCTCCATACTCTGTAGCTGAGTACGGGTTGGTGCCAGGTCAGAGTTATACTGATATTGGCGATAAAAAGCAGCTGCCAGATCCTCCCAACCATGTACCTCTGATCTCTCAAGATTGTAGAACCAATCTAGCTGTGTGCCAGACAGGCTATCCTGAAAGAAGTGTACCCAAAGGTTTCTGTCAGATGTGTGAGGTTGGATTCTTCGGACATACGACCTTAGGTGCATTTTCGGGCAAGACAGCCCATCATATCTTGCAAAAACTGGCACTTTAACTTCGGAGGGATCACAATTCCAGCAATTAATCCCAAATCTTCGAAATCTAAGCCGGGAACTCTCTGCAGCTCCATAGCTGCTAACCTGTCCTCCAAACTCTTGTATTTTTCATCGGCCGGCGGGTATTGTTGTTCTGAGTAGTCTTCATCCTCTTCAGCCTCTTCCTCTTCAGCTTCGGATTCAGACGGTAACGCAACCCCTTTTCCTTTACTGGTTCCCTCTTCAGATGCAGAGGGAAATTCAAGAACTCTTCTGGCTTCGTTCTCAAACCTTCTTCCCAGGGTAGCCACCCCGACTCTTTTCTTCTTCTTTTTCACTTTCTCCGGCTCTTTGTTCCCAAGCAGTGCCTATAGATCCTCCTGACCCTTTGCTAAGGTCATTAGGAGATGTTGAAACTGTGAGTTCTAAGACTGTAGATCTTTGACCGTCTGTTCGAGATCCATCTTACTGAAATAAACAACAGAAAGATAAGGAAACCTGGTGTGGAGACCTGCTTATGCACATGATGAATGATATGTTTATTTATGCAATGCATTCAAGGATTTAGAAATTCACAATTGTTGCAGACAAAAAGAACACACGTCATATTAATAAGAAGAAATTTTGTTAGTACATAAATGCCTCATGGGCCAAATATTACAAAAACTTCTCATGGTAAAAAGACGCTGCGCATCCTCTTTGGCGCGATGTAGGTGTTGAGGGTATCTTTCTCATGGAGTCGGCGGGTAAGCTCCAAAACCTTCTTCTCACTGGCGTAGAAGCTGGCTTCAAAAGTATTCCGTTCCTTCTTGAGTTGGATCCAACTCTTCTGCATCTCCTCCCATGACGTTGGCATGTCAGGATGTAGGATGGTGTAGGGAACCTCTCCTTCCTTAACAGGCTCTTTAATTAAAGGGAGAATGTGGGGGTAAGGCATCATTAGACTCTGGGCTCGGGTTCGTACCCACTTGAGATAAGGCTCAAGAGGGATGGAATTCTTGTGCCCCAGTGTCTTGCTGTCTACCTTGTTAGGCATCCTCCAAGATCTGATGAATCTTTGGCGAAGTCCTTGCGCATCGTTGTCGAAGTCAAAAACTATGTCAGGAATCAGCATGTCATGAGGGCCATCCCTCCGTGCATATCCAAACTGTCTCAAAGCCAGACAAGGGTTGTAGGTAATGCCTCCTCTAATACCAAGCAATGGAACATTAGGGAACTCTCCACAACGATCGACGATGATGACATTTTCTCTGGACCGAGAACACCAATGTACATCAGAGTGTGTGAGGGTCATCAACCATTGTGACCACCTTAAGCCTTGGTCATTCTTCAAAACAGATTGTGGAAGGTGCGAAATAAACCACCTTGCAAGGAGAGGAGTGCAGCACATGAGAACACCTCTCTTTCTCATTGTTCGTGTGTAAAATGAGTGGAGGATGTCCCCAAGCAATGTTGGTATTGGATTCCTGGATAAGAAGATCTTGACGGCATTGACATCTATAAGTTGGTCAGGATTTGGGAACAAGACCAACCCATAAATGAGGAGTGCCACAATTTCTTCAAAGGCTTGTAGATCCAAGGAATTCCAACACTCTTGTGCCTTCTCAAACAAGAATTTTGCCAAGAAGCCTTTGACACCGCTTCTAGTTTCCCAATGCCCCTTGATGTCAGATGGTTGTAAGTGTAGTGCTTGAGCAACATCTTCAGGCTTTGGTTCTTTTTCCGTACCGTTGAAAGGTAGTTGATTAAGAATAGGAATTCTCAGGAGTTGAGAAAATTCCTCCAAAGTAGGCACCAATCGGTAATCGGGGAATGTGAAACAGTGGTGAAGGGGGTTAAAGAACTGGAACAAAACCTTCATCATGTCCTCTTCAATGCTGGTGTTGACTAGGCTGAGCAGTCTACCATGTCTTTCACTGAAGGGAGAGCTTTCGGGAATTCTGGATGTGAGCTCCTTGAGTTGAGGAGGGATCCTCACAAGGTTGACTTGGATAGTTTTCCTGCGAGGAATTTCCATGACCTACAAAACAAGAACCAAGGTGAAGATCCAAACCCTTGAAATGGTTAGAGGATGCATATGATGCCTTATGATGTTTATGATGTATGCAAAAACACATGTACAAGCAATTCACACAAAACCCTAGTTTCAGGCTTGCATGGGGTTTCATAGGTAAGTACCCTCTTGAGTGTAGTTGGCTTAAAAACCTGTCCTATAAATAGTAACCGGGTTCTAAGGAGCTCAATATCATTGGATTGTTTTCCATGTTCATTGTTTTGGTTTAGCCACTTAACTAGCGACCAAAATATTCCAAGAAAACAACCCTCAATGAGTGTAGTATCGAGTATCTACCAACTTCGGACTGCACCAAAGCCGGTCATCTCACTACCCCTAATAAAAGGCCAAGATGGTCAAGTAAGGTTCTAGGTCATTAGTGCTTAGTGACATCACTCAGCGGCCCCGTACTCTCCTTGATTGAACTCAAGGGTTACCGGTACTCACAAATATGTCGCACTAATATAGCTATTGCTTCAACCGTGTCGGTATACCCCGCACAGTTTCCACAACGTATTGCTATCTATGAATGTTTCCCAAATCCGGGTGTAGGATTTCAAGCCCAAACAAGAGAACCACAAAGGTAAAGAAATCAAAGCAAACAATTAATCATGCAAGAGGGTGATCTAAAACCCTAAGGTAACCCCACTTTTAAATTTCTCCCCAGCAGAGTCGCCAGTTCTGTGATACGGTGGGAGAACTGACTTGAATTTTTTGCGTTTGTTTTCGCACTTGTTCGGTTTAGCAAGAGTCGCCACCGACTTTTTATTTTATCCTATGGAAAGGTTAAAAAGCACAGGAAAAATCTTTTGAGATGTTTCGTGGGTTCGGGGGGTGGATTATGAAAAGGGAAGGTATTAGCACCCTTTTCATCCATGGTTATCCATGGGCTCTTAGTTACTTGGTTTTAGATCACTTGCCTTGATTTTCAATTGCTTGAAATGGTGTGTGTGTGTGTGTTTTAAAAATGTTTTGAAAAAAACGCCTTTGTTTCGGCAACCATTGTAATTGACTAGTGTTTGAGTGTTTTACAAAGGTGTGTATCTTTTCGAAAAGATGTTTCAAATGTTTTTTTAGAAGTTTGTTTTTGAAAGTGTTTGTGGAGTGTGGTTTGAAAAGTAGGCAAGTGTGTTTTTACAAGTTGATCAAGTAACTAAGAGTTGTCTACCCCTAAATTTACTCAAAGGTTTTTCTCATGTTTTAACCCTTTTAACAATTTTGTTCCACCATTGTATTTGGTGGGCAATCTTGCGTTAGGTGTTTAACGGGACAGGCGCGGGTCATCGTATGGACCATGAATGCAATGGTGCCAAGTGTATTTGGCAATTTTGCTTGAAGGGACTATGATCATTTTGATTAGGCAACTTTCGAAAGCGTCATCGAGGGACTATGATCATTTTGATTTGTTTTGTTTTGCCAAAGATACTCAACGTGCAAGCATGGCCCATTTTGGAAGGCAACAAGCGGGATTACCCTAGGGGTGTAAGTGTGATTGTGTATTGATTTCATGTATTTGTCTTTGTATTAGGTTATCTAGCGTTTGATTTTATGTACATACAAACCCTAGGTCTAACCATGGTATATTTGAAAGCGATAAATTGCGAAAATTTAAAATCTACGCTATTACAAATAAGTATCCGAGAGTGGGGGTACAAATATTTACAAATGGGAATGAGACTTAAATAGGAGAGTAGTGTCCAAATAATTTACAACCAAATCGAATTGCGATCTCAAATGTAAAATATAATGTATAGCAATGCATAAGAATAAAGCAATGTAAATGTATACTGTAAATATATCAATGTAAGTGTATGTGAACGTGATTTATTTACAAAGTAAAAAAGAATGTTAACTTAATGAAAAATTAAGAATTAAGTAAGTATTAAGTATTTTGTCTTTGTATTCTTGTTAATATGTACAAAAGTTTTTAATTGAAAGAAAGTAAAAGTTTTAAGTTTAAAGAAAAGTATCTAACTTTAAAAAAGTTTATTTTTTATATACTTTGTTAAGGTTTTATATATAGGAGTTAAGAAGAAATGTTTTAGGAAAAATTAATGTTTTATGTATATGTAAAAAAAAAGATTTATTAAAAGAGTTTTTAAGATAAAATCTATTAACCTAATTATATATATTAATATTTTTGTATTTTAATGAATATTCTTATGTATAAATTTTTTAATTAAAATAAAAGAAAAATGTTTCAAATTTAAGAAAAAAAAATTAATGTTTGTATATTTTCTAAAATGTAACAATTAATAATATTTTGTAAAAAGGTGTTATTTTATTTAACAAAACAAAAAAAAGTATTATATATTAGTTTAAACTAAAAAAATAAAATGATAAGTAAGAGTATTAATTTGAATGAATAAGAAATAAACAGAAAAATAGATAAGGATTAAATGGGCTTTTGGAAAGCAGATGGCCCAAACAGATGCTGATTGAAATAAGGAAAAGAGGGGTGCCAATTGAAATGGGCTTAAGGCAAACGAAAAGGGCAAGGCCCATGACACTTCACCAGATTTTGTTTTAGGGTTTCAGAGTGTTTGTTCATTTGGAAAAGGGTTTGTGAGTTACAGCGCCGCTCATCACTTTCGTCTTCTTCGTCTTCTCAAGCAAGCTTCTGAGTCAAGCTTCTGAATGCTCCTCCGCCTAAGGCCACTGAGTGCCAACATCCGTCCTTCCTCTTCCCTCCATGGTCGCTCAGTGACGTTTGTACACAGGTAATAGCTTTTGTTCGTGTTTGACAGTCTTTTAGGTTTTCAAGCTTTTATGTGTACTTTCATGTTCTGATTTTATGTGTTGATATTTGTTTTCTATTTGAGGTGTATGAAAAGGAAAGAAGCTATACCTTTGTTGGAGACGGAGGAGGTGGATCAGAGGCGCTTGGGGTGGCCGGAGACGGAGGAAAATGGGATGCAGTGCTTGCTCCGGTAACCACGTATCTTGCTTTAGCTTTTATAGTTTTGTGATGAATGTTCTGAAAACTTTAGCCTTTGATTCTCTCTTCCGCTTATATGCCTCTGTTGCCTTTGATTGCTCCTTCTGTATGCTTGCTGATATGCTTCTGAGTATAGTTGCTTGCTGAGTTGCCTTGGATGTTAACCCCGTGATGAAAACATTCTGAGGGTGTTGGTTTGCTATTTTGATTTTGATTTGTGAATCTGAACATGTGTTGAAATGTTGAGGTTGGTCTTGGGATTTGGATTTTGAGTATTGTTGCCTTAATTCTATGATGGAACCATTCTGAGGTTTTTGTGTTGGTTATGGTGCTTTAGTGTTTGAGGCAGGTTAGGCTTTAGGCTTGATGTTGGTTTAGGACCAATGCTTATGCAGGTTTGGGACAAAGGCTTATGCAGGTTAGCATGGGCTTGATGTTTTAGGCTTTTACGCAGGCATGAGGCTTGGGCTTCAGTAGGCTGTAAGCTTGTTTGACATTTTGTGTTAGTTTGTCAATTTGATGCTCTGAGTTGTCTTGGACTACAGGTTTGGGAGGCTTTTTGTTTGAGAGTTTGAATGTTTCTTAGGCTTTTTTTCTCTGTGTTCATAAAGGCTCCAAGAATGCTGTTTTATCTCTTACAGGGTCTTGGATTTGTATCTTTTGAAAGGCAGGATGGGTTATTATTTTTTATGTATATTTGTTCTCTTTTGAATTTGGTCTTAGTGTAGATTCCAATGCTTGGACAGGTTTGCAAGGCTTGAGGTTTTCACTCTTTATGATCTCTTCTGCTGTATGCCTTCTGCCTCCTCTCTCTATGTGTTCTGATACATCCTGTTTATATCTTTTGTTTAGCCTCTAGCCTGCTGTACTGTAAGCTGCTTTCCTCTCTCTTTCTCTCTCCAGATTAAAGAAAAGCATTTTTATTGCTTAAATTTGTCTTCTTTCTGAAAAAGTAAACTGGCCTTGGAAAGTGATGATTTGAATATGCTTGCAATATTGTTTTCCTTTGCATAATTCCTGCTTTCCTGCATATTGTGTGTACTTTGTTGACACCCTTTTGGATTTGTTGATATCTTGATATCCTTGGACAATTTTGACAGCTTTGGCTTAGTTTGAAATTGTAATTCAGTTTGCCTTTATACTTGTGCATGCTGTTTGGAAACTTGGTTGACAATTTTTGGATTTATGCAGTATGTTTGAAAATTTGAATTTGTGCATTTCACATTTTTGCAAGACATTCTATCCCTCTTTGTGAACCGAGAGTAATCTCGTGATTTGCAGAGAGGGCAAACTGATTCCAGCCAGTTGCTTTTAATGATGAATCCAATTTTTATCTGCTTTTAATTTCATTTCATCTGCTTTTGACCTTTTCTTTTTCTTTGTTTTGCAGATGAAAAATAATTGAGCAACAAGGGAGCATTGGATAGAAGATGAAGACTTAGGAATTTTAGGACATAGTTTTATTTTCCTTTTAATCATTGTAACATTATTATTGTAAATACTTTGTAAACAATTACTGTATTTAAATAACAATTGTACAAATAATTAAAGATAAATAAAAAAGTCTTTTTATTGACATTCATTTTTAATTCTTCTTTAAATGTTTATCTAATTGTTTATAATTCTTAAATTATAATAAAATGGAAATAAATTCCAATTATTCTAACTTAAAATAAATAAACAATTAATAAACACTGTGGTCTTAGCATCAATCAATAATAAACCCGGTGCTCCAATTATCCAAAACAATGCACAGTTAATCAAACAAAACGTCCACATGCCTTTTCTTTTAATGATTCAACCAAACACTGTAAGCTCCCAATCAGAAACCTCAGTCCATATTCCAGAGTAAGTTGAAAAGCACTATAGAATTAATTCTTTTTGAGAATGCGCGCACAAAACCCTAATTCTTGATTAAATGTTAGAGAAGCGTCCGCCTGATCAAAACGTGAGCCAACTCAACCAAACCCTAAGCAATCTGCTTGAACTGTTTTAAAATCAATGACAACCCTAAATTTTATCTGACTGATAAGAAAAGTCTGTTTGACCGATTCTTGAGCCAGTCTAAAAAATCAGGAAAAGCCCGAAGCTGTGATTTCTTGTGGAAAAAGAGGAGGGTAAATTTTCGGGTACAACATAACCCGTCAATGAAGACAACCCGTCAATGAAGACAACTCATCATTGAAGACAACCTGTCAACGAAGACAAAACTACCTACCAACAACCTCCAGATGGCATCTATAAGCCCATCCTCCTATCCATCATCTCTCCAAATGGCATCTGTAAGCCCATTCACAACATCACATTGCTGATACTACACCATGCGAGTGCAAATTTCTGGGCACTTTAGTGTTCAATCATCTTCCACCTTCGGATCACGAAAGGCACGCAAGCCAATCTACATCCTCAGGTCTAAGAAGATTGAACAGGGGCAACTGTTGTACCCCAAAATTTGCCCTCCCATATTCCTCAAGATTTGTCAAGAATGATCCTTAAATTGCTCAAAGATGGCTCAAGGGTTGTACAGTCAAACCACCTCCTAAGCCAGCTGAAATTAGGGTTTTGGTTCCTTCAAGGAATTTGGGGTTTTTAATGGTTAATTCAAGTCTCACAGGCCTATGTACATTCTCAAGCACCTACATGCCAAGTCTCAAGACTCATAATGCCAATTTGCACAGTCAAAAGCTCCATTTGATCCACAGTTCACTGCAGGGGAAAAATGGTCATTTTGCAGTCAAAAGTCAGAATTTTTGGTCAACATCTTATTTTGAGTCCACAATCATCATTTGATCAAGTCTTGATCATGATTCCACAAGCATAGCTCAAAAATCATCAAGATGCAAAAAGTTACTATTTTTGGACAGTAGAAAAGTTAACTGTATCTTGACCAGGGCATAACTTTTTCATGGTTTGTCAGAAAAATTCCATCCAATGCTCATTTTTAAGGGGATGAAATTTCCTACAATCCATATTCACACTCCAAGTTCAAGAAATGCTCTCACAAAAAGTTACCAATTTTTACATTATAGGTCAAATTCAAAAGTCAACAAAAGTACACTTTGAGTCAAAGGCCATAACTTGAGATTGGTAAATCCAAATGACATGGGACCAAAGGAGTTGATTAGAGGACTTCAAGAGCTTTCCAAAATGTCCAAGAACATGGTCATATGATCAAAATTGAGCAAGTTATGCATTGGAGAAGTTGGGAAATTTTTATGAATTTGCAAAAGTCAACTTTGCTCAAAACACCTTCTTTTTGCTAATGGGCCTCAAATCTCTTGTTGAAACTTCACCCATGACCTATGCACGACCCATCAAGATTAATTGGATTTATTTTCTTATTTTTATTGATTAATTGGATTTTTAATTAATATTAATTCATTTAATCAATTTAAATCATAAGAAAATAAAAGATTTGTTTTTTAAATCTTTTTGTGAAGCAAATATGACCTAAACATGCTGGCAAATTCGTGCACAAAGTTAAAGATACAAAAAATCCAATTTTGGCAAGTTTGTTCAATCATGAAAATCAAGGATATTTGATTTTTCAATCAAGGATTCAATCATCAATGCATATGGATTTTTGCCCAGCTTTTGACCTAATTCAATTGCCTTATATATATGCAAGCAAACCCTGACCTAGTGGATGTGAGAAAGCTGCAGAAACCACCCTGTCCAAATTCAAGAAATTCCAAGAAAATTGAAAATCTGTTCTTGCATTCCAGGCCAATTCAAGGCGTGTTATTCATTCAAACACCTTGCAGGAGTTCTCAGGAGTGTTTTGCAATCAAACTCAGACACTAAAGCTCAAAGAATCGTCATCTACAAAACCACGGTTTGCATTTTTGGTTCATAATCGTATATCCTAATTCATGCATAGTTAACATGTTTTTGTGATTGATTTGTGTTGCTAGGAACCATACAAAGCTAATGGTATAATTGAATTGAACTGAAACGCCCTGAATTGAAGAATGCCATGATTGATTTTATAGGGTTCTTGAGCTTTAAATTAGGGCTTTCTGAACCAGGCAAAATTAGGACTCGTAAGACACATGGTTGAAATCGTTAGACCCAGACGAACAAGCCCAATACCTCGCGAAATATTTATATACACTGTGCTTCTAATCGCTATTTTTTATTGCAGGAATTAGTGGGGGTTAAAAACCCCCGCTATCTAATATTATTTATGCAGAACGAATGAAGAAGATGATGAGGTGTTAGCATCTGGTTGGCTTGTTTGAAAACACGCGCGTTTTTTTTGTGTTTACAGCATATTGTTTATTTTTTGTATATAATATTCTCTCTCCATCCACTTAACAAACGCGCGTTACAGTTCAGTTGGCAAAAGCATTGAAGCATTATCCACTGGGACCTGGGTTCGAATCCCAGGTCCCCCAAAACAATTATTTGTTTTCTTTCTGCAGGTGATCCCATGTACTCTCCAACGCGTGATCCACCATGCATCTCACGTCTCAGTGAGCCAGATGTCTTCAAGGCTAAATCCAATGGCCATGAGTGGAAGACCACCATGCTCCCTGGTCAGCGCACGCATAGCTAATTCAGAAAGTCAAAGCAGGCTTGAGTATTGATGGGCCACAAATTTCCAAACACACCTCCTAATTGGGCCAGCACCCCCCTGAGTTTATTTTCTTCTTCTCCTTTTTATTTTTACTTAAATTGTTTTTTTATTAATTTTTAATTAACTACTAACTAAAAATAATTAACATTTTTTTTATAAATCCAGAAAACATAAAAAGTATAATATTTTTATTTATTAAATTTAATTAGTTATTTTGTAAATAAATACTAACATAATTAATTTATTTAGTTAATTAGGTTAATTTTAATATTTTCACAATAAATCTAAAATTATTGTAGAATTAGGGTTTCTTGACAATTTTGACCGTCTTTTATTTATTTCCTTGAAACATAAAAAACTCAAAAAAAAATATTTCTTTTATTTAATTAATTAATTAGTTTTAGGTTTAATTTAATTTAATTCATAAATAATAAAAACTTCCTTCTTTCTCAAAAGGGGTCAAAACCCTAAGAACTTCTCCGATTCAATTTTTCTCGCGCGTGTGATTATTCTTGATTCATATTTTATTCGATTATATATTTGCTCCGAGGATGTAATAGATAATTAGGACCTCTTTTTATTGCTTTTATTTAATTTCCCGCAATTTACTTTTCAAGGGTTTGTTTTTGGCGATGTAAATACCCGACGCCTTGTAATAGCTTAACTTTATTTTCCGCAATTATTAACTGCTAGATGTATGCTAATAGGCTATGCATGACAAGATTTCTCTTAAAATAAAAATCAATCGTAGCTCACCATAACATGTACAAAGATAACATTAACTGAAACCTGACACACGTGCACATGCCACTCCTAGGGTACGCCTCACTTGGTTGTCTCGACGTGGTCATTGAGTATAGGGTGTTTTAGAGGTCGCCCTCCTGTCTAAAGATCAAAGTTGCCTCGAAACGGTTGCCTCGATAAAAAAAATGATCTAAGACATTAGGGTTACCGCTAAGGCGTTCTACTATTGCTTTAGTGACCACATGTCCCTATAATCGAATTGACCCGAAAACTCCAACGACGGTGCTACCTACTTCTCAATAGTGGGATAGTACTGTCTAAAGGACATTTACACAGCTTAATTTCTTTTGAGTAGGTAGAGGTTCTTAGATGCTTGCTCTTTCAAAACAAAAATACTTTTCGCACCTACACTTTTCTGACAAAAGTTTTCAAACAACACTTCATACACTCTTGAGGACAGACACAAGAGTTAAATCAAAGTTTTCAAATAAACTTTTTCAAAACCCACAAACACAAGAAAAGCAAAACTTTTTGAAAATATAGTGAGCAAGTACCTAAGAGCCCGTGGATAACCACGGATAGAAAGGGTGCTAACACCTTCCCTTTCTATAATCTACCTCCCGAACCCGAGAAACATCTCGAAAAGGATTTTTGCTGTGCTTTTGTCCTTTCCTTGTTGGAGAAAATAAAAGATGATGGCGACTCTTGCTTACCGCGACATTTTGCTAAACGCAAACTCGAACCAGCATTCCAAAACAATCAGTTCTATTTCCACCGATCACACATCTCCTTAAGGATTTCGAATATCCCCACGGAGATACATCCATAAAATTATCCCCACAAAGACGGATTCATGCAATCCCCAGCCAAAATTCCAGTCTCTCAAAAAACCCTCTCCCCAGCTGAGTTGGTCTTAGAAAGAAGCCTTATGGAGTTCTACCTAAAGAAGACACTTCCCCAGTAAGGTCTCAAAAATATTCTCTTCAACATGGTTTATTTCCCCAACAAATTACAAACTCCCCAGCTCGAGTTTACCTCTCAGACTAATATCAAGGGACCAAAACCCCTAATCCCCGGAAAAATCATTACAATCCTCAACAGAGTCATTACTATCACCACAAGTTGTTGCAAAGCCTGGAATCCGACTAGATAACAATTTAACTTCATCCTTTCAAGCAAGTTACTATGAATCCTAGACTCGACCAGATACTAGTTCAACTTCATTCCATCTAAACAAATTACTATGAAACCTGGACCCGACCGGTTAACAATTCAAGCTACTGAAACCTGGACCTGACCAAATAATAGTTGATCTCAATTTCAAGTTACTAAATCCTGGATCCGACCAGATAATAGTTTAACTTCTCCAATTACTGCAAAACCTGGACCCCACCAGATAAAATTTGAGTTGCTGAAACCTGGACCCGACCAAATAACAATTGATCTAAATTTCAAGTTACTAAAGCCTGGACCCGACTAGATAACAGTAAATCTCAATTTTAAGCTACTGAAACCTGGACCCGTCAGATAACAGTAAATCTCAATTTTAAGTTACTGAAGCCTCGACCTGACTAGATAGCAGTTTAACTTCCTCAAATCATTGTTGAAACCTGGACCCGACCAGATAACAGTTTGAGTTGCTGAAACCTGGACCTGACCAGATAACAGTTGATCTCAATTTCAAGTTGCTGAAACCTGGACCCGACCAGATAACAATAAATCTCAATTTCGAGTTACTGAAACCTGGACCCGACCAGGTACCAATTAACCTCAAGATAAAATTGTTGAAACCTGAACTTGACCATATAACAGTTCGAGTTACTAAAACCTAGACCCGACCAGATACCATTTAACCTCAAGATCAAATTGCTGAAACCTGGACTCGACCAGATAATAGTTCGAGCTACTAAAACCTGGACCCGACCAGATACCCGTTAACCTCAAGATCAAATTGCTGAAACCTGGACCCGACCAGATACCCGTTAACCTCAAGATCAAATTGCTGAAACCTGGACCCGACCAGATAATGTAACGCCCGTAATTTAATTAATTATTTAATTAAATTATTTTTGGATTATTTGTGAACTTGTGTTATTATGATAATTGATGTGTTGTGATTAGTTGGAATTAATTATTTTATTAAGTTGTGGAATAATATTAGAAGAATGATAATATTATTTGATGTAGGTTTGTTTTAAAGGATAAAAGTAGTAATAAGGGGGGTGTAGTAGTCTTAAGCCCATTAAGGAATAAAGAAGATAATAGGGTTATTTTATTATTGTAGAAATAATAGAAAAGAAGAGGTAGTAAGAGAGAAAGAATAAGGGTTTGAAAGGAAGAACGTGAAATCTGTTGGAAAGGAGGAAAGAGGCAAAATGGAAATTCAACTGGAAGTTATAGAGCGACCTTCAATTCAAGGTAAGGGTGGGGTTCTAACTCTATAATAGGGTTTATGATGATTGGTTTATGGGATTAGATGTGAAAATGTTGTCTTGTTCATGATTTGAATGTATATGTGTTGTATGATGAGAATCGACGATTGAAAGTTGAATAACGATGTCCTAATGCTGTGTAAATGATGTAGAATTATAGGATAATTATAATTGATGATTATCTATGATTACATGATGTTTTTAGGGCCTAAAGTATGGAACCTGTAGTGAAAACATAGAGAAAATCGCAGAAATTATTCATAACAGAGCAGTATGTGTCGATCCCAAACATTATGTGTCGATCCCAAACATTATGTGTCGATGCAAGAAGGCCTTCAGACTTAGGATGAGTCGATACGAAGGGGTCCTACGTTGATACATGAGGGTTTTTAGACTCAGGATGAGTTGATACGTAGGGGCATGTGTCGATACATGCAGTGTTGCAGACTCAGTATGAGTCGATACAAGAGAGTATGCGTTGACTCATGTAGCGCGTTAAACCCAGTAAGCGTCGACCCAAGGCATTACGCGTCGATCCATGTTGTCAGGTTTTTGGCAGAATCAGTTTGAAAAGGCCGTTACTTGAGTTTTTGGACTCCGTTTGAGGTGCCGTTTGAAGCGTTGAATAGATAACACAATGAACTTCATTCTTAAGGATTAAAATGAAGAATAGGAAGGATAATCCCAGTATCCAAATTAGGACTAGAGTTAATTCCCGCGTTAATCACTATGCTGATTTTTGTGAAGAATGATGAGGATGAGATGATTATAGATTGCTGTTTGGCTTGTAATAGTAGGATTAATGATGATAATGATGTAGTATTACAGAATAATAATATGTAGAGGTTTGGTAATTTATAAGTAAGCCTTAGATGATTAATTATTATAGGCAATATCATGTTGTAGGCCTATGGCCAACGTTGCAAGATTGGCGAATTGATGTTGTATTATTGTTGTGGCTGAGTTGCTGTGAATATATGATGTTTGATGAATTAAGATGTTGATGTATGATGTTGATGACAGATGTTAAGATGCCTCTAATAATTGGCAGCTATTAAGATGTAGGCTTATGGCCAACGATGATGTTTGTGTTGAGATGTTGTTAATTATGGTGTTGACATTGCATTCATGATTGTGTCACATACATTGCATTTCAAGATAGAGCTTATGCTCATTAAGATGGCCTGTATTGGCGAATATTAAGATGAAGGCTTATGCCTTGTTGATGCCTCTATTTATTGGAAGATTCTTAAGATGGGAGTTCTACTTCAATGGTACCACATGCAGTTGCATAGTATTGAGTCACATTATATGATTGCATAAAGAAGTTGTAAATTGATGTGATGAATGTACATTATAGCTGGTATTTTTATTGCCATTATTTTGATTATAAGATGAGAAGTGGTGATGTTATGAGATCTAATTTAATATATTAATTATCATTCGTTTTATTATATTGTTAGATATCTCACCCCTTCTGTTTGAATGTTACCCCTACATTGGTAATGTGCAGGTAATCGAGAGTGAAGGTTGTATACCTTCGGTTGTTCGAGTCGGTGTTATTGCTCTGTTATGTAACACTCGGGGGGATGAACGCTTGTTTCTTTTGATTGTTGATTATTCAGTTGTTCAACTTTAAGTTGATTATTATTAAATATATGTTGTTTTGAAGTTGCTGTAACGATGGATAAAGATGTTATTAAGAATTCCGCTGCGTAAATGTTTAAATTGTTGAATTAAGAGATTTAATTATTATGCTGATAGTTCATCCGAAGTTTTAAAGTGTTATGTATCCCCGTTGAATGTAATGAGTTTTGAAAGATGAATTTGTGGCATCCTGATTCGTTTGCTTGAATGTTTATAACTCTGATTTTTCATTTATAATTGCCGGGTAGAATTGGGGTGTTACAAAGTTGGTATCAGAGCAAAAGGTTGGTCCAACCTTGTTGTCGAGTCATAGTTGTCTAACAATCGAGTATTGTTAATTTGAGTTCTAACTGTTATTTATGTTGTAGTGATAAGTTGAGATGGCTGGAAGGAATGATGTTGCACTTGCTGCTGCTTTAGAAGCAATGGCTCATGCAATGGAGAATCAGCCGAATGCTGACGGGAATGCTGGATCTCGTAGCTTGGAGACTTTCCAGAGAGAGAATCCACCTACGTTCAAGGGAAAGTATGATCCTGACAGAGCATTAAATTGGTTGAAAGAGATTGAGAGAATCTTCTGTGTGATGGACTGCACTCTAGCACAGAAGGTTCGGTATGATACTCATATGCTAGCAGTCGAGGCCGATGACTGGTGGCTAGAGACTTGTCAGAGATTGGAAGCTGCAGGTGAAAATGTCACTTGGGCTGTGTTCCGTGGGGAATTTCTGAGGAAGTACTTTCCTGAAGATGTCTGTGGTAAGAAGGAAATTGAATTCCTTGAGCTGAAGCAAGGGAATATGTCGGTCGTTGAGTATGCTGCCAAGTTTTCTGAGTTGGCTAAGTTTTATCTGCACTACGCTGAGGCAGATGCTGAGTTTTCAAAGTGTATCAAGTTTGAGAACGAGTTGCACCCAAAGATCAAGAAGGCAGTTGGATACCAAAAGGTCCGTGTCTTTGTTGATTTGATTGATAGTTGCAGGATTTATGAAGAGGATAATAATGCTCATTACAAGATTATCAGTGAGAAGAGGGGAAAATACCAACAAAATCATGGTAAGCCTTATGATACCCCAGTTGGTAAAGGTAAACAGAAATTTGCTCAGGGTCAGAGGACTAGTGAAGAAGATGCTCCTGCTGGTGTGGTTTGTTTTAAATGTGGGAAACCTGGGCATAAGAGTAATGTGTGTACTACTGAAGTAAATAGGTGTTTCCGTTGTGGTAATAACAGACATGTTGTATCTGAGTGCAAGCATAAGGATGTGATTTGTTTTAACTGTAGTGAAGAAGGGCACATTGGCAGTCAATGTCAGAAACCGAAGAGGGCTCGAACAAGTGGTAAAGTGTTCGCTTTGGTTAAGGGTCAGACAACTACTGAGGACAAACTTATCAGAGGTACATGTTTCATTAATAGTACTCCTTTAATTACTATTATTGATACCGGTGCTACTCATTATTTTATTGTTGCTGATTGTGTTGAAAGATTGGGTCTTATATTATCTTCTATGAATGGAGAAATGGTCGTCAACACTCCAGCCAAGGGGTCAGTGACTACTTATTTTATGTGTTTGAAGTGTCCCTTATCGATCTTCGACAGAGACTTTGCTGTTGATTTGGTTTGTTTACCGTTAAGAGGTTTGAATGTGATTTTGGGTATGAACTGGTTAGAGAATAACTGTGTTCATATTAACTGTTATGACAAGTCTGTGAGGTTTTCTACTCCTGAAGAAGAGGAAGATAGTCTGTTGTCTGCTAGACAGTTGAGGAAGTTGATGCAAGAGTAAACACAGATGTTCTCGTTGATGGCATCGCTATCTGTAGAGACTCAAGCTATAATTAAGGAATTGCAGGTGGTGTGTGAATTTCCTGAAGTTTTCCCTGATGAAATTCCTGATGTACTGCCGGAGAGGGAAGTTGAATTTGCAATTGATCTTGTACCTGGTACCAGGCCTGTGTCTATGGCACCATACATGATGTCTGCATCTGAATTGTCAGAGTTAAGGAAGCAATTGGAAGAGTTACTTGAAAAGAAGTTTGTAAGAGCAAGTGTATCACCGTGGGGAGCTCCAGTGTTGTTAGTAGAGAAGAAAGATGGAAGTATGAGGCTTTGTGTTGATTATAGACAGTTGAATAAAGCGATGATTAAGAATAAGTATCCGCTTCCAAGAATAGATGACTTGATGGACCAATTGGTGGACACTCGTGTGTTTAGTAAGATTGACTTGAGGTCGGGTTACCATTAGATTAAAGTAAAGGATGAAGATATCCAGAAGACGGCTTTCAGAACGCGTTATGGACATTATGAGTATTCGGTGATGCCTTTCAGTGTTACTAATGCGCCAGGAGTATTCATGGAATATATGAATCGTATCTTTCATACTTATTTGGATCGGTTTGTAGTGGTGTTCATTGATGATATTTTGATTTACTCTAAGTCAGAAGAAGAGCATGCATAACACTTAAGAGTAGTACTGCAAGTTTTGAAAGAGAAGAAGTTGTATGCAAAGTTGTCCAAGTGTGAGTTCTGGTTAAAAGAGGTTAGTTTTCTTGGTCATGTGATCTCAGGTAGTGGAATCACTGTAGACCCATCGAAGGTTAATGCTGCGTTGCAATGGGAAACTCTGAAGTCAACTACTGATATTAGAAGCTTTTTGGGATTAGCTGGTTACTATAGAAGGTTTATCAAAGGTTTTTCTAAGTTGACACTTTCCTTGACTAGGTTGACTTGTAAAGGTAGAGCTTTTGTATGGGATGTTCAGTGCAAAGAAAGTTTTACGGAATTGAAGAAGAGGTTGACGTCGGCTCCGATTTTGACGTTGCCAAATCCAGGAGAGCCTTTTGTGATGTATTGTGATGCTTCTAAGATGGGTTTAGGAGGCGTGCTTATGCAGAATGATAAGGTAATTTCTTATGCGTCAAGGTAGTTGAGGACTCATGAGAATAACTATCCTACGCATGATTTAGAGCTTGTTGCAGTTGTCTTTGTGTTGAAGATTTGGAGGCATTATCTTTATGGTTCTAGATTTGAAGTGTTTAGTGACCATAAGAGCTTAAAGTATTTATTTGATCAGAAAGAGCTGAATATGAGGCAACGAAGATGGTTGGAATTATTAAAGGATTATGATTTTGGTTTGAATTATCATCCAGGAAAAGGGAATGTGGTAGCTGATTCGTTGAGTCGAAAGACTTTACACATGTCGACAATGATGGTTAAAGAGTTGGAATTAATTGAACAGTTTAGAGATATGAGCTTAGTTTGCGAGGTGACTCTGCGTAGTGTTATGTTGGGTATGTTGAAGATTAATAATGAATTTCTAGACAGTATCAGAGAAGCTCAGAAGTTGGATGTGAAACTGGTAGATTCGGTGGTTGGGATCGATCAGTCTGAGAATAATGATTTTAAGTTAGATGCGCAAGGTGTGTTAAGATTTCATAACCGGATTTGTATTCCTGATGATGCTGAGATAAAGAAAGTGATACTTGAAGAGAGTCATAGAAGTAAGTTGAGTATTCATCCGGGAGCTACAAAGATGTATCAAGATTTGAAAGGTTCGTTTTCGTGGCCTGGGATGAAGAGTGATGTGGCTCGATTTGTGTATGCGTGTTTGACTTGTCAGAAGTCAAAAGTTGAACATCAGAAGTCAGCAGGATTGATGCAACCGTTAGAAGTTCCAGAATGGAAATGGGATAGTATTTCAATGGACTTTGTGATGGGGTTACCTAGTACTATAAGAGGACATGATTCGATTTGGGTGATTGTTGATAGGCTTACGAAGTCAGCTCATTTTATTCCTATTAACATCATTTTTCCAGTGTCGAAGTTGGCTGAGATTTACACTAGTGTGATTGTGAAGCTGCATGGTGTTCCTTTGTGAATTGTGTTAGATAGAGATCCAAGATTTACTTATGATTTTTGGAAGAGTTTGCAAGGAGCGTTGGGTTCTAAGTTGAGGTTGAGTTAAGCGTATCATCCCCAGACAGATGGTCAGACTGAAAGGAATATCCAATCGTTTGAAGACTTGTTGAGGGCATGCGTTCTTGAGCAGGGAGGTTTGTGGGATACTTATCTTTCGTTGATGGATTTCACTTATAATAACAGTTACCATTCCAGTATTGGGATGGAGCCTTTTGAAGTGTTGTATGGTCAAAGATGTAGAACTCCTTTGTGTTGGCATGAATCTGGTGAAAGTGTGGTACTTGGGCCTGAACTTGTTCATGAGACTACTGGGAAGGTGAATTTGATTCGAGAAAATATGAAAGCTTCCCAAAGTAGACATAAGAGTTATCATGACAAGCTAAGGAAAGATTTAGAATTTCAAGCGGGTGACCATGTGTTTTTGAGAGTTACACCTGTGACTGGTGTTGGGCGAGCATTGAAGTCTAAGAAGCTCACTTCTCATTTTATTGGACCATATCAAATTTCGGAGAGAGTGGGGAATGTTTGTTATAGAGTGGCTTTACCACCTAATCTTTCGAATTTGCATGATGTGTTTCATGTGTCGCAACTCCGGAAGTATATTTCAGATCCATCTCATGTGATTCATATGGACGATGTCCAATTACGGGATAATCTTATGATGGAGATGATGCCTGTACGGATCGTGGATCGTGAAATAAAGGCTCTGAGGGGAAAAGGGATTGCTTTGGTTAAAGTGGTTTGGCTAGGGGCTGTCGGAGAAAGCATGTCTTGGGAGTTGGAGAGCAAGATGCGATACTCCTATCCTAAGTTGTTTGATTAAGGTAAGTTTTTGAGGACGAAAATATTCTAAGTGGGAGAGAGTTGTAACGCCCGTAATTTAATTAATTATTTAATTAAATTATTTTTGGATTATTTGTGAAGTTGTGTTATGATGGTAATTGATGTGTTGTGATTAGTTGGAATTAATTATTTTATTAAGTTGTGGAATAATATTAGAAGAATGATAATATTATTTGATGTGGGTTTGTTTTAAAGGATAGAAGTTGTAATAAGGGGGGGGGGGGGGTGTAGTAGTCTTAAGCCCATTAAGGAATAAAGAGGATAATAGGGTTATTTTATTATTGTAGAAATAATAGAAAAGAAGAAGCAGTAAGAGAGAAAGAATAAGGGTTTGAAAGGAAGAACGTGAAAGCTGTTGGAAAGGAGGAAAGAGGCAGAACATAAATTCAACCGGAAGTTATAGAGCGACCTTCAATTCAAGGTAAGGGTCGGGTTCTGACTCTATAATAGGGTTTATGATGATTGGTTTATGGGATTAGATGTGAAAATGTTGTCTTGTTCATGATTTGAATGTATATATGTTGTATGATGAGAATCGATGATTGAAAGTTGAATAACGATGTCCTAATGCTATGTAAATGATGTAGAATTATAGGATAATTATAATTGATGATTATCTATGATTACATGATGTTTTTAGGGCCTAAAGTATGGAACCCATAGTGAAAACGCAGAGCAAATCGCAGAAATTATTCATGACAGAGCAGTATGTGTTGATCCCAAACGTTATGTGTCGATGCAAGAAGGCCTTTAGACTTAGGATGAGTCGATACGAAGGGGTCTTGCGTCGATACATGAGGGTTTTTAGACTCGGGATGAGTCGATACATAGGGGCATGTGTCGATACATGCAGTGTTGCAGACTCAGTATGAGTCGATACAAGAGAGTATGCGTCGACTCATGTAGCGCGTTAAACCCAGTAAGCGTCGACCCAAGGAATTACGCGTCGATCCATGTTGTCAGGTTTTTGGCAGAATCAGTTTGAAAAGGCTGTTACTTGAGTTTTTGGACTCCGTTTGAGGTGCCGTTCGAAGCGTTGAATAGCTAACACAATGAACTTCATTCTTAAGGATTAAAATGAAGAATAGTAAGGATAATCCCAGTATCCAAATTAGGACTAGAGTTAATTCCCGCGTTAATCGCTATGCTGATTTTTGTGAAGAATGATGAGGATGAGATGATTATAGATTGTTGTTTGGCTTGTAATAGTAGGATTAATGATGATAATGATGTAGTATTACAGAATAATAATATGTAGAGGTTTGGTAATTTAGAAGTAAGCCTTAGATGATTAATTAATTATAGGCAATATCATGTTGTAGGCCTATGGCCAACGTTGCAAGATTGGCGAATTGCTGTTGTATTATTGTTGTGGCTGAGTTGCTGTGAATATATGATGTATATATATATATATATATATATATATATATATATATATATATATATATATATATATATATATATATATATATATATATATATATATATATATATATATATATATATATATATATATATATATATATATATATATGTATATATATATATATGATGTTTGATGAATTAAGATGTTGATGTATGATGTTGATGAAAGATGTTAAGATGCCTCTAATAATTGACAGCTATTAAGATGTAGGCTTATGACCAACGATGATGTTTGTGTTGAGATGTTGTTAATTATGGTGTTGTCATTGCATTCATGATTATGTCGTATACATTGCATTTCAAGATGGAGCTTATGCTCGTTAAGATTGCCTGTATTGGCGAATATTAAGATGAAGGCTTATGCCTTGGTGATGCCTCTATGTAATGGCAGATTTTTAAGATGGGAGTTCTGCTTCAATGGTACCACATGCAGTTGCATAGTATTGAGTCGCATTATATGATTGCATAAAGAAGTTGTGAATTGATGTGATGAATGTACATTATAGCTGGTATTTTTGTTGCCATTATTTTGATTATAAGATGAGAAG
Organism: Vicia faba; assembly: GCA_948472305.1. Classification (NCBI taxonomy): domain Eukaryota; kingdom Viridiplantae; phylum Streptophyta; class Magnoliopsida; order Fabales; family Fabaceae; genus Vicia; species Vicia faba. The sequence goes on from OX451738.1 coordinate 728,782,494, forward strand.
TGGTGATGTTATGAGATCTAATTTAATATATTAATTATCATACGTTTTATTATATTGTTAGATATCTCACCCCTTATGTTTGAATGTTACCCTTACATTGGTAACATGCAGGTAATTGAGAGTGAAGGTTGTATACCTTCGGTAGTTAAAGTTGGTGTTATTGCTCTGATATGTAACACTCGGGGGGATGAATGCTTGTTGCTTTTGATTGTTGATTATTCAGTTGTTCAACTTTAAGTTGATTATTATTAAATATATGTTGTTTTGAAGTTGCTGTAATGATGGATAAAGATGTTATTAAGAATTCCGCCACGTAAATGTTTAAATTCTTGAATTAAGAGATTTAATTATTATGCTGATAGTTCATCCGAAGTTTTAAAGTATTATGTATACTCGTTGAATGTAATAAGTTTTGAAAGATGAATTTGTGGCATCCTGGTTCGTTTGCTTGAATGTTTATAACTCTGATTTTTCATTTATAATTGCCGGGTAGAATTGGGGTGTTATAGATAACAGTTCGAGTTGCTGAAACCTAGACTCGACCAGATACCAGTTAACCTCAAGATCAAATTGCTGAAACCTGGACCCGATCAGATAACAGTTCGAGTTGCTGAAACTTAGACCCGACCATATAACAGTTCGAGTTGCTGAAACCTGGTCCCGACCAGATAACAGTTTGAGTTGCTGAAACCTGGACCCGACCAGATAACCGTTCAAGTTACTATGAAACCTGGACCTGACCAGATAATAGTTTAAATTCTTCAAATCACTAACAAAACTCCTCTTCCCTAGTAGAGTTTGCCACTATCCCCAGTGAGTTGCTGCAAAGCCTGGAATCCGACCAGATAACAGTTCACTTTTTATCCCCAGCAAGTTGTTGTGAAGCCTGGAATCCGACCATATAACAACTAAACTTTCTTCCTCTCCAATCAAGAGATAGCTCCCCAGTAGAGAAATGGACAACTAAAACTCATGAACTCTATTTCCCAAGTAGAAATCAACGCTCCCCGTAGAGTTTCCTCAAGCAAAGTCAATGTTTCCCAGCGGATTTCTCCTCAAACAACAAAACAAGAATCCCCAGCGTAAAAACTTTAAACAAAGTTTGAAGATACACATACTCTTCATCTCCAGCAGCAGTCCGAGATTCATCTTCCCTTTACTCTCCAACATTTGTCAAGGATTTATTTTCCTAGACAAGGTTACATTTTAATAACATTCGTTCATCATGGCACATACATGACAAATGCATATAGCATAGTCTAATTTATTTTTAGGACATCATTACTCCATGCATACATCTACGTGCAACTAACCCTCTTCCTTGCAGGAAAAATTCAGTCAACAAAACAAAAGTCCTCTTCTGAATAGATTTACTTCTACCAGTTAATAATAGGCAATCAACATGCCTCTTCTGGTTAGAGTCATTTCCCCATGAAGTCACCAAGCAAAGACCTCTTATGGTTTAGATTTATCTCTTCCAGTTAAAAATAGGCAAAAGACATCTACAATTTCAGTATAAATCGACCAAAGATTTATTAAGATATTTCTCTCTCGACAATCACTCCGGATGGCATCTGTAAGCCCATCTCCAACAAACTCTTCATCACTTCTCCAAATGGCATCTCTAAGACCATTCCCAATAATCAATAAACAGTTAACCTCATGCACAAGCGAGTGCAAATTTCTGGGCACTTAAGTGTTTAATCATCTTCCACCTTTAAGTCACGAATGGCAGACTCGCCAATCTACCTCTCCAGGTTTAAGAAGATTGAACAGGGGCAGCTGTTTTATCCCAAAATTTTCCCTCTCTTTTCTCAAGACATTTCACAAAGGATCTCCAATGCTCAAGAATTCTCAAGGAATTGATAAAACAAAACCACCTCAGAAACACTGAGACCGCAAACTAGGATTTTGACTAAGAATGACTGATCATTAACTTTTGACCTAATAAATGGCCTAATGGATTGAAGCATAATCTCAAAGACTCGAATATAACATGTTGACCCAATTTCATGACTTAAATAATTTCTCAAGATCAGTGGATTGATAGTTGAAATTTGGTTAATTGATGAAAAGTCAACAGATACACCAAAAGTCAAACTTTGACTTTTTGGTCAACATTAAATTTCAAAGATCATAATTCATCAAGATATTAAAAAATATGAAGCTTGATCATCAAGAAACTAAGAAGGTCAAATGTCAATGTGAAAAGTCAAACTTTTTAAGACTTAGACATTTTTCTAAGTGTTTTTTATACATGATAATTTCATTACTTCATGCCATTCTTTTGCCAAGATGCAAGATGATTCAAAGAAAACTTTCAACATGAAAGTTGTAGATCTTGATGATATCTACAACTTTTCTTTGCTGATCAATTCCTAGAAGTGTTTGGATTTTGAGTTATGAATTCATGAAGACATAACATTTTTGTATAAACACTTAGAGAAATTTTCAGCAGGTTTGGTCAGGTTTTTATCCCAACTTCTTGGCTAATTTTCATCAAGTTCCATTTGGATTATTCGAGAATAGAAAACATGAAGGTTGCAGAGGATGTTACAAGTTTTCCAAAATGTCAAAGAACTCATTGATATCATACTTGAGCTTAGAGAATCAAAGCCATGAAGTTAGGGTGTCATTCTTGAATTACAAGGCAGATTTTGTGATGAACAAGAACTAAATCCATAGCCATGCTGCATAATCTTCACTTTGTAGGCCTCAAACTTATATATCACTCCTTAATTGAATGCTTACACAACTGATTAAACTATGATCCAAGTGTTTGAGCCTTTGTCCAATTGATCATTCCATTTTTGGAAGAAAGTGACATATCCATTCTTGAAAAGTTCACTTTAATCACAAAGTCAATTTCTTGAGCCTCTAACTTTTATTCTAATCACACACAACTTCTACATGTCAGAACAAACATGTTTAAAGTGATCAACCACTTTAGATAGATTGGTACAAACATTGGAAACATGTTCTTCATGCTTGCTTCAAAAACAAGCAAGATAGCCATAACATGTGATTTCAAAGATCTGAGTTGTTTCAAGTCTCAAACCTTCTCTATAAATAGAGAGGCCATTTTGCAAGATAAAGGGCCAGAAGTTTTTGTTGTGTAGACAATCCCTCAAAATCTCCTACTCTCAAAAAGCCATAACTGTCCATAAAACCCCACTCTTGAGCTTTGAAGTCAAAAACTTTGAACCTTTCACACCTTGCAAGTTCTGTCCAAACAAACCATCCAAACACTCCACATACATTATATAGGAGTGGTTCAAACACAAGAACAACATCTGTAACATCACTATTATTGTTTCCTAAACTCAAAAATAGCAAACACAACAGTTCAAACTCAAAACAAAAATTTCAGCTTCAAGGTAAGTTTTCTTGACTTTGAAATTTTCATTTCAAACATCATTAGTAATCCATTGTTGAAGATAGATGCAGTAACTATTGCCTTTTGAAGCTAACCATTTCCTTGCTTTTCATTCTTGTCAACATTGTGTTGAGAACTGACCTATACACATAACAGAACAACGTTCAAGGCAAGAAACGGCAGTATGAGTCGATGCATACTCACATGTGTCGACTCATTTTAGTGACAGAACATGGTATGAGTCAACACAAGGCCTTATGCATCGATATATACTGCTATCCAGACCCAAAAACAGAAAGACAAAAGGTGTATAAGTCGACACAAAACATGAATGTGTCGACACAAACAAGAAATGAGTCGACCCATACCCTTATGTATCGACTCATACTGAGCTGATTTTGGTTTTACAGGAACAGGAAAGGTTATGTGTCGAGGAAAAGATGCATGTGTCGACACATAATGGTTAAAAAATATATTTTTTCCTTTCTTTTACACTGTTTCTATATTTTCTATATATTTAATTCAATATTCGAGATGGTTGTAATAGATAATTAGGACCTTCATTGCTTTCCACCCCCCATTTATAAATTTGTATACCCCATCCCCAAATGATGTAATAGCGTAGGACATTTATTTTCCGCAATTTATGGCTTTTATATAAAATGCTAGTAATTAGGGTTTGTATGGAAAGATAAAAAATCAATACTTAGACAACCCTAATTCAAGAACAATAATGCATGAAAAATAAACACTTTGCACACTTGCACCTCTAGGGTAACCCACACTTGTTGCCTCAGATAAAAATAGTCATGTCCCTCAAACGTGGGATGCTTTAGCAAAGACCCTCAAATACAAGATCATAGTCCCTCAATGACCCTTCGATGTTGCCTTCGTAAACGATCTTAGTCCCCTACGACAAATTGCTAAGGTATCTTACAATGTTTCCTTCTATGACTATACGATGACCCACGCCCGTCCCTTCACATCCAATGATAGGGCTTCTTATCAATCAATGGTAAGATAGCAACATCTAAAGGAGGGGGAAAAGAACTAAGACTTTTCAATTAGGTAGAACGCTCGTAGTTGCTTGCTCATAACATTTCAAAACATCTTTCAAAAACACCAACACTTTTCCATGAAATATTTTCAAAAGCCAGCACTCTGTATGCATTCTTATAGAGATGAGAATCATTACAAAGTTTTCCCAAATAAAGGCGCTTTCAAAAATTCTTTCAAACAAACATAAACACATTTCAAACAAAGCATTTTCAAAGTGAGCTAGCAACTAAGAGCCCGTAGATAAACTACGGATGAAAAGGGTGCTAATACCTTCCCTTTTCATAACCTATCCCCCAAACTCAAGAGAATATCTCAAAAGGTAATTCCTGTTCTTTTCACCCTTTCCTTTATTGGATAAAAGAAAAGTTGGTGGCGACTCTTACTATCTACAACAATTTCGATAAAATGCAAAACCCCCAAGTAAGTTCTCCCACCGTATTACAACAGTGTATATCGATATGGTTGAAGTGATGGCTACGTTAGTGTGACACATTGGTTGGTGTCGGTGTCCCTTGAGTTAAGTCAGGGAGAATGCTGGGCTGCCACGTGGTGTCATAAAGTACTAACTGACCGTAGAACCTTAGTTGACACAACTTAGCCACATTAGAAAGTAGTGAGATAGTCGGCTTTGGTGTAGACTAAACTTGGTTGATACTCGATGCTACACTCATTGAGATTAGACTCTCGGGATATTTCGGTTGCAAATCAGATGCTTGTGCTGAAACAATGCCTGAGAGAAAGATCAATGATATTGAGGCTCCTAGAAGCTGATTACTTCTTTTAGGACATGTTAAGCCAACTAAAACTTCAAGAGGGTACTTACCCAAAAACTCCATGCAAGCTTAAACCTAAGGCCTCATGTGTTTTTATTAATTGTTCGAACATGACATCATACCATATCATTTTCACTAACTATTTCAAGGATCTCAAGGGCCTGTGATGCAGGTTATCATGAACCAGACGCCTAGCAAGGGGAAGGAGGATTTATTTTCCTCTAACAAAATTCCGCCAAAGTATTATGAACTAACATCTAGCAAGGGGCAAGGGGATTTATTTTCCTCTAAATGAATGTCGTCAAAGAACGAAGTACATTATCTTGAGTTAAAGGTTAGGAACCACTCGGCATGCTGAGCTTGATTCTCGTAGAAGGACTTTCAACGATACGAAGTTCTTCAATCAAAGCTATAGTCGAATTCTAACATTTTCTTTGATTACCCCGCGAGATCCTTGAAAATATTGCATCTACATATCATGAATCATTTCATAACAGGTTTTCCAATACATGTCTTCTCATCTTCTTGCTGTTTATTTTAGTAAAGATGGCCCTCGAGCAAAATGTTAAGGACCTCCAAGATCAACATGCACAATTTCAAGAGACTCTTCTGAATCTGGAACAGGGACAAAAAGATCTGATGGCACTCGTCTCCAAGAAGAAGAAGACTAAAAAGCCGACTGATATCCTCAATATAGGGAGAAGATTTAAAGGTCCTGCTCAATCTATTCAAGTGGATGATGTTTCCTCTAAGGAAAATGACAACCAAGAAGAGAATGGTAGAAGCGTCAAGCCTAAATGAAGAAATAACCAGGGTTCTGAGAATATTCATGAAGATGAAGACTACTCTGACGAACAGTACCCTCCTGTAGATGATAAGTACAAGCAATTGGAAGACCGTCTCAAAGCTATGGAAATCCAGAAAGTTCCTGGATTAGATTTTGGAGAACTAGGTCTGATCCTGGGGGTGCTCACCCCTCATAAGTTCAAGGTCCCCATCTTTTCTAAATATGATGGTGTGTCTTGCCCCAAACTCCATATGAGATTGTATGTTTAAAAGATACAGCCTCACACTGCTGACCAGAAGTTATGGGTCCATTTCTTCCAAGAAAGTTTGGCTGACACTTAACTGGAATAGTTCTATCAGCTGGAGGGAACCAATATTCACACATGGGAAGACTTGGTTACTACTTTCTATAAGCAATATCAATTTAAAGCTGATCTGGAACTGACTCGAGTGCAACTACAGAATGTGTCCACAGGCTCTAATGAAGGGTACAAGAAATATGCACAGAAATGGAGGGATTTAGCTAGAAGGGTGTGAAACAACCGGCTGAAAATCATCAAACAATGAAGTCTCCATCGAACGTCTTTTATCCCACATGAAGGGAAAGGTAAACATAGAGAAAACATGAGAAGGGAGAAGTCACGGTCTTTCAACTGAGAGATCGGGTAAGGGAGTCTATTACGCGAGGGGAAGGTATTAGCACCTAACATGTCCGTAGTACTCTACAGTATCCACTCTTGTTGTTCTATCTTATGGGTGTGTTTAAACTATGCTTACTGTTTATTACTGCTAGGGAGAATGCATGCAAAAGAAAGGAGAAAAGAATGTAGGGAATATAAAGTTGTACTCGCTTGGGCCCTACCCCAATGCCTACGTATCCTTTTTGAGGAATCAGAGCTACCATAGTTCGGCTCACATGTTTTATTTGTTTTGTCTTTTTTATGGACAATGTTAATTCCGCCTTCTGCTGTAGCTCGACCTTTGGAGACTTATATGTTGGCACATAAGTAAACTAATCATATTATTACCTGAAAAGGGTTTTTATAGGAAAGGTGATTGGGCGCACAAAAAGGTTTGAGTTGGTTTGTATTTTGTTACCTTGAAAAAGGGTTTAAGTGTGATTAGTATGTTTTATGATTTGCTAAGGAAAAGGTTTAGTCTTGAATGCAATGATGCAAAAAGGGAAGAAAAGAGTCTAAGGGAGACTAGCCTATTTCTAAATATAATCTTATCATACAATGGTAGTCCTAAGGTTTTGATTAACAAAAGGGAAACGTCTACCTAATGTTAGCATGCATGGTTTACAACCTAAGGTCTAACTTGCATCCGAACGAAGAAAGCGAATCCTAAGGGAACATGGTATGTACAAGGATAAAGCAAACAAGCTAATAAGCTTAAGAGAGCACACCTAGAGAGATCCTATCTAGGTTAGCATGCCAAAGAAAGTCTAACAAAACTATCCTATAGGGAACATACAATGAGAGCAAAGTCGTGATCTCAATTTCTAAATTGAGTGACTCATCGATCAACAAGAAATAAAGGAAAGCAATAAAATCCTATAGGGAGCATGCACTGAGAGCGAAGTCGTGATCTCAATTCCTAAATTGAGTGACTCATTGATCAACAACCAAAGAAACAAACACAAGCACAACACATATAGAAAATGAAGTGCGAAATGCCTGCTACAGGTGTTTAAACAGCGACTTCGAGCACACACTCTTTATTTCCTAATTCTCATGGTATCAGAAAGCAGTAAAGTCCTACGACTCATGATATCTAGAAAAACAGTAAAGAAATGTAGTAAAGTGCGAAGAAGCACGAAGTTAGTAGCGGCGACTACCAAAGCAAGTAAATCATCAAGAGCAGACGAAAACACTAGAAAAGCAAGGAGTACACGTCGAGCAAGCTTCACCAAGAAACAAACAAAATCAGAATCAATATCCAACTAAGTTAAAAGCAAACGCGTGTTGCAAATGTAATGCATAATCAGAAGTTCTTGTGTAAAGACATCATAAAGTATCGCATGTATCAGGACAACTTATAATATAATATGAATTTCTCAGGATGATGAGAAATAAGGCACGTCGCATCGCAAGCGAGCATAAGATGTATGCTTCGATCACCTAACTACCTGTTATGTTACATGATCGAAAGCACAAAAGTAGTGTACCTTGCACAACAAACAAACGCGTCAAAAATAACATGGCATTATTCAAGGATCAGAACCTACCTATAAACCACTCATCATGCAAAGGCAATTGAATCAAGGATACAAAATCGACAAGAACGCTTTAAAATCCTAATTCTAATCATGTAATAAACATTAATTCAATTAATTCATACGCTAATAGAAAAATTATGAAAAAAATATCAACAAGTCAAGAATCAACATATTAATATCCACACAAAATTTCAGCAAAAAATCATGAATGAATCATCAATAATTAATTGCAAAAATTAAGAAATTGAAGTGAAAATTTCAAAGAAACAAGGTGGTGTAAGGATCAAATCCAGGGGTGTAAATAGAAGGCCCAGCAATTGAGGCCCGATCAAGAATCCAATTCAGCATTTTTATTTTTTATACAATTATTCCCATTTATTGAATAAAAAACAAACTATAACATAGAAAAGGGGTTAGGGTTCAGAATGGTTGTGACCTTTCAGATCCACACAAACAAAAATTCTCTTATCCCATCTCAAAATGGCGCCGCAACTAGTTTCTTCCTCAAATCTCCGACGAGACTCTGTTGTTCCCCTCTATTCAGATGCATTGGCTTCACTATCACCTTCTTCTCCGATCCGTGACGCAGCACTGTCTTTGTTCCTCATACAGCTTCCACTATTTTCTCATCTGGATTCGCGTCTTCAAAACCACCTTGATATGCCGCGGTTCTTAGCCTCTGATTCTCCTCGCAAGGCATAATTGGACAGAGACAAGAAATCTCTATGTAATGAATTTTATGCTACTAACTTCTTCTCCTCTACTACTTCAATTTCCACTTCGGCGATTCTCAGATTCCTATTTCCGCTTCTGCAATTCTGTGTTTTGTTGAACATGTGCAATGTATCGATGATGATGACTCAAGACTTAGTTCAACGATGTTGATGCAGAGTATTGCGATGTTGTGCGGTTTCAATGAAAAACATTGATAATGATGAAGAATCGATGAAGATTCTTGAACCTCATCGGAAAATCTATGAAAATGTGATGAGTGTTATGATGAACGATGCTGACGCTAAATTGTGGAGGACGAAACAAAGATGATGAAGATAGTGATATCTCTTTGCATAGCATGGAGATTGAAGAAGATGAAGTGCCGAGAGAGAGATGGTTGAGAACTTTTGGTGAGTTTTTTCTGTTTTCAGAATCTTGTGAAGAATCCGTGAATCCCCCACTTCCTCTTTCTGTTTTCTCTTATCTCTTTCTGTTATCGATTTTCTTTTACAGTTATGAATCTGTTTGGAGGTTTTCTTAGTTGGTTACAGGTTGGTTTTTTGTTATAGTTTTGTTAGAGTCTGCTGGGGATTTTCTGTTAGATGTGGTTAGGGGTTATGAAACAGTTACAGGATAGTTAGGGAGTTCTGTTAGCTCTGCTAGTTTGTTACAGACTATTTTGGTTATGAAAGTTGAGGGAGTGAGAGTTAATTATGTTATGACAGTTAGGATGTTGGTTAATCATTTTATGAGCTGTGTTTTTTTTGACTTAATCCCTTCTCAATTTCCTGCAGGCCGACTGTTATGTTAATGTAGGGGCTGGTTTATGGATTAATTAATCGTGGTTTTGTCAACTAGTTTCGGTTCAAACATGGCTGCAGAAAGAGGCATGGTTAACTTGAAGCATGAAGTTTGGAGAAGAAGCATTTATGGGAATGGCATGAAGATTTATGAAGACTTAGGTTTTGGTTTAGATCTTTACGGTTTTTGTTTCTTGTGATGTAAGGCTTTGTAAAACTTCTTTTGCACTTTGTGATGAAATAGTTTTGTGTAGTGTGAGTTTCCATGTAATTTACCTTTCTTTGTAATGGTTTTCTTTGATATAAAAAGCAATGTGACAATTGAATTTTGTAATGGTTCATGGTATAATGCGATTTTGATAATGACAAGTTTTTCTTTGAAAAATAACACAACCAAATCTTAATGGAAAATGGTTTTAAATGGAATTTGATATCTTTGATAATGGAACTTGTAATGTAAGGAACTGGTGACTTACAAACCGAATTAATGATATGAAATACCAATTTCCCTCTTTTCCAAATTTGAACTTCAATTCCTTCTTTAATTCCTTAATAATTCCACAAAGTCCCATGTATGCTTTCAAAAACTTTTATGAATTGAGCCAAGTTTGAATCCATGGAATTGTTTAAATCCACTTCAACCTTAACCCAATATTAATTTGCATGACAAGAAACAAATAATTTGAAAGAATGATGCCTTGATTAAAATCCACATCTTATACCATGTCTCAACTGTATGAGCAATAATAATGTCTTGGATCCTTGAAGAAAATATTCAAGATGACTTTGACCTTAAACCCTAGCTCACATAGTCTTTACTTAAACCTTTAATGAAACCCTAATGATCCTGCCCTTGATGAAGATGACAACTTTGTAGCTTAATGAGAGAAAGAAGTTCTCAATGATCAAGAATCCAAACCCTATCTCCACAAACCACAGTTAATGAGAAACTAATTGATTCAAGCCCAAACAAAGATAAGAGTAATCAAAGTCAAAGAGAATACCCTAACTTCAAGATCCTTGTTCCCATACCAAGTTTATTGATTAATGATGCATGACGTGTTAGTTGAACTAATGAAGGTTATGTACATGAGAAAAGTGCGAAATGCATAAGCCAGATAAAACTGAGAGGGTAGGACAAATTTGGGGTATAAAAGTTGCCCCTATTTAATCTTCTTAAACTTGAAAGTACGATTGGCGCGTGCCTTTCAGAAGTTTGAGGTAGAAGATGATTAAATACCAATGCCAAAAATTTATTCTGAAAGATGGTGGTAATGAGTATTATTTATCTTTTGTGATATCTGTTGGGGAACAAATTTATTGTTTTTTGTGAGAAGGTTTTATGGATAAACCTGGAAGGTGATTGCTCGTAACATGGCATCGGTGCCGAAACGGGGTTAGAAACCGATACGAAGAGTACTTGAAAACTGACACGAAGAGCTTTTAGAAATTGACAATGACGAGTGGTTATATATTGACACGACGAGTGTTTAGAAGCTGACACGACGAGCGTTGGAAGGCAGCACAATGTAAACACAAGGACAGAGAAGATTTGTAATGTGGCGTGATGCCAATATAAGGAAGAGATCGAGCTTGTAACGTAGCATGATGCCAATACAAGGAAGAGATCGAGCTTGTAACATAGCATGATGCCAATACAAGGAAGAGATAAGACTTGTAACATAGCATGATGCCAATACAAGGAAGAGATCAGACTTGTAACGTGGCGTGATGCCAATATAAGGGAGAGACCAGACTTGTAACGTAACATGATGCCAATACAAGGAAGAGATCGAACTTGTAAGATACAAGTGATACCAATACAAGGAAGAGATCATACTTGTAACATAGCATGATGCTAATACAAGCAAGAGATCGGACTTGTAACGTAGCGTAATGCCAATACAAGGGAGAGATCGGACTTGTAACATAACATGATGCCAATACAAGGAAGAGATCGAACCTGTAATGTAGCGTGATGCCAATACAAGGAAGATATCAGACTTGTAATATAGTGTGATGCCAATACAAGGAAGAGACCATACTTGTAACATAGTGTGATGCCAATACAAGGAAGAGATCAGACTTATAACGTAGCATGATGCCAATACAAGGAAGAGATCGAACTTATAACATAGCGTGATGCCAATACAAGGAAGAGATCGAACTTGTAACATAGCATGATGCCAATACAAGGAAGAGATCGGACTTGTAACGTAGCGTGATGCCAATACAAGGAAGAGACCAGACTTGTAACGTAGCATGATGCTAATACAACGAAGAGATCGAACTTGTAACGTAGCGCAATGCCAATACAAGGAAGAGATCAGACTTGTAACGTAGCGTGATGTCAATACAAGGAAGAGATTGAACTTGTAACGTAGCGTGATGCTAATACAAGGAAGAGATCAGACTTGTAACATAGCGTGATGCCAATACAAGGAAGAGATTGGGCTTGTAACGTAACATGATGCCAATACAAGGAAGAGATCGAACTTGTAACGTAGCGTGAAGCCAATACAAGGAAGAGATCAGACTTGTAATGAAGCGTGATGCCAATATAAGGAAGAGGTCTAACTTATAACGTAGCGTGATGCCAATACAAGGAAAAGATCGAACTTGTAACGTAGCGTGATGCCAATACAAGGAAGAGATTGAACTTATAATGTAGCGTGATACCAATACAAGGAGGAGATCGAACTTGTAAGGTAGAGTGATGCCAATACAAGGAAGAGATCGAACTTCTAATATAGCGTGATGACAATACAAGGAAGAGATCAAACTTGTAACATAGTGTGATGCCAATACAAGGAAGAGATCAAACTTTTAACATAGCGTGATGCCAATACAAGGAAGAGATCGGACTTGTAACATAGCATAATGCCAATACAAGGAAGAGATCAAACTTGTAACATAGCGTGATACTAATACAAGGAAGAGATCAAACTTGTAACATAGCGTGATGCCAATACAAGGAAGAGATCAGACTTGTAACGTAGCATGATGCCAATACAAGGAAAAGATCGGACTTATAATGTAGCGTGATGCCAATACAAGGAAGAGATCAGAATTGTAACATAGTGTGATGGAAATACAAGGAAGAGATCAGACTTGTAACGTAGCGTGATGCTAATACAAGGAAGAGATCAGACTTGTAACATAGCGTGATGCCAATACAAGGAAGAGATCGAACTTGTAGCGTAGCGTGATTCCAATACAAGGAAGAGATTGGACTTGTGACGTAGCGTGACGCCAATACAAGGAAGGGATTGGGCTTGTAACGTAACATGATGCCAATACAAGGAAGAGATCGAACTTGTAACATAGCGTGATGCCAATACAAGGAACAGATCAGACTTGCAACGTAGCATGATGCCAATATAAGGAAGAGATCGAACTTGTAACGTAGCGTGATGCCAAATCAAGGAAGAGATCGAACTTGTAACATAGCGTGATGCCAATACAAGGAAGAGATCGAACTTATAACGTAGCATGATGCCAATATAATGAAGAGATCAAACTTGTAATGTAGCGTGGTGCCAATATAAGGAAGAGATCGAACTTGTAACATAACGTGGTGCCAATAAAAGGAAGAGATCAAACTTGTAACATAGTGTGATGCCAATACAAGGAAGAGATCGAACTTGTAACATAGTGTGATGCCAATACAAGGAAGAGATCGAACTTGTAACGTAGCGTGATGCCAATACAAGGAAGAGATCAGACTTGTAACATAGCATGATGCCAATATAAGGAAGAGATCGAACTTGTAACGTAGCGTGATGCCAATACAAGGAAGAGATCAGACTTGTAATGTAGCGTGATGCAAATACAAGGAAGATATCAGACTTGTAACATAGCGTGATACCAATACAAGGAAGATATCAGACTTGTAATGTAGTGTGATGCCAATACAAGGAAGAGATCGAACTTGTAACATATCGTGATGCCAATACAAGGAAGAGATCAGACTTGTAACATAGCGTGATGCCAATACAAGGAAGAGATTGGGCTTGTAACATAACAAGATGCCAATACAAGGAAGAGATTGAACTTGTAACATAGCGTGCTGCCAATACAAGGAAGAGACCAGACTTGTAACATAGCGTGATGCCAATACAAGGAAGAGATTGAACTTATAACGTATCATTACGCCAATACAAGGAAGAGATCGAACTTGTAACCATAGTGTGATTGCAATACAAGGAAGAGACCGAACTTGTAATGTAGCGTGATGCAAATACAAGGATGATATCAAACTTATAATGTAGCGTGATGCCAATACAAGGAAGAGATCAAACTTATAATGTAGCGTGGTGCCAATACAAGGAAGAGATTGAACTTGTAACATAACATGATGCTAATACAAGGAAGAGATCAAACTTGTAACATAGTGTGATGCCAATACAAGGAAGAGATCGAACTAGTAACGTAGAGTGATGCCAATATAAGGAAAATACCAGACTTGTAATGTAGCATGATGCCAATACAAGGAAGAGATCAGACTTGTAACGTAGCATGATGGCAATACAAGGAAAAAGATCAGACTTGTAACATAGCATGATGCCAATACAAGGAACAAATCATACTTGTAACGTGGCATGATGCTAATACAAGGAAGAGATTGAACTTGTAACATAGCGTGATGCCAATACAAGGAAGAGATCGAACTTGTAATGTAGCATGATGCCAATACAAGGAAGAGATCAGACTTGTAATGTAGCGTGATACCAATATAAGGAAGAGATCATACTTGTAATGTAGCGTGATGCAAATACAAGGAAGAGATCAAACTTGTAACATAGCGTGATGCCAATACAAGGAAGAGATCGAACTTGTAACATAGCGTGATGCCAATACAAGGAACAAATCATACTTGTAACGTGGAGTGATGCCAATACAAGGAAGAGATTGAACTTGTAATGTAGTATGATGCCAACACAAGGAAAGAGATCATACTTGTAACATAGCATGATGTCAATACAAGGAAGAGATCATACTTGTAACATAGTTTGTTGCCAATACAGGGAAGAGATCAAACTTGTATCGTACGTGATGCCAATACAAGGAAGAGAACGAACTTGTAACATAGCATGATACAAATATAAGGAAAGTATAACACAGACGAGTGTTTGAATCGATACGGACGAGTATAAAAGAAAGGGGAAACATGGACGAGTGTTTGAATCAACACAGACGAGTTTTAGAAGAAGATACAGACAAGTATCAAGAAAAGGTTAAACACATACATATGTTTGGGAGAATGACACAAATGAGTATTTAGGAGTTGACATAGATGAGTGTTTGGACACTAAATTGTTTGTCAGACGGGGACTGGCTACCAGACGAAACTTGGGTTTAGAATGACAAAGTGTATTGATTTTGCTGGGAATTCAGGGGTACCGGGTACTGGCACCGTTAGCTGGACATTGTGAAGGTGAATGTCATCAGCTGGGAATTTGGGGGGTGACATCCTCTTGTGGGGATGTATTGTTGTCCTTGAATGATTCAGGTCTTTCATGTAAGGTACCTGATCTAGCTTATGGTTCATATGCATGTTTGAATTTCTTTTGACGCAAAGATCCATTCTAATGGATCAGTTACGCGCTTTTCAGGATGCAATGTTATGTAGTGATAGCTATATGCAATGCAAAGAAATAGACTTCATGAGGATAAGCGAAGGCTCGTTGGGAGCTATTGCTCATCACTGGGGATACCAATACATATCGGTGTTGGAAGCCTATAGTACCAAGGATTGCTGGAGATACTAGTAAGAATTTGCAATGGGGAGCTCATGATACCGAAGATTGTTGATGACTCCGCTAAATTGCTGATGAAGCGAGTCTTTAGGTACGCTACTGAATTTTGAATTGCGTTGTTGGGGAAGAGATAATTCTGGCCCGACTTCTCTACATCTTGAACCGCTTGAAGGATGGTAGAACTGAATATGCCTAAGAATGGGTATTGAACACCATGTGGATCTCTTCGAATACATGCCCCAAGTTTACGCCATACTGGGGAATTACCTCTTGAATCACTTGGGGATAAAATATGGGCATGGATGCCTATGAATGCCCCAGTTTAACCCTGCGGATGCCCCTATTTACTCCACTGGGGATACACTTGATTAACTACACTGGGGTTGCACTTAATTAAATCCACTGGGGATGCACTTGCATGTGCCAAGTCAAACGACAACTCCGAACTTTCTTAATTCACTAGGGGAATCAAGTTTGAAATTGTCTATAGCAGATAAAGGCGGTTTCGTGCATGCCGGCCATGCTAGGGTGACCGTTGTGATACTTCTAGCTTAATTGTAGTCGCCTCATACACCATATTTGGCTTGAGCAAATTTGTAAGTACGAATGAGGAATGCCCCTGTCTGGAGGATCTCTGAGAAGATCTTTGCTGAATAGAGGACCGAAATATCCGTGCCACAATACGGTACAAGGTGGCCTGCCCCAATCTCTCAAGTCACGAAATAAACTGTCTCTGATTACAGATTTCTTAGAGAGATTTGTCGAATCTCGACGTAACTGTCCCAGGTTGGACGAATTCTGAATAGATTTGTCAATGTGACAGCCCTTGATCGATGATAACTTGAAGAGATTTATCGACGTGATAGCCTCTGATTGATATTAGCTTGAAGATACTTATCGACGTGATAACCTCTGATTGATATTATCTTGAAGAGATTTATCGACATGATAGCCTCTGATTGAGTATAGCTCGAAGAGATTTATCAACATGATAGCCTCTGATTGATAGCTTTGAGGGAATGTCCCAGATTTGGCTGAGCTCAGAGAGATCGACTCTCGACTTGATTGGCCCAGATTGACGGAATCTGCTAACTTCATCCCTAAAGGGTACTCAGATTGTAAAGTATCAAGATATGCTTTCGCTTAACATAATCTCTGGTTAACATGCCCCTGGATACGTCATTTCTCTTGTGACAGCTGAATCTTGCTTCAACAGGGTATTCAAGCCTCTCTTTTCTGACAAGATTGAGCTCTTTACCGTTTGTTCATTGTGTAGAATTACTTGATGTCAATCAGTTGTTTTGTATGCAGAAGAATGTTTATTATGAAAATGATAATTCTAATGCAACACGTATCTAAGTCTTGAAGTTTGAAAAACTTTGAGTGGAAATGATGTCACAACTCTGTTGTGAACTAGTCACTAGCTAGAGAGCAACATTTGCAAATTCTTTTTCATGAAAGATAATGCAAGCACGTGATGCCAACACAGATATTCAAACGTACCTCTTAAGAGTTAGTTAAACGCTATCTCGTTGTAGCACGCTTTTGAATTTACCCATGCTTCAGTTAGGACTTTGAAAGGGTTGTAACGTGGCTTGGTTCACGGTTTTAGAAAAAAGGATTTAAGGCTAAAAAATATTTGGTGCCCATCCATTCTCCATGATGTTCTCCATTCCTATGTTCAGTTGACCCGATACAAGTATTCATCTCTCAAGAAGAGTTTGAGATGGTTGGGTAACCACTAAGGTCTTTTAGGCACGAAAGTCACTAACTTCTTGATTTTTGTGTTTGATCACACGACTTTGTTCTTTCGTGAGGATTTTTATTGGTAATCCTTTTCTCGCCTTTAGGCTTTTCAGCTTCTTTCTTGCTTTTTCCTGGGTAAACTCTTTTGAATTTCGATTTGGAAGTCCAGCGAGATACCCCAACTTTTGCCTAAGTAACTTGTTTTCAAGTTAGACTTAGCATGAATTTTTGTTTCTTTCTTATTCATACTTTCTGTTCTGAACAAATCGTTGATCTTTGCGCCCTTTTTGATTTGTTGGAAGTGACCTCGACTGTCCGAGTCTTTGATAGATGAGGGATAGCCATTGTTTTATCGTCATCTGTTGACCTCCTGATGTGTGAGAGATACCCATTGGGGTACCGTTAGTTGATGCACGTTGCTGATAGGTGAGGGTTAACCATTGTGGTTTTAACTTTCCTCAATATTTTGATGGATAACCATTGTTGTATCCTTAGATGCATACTCTTGATGAGTTCTGAATGCTTGATTAGATTAACTGAACACTATCCGCCCCAGGGTTAAAATGAGGGTTTTTTCTGAACATAAAAGAAACTCCTACTTCGAAGGCTCAAAGGAGTTAACGAGGGTCTATCTCCCTTACATCTTCAGTGTTTAGGAATAGAAACAAGGTCTGTACATTGTCAGCAGGGTCTTATTCAAAAGCATACCAACCAGAGATTTTTGCGTTTTCAGATTATCGTCATCCTCCATCCAATCTTTACCTAAGCATAAGACTTGGAAACTTGGCATCAATATGCAAGTAAAACATATAAAGAGTGATAATGAATGGATGAATAAAAAAAAAAGAACACTTCAAGACAAGTATATCTATTGCATTAAGATTTTCATTAAAAAATACACAAGTTTCTACATGCAAGTAATGCTTAAAGAAACAAGTAAGAATGAAAATGAAGATGTTGTAAAGAAACTAATGATTGCCATCATTGAGGAGACTTGACTCCGTATGCACTTCTTGATTATGACGACTTTCTGTAGCCTTGATGCTTAAACGGGTGAGAGAATTCCCCTTCTGATCTGATATGAACATAACAGTCTTTGAATTGAGCTAGTCTTAGGCATGGTCTTTGGATGACATACCATCTTCAATCAAATGGCCAGGTGCCCTAGTACATATGCGTAGAAGATTATTTTAGGAGAGAGAATGAATGCTTTACCAAGTGAATCGGTATAGACTACATCACCAAACATCTTATTCCATAAAGAAATAATACAGTTCATCTTCTATCAGAACAGAAGATACATCCAGCTGGTGAGAAAGAGTCAAGCAGTTGGCCAAATAGAAATTGGACCTTTGGAAGAGACGCCAGGCAGGTGTTGGGCTTTATAATTCAACCCCTTTACAGTTTTCAATATCAAAACCGGGTGCCCCAAAATAGGGGATACATCTAGCATGTGTATCACAATCAAAGGAGATGTTTGTGGGAGGAGGACCCCAAAGATCAGAGCTGGAAATAAAAGGATGTAATGCATTGGGCTCGCATCAACATGATCATCAGGCTTTTTTTGTCTTTGCTTAAAAGCTTTTTTCCCATGAATTCACTAGGGGAATAAAGATTGGTTGTTGCTAAACAAATCAGGGAATGCAAAGTTATGGAGAGTGCCCCTGATTGAATAGTTGGATGCCTTTGACGTAGTAACAACATCTGACGTTGGTCAACAAGAACGAAGCACTGATATAAGATCCCATAGTAAATGGGAACCATCTGCTAGTAAGATGTTCCAAGAACTCAAGATTGTGTAGCACTCCATGGTTGAAAGTAATTCCCAAAAGATGAGGAGGAGAGAGAACTTACCGCGGCAGTAAGTGCAAGATTGTTGACATTATCATTAAAGCTTTCATGACCTGGCTTATCTGAGTCTTCAATCAATTATCTTCCTGCCCGAAGAGTTCCCTACCACGGGCCAACGCTTGCGTGTATACCATAAGCAACCCCTTCGTATTGGTCAATCCCCCACGGAGTTATCCCATATTGATCTTTGAACATGTGCAGTAAGAAATCAAGTTGAACCTCTGAGGAGAACACTGGGTCTGAATAAGAATCCCTAATCTTCGAATACCTGTTATGGACGCATGAATGTGCATGGGGTGCATGAATGGATTCCATGTCATGTTCTGTTATTTCCAAGGAGTTTACATGCTTTGATTTTGAATTTTCGCAAGTAAGAGATGGAAGAGTTTAGCACAAGACTTACAAATATGATCCTCTAGAAATAACAGAACATGTATGTTAAGCATGTGGTAACCATGTTATGTATGAAAAGACATGGGATCAAATGGGATCAAGGTTCCATCATTTCTGAATATGATTACTGCACTGTTTCTGAACCATATGCATATTATCATATCGAAGGTCCGGCACAGCTTCCGCACATATAAGAACCAAGTACCATGTAGATCATCATTTGTACAGGATCAAGGCTTCTGGAACCGGATGCTGTTGAGCCTCTTCTGAACATGTTGAGAATACCGAGATCGAAGGCTTGAATGAACCTCAAAATAAACAAGTTAAGAACTCAGAAAATAAATTTGAGAACCATACGGTCACCAACAAAATATAGCATCTGAACATAGTCACCATCAGAATAAGTCACCAATGGTACCTGTGATAATAATTCCCCCCCACTCACGGGTGAAGACTATGTCAGGGTAAGGCAATGGTTACCAACAAACTATCACCGTATCACATACGTGAAAATGATAACCCCTAATTTGTACCCCATCTGAGCATAGACGACATGGCAACAATAATAAAACCTACATCAACTAGCCTTTCATGTTCCACTCTACTCCTAGGGTTCCTATGGTATACAACTCTTGCCTGGGTATTGGGCCTTTTACCTCATAGTAACACCCACCCAATAAGAAAAAGATCTAGTACATATGTAGTATATGGAAGACAGTAAAATGCAATGCATACATATGCTCAGGTACATAAAAAATGAATGGATGAATAAACAGAAAGCATAAAAAATAAACACCCAAAGAAAGGAAACAAGAGCTAGGAGCGACTCCGGGATAGACTGACATTTGGTTGACCTGTCCCTAGTGAAGTTGGCAGCTGAAACAACCGGCTGAAAATCATCAAACAATGAAGTCACCATCGAACATCTTTTATCCCACATGAAGGGAAAGGTAAACATCAAGAAAACCTGAGAAGGGAGAAGTCACGGTCTTACGACCGAGAGATCAGGTAAGGGAGTCTGTTACGCGAGGGGAAGGTATTAGCACACCACACGCCCATAGTACTTTATGGTATCTACTATTGTTGTTCTATCTTATGGGTGTGTTTAAACTATGCTTACTGTTTATTATTGCTAGGGAGAATGAATGCAAAAGAAAGGAGAAAAGAATGTAAGGAAAATAAAGTTGTACTCGCTTGGGCCCTACCCCGATGCCTATGTATCCTTTTTGAGGAATCTGAGTTATCGTAGTTCGGCTCACATGTTTTGTTTGTTTTGTGTTTTTTATGGACAATGTTAATTCCGCCTTCTGCCGCAGCTCGACCTTTGGAGACTTATACATTGGCACAGAAGTAAACTAATCATGTCCTTACCTAAAAAGGGTTTTTAGAGGAAAGGTTCTTGGGCGCACAAAAAGGTTTGAGTTGGTTTGTATTTTGTTACCTTGAAAAAGGGTTTAAGTGTGATTAGCATGTTTCATGATTTGCTAAGGAAAAGGTTTAGTCTTGAATGCAATGATGCAAAAAGGGAAGAAAAGAGTCTAAGGGAGACTAGCCTATTTCTAAACCTAATGTTATAATACAATGGTAGTCCTAAGGTTTGGATTAATAAAAGGGAAACGTCTACCTAATGTTAGCATGCATGGTTTAAAGCCTAAGGTCTAACTTGCATCCGAACGGAGCAAGCGCATCCTAAGGGAACATGGTATGTACAAGGATAAAGCAAACAAGCTAATAAGCTCAATAGAGCACATCTAGAGAGATCCTATCTAGGATAGCATGCCAAAGAAAGTCAAATAAAACTATCCTATAGGGGACATGCAATGAGAGCGAAGTCGTGATCTCAATTTCTAAATTGAGTGACTCATCGATCAACAAGAAATAAAGGAAAGCGATAAAATCCTATAGGGAGCACGCACTGAGAGTGAATTCGTGATCTCAATTCTTAAATTGAGTGACTCATCAATTAACAACCAAAGAAACAAACACAAGCACAAAACATATAACAAATGAAGTGTGGGATGCCTGCTACAGGTCTTTAAACAGCAACATCAAGCGCACGCTCTTTATTTCCTACTTCTCATGGTATCAAAAAGCAGTAAAGTCCTACTTCTCATGATATCTAGAAAATGGTAAAGAAATGTAGTAAAGTGCAAAGAAGTACGAAGGTAGTAGTGACGACTACCAAAGCGAGCAAATCATCAAGAGCAGACAAAAGCACTAGAAAAGTAAGAAGTATGCATCGAGCAAGCTTCACCAAGAAACAAACAAAGTTAGAATCGATATCCAAATAAGATAAAAGCAAACGCGTGTTGCGAATGCAACACATAATCAGAAGTTCCTATGCAAAGACATCATAAAGTATCACATGTATCAGGACAACATATAATATAATATGAATTTCTCAGGACGATGAGAAATAAGGCACGTCGCATCGCAAGCGAGCATAAGCCATATGCTTCAATCACCTAATTACATGTTATGTTACATGATCGAAAGCACAAAAGTAGTGTACCTTGCACAACAAACAAACATGTCAAAAATAACATGGCATTATTCAAGGATCAAAACCTACATCTGAACCACTCATCATGCCAAGGGAATTGAATCAAGGATACAAAATCGACAAGAACGCGTTAAAATCCTAATTCTAATCATGCACTAAACATTAATTCAATTAATTCATACGCTAATAGAAAAATTACGAAAAAAATATAAACAAGTTAGGAATCAACATATTTATATCCACACCAAATTTCAGCAAAAAATAATGAATGAATCATCAACAATTAATTGCAAAAATTAAGAAATTAAAGTGAAAATTTCAAAGAAACAAGGTGGTGTAAGGATCAAATCCAGGGGTGTAAACAGAAGGCCTAGCAATCGAGGCCCGATCTAGAATCCAATTCAGCATTTTTATTTTTTATGAAATTATTTTTCCATTTATTGAATAAAAAAACAAATTATAACATAGAAAAGGGGTTAGGGTTGAGAATGGTTGTGACGTTTCAGCTCCACACGAACAAAAATTCTCTTATCCCATCTCAAAACGGCGCTGCAGCCAGTTTCTTCCTCAAATCTCCGATGAGACTCCGTCGTTCCCCTTCATTCCAACACCTTGGCTTCACTATCACCTTCTTCTCCGATCCGTGAGGTAGCGCTATCTTTGTTCCTTGCGCAGCTTCCGTCGTTTTCTCGTCTTCAAAACCACCTTGCTCTGCTGCGGTTCTCAGCCTCTGATTCTCCTCGCAAGGCATAATTAGACAAAGACAAGAAATCTCTAGGTAATGAATCTTATGATACTAAATTCTTCTCCTCTACTACTTCAATTTGATCTTCGATGATTCTCAGATTCCCATTTCCGCTTCTGTAATTCTCTGTGTTTTGTTGAACATGTGCGATGTATCGATGATGATGATTCAAGACTCGGTTCAATGACGTTGATGCTGAATATTATGATGTTGTGCGGTTTAGATGAAGGACATTGATAATGATGAAGAATCGATGAAGATTCTTGAACCTCAGCGGAAAATCTATGAAAATGCGGTGAGTGTTGTGATGAACGATGCTGACGCTAAATCACAGAGGACGAAACAAAGATGACGAAGATGGTGATATCTCTTTGCAGAGAATGGAGATTGAAGAATATGAAGTTCCGAGAGATAGAGGGTTGATATCTTTTGGTGAGTTTTTTATGTTTTCTGAATCTTGTGAAGAATTCGTGAATCTCCCTCTTCCTCTTTCTGTTTTCTCTTATATTTTTCTGTTTTCGATTTTCTTTTACAGTTATGAATCTGTTAGGAGGTTTTTTAGTTGGTTACAGGTTAGTCTTCTGTTATAGTTTTGTTAGAGTCTGCTGGAGATTTTCTGTTAGATGTCGTTAGGGGTTATGAAACAGTTACGGGACAGTTAAGGAGTTCTGTTAACCCTGCTAGTTTGTTACAAACTGTTTTGGTTATGACAATTGAGGGAGTGAGAGTTAATTCTATTGTTACAGTTAGGATGTTGGTTAATCATTTTATGAGATGTATTTTTTTGACTTAATCCCTTCTCAATTTCCTGCAGGCCGACTGTTATGTTAATGCAGGGGTTGGTTTATGGATTAATTAATCGTGGTTTTGTCAACTAGTTTCGGTTCAAACATGGCTGCAGAAAGAGGCATGGTTAACTTAGAGCATGAAGTTTGGAGAAGAAGCACTTATGGGCATGGCATGAAGATTAATGAAGACTTAGGTTTTGGCTTAGATCTTTACGGTTTTTGTTTCTTGTGATGTAAGGCTTTATAAAACTTCTTGTGCACTTTGTGATGAAATGGTTTTGTGTAGTGTGAGTTTCCATGTAATTTACCTTTCCTTGTAATGGTTTTCTTTGATATAAAAAGCAATGTGAAAATTGAATTTTGTAATGGTTCATGGTATAATGCAATTTTGATAATGACAAGTTTTGCTTTGAAAAAAACACAACTGAATCTTAATGGAAAATGGTTTTGAATGGAATTTGATATCTTTGATAATGGAACTTGTAATGTAAGGAACTAGTGACTTATAAACCGAATTAATGATATGAAATACCAATTTCCCTCTTTTCCAAATTTGAACTTAAATTACTTCTTTAATGCCTTAATAATTCCACAAAGTCCCATGTATGCTTCCAACATTGATGAATTGATCCAAGTTCAAATCCATGGAATCATTTAAATCCACTTCAACCTTAACCCAATATTAATTCGCATGACAAGAAACAAACAATTTGAAAGAATGTCGCCTTAATTAAAAACCGCATCTTATACCATGTCTCAACTGTATGAGCAATACCAATGTCTTGGATCCTTGAAGAAAATATTCAAGATGACTTTGACCTTAAACCCTAGCTCACATAGTCTTTACTTAAACCTTTAATGAAACCCTAATGATCCTTCCCTTGATGAAGATGACAACTTTGTAGCTTAATGAGAGAAAGAAGTTCTCAATGATCAAGAATCCAAACCCTATCTCCACAAACCACAGTTAATGAGAAACCAATTGATTCAAGCCCGAATGAAGATAAGAGTCATCAAAGCCAAAGAGAATACCCTAACTTCAAAATCCTCGTTCCTGTACCAAGTTTATTGATTAATGATGCATGACGTGTTAGTTGACCTAATAAAGGTTATGTACATGAGAAAAGTGCGAAATGCATAAGCCAGATAAAAGTGAAAGGGTAGGACAAATATGGGGTATTACAAGGTGCAACATCCCTTGACTGTTCGAGAAATTATGGATATGTTCATGGGCATTCTGACATGCCCGTTCTTTAATTTATTAATCGGAAGCTCTTCGTCTGGTTTTACGAAGATGATTTTGAAAGGGGAAATAATTGAAAGCGGTATAAAGAGAGGGAATATCCCGATGGCTACATCTTCTAATACCGTGAAGAAGCCATTTGGAGTTAAAAAGGAAATCAATGCTGTCTATGGCCAGAAGAGCCTTAGTAAAAGTAACCGCCATTAGTCTGTGCGAGCAGTGTTGATTCCCAATTCGGTGCTTGTTCAACAACAACAACAAGGTAATCTACGAAGGTCAAATGCTCCGCCAAGGAAGTTTACCAAAATTGGCATGCCTTTATCTCAGGAATTATAACATTTGTTGAAGGACGAACTCATTTCACTACGAGATCCTCCTCAGAATCACAACAACTCCTCTCCAAAGTATAATCCAGGCGCGAGGTGTGCTTATCATTCAAACAGTACTGGTCATGACACTAACAATTGTTGAGCCCTTAAGAGCAAGATCCAGGACATGATCGATAATAAGGAAATTGAGTTTGATTCTTCAGAGACTCCAAATGTGATTACTGCCCCTATGCCCAAGCATAACAAGGGCATAAGTTCTGTTGAAGATGTGTTATACATTACCTCTAAAATAATGTGGTTACTCCCCTCTCTATAATCAAGAATAATTTGTTACAGGCCAGTTTATTTCCAGGCTTTATTGAAGGATGTTATTGCTGTACGGTTCAACCCAATGGCTGTGGGTTACTGAAGGAAGGCATTCAACGCCTAATGGATGAACATGTTATTCTGATTGAAAAGATTCCGAATGTGTGCCAAGATCTGTCTATTATCTCTGGTAATTCTTTCAGGATCCCTTCCAAAGGTCCTATAAGGATTATCTCCAATTCGAAAGCTACTCCTTTGGTTATTACAACACTCGGGCCTATCCCATATACCCCGGAGAAGGATATTCCATGAAATTATGGGTCTGACGTCTATTACCATGGTGTTAAGCAAGAGTTGTCCGATGAAGATAATAAAGAAGCTGATCCCAGTATTGTTAATATTGCGGGGACTAGAAAAATTACCAGAAGCGAAAGGATTTTCTCCCTAGAAATCTCTCCAGATGCTCAAGTTACGGTTACCAAGACAACTACCGAGGCTCGGGGTAAAGAGCCAGTGATAGAGCCTGCCCGGACAGAGGTGCCAAAAGAAGCTTCGGTCAAGGATACCTCCGAACATGATTTGGAAGAGGTTCTAAAGATCACCCGAAGGAGCAATTATACAATTGTTGAACAGTTGGGGTAAACCCCATCTAAAATCTCTATGCTATCATTACTATTATGTTCTAAAGCCCATGCGTAGGCTTCGGTAAAGTTATTGAAGATTGCCCACGTGCTGCAGAAGATTTCGGCTGATCAATTTGGAAGCTACGTTGCTAGCTACATGGCTAGCCATTCCGAAGATCACCAAAACTCCATACAATATGGATTCCTTAAAGGACGCCAAAGCTACTATTGAAGAAGGTGGTAGTACAATTTGGGGTCAGCTTCCTGATATCCCTTTTAAATATAACAAGTTTGGTATGGGCTTTATTATAGAAGGTCAGAGGGCTGTTCGTCATGCTCGTGGTGGGAGACCTCTATTCCATATCATCAACAACGGGGTCAGTGCTATAGAGGATGCAGACAGTGATTGCGACTTCAATAGTTGGATATTCCCTACCATTGGTGATTGTAACACCTCGATATTTAATTACTTATTTAATTAAATATTTTTGAATATTTTATATTAATTCGAATTTTTATCGTCGAAGCCAGAATTATTTTATTTAGTGGCATGATAAATAATCAGATTTAATTTCGTGGAATTAAGTTGAAGTATTATTTTATTATTAAGCTTAAATATGAGATTGAGCTTAATTTGTGGTATTATGAAGTGATAAGGGGGGGTATGTCACTTAGGCCTATTTAGATTTATTAAGAGAAATAATATTATTGTATTAGGAATAGAAATAGAGGAGAAAGAAAGTTAGTGTTATCAAGAAAAGAAAGAAAAAGAAGGGAAAGAGGATAAGGTTTTGAGAGGAGAAGAAGAACAAGAGGAGGTTGCTACTACTGCCAAATTCCTAGAAATTCCATTGAAGTTTCTTAGATCTGTACTCAATCCAAGGTAAGGTTGGGGTTCTTTCTAAATAAATAGAAGTATGATGAATTTTAATTTGAGGTTTAGGGTATTAGTTTGACTACTATGTTGTGTTGAGAAATTAGTTGTGTTGCTATTAAAATTAACGAATGATTTGAGTTGTGTTGTTATTTGTTGTATTTGAACTGTGTTGGGTTAATGCTAAGCTAGGATAAATGGGTAAATTGAAACAAGGAATGAACAAGAACAAGGCACATGTGTGAAGGGAGGCAAAACATGTTTTTAAGCTCCAGGCCTCCTGATACGGGTCGTGTCAGCTGACACGGGCACCCGTGTCAGCCTCCATGCTCCACACCTTCCCCTTTCCTTCTCTTGACACGGCCGTGTCAGGCAACACGACCACCCGTGTCAGCTGCTATAACAAATTTTATGAAAATTAGACTTATGCACTTTTTCTGACCCGATTCGTCTTGTTTGATTCTTCTGCAAACCAAAGCATACAATATGGTGATAAGAAATAAAACATCAATTAGTTGAACAAAGAAATGACTAAGTAACTACTAAAATTACTGTGTAAAAACCAATGATCAGTATTCAAATTAGGCGGTATAATTAGTTATCCGAAATTTAACAAAATTTGACCGGGTAACTAAGTTTAATTAATAGGTAATTATGGATATGTCTTTTTGTTGAAATTATGTCGATTATGCCAAATTGCCAGTAGAGTTGGTTAAGTCATTCCGTCTAGTTTATGGACATTGTTGATTATAGGTATTATGACCAATGTTGTATTATTTTGTGCTGATCGATGAATGTGTTGTTGTTGCAAGATATTGTTGAGTATATGTGGAATTCGCTCATGATAATGTGATTATGTATTATTTCTGTGGGTAGCCTTATGGTGTAAATCCTAGTGAATACATAACGAATGTGTTATTGCCATGAATTATTGTTGATTACAATAATAACGTTGTAGGCCTATGGCCAGTGAAGTAGTGATATAGGCGTATGCCTCGTGAAGTGTTTAATGATGTTGTTGTATGTGTTGTACATTCATACATTTGCATTTGTGAAGGTCTGTATTGGCGGATTTTGTGAAGGCCTGTATTGGAAAAATGATTTGTGAAGAAGGCTTATGCCTTGTGCCTCAGAATTACTGGAAAATGTTTATCTTGGGAGTTTTTCTCTGATGGTACCACATGCATTCGCATAGTTTTGAGTTGCATATTCGAGTCGTATATGTTGAATTGTGTTGTTGATGATTTGTGAAGTGTTGAATTATTGTTGTATGAAGTGGTGATTCTTTTTATTCTTTACCTATTATATTTTTTATCATAACCCTATTTATGTAGTTTGATATCTCACCCCTTATGTTTGAATGTTGCCCTTCATTGGTAACATGCAGGTAACCAAGAAGAGTAGCCGATAGCATTAGTTCGAGTTTGGTGCCATTTTTTTTGATACATAGCACTCGGGGGGAAAATGAATGCTTGTCTTATTTTGTTGTTTATTTATTGAAACTTATGTTGTTATTTGATGAGTTATTGTATTGATGTTGTTTCATGATTCAAAAGATGCTATATCTTATTTAGAGATTTATTATGAATCAGCTACGTGATTAATCAAAGTTTGGTTTATGTTATGAAGACTTTATTCATGAGTTGTGTTCATTCCGATTCTTTAAGTGTTATGTGTCTATTCTAAAAGCATGACAAGTTTATGTGTTTTTGTTGAATACATGACATCCTGATTATATTAGAAATTTTTATACTCTGATTTTCCAATAATTTCTTGGGGTAGAATTCGGGTGTTACATTAGTGGTATCAGAGCAAGTCGGTCCGTCCGGCCAAGTTATCGAGTAGTAGTTGTTTAGCAATCGAGTATTATTAGTTTTTCTTAACCGTTGTTTGTGTGGAAGTAATAGGATAATATGGCTGGAAGGAACGATGTCGCGATTGCTGCTACTCTACAAGCGATGGCCCAGGCTATGCAGAATCAGCCTAATGTTGACGAGAATGTTGGATCTTGTAGTTTGGCGACTTTCCAAAGGGAGAATCCGTCGGTGTTATAGGGTAAGCATGATCGTGATGGAGCAGTATATTTGTTGAAGGAGATTGAGAAGATCTTGCGTGTGATAGATTGCACTCTAGCGCATAAAGTTCGGTATGGCACTCATATGATAGCAGTTGAAGCTGATGACTGAGGGCTAGAGACGTGTGCAAGGTTGGAAGCGGCATATGAGGAAATCACTTGGATTATGTTCCGTAGGGAGTTTCTGAGGAAGTATTATCCTGAAGATGTTCGTGGGTAAGAAAGAGATTGAGTTCCTAGAGTTGAAGCAAGGGGACAAATCTGTCACTGAGTATGCTGCTAAGTTCATTGAGCTAGCTAAGTTTTACCCACATTTTGATGGTGAAGGTGCTGAATTTTCTAAGTGCATCAAGTTTGAGAACGGGTTGCGCTCGGAAATAAAGAAGGTTGTTGGATATCAAAAGATTCGTGTCTTTTCTGATTTGGTTGATAGTTGCAGGATCTTTGAAGAGGATAACAATGCTCATCACAAGATTGTTAATGATAAGAGAGGCAAGAATCAACAGAACCGTGGCAAGCCTTATGATGTCGGTAGAGGTAAACAAAGAGTTGCTCATGGTCAGAGGACTAGTGAGGGAGATGCTCCTGCTAGAGTTGTATGTTTCAAATATGGGTAACCTGGTCATAAGAGTAACGTGTGCACTACTGCTGATGTGAAGAGGTGTTTCCGTTGTGGCAAGATTGGACACACAACTCCTGAGTGTAGGTGTGATCGGTGGATCTGGAACTGACTGTTTTAACGCTGGTTCGCGAAATATCGCAGAAGCAAGAGTCGCCACCGTCTTTTATTTTCTCCAAATGGAAAGGACAAAAGCACAGAAAAATTCCTTATAGAGATTGCTCTCGGTTCGGGAGGTAGGTTATAGAAAGGGAAGGTGTTAGCACCCTTTCTATCCATGGTTATCCATGGGCTCTTAGATACTTGCTCATTTGTGTTTTCAAAAATGGTTTGTTTGCTTTTCAATGTGGGTTTAAAATGTTTCTTTGAAAATTCCAGTTTGACTCTTGTATCGGTCCTCAAGAGTGTTTGAAAAATTGCTTTCGAAAGCTTTTTGAAAAGGTGTCGGTGTGAAAAGTATTTTTGATTTGTTTTGAAATTTAGAGCAAGTATCTAGAGTCGTCTACCTACCCTAAGGAATTCGTCTGTGTAAATGTCCTTTAAAGTAGTGCCATCCCACCATTGAGAGGTAGGTAGCACCACCGTTGGAGGTGTTCGGGTCAATTCGAGGTTCGGGACATGGTGATCACCAGAGCAATGGGAAGACACCTTAGAAGCTACCCTCATGCCAGGTTCCCGGATCATGAGGACTTACTAAGACATCCTCTACTCGACGATCACCTTTCGAGGCAAGGCAACAATGAGGCGTACCCTAGGGGTGGTGTGTGATTTGTGTGTCATTTTCATTTACATTTATCTTGTTCATGTCATAGGTGATCTACGCTTTTGTTTTTATTTATTGTCATTCATTCTTGCATGCATTTATTTAATAGTTAAAAATTGCGAAAAGATAAAATTCCTAAACTATTACAAAAGGCGCGGGTCCACTCGCCAAAATTTCCAGGACCCGATTTGACAGAAAATAAATAAATAAAGTAAAGTGCGAGAAATATGTTACACGGCTTTGGGAGAGGTACATAAATATTATAAAGAATAAAAATAAATACGCGAATTGGAATTAAAGTTAGAAACGAGGGCGTTGGACCCTTTTTAATGAAACTAAATGATTAGCAAATTAATTAAATTAAAGAAAAAGAAATTATTTTTTGGTTTTTTGTATTTATGAGAATTTAATGCAATTAAAAATACTAACCCTAATTCTAATTGTTTTTTAGTTTATTAAGAAAGTATTAAATTTTAACCTAAACTTAATCTAATTATTTACACGCAATTTAATTACAAAAATAATATTTAATAATTAATTATTGTGAAAAGAAAAGAAAAAGGATAAAAATTATTACAAACCCTAATTCTACCAAATTTTAAATTGATTAAGAAAAATATTAAAATTTAACCCTAAGTTTAAAACTAAAATCAATTAATGTTATTTATTTACAAAAAATATTAATTAAATAAATATATTTTAATTTTGTCCTTTCTGATTTTTTTTGTGTTTTTTATATTATTGTGAAAATATTTAAATTAAAGAACTAATTAAAAATAATAATTGAATCAAAATAAATAAATATAATGGAAAGAATATTGCAAACCTAGGGGGGGTCTGTCCCCAAATTGGAGGCTTTAGTCAGTAATTCAGGCCCATTTATCCTTGGCCTTATTGACTTTCCAAGATAGCATGCCCAGGCGTTGACTCATGTCCATAGTATTCATCAGATCTGGTCCCTTGGTTGAGTGTAATGGGACATGTGGCGTGTTGGATGGAGAGTTGCATGGTAGGCGCCTGGGAGTAAGCTACATACAAACACAATTAGAAAAATAATATGGAATAGAAGGGGGACTTGGGGCTCGAACCCAGGTCCTGATGATTACCAACGAACATGCTTACCAACCACGCTGTTTTATCTATTTGTACATTATATAAACAACAAACAATATAAAATAAAACAAATGTTAATGCTCCTTTTCGCGCGAAATTTTGAATAAACCAATCGCTGCCTTGCACCTAGCCTTCGTCTTCCTTGCTTTGTTTTTTGCCTGAAACATAAAAGAAATTGGCAACGGTTTTGAACCGTTCCCTTAAGCAACTTTCTGGAAAATAGCGAATAGGCCATATGGACTCATAAATTAGGCGCGAGGGTTGGGTTCTTTTCGTCCAAATGCGCTGAGTTTAGTCCTGGTACTGTGATGTTCCAGTTTTACCTTAACTGGGAAACCCCAATTCAAAGCTTCACAAACCCTAAAAGACAACAATGGTGGAATCGCGTATAGTGCACAAAAACACAATTAAATTATGTGGTTAGCTTTAGAATTACATAATGAACACAAATCAAACATAAAAAATTATGAAAAATGCATGAATCGAGATGCAAGAATGTCAAATATTTTCTGTACAGGTCACCATCGTTCTCACGTTTCTTGGTGTTAGGATGAATGATTTTGATTGGAAAACTTTCCTTGAAGCCTCAGGAAGGTAATGGAACAAGTCTCTTGGCTTGAATCGACCTAGAAGATGGTTTTCAGATTTGAGTTTTTCTTGAAAAATTCCAAGTTTGTTTAGGGATTTCTGGCGCAGCTTGGAGTCCTTGGGCACGAGGGTTAGCATGTGTATATGTACGTGAGTGATTAGGTCAAAGAATTTGAGCCAAAGAATCAAGGAATTGATGAAACAATATTTGATTTTCCATGCCATAATTTTCAAATCTTTTTCATGCTATTTTGGCCTCAATCATATCCAATCACCTTTGATTCTTTCCTAACCTGATTTGCACGAAATATTGAGATGATTTTATGCACAAAAAGATTCAAAAGATTAGGTTTAGCATTTTTCACCTATTTATTTTAATTAAATGAATTATTAATGATTAAAAATCCAAATAAAAAAATAAAAATGATAAAAACTTCCCTTTGGGCCAAATGGTCGTGCACATGCCTTGGATGATGAATTGTGGAAGAAAAAGAGGCCCATTAGCAATTTTAGGTCATTTGAAGCAATGTTGACTTTTCAAAATACCTAAAAATTTCCCAACTTCCACAAGGCATAACTTGCTCAATTTTTAAGCTTTGCTCATGTTCTTTGACATTTTGGAAAGGTCTTTGAGTCCTCTAACCAATGTCTTTGCTCACATGTCATTTTGATTTACCAATCTCAAGTTATGGCCTTTGACTTAAAGTCCCTTTTTGTTGACTTTTGAAAATGACCTATAATGTTGAAATTGATAACTTTTTGTGAGAGCATTTCTTGGACTTGAAGTATGAAGAGGAGTTGTAGGAAATGTCTTTATATTCAAAGTGAGATTTGGGTGGAATTTTTATGATAATCCATGTGAAAGTTATGCCCTGGTCAATTTACAGTTGACTTTTTCAACTGTCCAAATATGGAAACTTTTGCATCTTGATGATTTTTGAGCCAAGCTTTGAGAATCATGATCAAGCATTGATCAAATGATGTTTGTGGCTTCAAAATGAGATGTTGACCAAAAATTTGAACTTTTGACTGTCAAATGACCATTTTGCCCCTACAGTTGACTGTAGTGCAATTAGGGTTTTTGACTGTGCAATTTTGTACTATAAGTCTTGAAACTTGGTATGAGGATGCTTGACCATGTTTATAGGCATATGGGACTTGATTGGGCCCTTGGAAACTTCAATTTCTTGGTCAGAACCAAAACCCTAATTTTGACTGTTAGGAGGCCCTTGAACTGTGCAACCCTTGGGGAGATTTTGAAGCTTTGATTTGGCAAATTTTGAAGAATATGGGAGGGAAAATTTTGGGGTATAACAGTTGACCCTGTTCAATCTTCTTAGACCTGAGGATGCAGATTGGCTGACGTGCCTTTCGTAATCCGAAGGTGGAAGATGATTGAACACTAGAGTGCCCAGAAATTTGCGCTCACATAGTAGCAGTGCGATGGTGGAATGGGCTTATAGATGCCATTTGGAGATTGATGGATAGGATGATGGGCTTATAGATGCCATGCTAAGAGATGATGGAAGGTGGATGGGCTTATAGATGCCATCTGGATGTTGATCGCGTAAGAGCTTCCTTAGCGAAAATTTGCGTACCTGCAAAAAAGAAAAATGAGTACCTGACATGTTGCAGGAGCTGGTCTTCAGATGCTTTGTATAGATGTGTCCTGACCGGTTACAGGAGCTGAATCTGGAGCTTCACATGGTGATGAATGAACCAGGGATGGTTACTACCTCAACAAGAACGGTGAGAGAACCTTGGGTGACTTTAACCTCAACAACAATCGTTGAGAAAATCTTGGGATGATTACTACCTCCGCAGGATCGGGGAGAGAACCATAGGCGACTACAACCTCAATAGCAATCATTGAGAGAATCTTGGATAACTTCAACTTCAACAGCAATCATTGAGCGAATCTTGGGATTACCACCTCCGCAGTATCAGGGAGAGAACCACAGGCGACTACAACCTCAATAGCAATCATTGAGAGAATCTTGGATAACTTCTACTGAGTCTTTATCAGAAAAATCTGTTTGGGGTCGATTTAACTGGACTAGAGAAGGCCTTGGACTGGATAAGAAACAGAGAATCTTAGGGTCGATTAACTGAACCGGTCTAGGTCTTGAATGTCTTCAACTGGATGAGAAACAGAGAGATCTTAGGGTCGATCTGACTGAACCAGAGAAGGCCTTTGACTGGATAAGAAATCTTTGGAGTCGATTTAACTGAACCGGTCGAGGTCGTGAAATGTAGCAGAGAACTTAACTGAATCTCTCCTGAAAAGTAAAGGTCAGTCATATGCAATGCATGATATGGATCAAGCAATGATGTTCTCAACATAAATGAGATTGTAAGATATGATGCATACATGCATGCTGTAATGATGTATGTGATGTTTACAAATGTATGTTTTTCGTCTAGGAAAGTAAATCCTTGATGGGTGCCGGGAAGTCACTCCTGGGCTGATGTTGGCAAGTATATTTTTGCTTCCGCTGGGGGATGATAGTTGCAAGAATACCAGTAGGAGAAGATGACTCCGTTGGGGAATAAACTTGGCGAATGAATTACTCTGCGGGGAGAAAAGTACTCTAGAGATCTTGCTGGGAAGCAATACTCTGTGGGGAGAGAGGTACTTTGATAATAACTTACTGGGGATACCCTTGTTGTTGTTGGAAGTGTTGATAGACTTCGTTGGGGATAAGAAGACTCCGTCAAGGACGCTCTTTCCGTGGCTTTTGGCTGAGGATAACCCAGTTATATCCTGGTAAGGAAATAACTCTTTGAATGAAGCTGGGAGACGTATTCGTGCGCTGCGAGGATAAGCTTCCAGAATCTACTGGGGATAAGCTTACTGCTTGGGGAGATGGATTCCAACTTTTCCTGGGGAAACTGGATTGGACTCTCCTGGGGAAGTATTGAACTGTATGGGAAGTGACTCCATTGAATGTTTGATATGCCGCCGGGGAACAATCTTTAGGCCAAGATTGTCGGGGATGCTTGTTAAGACTATATATACTGCTGGGGAGTATTGAGACCTGCTGGAGGGTACCCAACTTCCTTAAGTTTGATAATATAGCTTGCTGGCTCACTCTCTGGGGAATTAGGATATCTGGTTATGTTCTTCGGCTGAACCTACCTTGGTACCTTAGTGGATAGAACAATTAGATTGCGTAGACAACTCTTTATTGCCCCTGTTTCTAATATTACCTGTAATTAATCCTTTGTTTTGTACGCAAATATTCATGAGTTAGCAAATTATTGTCAATGCATATATCACAAATTGAACCTTGGACGTTCTTCGCAAAACAAAACAGAAAAAGGAAAAACAATTGGCACTTTTAACTGAAAGATATATTTGTATTGATTTTGAATTTTCCTGAAAAATAGGCGTTTTATGTACAAGAGGCTGACGTCCTAGTAAGAGAACGCCGCCGAACAAAAGAGTTTATACAAATTTTGTACAAGAGAAAATAAAACAGCTGTGTGAACTGAATGATCCCACTGAGTTTCAACTCTGCTATTGCCTTTATAACTCCGAGCGTCTCATCACTTGATGACCTTGGTTGAAGGTGAAGCTGACTGATTGATGCCGTCTGAACTTGATGTAGATACCAGATTCTGGATGCAAAGTGATCCAATGAGACATAGTATTACACTTTATCCCTAACTTTTGCCTGGACTGCCCTTTCGGGTTTTCAGTCCACCGGGATACCCATTTTTGCCCAAGCCGCCTTTTCAGGTTTTCGACTTGCCGGGTGTACAAATTTTTTCCATTTCATCCCTTCATTTTGCCCGAACCCTTTTGGTTCGCCGAGAAGCCCTAATTTTTGCCTAGGCATGTCAGCCTAGCGGGTCTTTTTTTTATGCGTAGTATCTTTTTACTATGTCTGCATTGGCGGGGTGAGGAAGGTCGTCACCATCCATATTGGTTAGAATCATGGCTCCTCCTGAGAACACATGTTTAACCACAAATGGCCCTTCGTACGTAGGGGTCCATTTGCCCCTTGGATCACTCTGAGGAAGGATGATTCGCTTGATTACCAGATCCCCAACTTGATATTCCTGTGGTCTGACCTTTTTGTTAAATGCCCTGATCATCCGTTTCTGATACGTCTGACCATGACAGATAGCAGCAAGTCTCTTTTCATCAATTAAGTTTAGCTGATCAAGTCGTGTCTGGATCCAATCATCTTCACTCAGATCTGTATCCTTCATTATCCGGAGAGAGGGTATGTGCACTTCGATCGGTAAGACTGCCTCCATACCATAAACCAAAGAGAAAGGAGTTGCCCCGGTTGACGTCCTGGCTGAGGTACGGTACCCATGTAGAGCGAACGGTAACATCTCGTGCCAATCTTTATAAGTCACTGTCATCTTCTGCACGATTTTCTTGATATTTTTATTTGCTGCTTCTACAGCCCCATTCATCTTCGGTCTGTAAGGAGAAGAATTGTGGTGCTGTATTTTGAACTGCTCGCAGAGCTCAGTGATCATCTTATTATTCAGATTGGTACCGTTGTCTGTAATGATCCTCTCTGGGACACCGTATCGACAGATCAGATTATGCCGAATGAACCGTGCTACAACAGTCTTGGTTACCGTAGCATAGGAAGCTGCTTCAACCCACTTTGTAAAATAATCAATCGCCACTAGGATGAAGCGATGCCCATTAGATGCCGTAGGTTTAATCTCACCGATCATGTCTATGCCCCACATTGCAAACGGCCAAGGCGCAGTCAAAACATTCAGAGGAACTGGAGGAACATGCACCTTGTCTGCATAAATCTGGCACTTATGGCATGTCCTGGAATGTTGGTAGCAGTCAGCTTCCATTGTGGACCAGTAATACCCTGCCCGAAGGATCTTCTTTGCCATTGTATGTCCACTGGAATGTGTACCAAAGGTCCCTTCATGTAGCTCTTCCATGATCCTTTCTGCTTCAGTCTTATCCACACAACGCAGTAAGGTTGAATCATGGTTTTGCTTGTACAAGATGCCGTTGCTAAGGAAGAACTTTGCCGCGAACCTTCTCAGGAACTTCTTATCATTGATAGAGGCACCCTCAGGGT
This sequence comes from Vicia faba, assembly GCA_948472305.1. Lineage (NCBI taxonomy): Eukaryota > Viridiplantae > Streptophyta > Magnoliopsida > Fabales > Fabaceae > Vicia > Vicia faba. The sequence continues at coordinate 728,819,612 of OX451738.1, forward strand.
ATTCCTGAGCTTCCAAATATCTCTTCACCTCATGGTACCAAGGCTTCTTAGTTACCAATTCAGTCTCGAGATCACAACAGTATGTCGGTTCGTCCAGTTTCCAGATGATGATCCGGGGAGCCTCATTATCCCATTTAACCTTGAACATAGAAGACATTGTAGCTAACGCGTCCGCCAACTGATTCTCTTCTCTCGGAAAGTGTTCAAAGGTTATCTTCGTGAAGTGGGGGATCAAAGTCAATACACATTCTCTGTAAGGAATAAGATTCAGATGTTTCGTATCCCACTCTCCTTTGATCTGATTGATCACAAGAGCGGAATCTCCGAAGACACTCAGAAACTTGATCCTTAAGTCGATCGCAGCTTGAAGACCCATGATGCACGCCTCATACTCTGCCATGTTGTTGGTACAGTTGAAACATAGCCGGGCAGTGAGCGGAGTATGAGTGCCTTGCGGTGATATGATTACAGCGCCGATACCGTTTCCCAAAGCATTGGAGGCTCCGTCAAAGTGCATAGACCATCGGGATCCTTCCTCAGGTCCTTCATCCGGTCCAGGTACTTCACAATCAGTCACAATCATGATGCTCTCGTCCGGAAACTCGAAGTTCATTGACTGATAGTCGTCTACGGCCTGATGTGCCAAGTGGTCTGCCAATACACTTCCCTTGATGGCTTTCTGGGTCGTATACTGAATGTCGTATTCTGTCAAGATCATTTGCCATCTTGCTATTCTCCCAGACAGAGCAGGCTTTTCAAATATGTACTTTATGGGATCCATCTTTGAGATCAACAAGGTAGTGTGAGTCAGCATATACTGTCTCAGCCGGCGAGCAGCCCATACCAAAGCGCAGCAAGTTTTCTCAAGCAGTGAGTATTGGGTCTCACAGTCGGTAAACTTTTTGCTAAGGTAATAAATGGCATGCTCTTTTCGGCCAGACTCGTCATGCTGCCCCAGCACACACCCCATTGAGTTGTCAAGTACTGTCAGGTATAGTATCAGAGGTCTCCCTTCAACCGGTGTCATAAGAATGGGTGGTTCTTGGAGATACTCCTTGATTCTGTCAAAAGAAGCCTGACATTCATCATTCCAACGTACTACCTGATCTTTCTTCAGCAGCTTGAAGATTGGTTCACAAGTAGCAGTCAAATGTGAAATGAACCGAGCAATGTAATTTAGGCATCCTAAAAAGCCTCTGACCTCCTTCTCTGTCTTAGGAACTAGCATCTCTTGAATAGCTTTAACCTTAGCAGGGTCCACTTGAATACCTTTATCACTCACAACGAAGCCTAGCAACTTCCCAGATCTTACCCCGAAGGTGCACTTGTTCAGGTTCAACCTTAGCTTGTGCAGTTTCAACCGGTCAAACAATTTCTGCAGATGATCTAGGTTCTCTTCCTCAGTCTGGGACCTTGCGATCATGTCGTCCACATACACCTCTATCTCATGATGGATCATGTCATGAAATAAGGCAACCATGGCACGCTGGTAAGTTGCCCCAGCGTTCTTTAGTCCAAAAGGCATGACCTTGTAGAAGAAGGTGCCCCACTGAGTAACAAATGTAGTCTTTTCCATGTCTTCAGGAGCCATCTTGATCTGATTGTAACCTGAAAAGCCATCCATGAAAGAGAACACTTTGTGCTGAGCGGTATTGTCAACAAGGACATCAATGTGAGGTAGGGGGAAGTCATCTTTGGGGCTGGCCCTGTTCAGATCCCTGTAGTCGACACACATTCTGACCTTACCGTCTTTCTTTGGTACCGGCACCACATTAGCAACCCACTGAGGGTAAGAAGTCACTGCAAGGAACCCAGCGTCAAACTGTTTCATAACCTCGGCTTTAATCTTCTCTGACATCTCTGGACGCATACGGCGGACCTTTTGCTTAACCGGAGGACAGTCTTCCTTAGTAGGCAAATGATGGACCACAATATCGGTATCCAACCCGGGCATGTCTTCGTAGGACCAGGCAAAGATCTCCATATAATCATGTAGCATCTTAGTCAACCGTTGCTTCACGCTGAGCTCTAGGTTGGCACCAATCTTTACCTCTTTCCTGTCTTCTTCAGTACCCAAGTTTATTGTTTCCACTGGCTCTTCATGTGGTTGAATTGCCCTCTCTTCCTGAAGTAACAGTCTTGCAAGCTCGCCAGGAACTTCGCAATCATCTTCACCTTCGTCTTCGGCTAAGTTGATCGGATTTTCGAAGTCATAACTGGCAGTAGCAGAGTCGTTACCAGTGAGATCCAGAGTGGATCGAAACCTGTATGAGTGAGTGTGTGTGAATACAGCTGTTTTGAAATATATATAAAGGAAGGAAAGACAGAAAAGGAGCATAAGATTTGAAATGCGAGAAAACGTCCAAGATTTTCATTTATGATATATGAAATGACAGTTTATATGCCCTTACAAATGAGACCACGGTGCCTCGGGTAAGACACCGGGCCATAGAGTTTATTTATTGTTTATTACAAATAACAAAACAAAGAAGTTTATTACTGCGTAACAAAAGTAACAGGAGTATGGTCTTTGACAATCCAATTGGTCAATCCGCCTTCAGTCGTCGGGTAGATCCAGCTATTGAATTCAACTTCATCCACTTCATTATCCTCCCCAACAACATTCACTCCTGGATTTGTGATGAGCACAGGAGGTCTTCTGGTCTTCGCCTTCCGCATAGCTTTCAGACCCTCTGCAGTAAAACCCAGTCCAAATTTGTCAGTTTTCTGTGTAAAGTCGGGAAGCCTGCCCCAGTTAGTACATTCACCTTTTTGAACCACAACCCAGGCATCCTTCAGGGAAGCCATCTTCAAAGGAACATTCTCTTCGACCGCTGTTTCTGCTGCTGCTGAAATTGGAAGCACCTCCTCAAAATGCTGAAAGGGGGTCTCAATAAACTCCCCGTCCATCTCAATGTATCTAAAGGAATTCAAATGGCTCACCATATACTCCTCCTCTCCTTGCACAATGACGATCTTCCCTCTGACGGGGTACTTCAGCTTCTGGTGCAAGGTAGAGGTCACTGCCCCAACTTTATGGATCCAAGGTCGACCCAGTAGACAAGAGTACGATGGATGGATATCCATCACATAAAAAGTAGAGTCAAACACCTGAGAGCCCACACGAATAGGAATGTCAACCTCTCCATGAACCATCCTTTTTGAACCGTCAAAGGCCCTGACGATGATATTGCTTGGTTTTAATTCCAGGCCTTCACAATCCAAACGGTCTAAAGCCTTCTTTGGTAGAACATTCAAGGAAGAACCAGTATCCACCAATACATGTGCCAGAGTAGTGCCCTTGCATTCGATAGAGACATGCAGGGCATCATTGTGGTCTCTTCCCTTCGCAGTTAGGTCAGCATCTGAGAAACCCAAGCCATTGTCTGCTGTCAGATTTTCTACGCAGTCGGTGAACTGGACTGCAGATGTTTCCTGTGGCACATGGGCCGTCTTGAGAAATGAGATTAAGGCCTTAGCATGGGCCTCTGAACACAGGAGCAAGGAGAGCATGGAGATCTTGGAGGGCGTATGCCCCAGCTGTTCCACAACATTAAAGTCACTCTTCTTTATTATTTTCAGGATTTCCTCCATTTCTTGTTGGGAGGCTTCAGCAGTTAATGGTATTGGTGCCTCCATCCGGGCAGGCTCAACTTCAATCCCTTTGCCCCGAGCATTAGACGACTCGGCGGCAGGGGAAACAACTTGATCAGCAACAGGAACAGGTACACTTGTAGGTGTTATAAGGAGGGGTCTTCGAATAGCGGGTGGTGCAATGTCAGGCGAGAAGAGCCTGCCACTGCGGGTAACCTTGGCTGGACCAGTGATATCACAGATACTGGCGCCAGTGTCGAACTCTTGTTTGATTCCATTCACATACACATCTGCCCCATAGTGCCAGGGGACAGCTTTATCAGATACGTAGGGAAGAAGCCCCGGAACAGTGATAACAACAGGTGCGACAGTCATGATTTGGATAGGCTTCTTCGGGAGAGCCTTGATTGGATTATTGAAGATGGTAAACACAGAAACCTCTTCTACCGGAACCAACTGAACAGCAGACTTCTTGAACAGAATCTCCTTACTGTCCATCAGGCTTTGGATGCCTAACTTCAGCAAGGGACAACCAGATAGGGAAACAGCACAGAACAGGCAACCCTCACTGCAACCCAGAAATAAACCGGCCAGCAGTAGGTTCTTCTTGACAGTCATTAAGGGAGTGGCTAGATCATCCACAGAAACAGTGTACACTTCTTCATCAACAACATTTACCCCATGCTGAGGCATAGGAGCAGTCACCACATTCGGCCTCTTAGGCGCTTCGAACTGTATCTCTTTCGCGTCAATAAGGTCTTGCACCTTATTCCTTAATGCCCAACAGTCATCAGTGGAATGCCCCGGGCTATCAGAATGGTACGCACAGCGGGCATTTGGATTGTATTTCGGAGAGGCAGTGTTTACAGCTTTAGGGGCCTCTCTGACAGTCACTAGATTGGTGGATAGTAACTGCGGCAAAATTTGGGATAGGGTCATGCTCAAACGGGTAAACTCTCTCCGGGGTCTTTCAGCCCTTTGAGGATTGGTTGGCCGAGGAGCGGAAGCAGGCTTGGCAATCATTACCGCACTGACAGATTGGCGGCGCTCAGATTTCTCTTGTCTTCTAGAGCCATATACAGCACTAGCCTCCTTCTTGAAGGGTTTCTTCTCAGAACTTGACGATGCACCCTTCGGAATCTTACCAGACTTCAACCCAGCCTCAATTCTCTCTCCAGTCAGAATAAGATCAGTAAACCCTGCAGACGAGTTCCCAATAAGATGGTTGAAAAATGGCCCAGATAGGGTCCCCAAGAACATTTCCACCAACTCCCGATCAGTCAACGGAGGCTGCACTCTGCCAGCCAGATCCCTCCACTTCTGAGCGTACTCTTTAAAACCTTCACTTGAACCTAACGACATACCCTGGAGTTGGGTACGTGTAGGGGCAAGGTCGGCATTATACTGATACTGCTTATAGAAAGCAGTAGCCAACTCCTCCCAGTTACGAACCTTGGTCCCATCCAGCTGATAGAACCATTCGAGATGAGTCCCTGAAAGACTCTCCTGGAAGAAGTGGATCCACAAATTCTTATCCACTGAGTACGGTTGAATCTTTCGAACATAGGACCTGAGATGTAGCTTGGGACAAGACGCCCCGTCGTACTTAGTGAAAGATGGTGCTTTGAATTTACGAGGAATAATCACACCAGTAGACAAACCCAGATCTCCAAAATCCAGCCCAGGTACCTGTTGTATCTCCATAGCATTCAACCTGTCCTCCAACTGCTTGTATCTGTCTTCTGCAGGAGGATACTGCTCTTCATCAAAATCAGTCTCGTTGTCGGAGACTACCAGACTAAGACCTTTTTCCGCTTGAGGAGTACCCTTGCCAATGGAAGAACCAGCCTCTTCATTCTGCAGAGTGTTGCCAAACCTTCGGCCCGAGTTGAACAGAACAGTTCTTCTCTTCTTCTTCTTTTCCTTCTTCAGGAGCAGAGCCTTCAGCTCTTCTTGGCCCTGAGCCAAACCCATGATTAATTCCTGAAATTGCGCATTCTGCGCCTGAAGAGCTTTGATGGACATCTCAGTTGATGATGAGTCAGGATTCATGATGCTGAAATAAACAGTGAAGAACTGTAAGCAACCTGAAAAAGAGAAAACCTGCTATGCACATGATGGATGATATGTGTTTATGCAATGCATTCAAGGGTTCGAAAGTTCAAATTTGTTGTAGACAAAAAGGAACACACATTATCATTAAGGAAATAATTGTTCAGTACATCAAAGCCTCATGGGCAAAATAATACAAAAGCAAATCAATCCCAAAATATACTACGCATCCTCTTTGGAGCTATGTAAGTGTTGAGATTCCTCTCCTCATGCAACATGCGGGTGAGCTCCAAGACCTTCTTTTCACTAGCATGTAGACTGGTCTCAAGAGAATTCCGCTCTTCCTTAAGCTGGATCCAGCTCTTCTGCATCTCTTCCCAAGATGTGGGCATATCAGGGTGCTGAATGGTGTAGGACACTTCTCCTTCCAAGACTGGCTCTTTGATCACAGGGAGCATATGGGGATAAGGCATCACTAACTTCTGGGAGCGGGCTCGTACCCACTTGAGATAAGGTTCTAACGGGATGGAGTTCCTGTGCCCCAGTGTTTTACTGTCTATCCTACTTGGCATCCTCCAGGCTCTGATAAATCTCTGGCGAAGTCCTTGAGTATCGTTGTCGAAGTCAAAAACTATGTCAGGGATTAACATGTCATGAGGACCATCCCTCCGAGCATAACCAAACTGTCTCCAAGCCAGGCATGGGTTGTAAGTAATACCTCCTCTGGTTCCAAGTAAAGGAACATTAGGGTACTCCCCGCAACGATCAATGATAGTGACATCTTCTCTGGACCTAGGGCACCAATGTATATCTGCATGTGTAAGAGTCATCAACCGTTGTGACCATCTCAAACCCCGCTCGTTCTTCAAGACTGATTGTGGAAGGTGCGAAATAAACCACCTTCCCAGGAGAGGAGTGCAACACATAAGGACACCTCTTTTTCTCATGGTTCGAGTGTAACATGAGTGGAGGATGTCCCCCAACAACGTAGGTATAGGATTCCTGGACATAAAGATCTGGATAGCACTGATATCTATAAGCTGATCTGGGTTAGGGAACAACACCAAACCATAGACAAGAAGGGCCACAACTTCTTCAAAATCTTGTAAGTCAAGGGAGTTCCAACATTCATGGGCCTTTTCAAACAGAAACCTGGCTAAGAACCCTTTGACACCACTTCTAACTTCCCAATGTCCCTTGAGGTCAGATGACTGTAGGTGCAAGGCTTTAGCAATCTCTTCAAGCTTGGGTTCCTTTTCCGAACCGTTGTGGGGTAGTTGATCAAGGATAGGGATCTTCAGGAGCCGGGAGAACTCCTCCAATGTAGGTACCAGCTGATAATCCAAGAAGGTGAAACAGTGATGCAGAGGGTCAAAGAATTGGAACAGGACCTTGATCATATCTTCCTCAATGTTGGTACTGACCAAGCTGATGAGACTTCCATGCCTTTCACTGAATGAAGAGTTCTCGGGAATCCTGGATATAAGCTCCTTAAGCTGAGGAGGGACCCTTACAAGGCTGACTTGAATTGTCTTTCTGCGAACAGTTTCCATGTCCTACAAAACAAGAACAAAGATGAAAATTCGAACCCCTGAAATGGTTAGTCAATGCATATGATGCTGGATGATGTCATGATGCTATGATTAAACACACCACAGATATTTACAAAGACAAACATGTAAGGCACACAAGGCACACAAGACAAGCCCTTAGGGTTTAAGGCCAGCATGGGGTCTGGGTAGTACCCTCTTGAAGTTGGTGGGCTCAACCTGTCCTATTAGAAGTAACCGGGTTCTAAGGGTCCCAATATCACGGGATTACTTTCATTGTTCATCGTTTCGATTTAGCCACTGAATTGGCGACCGAAATATTCCAGGAAAGCAACCCTCAATTGAGTGTAGTATCGAGTATCAACCAACCTAGGACTGCACCAAAGTCAGTTATCTCACTACCCTAAAGAGGCCAAGATAGTTCAATTAAGGTTCCTAAGGTCTGTTGATGCTTCACGACACCACGCGGAGGCCCCGTACTCTCCTTGACTGAACTCAAGGGTTACCGGTACACACCAAAGTGCCACATCAACGTAGCAGACTGTTTCAACCATGTCGGTATACCCCGCACAGTTCCCTCACAGCCTTGTTGCTACTTTCTAAGAAGGTATCCCCAGATCCGGGTTAGGATCTATAGAACTCCCAAGACAGTCCCACAATTTAAAGCAAACAAGGAAAGCAATTGAAAACACAGTTATGAACTACCCTAAGGTACACCTCACTTTATAAAGAGTCCACTGCAGAGTCGCCAGTTCTGTGATCGGTGGATCTGGAACTGACTGTTTTAACGCTGGTTCACGAAATGTCGCGGAAGTAAGAGTCGCCACCGTCTTTTATTTTCTCCAAATGGAAAGGACAAAAGCACAGAAAAATTCCTTATAGAGATTGCTCTCGGTTCGGGAGGTAGGTTATAGAAAGGGAAGGTGTTAGCACCCTTTCTATCCATGGTTATCCATGGGCTCTTAGATACTTGCTCATTTGTGTTTTCAAAAATGGTTTGTTTGCTTTTCAATGTGGGTTTAAAAAGTTTCTTTGAAAATTCCAGTTTGACTCTTGTATCGGTCCTCAAGAGTGTTTGAAAAATTGCTTTCAAAAGCTTTTTGAAAAGGTGTCGGTGTGAAAAGTATTTTTGATTTGTTTTGAAATTTAGAGCAAGTATCTAGAGTCGTCTACCTACCCTAAGGAATTCGTCTGTGTAAATGTTCTTTAAAGTAGTGCCATCCCACCATTGAGAGGTAGGTAGCACCACTGTTGGAGGTGTTCGGGTCAATTCGAGGTTCGGGACATGGTGATCACCAGAGCAATGGGAAGACACCTTAGAAGCTACCCTCATGCCAGGTTCCCGGATCATGAGGACTTACTAAGACATCCTCTACTCGACGATTACCTTTCGAGGCAAGGCAACAGTGAGGCGTACCCTAGGGGTGGTGTGTGATTTGTGTGTCATTTTCATTTACATTTATCTTGTTCATGTCATAGGTGATCTACGCTTTTGTTTTTATTTATTGTCATTCATTCTTGCATGCATTTATTTAATAGTTAAAAAATTGCGGAAAGATAAAATTCCTAAACTATTACAAAAGGCGCGGGTCCACATCGCCAAAATTTCCAGGACCCGATTTGACAGAAAATAAATAAATAAAGTAAAGTGCGAGAAATATGTTACACGGCTTTGGGAGAGGTACATAAATATTATAAAGAATAAAAATAAATACGCGAATTGGAATTAAAGTTAGAAACGAGGGCGTTGGACCCTTTTTAATGAAAATAAATGATTAGCAAATTAATTAAATTAAAGAAAAAGAAATTATTTTTTGGTTTTTTGTATTTATGAGAATTTAATGCAATTAAAAATACTAACCCTAATTCTAATTGTTTTTTAGTTTATTAAGAAAGTATTAAATTTTAACCTAAACTTAATTTAATTATTTACACGCAATTTAATTACAAAAATAATATTTAATAATTAATTATTGTGAAAAGAAAAGAAAAAGGATAAAAATTATTACAAACCCAAATTCTACCAAATTTTAAATTGATTAAGAAAAATATTAAAATTTAACCCTAAGTTTAAAACTAAAATCAATTAATGTTATTTATTTACAAAAAATATTAATTAAATAAATATATTTTAATTTTGTCCTTTCTGATTTTTTTTGTGTTTTTTATATTATTGTGAAAATATTTAAATTAAAGAACTAATTAAAAATAATAATTGAATCAAAATAAATAAATATAATGGAAAGAATATTGCAAACCTAGGGGGGTCTGTCCCTAAATTGGAGGCTTTAGTCAGTAATTCAGGCCCATTTATCCTTGGCCTTATTGACTTTCCAAGATAGCATGCCCAGGCGTTGACTCACGTCCATATTATTCATCAGATCTGGTCCCTTGGTTGAGTGTAATGGGACATGTGGCGTGTTGGATGGAGAGTTGCATGGTAGGCGCCTGGGAGTAAGCTACATACAAACACAGTTAGAAAAATAATATGGAATGGAAGGGGGACCTGGGGCTCGAACCCAGGTCCTGATGATTACCAACGAACATGCTTACCAACCACGCTGCTTTATCTATTTGTACATTATATAAACAACAAACAATATAAAATAAAACAAATGTTAATGCTCCTTTTCGCGCGAAATTTTGAATAAACCAATCGCTGCCTTCCACCTAGCCTTCATCTTCCTTGCTTTGTTTTTTGCCTGAAACATAAAAGAAATTGGCAACGGTTTTGAACCGTTCCCTTAAGCAACTTTCTGGAAAATAGCGAATAGGCCATATGGCCTCATAAATTAGGCGCGAGGGTTGGGTTCTTTTCGTCCAAATGCGCTGAGTTTAGTCATGGTACTGTGATGTTCCAATTTTACCTTAACTGGGAAACCCCAATTCAAAGCTTCACAAACCCTAAAAGACAACAATGGTGGAATCGCGTATAGTGCACAAAAACACAATTAAATTATGTGGTTAGCTTTAGAATTACATAATGAACACAAATCAAACATAAAAAATTATGAAAAATGCATGAATCGAGATGCAAGAATGTCAAATATTTTCTGTACAGGTCACCATCGTTCTCACGTTTCTTGGTGTTAGGGTGAATGATTTTGATTGGAAAACTTTCCTTGAAGCCTCAGGAAGGTAATGGAACAAGTCTCTTGGCTTGAATCGACCTAGAAGATGGTTTTCAGATTTGAGTTTTTCTTGAAAAATTCCAAGTTTGTTTAGGGATTTCTGGCGCAGCTTGGAGTCCTTGGGCACGAGGGTTAGCATGTGTATATGTACGTGAGTGATTAGGTCAAAGAATTTGAGCCAAAGAATCAAGGAATTGATGAAACAATATTTGATTTTCCATGCCATAATTTTCAAATCTTTTTCATGCTATTTTGGCCTCAATCATATCCAATCACCTTTGATTCTTTCCTAACCTGATTTGCACGAAATATTGAGATGATTTTATGCACAAAAAGATTCAAAAGATTAGGTTTAGCATTTTTCACCTATTTATTTTAATTAAATGAATTATTAATGATTAAAAATCCAAATAAAAAAATAAAAATTATAAAAAACTTCCCTTTGGGCCAAATGGTCGTGCACATGCCTTGGATAATGAATTGTGGAAGAAAAAGAGGCCCATTAGCAATTTTAGGTCATTTGAAGCAATGTTGACTTTTCAAAATACCTAAAAATTTCCCAACTTCCACAAGGCATAACTTGCTCAATTTTTAAGCTTTGCTCATGTTCTTGGACAGTTTGGAAAGATATTTGAGTCCTCTAACCAATGTCTTTGGTCCCATGTCATTTTGATTTACCAATCTCAAGTTATGGCCTTTGACTTAAAGTCCCTTTTTGTTGACTTTTGAAAATGACCTATAATGTTGAAATTGATAACTTTTTGTGAGAGCATTTCTTGGACTTGAAGATTTTGAAGAATATGGGAGGGCAAATTTTGGGGTACAACAGTAGGCATAAGGCGGATGTCTGTTTCAATTATGGTGAAGAGGGGCATATTAGTACTCAGTGTCAGAAACCAAAGAAGGCACAAACTGGTGGTAAGGTGTTTGCTTTGGCAGGGACTCCGTTAGCTAGTGAGGACAGACTCATCAGAGGTACATGTTTCATTAATAATACTCCTTTAATTACTATTATTGATACTGGTGCTACTCATTATTTTATTGCTGCTGATTGTGCCGAAAGATTGGGTCTTGTGTTGTCTTATATGAATGGGGAAATGGTCGTCGAGATTCTGGCTAAGGGATCTGTGACTACTTCTTGTGTGTGTTTGAATTGTCCTTTTTCGATCTTCAGCAAAGACTTTGCTATTGACTTGATTTGTTTGCCATTAAGTGGATTGGATGTAATCTTGGGTATGAACTGTTTAGAGTATACCTACGTTCATATCAATTGCTATAATAAATCTTTGAGGTTTTCTACTCCTGAAGAGGAAGAAATTGGTTTATTGACTGGTAAACAGTTGCGACAATTGGTGCAAAATGAGGCGCATATATTCTCGTTGATGGCGTCGCTATCTATTGAGAACCAAGTTAGGATTGATGAGTTGCAGGTGGTGCGAGAATTTCCTGAAGTGTTTCCTAATGAAATTCCTGACGTACCGCCAGAAAGAGAAGTCAAGTTTGTGATTAATCTTGTACCTGGTACTAGACATGTTTCTATGGCACTGTACATGATGTCTCCATCTGAATTGTCTGAATTGAAGAAGCCGTTAGAAGAGTTGCTTGAGAAAAAGTTTGTAAGACCAAGTGTATCGTCGTGGAGATCGCCTGTGTTGTTAGTAAAGAAGAAAGATGGAAGTATGAGACTTTGTGTCGATTGTAGACAGTTGAATAAAGTGACGATTAAGAACAAGTATCCGCTTCCGATAATTGAAGACTTGATGGATCAATTGGTGGGTGCAAATGTGTTTTCTAAGATTGATTTGAGGTCAGGATATCACCAAATTAGAGTGAAAGAAGATGATATTCGGAAGACCGCGTTCAAAACTCGGTATGGACACTATGAGTATTCGGTGATGCCTTTTGGTGTTACTAATGTGCCAGGAGTATTCATGGAGTACATGAATCATATCTTTCATACTTATTTGGATCGGTTTGTGATGGTATTCATTGATGACATTCAGATTTAATCTAAATCGGAAGAAGAACATGAAGAGCACCTAAGAGTTGTATTGCAAGTTTTGAAAGAGAAGAAGTTGGATGCGAAGTTGTCCAAGTGTGAATTTTGGTTGCATGAGGTTATTTTCCTTGGTCATGTCATTTCTGGTAGTGGCATTACCGTGGATCCTTCTAAAGTTGATGCTGTATTGCAATGGGAAAATCCAAAGTCGGTTACCGAGATTAGAAGTTTCTTAGGATTAGCCGGTTACTATAGATGGTTTATCGAAGGTTTTTCTAAGTTGGCACTTCTGTTGACCAAGTTTACTTGTAAGGGTAAAGCCTTTGTGTGGGATAGTCGATGTGAAGAAAGTTTTACCGAGTTGAAGAAGAGATTGACGTCGGCTCCGGTTTTGACTTTGCCTAATCCGGGAGAACCTTTTGTTGTGTATTGTGATGCTTGTCTGATGGGGTTAGGTGGTGTACTCATGCAGAATAGTAAGGTGGTTTCTTATGCATCGAGGCAATTGAGGACTCATGAAAAGAATTATCCTACGCATGATTTAGAATTGGCTGCAATTGTCTTTGTGTTGAAAATCTGGAGGCATTATCTTTATGGTTCTAGATTCGAAGTGTTTAGTGACCATAAGAGTTTGAAGTATCTTTTTGATCAGAAAGAGTTGAATATGAGGCAAAGAAGGTGGTTAGAATTGCTGAAGGATTATGATTTCAGTTTGAATTATCATCCAAGAAAAGCTAATGTTGTGGCCGATGCTTTAAGCCGAAAGACTTTTCACATGTCAGCAATGATGGTTAAGGAGTTGGAGTTGATTGAGAAATTCCGAGATTTGAGTTTGGTTTGTGAAGTGACACCGTAAAGTGTTATGTTGGGAATGTTAAAGATTAATAATGACTTTCTCAACAGTATCAGTAAGGCTCAAAAGCTAGATGTGAAGTTGATGGATATGATGATGGGAATCAATTGATCTGAGAATGATGATTTCAAGATAGATGCGCAAGGTGTGTTGAGATTCTGAGATCGTATTTGCATTCCCGATAATAAAGAGATTAAGAAAGTGATTCTTGAGGAAAGTCATAAAAGCATTTTGAGTATTCATCCAGGAGCTAATAAAATGTATCAAGATTTGAAAGGTTTATTTTGGTGGCCTGGTATGAAGCGTGATGTGGCACATTTTGTGTATGCTTTTTTGACTTCTCAGGAGTCAAAGATTGAGCATCAGAAGCCTGTAGGGTTGATGTAACCGTTAGAGATTCTAGAATGGAAATGGGATAGCATTTCAATGGACTTTGTAATGGGATTACATAGTACCTTGAGAGGACATGATTAGATATGGGTGATTGCTGATAGGCTTACAAAGTCGGCACACTTTATACCTATTAACATCACATATCCGATTTTAAAGTTGGCAGAGATTTAACCGGAGTAATTGTGAAGTTGCATGGTGTTCCTTTGTGTATTGTGTCGGATAGAGATCCGAGGTTTACTTATGATTTTTGGAAAAGTTTGTAAGAAGTGTTAGGATCTAAGTTGAGGTTGAGTTCGGCGTATCATTCTCAGACGGATGGTCAGACCGAGAGGACGATTCAATCATTGGAGGATTTGTTGAGAGCATGTGTTCTTGAGCAGGGAGGTTCGTGGGATACTTATCTTCCATTGATTGAGTTAACTTACAATAACAGTTACCATTCGAGTATTGGGATGGCACCTTTTGAGGCGTTATATGGTCGGAAGTGTAGGACTCTGTTGTGTTGGCATGAATCTGGTGAAAGTGTGGTACTTGGACCCGATATTGTTTGAGAGACTACTGAGAAAGTGAAGCTTATCCGAGAGAAGATGAAGGTTTCTCAAAGTAGATAGGAAAGTTACCATGACAAGAGGAGGAAAGATTTGGAATTCCAAGCTGGTGATCATGTGTTTTTGAAAGTCACACCTGTGACTGGTGTTGGGAGAGCTCTGAAGTCTAAGAAGCCCACTCCTCATTTTATTGGTCCGTATCAGATATTAGGTAGAGTTAGGAAAGTTTCTTACCGAGTGACGTTACCGCCAAATATTGCTAATTTGCATGATGTGTTTCATGTATCGCAACTCCGGAAGTATATCCCAATTTGTCTCATGTGATTCAGATGGACGATGTGTAAGTATGGGATAATCTCATGATGGAGACGATGCCTGTGCGAGTCAGGGATCGAGAGATGAAGATTTTAAGAGGAAATGAGATTGCATTGGTGAAAGTTGTCTGGTTAGGAGCTGCTGGAGAAAGTATGACCTGGGAGTTGGAGAGCAAGATGCGAGACTCATATCCTGAGTTATTTGAACTAGGTAAACTTTTATTTTCAAGGAGGAAAATATTCTAAGTGGGGGAGAGTTGTAACGGCCCGATATTTAATTATTTATTTAATTAAATATTTTTGAATATTTTATATTAATTCGAATTTTTATTGTCGAATTCAGAATTATTTCATTTAGTGGCATGATAAATAATCAGATTTAATTTGGTGGAATTAGGTTGAAGTATTATTTTATTATTAAGCTTAAATATGAGATTGGGCTTAATTTGTGGTGTTGTGAAGTACTAAGGGGGTATGTCACTTAGGCCCATTTAGATTTATTAAGAGAAATAATATTATTGTATTAGGAATAGAAATAGAGGAGAAAGAGAGTTAGTGTTATCAGGAAAAGAAAGAAAAAGAAGGGAAATAGGAATAGGATTTTGAGAGGAGAAGAAGAACAAGAGGAGGTTGCTACTAGTGCCAAATTCCCAGAAATTCCATTGAAGTTTCTTAGAGCTGCACTCAATCCAAGGTAAGGGTGGGGTTCTTTATAAATAAATGGGAGTATGGTGAATTTTAATTTGGGGTTTAGGGTATTAGTTTCACTATTATGTTGTGCTGAGAAATTGGTTGTGTTGCTATTAAAATTAATGAATGATTTGAGTTATGTTGTTATTTATTGTATTTGAACTGTGTTGGATTAATGCTAAGCTAGGATAAATGGGTAAATTGAAACAAGGAATAAACAAGAACAAAGTACATATGTGAAGGGAGGCAAAACTGGTTTTTAAGCTCCAGGCCTCCTAACACGGGTCGTGTCAGCTGACACGGGCACCCGTGTCTCCCACTGTGCTCCACGCCTTCCCCTTTCCTTCTCCTGACACGGTCGTGTCAGGCAACACGACCACTCGTGTCAGCTGTTGTAGCAAATTTTCTGAAAATTAGACTTATGCACTTTTTCTGACCCGATTCGTCTTGTTTGATTCTTCTGCAAACCAAAGCATAAAATATGGTGATAAGGTATAAAACATCAATTAGTTGAACGAAGCAATCACTAAGTAACTACTAAAATTCCTGTGTAAAAACCACTGATCAGTAGTCAAATTAGGCGGTATAATTAGTAGTCAGGAATTTAATGAAATTTGATTGGGTAACTAAGTTTAATTAGTAGGTAATTATGGATATGTCTTTTTGTTGAAATTATGTCGATTACACCGAATTGCCGGTACAGTTGGTTAAGTCATTCCGTCCGGTTTATGGACATTGTTGATTATAGGTCTTATGACCAATGTTGTGTTATTTTGTGCTGATTGATGAATGTGTTGTTGTTGCGAGATATCATTGAGTATATGTGGAATTCTCTCATGATAATGTGATTATGAATTATTTCTGTGGGTAGCCTTATAGTCTAAATCCTAGTGACTGGATAACGAATATGTTATTGCCATGAATTGTTGTTGATTACGATAATGACGTTGTAGACTGTGATACAGTGGCCAGAACCGGACTGTTTTGAAATGATGGTTTGCGTTTTGCGTTTGTGTTTGCAAAATGTCGCGGTAAGTAAGAGTCGCCACCGTCTTTTATTTTATCCAACAAGGAAAGGAAAAAAGCACAAAAAAATTCCTTTTTCGAGATATTTCTGAGTACGTGGGGTAGATTATAGAAAGGGAAGGTATTAGCACCCTTTCTATCCGTAGTTACCTACGGGCTCTTAGGTACTTACTCATCATTTTCAAAATTGTTTTCTTTGTGTTTGTGTGCTTTGAAAAGTTTTTGTTTTGACTTCGATTTAACTCTTGCTTCTGTCTTCAAGAGTGTAATGAAGTGTTTTTGAAAACTTTGTTTGTAAAGGAGTGTAAGTGTGAAAATTTTTGTTGGATTGAGCAAGTACTTAAGAGATAATCTACCCACTCGAAAAAAGAATTGTTCTATGTTTGTTTCCTTTAGACAGTGCTATCCCACCATTAGTGAGTAGGCAGCATGGTCGTTGGAGTTTTAAGGATCAATTCGAAAGGGACGCTCGATCACTAAAGCAATGTTAGGACGTCTTAGTAGTAACCCTAATGTCTTAGATCAATTTATCCGAGGCAACAATATCCGAGGCAACCTTTCCGAGGCAACTATGATCTTTAGACAAAAGGACGACCACTAAAGTATCCTATACTCAATGACCGTTTACCAAAGGCAACCAAGTGGGAGTGTACTCTAGGAGTGCGCATGTGCGAGTGACTCAATTTCAGATTATTTATCTTTGCACATATTAGGGTTATCTAACTGTTTTAAAATTAAACATACATTCTTGTCATGCATCCCTATATCATACATCTAACAGTTGAATATTTGCGGAATTTAAAGTGCGGAAATTAAACTAAGCTATTACAAGGCTTCGGGTATTTACATAGCCAAAAACAAACCCTTGAAAAGTAAAGCGGTAAATGTAAATAAACGTCATAATTAAACTATTACAAACTGTAGGCAATTACATCAATATGGATAAAAAATGATAAAATAAAGCGCGCGATGAAAATTAAGATCGAGAAGAAATTAGGGTTTTGACCCTTCTAACCTATATAAAAGAAAACTGTTTTTTGTTGTTTTTAATATTTTCTTAAAGAAAAGAAATTAGGTTTTAAAAATAAATGTACAAATTAATTAGGTAATTTAAATTAATTAATGAAAATAATAAAATGACCTATTTTGGTTTTTTGATTATTTTAGGAAAAAAATAAAATATAATTAAGTTAGTAATAAAACCTATTTATTCTAATTATTTTTAAGTTATTTACAAAAAAAGAAATTAAAGTTATCTAAATTAACAAACCTAATTAAATTAATTAATTTTTAATAAAAATAAACTCTAGACCTAATTTATGAAAAGTAATATTTTTTGTGATTTTTTTGATAAAAAGAAAATAATTTAATTGGTTAGTAAATAAATAAATAAATAAAATTAAAAAGGAAAAGAAATAGAAAACTTGGGCCTGATTAGCAGCTTGAGGGGGTGCAAATAATAAGTCTTGGCCCAAAACAAAAGAGGGTCGTTCGACTCTCAGGATCTTGTGTTGCACATTGACTATGCTCCATGGTGTTCTTCCCTTGATAGCCTTTGGATCTGGCCTTCAGGACACTTGGCGCTTTGGATTATGATGGACCATGGTGGTCGCTGGCCTCATGTACATGCTAGATGACATGGAAGGAAAAAATATGAAATATTTGGGGGACCTGGGATTCGAACCCAGGTCCTGAAGCAATTGCCAATGCTACGCTCACCACTGCACCATTTGCTGTTTGTTGTACATAGGATGAATAATAATAATAATATATAAAAAACAAGAATTAATGGAGGATGTAAAAAAACGTGCGCCAGAGTTTGAATGGGCCAATGGAGATGTGACACGCAGGTCATTCCTGACCTTTTTCCGTTGGTAAAAGTGGAACACTTTTACCTACGGACGTTTTTCCGTCACTATAGCCCCTGTCATTCTTAAAATCAAATACAAACATGATAAATAGAAACCAAAGCCATGGTTAGATTCGTTTGGTCCTGCTGAGTTTATTGGTGGCACTTTCATGGCCCAATTTTGTCTGGATTCAAAAACCCCAAAGAGAGCTATGAAACCCTAACAATGGCACATTCCAATACATGCCATATAAATGAAATTAAACAACACAAGAAGCTTGCATATGTCTTAAGGATCATGAATATACCATTAGTTCATGCTATCAATGCCTAAATCATGGAATTCGATTTCAAGAAAAGTGAGGTATCGTGACTGACTTACAGCATAATATAGGGCTTGAAAGTGCTCGCTCTTGATTGCTTTGGCTTGCTGGGAGTCTCAGGAGTCGATTGAGATAGCTGGAAGGCCTTGAGGATGCCTGGAACACTGAATTTGATCTTGCACTTTTTCTTGATTTTTCCAAATTCTGTTCTCCTTGCCGCGCCTCTTTCTAACCTAGTTTTGAGTCTGCACACGTTCTATATGTATCAAGGAATGGATTAGGGTTGATAGGCTGTACTCAATCTTCTTCCATTATTGAATTTGATCTTGATTTGCAAAAAGGGTCAACTTCACCAATGCATAACTTCCTCAATTTTGACTCTTTGGAGGTGTTCTTAGACTTTTTAGAAAGCTTAAGATGTCCTCTAATCAATCCTTTTAGTCTCATCTCAATTTGATATTCCATGCTCATGTATGAAGCTTTTACAAAAAAGGTGTTTTTGTTGACTTTCCAAAATGACCTATAATGTCCAAATTCATAACTTCACGTGAGTGCATATTTTGAACTTGGGAGATGAAGATGGATTGTATATAATTACATCCTCTTCAAAATGATCTTTGTATGGGTCATTTCTCATAAAGTATGAGAAAGTTATGCTTGGTCAAAGTTGAGTTGACTTTTCCTACAAAACCCTAATTTAGCAACTTTTGAGTCTTGATGAATTATGAGAAATCCTTGATGAATCATGATCAACCCTTGATTAAATGATGAAATATACTTCAAAATGAGGATGTTGACCAAAAATCTTGAAGTTTGACTGTATGTGGGCCACAGTTGACTTTTGCCCTAACACAGTCAATTTTCAGGCCTTTGAGAAATTGACTGAGAAAACTTCCTCTGCAAGGCTTGAAACTTGACATGGGTGATCTTGATAACATATTAAGACATTGGTGAGCATTTGGGATCCCTTTGACTCAAGTATCTTTATGCAATATGAAACCCTAATTTGAGGTAGACTGCCTTAGGAGGGGGCTTGTCTGGCCAACCCTTGGACTACCTTGAGCAACATGAGAATCTTTCTTGAAATATTTTGAGAAATATGGGAGGGAAAATTTTGGGGTACAACAGCTTCCCCTGTTCAATTTTCTTAAACTTGAAGATTTAGATTGACTTTTGTGCCTTTCGTGATCTGAAGGTGGAAGATGATTGAACACTAGAGTGCCCAGAAATTTTCACTCGCATGAAGTGGTAATTGTCTTGTGATGTCGGGAATGGGCTTATTGATGCCATTTAGAGACTGATGACGGGATATGGGCTTAAAGATGTCACCCGAAGGAGTGTCGATCGCATAAGAGATTCCTTAGCGAGAGCTTGTATACCTGTCGTTGAGGAAGATTCCGCTGGGGAAGGCTGATCTTTGTTGAAAGAAGTAGAATTTTAGGAGCTTCGGTCATCCGTATTCTATTGGTGAGTTGTCTCTGTTTGAATTTTAGGAACTTCGGTCGTCCGTATTCTACTGAGGAATCATCTCTGTTGAATTTTAGGAATTTCGGTCATCCGTATTCTACTGAGGAATCATCTCTATTGAAGAGGAAAGTTGAATTTTAGGAGCTTAGGTCGTCCGTTACTCAACTGAGGAATCATCTCTGCTGACATTTTAGGAACTTCGGTCGTCTGTTATTCAACCGAGGAATCATCTCTGCTGACATTTAGGAACTTCAGTCATCCGTTATTCAACCGAGGAATCATCTCTGTTGACATTTAGGAACTTCGGTCGTCCGTTATTCAACCGAGGAATCATCTCTACTGACATTTAGGAACTTCAGTCGTCCCTTATCCAACCGAGGAATCATCTCTGCTGACATTTTAGGAACTTCGATCGTCCGTTATTCAACCAAGGAATCATCTCTGTTGACATTTAGGAACTTCGGTCGTCCATTATTCAACGGAGGAATCATCTCTGCTAACATTTAGGAACTTCGGTCGTTCATTATTCAACTGAGGAATCATCTCTATTGACATTTAGGAACTTTGGTCGTCCATTATTCAACTGAGGAATCATCTCTGCTGACATTTAGGAACTTCGGTCGTCCTTTATTTAACCGAGGAATCATCTCTGTTGACATTTAGGAACTTCGGTCGTCCGTTATTCAACTAAGGAATCATCTCTGCTGACATTTAGGAACTTCGGTCGTCCGTTATTCAACTGAGGAATCATCTCTGCTGACATTTAGGAGCTTTGGTCGTCCGTTATTCAACTGAGGAATCATCTCTGCTGACATTTAGGAACTTCGGTCATCTGTTATTCAACTGAAGAATCATCTCTATTGAAGAGGAAATTTGAATTTGAACTACTATCTGGTCGTGGTCCAGGCTTTATAGCTTGAAATTTGATTGTATCTTTCCTGAAAGGTAAAGGTTAGTTGTATGTAATGCATGACATGTATCAAGCAATGATGTTCTCAACATAAATGAGATTTGTTGTATGATGTTTATGTGTATGTCCTGATGTATGGATATGTGATGTTTTTTATGATGCTCTTTAATTGGGGAAAATAAATCCTGGGGATTTGCTGGAGAGTGCAAGAAATTGAATTCTTCGTTTCCGCTGGGGATAGTGAATGAAGATGATTGTGAGAATAAACCTGCAGGAGAGGATAACTCCGCTGGGGAATAACCTGATGGGGAAATGACTCTGTGGGGAGAAGAAATACTCTGCTAAAAGGTCTGTTGATTTTGGAGAAATAAACTCAGCTGGGGATGAACCATCATTGCCGGTGATGATAAACTCTGTTGGGGATTGGGTTTCTGTTTGTAAAAGGGATGACCTCCGTTGGGGATGATTTTCCAGTTGCGACTTCACTGGGAATAATATTTTAGACTCTACTGGGGACAATCTTCCAGAGTCCACTGGGGATAATTTTCCAGTGCTGATGGTAGATAAACTCTGCTTGGGGGAACATTGCTGACTCATCCGCGGTTGCGAGCCTCAACTGGGGAGAATTAACACCACTGTCTTTCTCTTACTCTGCGGGGAGTGAATGTTACTGGGACGCATGCTGAGGATATGACAATGACTTCATATCGAGACTTTTCTGCCCCTGTATGTGCTGGAGAAGGTGCTTGCGGAGGCCTTGTGGATCGAGTGTTATCCCAATTTAGGAGGCGCTTGGTAACTTTTGATCAAAATGATTAGTCTCCTTCTGGTAGGCAAGTGACAAAATGACGGGACATAGTCGTACGCTTTGATCCCTAATTTTTGCCTGGACCGCCCTTTCGGGTTTTCGGTCCACCAGGATACCCTTTTTTACCCAAGCCGCCCTTTCGGGTTTTCGACTTGCCGAGTGTACAGATTTTTTTTCATTTTTTATCCCTAATTTTTTCCCGAACCTTTTGGTTCGCCGGGACGCCCTTATTTTGCCTAGGTGTGTCAACCTAGCGGGTCTTTATTCATGCGTAGTATTTTCTGACTATGTCCATGCTCTCAGGGTGTAGGGAGTTGTCACTGTCGGTAGTATTGTTTTGCCACACTACTAGAAGATGTTTGTTTGATCATACATGATTCGTTGCTAGAATTCATGTCCAATGCCCCAAGTGATTCAGATGGAAACTTGCCCCTGGCTATTTGGCATCTTTGCGAGATTCCTTGAATCTTGACTTGGCTGCGCCAGATGATGGACAATTATCATGCCGTGCCCCTTGGTTGGAAGTGTTTTTCCACTTGAGGTGATCCTTTTTATTGAGAAGGTTTTTGTTCACTAGATATTCGTCATGCAAATTTCTCTACTGTTGAACAAATAGTCATATGCAAACAATGTTATTTTAAGAATGCAAAGCTTATGTCTGTCTCGAAAATTTTTGAAAATGCATTTTTTAGTTAAACAAGTTTTTGTAAAATGTGATGTCAACTCAGGATTTACAGCAAGTCCTACATGAGTCAGGATACCTTTTGTAACAGTACGCTTTCAAACTAACCCATGCTTCAGCTAGGACTTTTAAGGGTTATAACGGGGCCTGGTTCACGGTTCAAGAAACAAAGGATAAAGGCTCAAAATGTATTTCTACCCACCCGTTCTTCGTGATGTTCTTCGATCCTAAACTCAGCTAATCGTGCATTAGATCCCGTATGAGTCTTTGCTCTGATATTCCAGTGATGGTTCAGATACTGATAATTTATTTTGAACAGGCATTCATTTTTGTTGAGAGTTTGTAGGATCTCTTTCTTTTTGATTTTATTATCCATGTCTTTTGCCTAAACTGTTTCTTTTGTGATTACAGTCAGCGGGATGCCCCAGTTTTTTGTAAGTCTCCTTTATAGATTTTGACTTAGTGGGCTTTTATTTCGAAAGATAATGACTGCCTGTCCTTACGATTATACGGAACCATCACTGTCTCTGGTTTTGGAAGGACGTCTTTGATGTCATTCATTGTGCTCCCGAATTAACTGAGAAAACTACCCTGCCCCAGGTTGTGATTAAGGGTTTTAATTTGTGTGAAAAGAAAAACTCCTACTTCTTTGGCTCAAAGGGGTTGACTAGGGATTATCTTCCTTATAACTCCACTGTTTAGGATTTGAAACAACGCCTGTACATTGTCAGCAGGGTCTGTTCAAAAACATACTGTAGAGATCATGGTATCATTTTCGTCATCCTCCCTCTAAAGGCTTAGAGTTTTTAAATCGAGAGTTGAACATCACAAAAGGAAATAAGAACGCATTTTTTGAAATAGTGAATATGAATGGATTGATTCAAAACAGACATATGCAATGCATTAATGAAATAATAAAGTTTTGACATGACTAAATGTTTGAACAATCAAAAGAAAATTACAAATTGAAAATTCTAATGAACAAAAAGTCTTCTTGTGAGAACTTGTCACTTCAGATGGTATGCCTTGGAGGGATGGCAGAAGAACTCAACCTGACCGTCTTGTGTGAATTCCAATGCTCCTTCATCAATCAGGTCTTGAATTTTGTTTCTCAACGCCCAACAGCTGTTGGTGTCATGTCCAGGGCTGTTGGAATGGTATGCACACCTAGCATCAGGATTATACCTTGGAGAGGCTATGTTGGGATTCTGAGGAGCGTCCCTTAATATAACCAACTTGGCCTTCAATAGGAGTTGCAATGCTTGATCCAATGACATGTTAATTTCGGTGAAGTACCTTTCAGATGTACTCTTCTTATACTGATTTCCCCGCTGTCGCTGGAGAGGTTGTGGTTGGGCCCGTGAGGTAGTAGCAACTTGGAGAGGTCTATTCTTCATCAAACCAAACCCTTGTCTTCTTGGAGGCTGATCAATGACTTGGTCCCCAGCCTCGACTGTTTGCTTCATGCTGTTGTATCTGCCTTGATGAAGCTGGTTGATAATGGTTTTCGACTCTTCTTGTTCTCGGGCTAAGCCTTGGATAAGAGACATCTTCCCCAACATCTGGGTTCTCATTGCTTCTACCTCAGCTTGTAATTGTTCCAGTTGTTCATCCTTGTTGTCTTCAGGACTTTTCTTGGCCAAGTTCCCAACGAGGAGTGTTTTCAACTCTTCCTGCCCCTTGGATAGGTTTAGGAATATGTCCCTGAACTGAGCTTCTTGAGTTTGAAGATCTCTGTTGTTTTGTTTGAGAGCCATTGCTGAAATAAATAGCGAGGACATGAGAGACCTGTACTGGAAGACCTGTTATGCAATGATATGTATGATATGTGTATGCAATGTTTTCAAGGATCTCGCGGGGTAAACAAGAAAGTTTCAGAATTTGTTTGAAGAAACTTCGTGTCGTTAAGAGTCCTTCTTCGAGAGTCAAGCTCACCATATCGAGTGGGTCATAGCCCCCGACTCAAGTCATCGTGTTTTGATCTCTAGACAACATTGGCTAGAGGAAAATAAATCCCCTTTGCCCCCTTGCTAGATGTTTGATTTACCATAACCTGTATCACAAACCCTTGAGATCCTTGAAATGGTTAAGGAAATGTTAAGGCATGATGTTATGATGTGTATGCTATGCGTTTAAGCAAAAGTGCGAGGTGATGTAAACAAATAAGCTCAGAAAGAAATCCAAGTTATTGGATAAGGATTGTAAACAAAACCTGCAAGGAACTCATGTTGTTAGATAACAAAAATGTGCAAGTAGTTCAAGTTGAAAGCACACAAGTCACACAAACAGCTTTAGGTTTAGGCTTGCATGGGGTCTAGGTATTACCCTCTTGAAGTTTAGTTGGTTCAACCTGTCCTAGTAATAGTAACCGGGTTCTAGAGGTTCTCAATATCACTGACCATCCTCGATCATTCATAATTCCAGTTTAGAAATCTTTTCTTGCAGCCAGAATCATCGCGAGAGTATGGTCTCAATGAGTGTAGCATACTACTACTTTTCTATGGCCAAGTTGGTCAATTATAGGTTCTAAGGTTAGTTGATGCTTAATGACCCATTAGCAGCCCCATACTCTCCTTGTTCCTCCAC
Organism: Vicia faba; assembly: GCA_948472305.1. Lineage (NCBI taxonomy): Eukaryota > Viridiplantae > Streptophyta > Magnoliopsida > Fabales > Fabaceae > Vicia > Vicia faba. Next base: position 728,844,387 of record OX451738.1, read on the forward strand.
AAGGGATATCGGTACCAACTAATGTGTCACACCAATGTAGCTACTGCTTCAACCGTATCGGTCTACGCCATACAGTTCCCTCACAGTCTATTTCTACTTACCTAAAAGGTGTTCCCCAGATCCGAGTTAGGATCTTTAGTAACTCCGATACAAAGCCAACAAAGATAAAGCAATCAAATATAACAATTGAAAACAATACGATGAACTAATCCTAAGGTACACCCCACTTATTATATCCCCAGCAGAGTCGCCAGTTCTGTGATACGATGGCCAGAACCGGACTGTTTTGAAATGATGGTTTGCATTTTGCATTTGTGTTCGCAAAATGTCGCGGTAAGCAAGAGTCACCACCGTCTTTTATTTTATCCAACAAGGAAAGGAAAAAAGCACAGAAAAATTCCTTTTTCGAGATATTTCTGAGTACGGGGGGTAGATTATAGAAAGGGAAGGTATTAGCACCCTTTCTATCCGTAGTTATCTACGGGCTCTTAGGTACTTGCTCATCATTTTCAAAATTGTTTTCTTTGTGTTTGTGTGCTTTGAAAAGTTTTTGTTTTGACTTCAATTTAACTCTTGCTTCTGTCTTCAAGAGTGTAATGAAGTGTTTTTGAAAACTTTGTTTGTAAAGGAGTGTAAGTGTGAAATTTTTTGTTGGATTGAGCAAGTACTTAAGAGCTAATCTACCTACTCGAAAAAAGAATTGTTCTATGTTTGTTTCCTTTAGACAGTGCTATCCCACTATTAGTGAGTAGGTAGCATCGTCGTTGGAGTTTTAAGGGTCAATTCAAAAGGGACGCACGGTCACTAAAGCAATGTTAGGACGTCTTAGATCAATTTATCCGAGGCAACAATATCCCAGGCAACTATGATATTTAGACAAAAGGACGACCACTAAAGTATCCTAGACTCAATGACCGTTTACCGAAGGCAACCAAGTGGGAGTGTACCCTAGGAGTGCGCATGTGCGAGTGATTTAATTTCAGATTATTTATCTTTGCACATATTAGGGTTATCTAACTGTTTTAAAATTAAACACACATTCTTGTCATGCATCCCTATATCATACATCTAACAGTTGAATATTTGCGGAATTTAAAGTGCAGAAATTAAACTAAGCTATTACAAGGCTTCGGGTATTTACATAGCTAAAAACAAACCCTTGAAAAGTAAAGCGGTAAATGTAAATAAATGTCCTAATTAAACTATTACAAACTGTAGGCATTTACATCAATATGGATAAAAAATGATAAAATAAAGCGCGTGATTAAAATTAAGATCGAGAAGAAATTAGGGTTTTGACCCTTCTAACCTAATTAAAAGAAAACTGTTTTTTGTTGTTTTTAATATTTTCTTAAAGAAAAGAAATTAGGTTTTAAAAATAAATGTACAAATTAATTAGTTGATTTAAATTAATTAATGAAAATAATAAAATGACCTATTTTGGTTTTTCGGTTATTTTAGGAAAAAAATAAAATATAATTAAGTTAGTAATAAAACCTATTTATTCTAATTATTTTTAAGTTATTTACAAAAAAAGAAATTAAAGTTATCTAAATTAACAAATCTAATTAAATTAATTAGTTTTTAATAAAAATAAACTCTAGACCTAATTTATGAAAAGTAATATTTTTTGTGATTTTTTTGATAAAAAGAAAATAATTTAATTGGTTAGTAAATAAATACATAAATTAAATTAAAAAGGAAAAGAAATAGAAAACTTGGGCCTGATTAGCAGTTTGAGGGGGTGCAAATAATAAGCCTTGGCCCAAAATAAAAGAGGTCCATTTGACTCTCAGGATCTTATGTTGCACATTGACTATGCTCCATGGTGTTCTTCCCTTGATAGCCTTTGGATATGGCCTTCAAGACACTTGGCGCTTTGGATTATGATGGACCATGGTGGTCGCTTGCCTCATGTACACGCTAGATCACCTGGAAGGAAAAAATATGAAATATTTGGGGGACCTGGGATTCGAACCCAGGTCCTGAAGCAATTGCCAATGCTACGCTCACCACTGCACCATTTGTTGTTTGTTGTACATAGGATGAATAATAATAATAATATATAAAAAATAAGAATTAGTGGAGGAAGTCAAAAAACGCGCGCCAGAGTTTGAATGGGCCAATGGAGATGTGACACGCAGGTCATCCCTGACCTTGTTCCGTTGGTAAAAGTGGAACACTTTTACCTATGGACGTTTGTCCGTCGCTATAGCCCCTGTCATTCTTAAAATCAAATACAAACATGATAAATAGAAACCAAAGCCATGGTTAGATTCGTCTGGTCCTGCTGAGTTTATTGGTGGCACTTTCATGGCCCAATTTTGTCTGGATTCAAAAACCCCAAAGAGAGCTATGAAACCATAACAATGGCACATTCCAATACAGGCCATATAAATGAAATTAAACAACACAGGAAGCTTGCATATGTCTTAAGGATCATGAATATACCATTAGTTCATGCTATCAACGCCTAAATCATGCAATTCGATTTCAAGAAAAGTGAGGTATCGTGACTGACTTACAGCGTAATATAAGGCTTGAAAATGCTTGCTCTTGATTGCTTTGGCTTGCTGGGAGTCTCAGGAGTCGATTTAGATAGCTGGAAGGCCTTGAGGATGCCTGGAACACTGAATTCGATCTTGCACTTTTTCTTGATTTTTCCAAATTCTGTTCTCCTTGCTGCGCCTCTTTCTAACCTAGTTTTGAGTCTGCACACGTTCTATATGTATCAAGGAATGGATTAGGGTTGATAGGCTGTACTCAATCTTCTTCCATTATTGAATTTGATCTTGATTTGATAAACCTTAAAAATGTTTCCAAAAATGGCCTATTTCAATCTTTTTGTACACACCATGCCTTGATACGAATTTGAATACTTGCTAGCTGTAATTTAAGACCTGAAACAAGCACAAAATCTTTTGTTTTCAATATTTTGGATTTTATATGATTTGTTTTGATTTAAATTGAAATAATTCAAATAAAATAAAAATAAATAATAAAAACATGATAAGGACAAGTGGCAAGGGCTAGAGCTCGTGGAATATGGTGCCAACTCAAAACAAGTGAAAAAGATTGGGCCCATTTGGCAAAATTTGAAGTTTTAGGCATAGTTGACTTTTGGCAATTTTGCAAAAAGGGTCAACTTCACCAATGCATAACTTCCTCAATTTTGACTCTTTGGAGGTGTTCTGTGACTTTTTAGAAAGATTGATATGTCCTCTAATCAACCCTTTTTTGTCTCATATCAATTTTATATTCCATGCTCATGTATGAAGCTTGGACAAAAAAGGTGTTTTTGTTGACTTTCCAAAATGACCTATAATGTCCAAATTCATAACTTCTTGTGAGTGGATATTTTGAACTTTGGAGATGAAGATGGATTGTATAGAATTTCATCCTATTAAAAATGAGCTTTGTATGGGTCATTTCGCATAAAGTATGAGAAAGTTATGCTTGGTCAAAGTTGAGTTGACTTTTCCTACAAAACCCTAATTTAGCAACTTTTGAGTCTTGATGAATTATGAGCAATCCTTGATGAATCATGATCAACCCTTGATCAAATGATGAAATATACTTCAAAATGAGGATGTTGACCAAAAATCTTGAAGTTTGACTGTATGTGGGCCACAATTGACTTTTGCCCTAACATAGTCGATTTTTAGGCCTTTGAGCAATTGACTGAGCAAACTTCCTCTGCAAGGCTTGAAACTTGACATGTATGATCTTGATAACATATTAAGATATTGGTGAGAATTTGGGATCCATTGGACTCAAGTATCTTGATGCAACATGAAACCCTAATTTGAGGTAGACTGCCTTAAGAGGGGGCTTGTCTGGCCAACCCTTGGACTACCTTGAGCAATTTGAGAATCTTTCTTGAAATATTTTGAGAAATACGGGAGGGAAAGTTTTGGGGTACAACATAGGCCTATGGCCAGTGAAGTAGTGATATAGGCGTATGCCTCGTGAAGTGTTTAATAATATTGTTGCATGTGTTATACATTCATACATTTGCATTTATGAAGGTCTGTATTGGCAGATTTTGTGAAGGCCTGTATTGGAAAAATGATTTGTGAAGAAGGATTATGCCTTGTGCCTCAGAATTACTGGCAAATGTTTATGTTGGGAGTTTTACTCCGATGGTACCACATGCATTCCCATAGTTTTGAGTTGCATATTCGATTCATATATGTTGAATTGTGTTGTTGATGATTTGTGAAGTGTTGAATTATTTTTGTATGAAGTGGTGATTCTTTTTATTATTTACCTAATATATTGTTTATCATAACCCTATTTATGTAGTTTGATATCCCACCCTTCTGTTTGAATGTTGCCCTTCATTGGTAATGTGCAGGTAACCAAGAAGAGTAGCCAATAGCATTGTTAGTTCGAGTTTGGTGGCATTTGCTCTGATACGTAGCACTCGGGGGGAAATTGAACGATTGTCTTATTTTGTTGTTTATTTATTGAAACTTATGTTGTTATTTGAGGAGTTATTGTATTGATGTTGTTTCATGATTCAAAAGATGCTATATCTTATTTAGAGAATTATTATGAATCCACTGAGTGATTAATCAAAGTTTGGTTTATGTTATGAAGACTTTATTCATGAGTTATGTTTATTCCGCTTCTTTAAGTGTTATGTATCTATTCTAAAATCATGACAAGTTTATGTGTTTTTGTTGAATATGTGACATCCTTATTATATTGGAAATTTTTATACTCTGATTTTTTGATAATTGCTTGGGGTAGAATCGGGGTGTTATAGTGATGGACTGGATAATTGGAAGGCAGAAGACACCTTTCCCATCTCCTTTAGTCAGGAGTAATAGCTATATTCTTGTCTTATTATTTTCAAAAGTTTTTGGCTATGTAATAAACAACGACTTTAAAACCTTGTGTCTTACCCGGGGCACAATGGTTCATTTGTTAAAGGGTTGATAATTCATAAACATTTGTTCATTCAATAAAAACATTGGACGTTTTACATGCAAATTTTGTGATCTCCATCTTTCTTTTATCTTATTTAATTTTCAAAATAGCTATGTATTCTTACACACACCCACACACTATATTGCAGATCCTCATCCACTCTGGATCTCGTCGATAATGATTTTGCTATTGCCGCATATGACTTCGAAAATTCGATTTACCAAGCCGAGGACGAAGATGAGGAAGGTTATGAAATACCTGGAGAACTTTCCAGACTCTTAATACAAGAAGAGAAGGCTATCCAACCACATGAAGAAACAGTCAAAGTAGTGAACTTAGTGTTGTACCCCAATTTCCCCCCCCCCCCCCTAAGATCCCTCTATCATCACATGTCAACTCAATCATAACAAGATCATACTAAGGTTTGGTTTATTCTCCTTACCTTTGGGGTTATCAACAAATCACTTCAAAAGTTTCAAGAAAGTTTTATGTGAAAGATGCCTAATGATTGAGAAAGATTACAAGTCCTTTGGATAAGCCATCAAATTCCCTTATGTGACTTCAAAATGGCATAACTTGGACAATTTTTATCTCCTAGAGCCCATTCTTTTTCCATAATTATATTACGGATGTGAAATTCAACTCTTATTTTATGTGCAAAGCTTGCAAATAAATGGAAGATGCCCTAAGGATGCAAAATATTATAGGTCATCTCATGAATTTTCACCAATTTTGCAAGACCATAACTCTTTCCATACTTGGTATTTTTGAGTGATTCAAGTCCCACAATGCACTTTTGGAAGTCTATTTCAATCTAGAATCATTGATCAAAGCAATATTTTGGAGGAAGGCCTTGTTTGGAATCAAAACATTATAGGTCATTTTTGAAGAAAAAACTTGAATTTTTTCTAAGTATAAAAGTCAGCATCTTTTTCTCAACTTTGACTCATCACAACTTTCAGCTCAAGCATCCATTTGATTCCATTCTTTGAACATTATGAAGTTTGTGATCTCATCTTTCTAACACATCAAGAAACAAGTCATAAAGCTTCCTGAATTGTGCACACCATGATTTCAAAGTTGGTACCTTGGAACTAAAGTTTCTCAAAGAGTCAGAATGAAATTTCCATAATTTGACTTCTAATCACCAAATTTGTGCGTGTTTTCTACTTAAACATGATTAGCATAAACATGTGGATGTTTTAGAGTGTCAAACGCATCATTTGGATGAGTTTTAATGCACATGTGATCACACTTATTTCATGAAAACATGTGTGCATGATTTCCCTCTAAAGTGCATCATTCACCCCTCCTCTTGATTTCATTCACTTATCCTATAAATACAGGCTCTATCCCACTCATTTTCACAAGCTTAGATAGCCAGAATCACCCTGCCAAACTCTCTCTTGAATCCACTTTTTTGCAACTTCAAATTTGGTTTTACAGCTTTCCTCAATCCATTTTCTTTGTCAATTCTTCATCCTTGAACTTCACTGAAGCTAACAGAAGAAGAACCAAGCTCTAATACTTCCTAAATCGTGCTATCGAAGTCAAGTTTTAGAGCTCTAAATTTTAACTTTAATAGGTAGATTCCTTCATCAATTCTCTAAAACTTTGGTAGTGTATCGAAGCTCTCATAATTTTGATCCTAGTAGCAATATTTATTTTCAACTGGAAGTGAGTTTTGGCCATGAATTTTCAAATCCCCTTTCAAATATTTCCTTCCAAAACGACTGAGCTACACCTTGCATTAATTTTTCGCGATGGTACCATTGGAATCGTCTTGAAGAGACGAAGCAAATGGTAACGGTCTCGAGCTCTAATTTTTCCATTTCAGAGACCTGCAACTCGCGTGGCTGGAAGTTGATGATGACCAACATGTCATTTCTCAACCAATGATATTGTGCCATTTGTTTTTTTCAAATTCTGATTTTAATAAATGATTTAGTGTTTTATTCACTAAGGATCATGATAAGCACAACGCGTCTAATCTATTGGATTAGCTTACTATAGTGTTTTGACTCTCATCCAATGGTCTACATCTTTTTGGTTTTTATTTTATTTTCTGTTTTTTATATTTTATTTGTTTTAAGCTTCAAAAATTCATAAAAAATTCATTTTATCTTCAAAAAATCTGAAAAAATTCTTAGAAGTACTTTTGATTTTTCTCCTTCTAATTATTATTTTTTTCATAATTTTATTTTGTGTTTTGATTTTTTTAAATATTTTTTCACTTTGTTTGAGTTGTTTTAAATTTTAAAAGATACTTTTCCTAATTTTTAAATTCTGAAGAAAATATAAAAGGATCCAATGACCTCTTGACAAATATTTGTGACCTCATTTTATTTTTATTTCTGACTTTACTATTCTTTTACAATTTTTGGTTTATTTTACCTATTTCTTTTAATTTAAAAAATAGTTTCCGACTTTAACAAATTACCAAAAAATTTATAAAAACATTTGAGCTCATTACTGATTTTTCTATGGTCTCATTGAATTTTTCTTGGATGTTTTAAATGTAGTTGCTATTTTCCCCTTTTATTTTCATTTAAAACCATTTTAAAAATATTTTTTTTCTTTACTTTTAAATACAATTTTATTTTTGTATATATTCTGGCTGATGTTGAACTATGAGATTTTGATTATGAACTTCATTAACATCATTGGATCTTGGGTGTTGAGTTTAACTCCTCCAAAATGGATGATTGGTTTTAATGATAGCTTGATTAAGTTTTTGGTTCAAATATGGTTTGATTCTTATCCCTTCCCTCTTCATCTTATCCACTTCTTACTTGTACCACATGTTGCGGGAGAATGATTTACATATCATTTCTCTAAACATATGGTACATAAATTGCTATTGGCCGACCTCAAAATAGGTGCGACTTCTATATAATTCCACTTACGATTGCTTAACATAGCGCTAAATTTTGTCTCAATTCGAGAAATGATCATTCATGGCCTAAACCTATGTTTGTAAGCCCATGTATGTTAACTTGAAACCTTTGATCCAATAATCTTGAGATTCATTCTTAGGAGGCTTTGGTCTTATCAATCCTCTAATGAATCTTTATAATCTTTGGTCAAAGTGAAACACTTAAACATCATTGATCATTTATTGTTGCCTTGAGATTTTGAAAATGAATGATATACTTGACAAAAAGCAAATGAAACTTGTTGTTGAGAGGCTTTGATTTTATCAATCCTCTAATGAGTTTTAAATGTAAGTTTCAATATGGTCATTCAACTAACTACTAATTCATTAACATTTGACTTTTATTTTATGCCCTCTTATTTTATGCTTTTATTTTATGCCTTTAATTTATGCACCATTTTATTTTAGTATTTATATTTCATGCTATTTTCATCTTTGCTCATTTGAGCATTTAATTTTATGTCATTTTTATTTTGCTCACTTGAGCCTCTCCTTTCTTTTTGAAGATACCTAATGTGATCGGTGGATCTGGAACTGACTGTTTAACGCTGGTTCGCGAAATGTCGCGGAAGCAAGAGTCGCCACCGTCTTTTATTTTCTCCAAATGGAAAGGACAAAAGCACAGAAAAATTCCTTATAGAGATTGCTCTCGGTTCGGGAGGTAGATTATAGAAAGGGAAGGTGTTAGCACCCTTTCTATCCATGGTTATCCATGGGCTCTTAGATACTTGCTCATTTGTGTTTTCAAAAGGTTTGTTTGCTTTTCAACTGTGGGTTTTAAAAAGTTTCTTTGAAAATTCCAGTTCGACTCTTGTATCGGTCCTCAAGAGTGTTTGAAAAATTGCTTTCGAAAGCTTTTGAAAAGGTGTCGGTGTGAAAAGTATTTTTGATTTGTTTTGAAATTTAGAGCAAGTATCTAGAGAACCTACCTACCCTAAGGAATTCGTCTGTGTAAATGTCCTTTAAAGTAGTGCCATCCCACCATTGAGAGGTAGGTAGCACCACCGTTGGAGGTGTTCGGGTCAATTCGAGGTTCGGGACATGGTGATCACCAGAGCAATGGGAAGACACCTTAGAAGCTACCCTCATGCCAGGTTCCCGGATCATGAGGACTTACTAAGACATCCTCTACTCGACGATCACCTTTCGAGGCAAGGCAACAGTGAGGCGTACCCTAGGGGTGATGTGTGATTTGTGTGTCATGTTCAGTTATTTTGTCTTATTCATGTCAAGGTGATCTACACGTTTGTTTTTATTTAAGGCCATTCATTCTTGCATGCATTTATTAATAGTTAAAATATTGGGAGAAATAAAAGTTCTAAAGCTATTACAAAAGGCGCGGGTCCACATTGCCAAAATTTCCAGAACCCGATTTGACAGAAAATAAATAAAGTGCGAGAAATAAAATGTCCGAGTTTACAAGGCTTTGGGAGAATTACATTAATATTTACAAGAAATAATAAGAATAAATGCGCGAAAGAAACTAAAGTTGAACGTTCGAGGGCGTTGGACCCTTTTGAAGTTAGATTGAAATTAAAAATTAATTAATTATTTATTGAAATAAAAGAAGTGTTTTTAGGTTTTTTTGTATTTATGAAATAAGAAAATTAAAATTAAAATTAAAAGAAACCCTAATTCTAAGTTATTTTTAACTATTTGAGAAAAATGTTAAAGTTTAACTTAATTTACTAAAGAATTTATGTACATGTTTATTTACAAAATAAATTAGTAATTAATAATAATAATGATGATGAGAAAATTATTTATTAAAAAAAATGATGAAAAAGTTAAAAACCCTAATTTCTACATATTTAATTTATTAAGAAAAATATTAAAGTTTTGAAACCTAAATTAATCTAATTAATTGTTTAAAGTTTATTTACAAAAATAATAATAGTGAAATTAATATTAATAAAATAAACATTTTTTTGATTTTTTCTGTTTTTTACTATTTTTTTATATTTTATGAAAATAAGTTAAATTAAATGAATTAATTAAAAAAAGAAATAATTGAAATAAATAAAATAAGGAAAAGAAAGAAAATACAATACCTTGGGGGGTTTCTGTCCCCTTTTTGGAGGTGAATTGGAGTGGTTTGGCCATTTGTGTTCTGGCCTCATCATACATAAGTTGTTCTACTTTGGCCATTTGGCTTTTGACTTTTGGCCATTTGCGTTTTGGCTTTTGGCCATTTGTGTTCTGGCTTCAACGTTCCTTAATGTCTGGCTTAATGTCTGCCTCGCCATGTATTGGTGTCATGCATAAAATGTTCTACTTTGGCCATTTGGCTTTTGGCCATTTGGCTTTTGGCCTCAACGTTCCTTAATGAACTTGGGATCCTGTCTAAATCTGCAGTTGGATCTCACGAACACATTAAATAAAATCATAAAATGCAAATAAAGCCAATATATGAAGAAATTTAATGTTTAGGCACAATATGACATGTATGAATGATTATACCCTTTTGATCATGGAGATCAAATCAATCTTACCCTTACTGGAAAATTAGTGACCTGGATGCTTTTATGCCTTACTGGAAAATTAGGATCATGGAGATCAAGCCAGCCTTATCCTTACTGGAGAAGTAGTGAGGTGTTGGTTTGTAACTGAGATGACTTTGTTTGTAGTGAGAGAGGGATTTGTAATAAGGATTTCAAGGTTTTAGGGTTCTTGAAAGAGTTTGATATTCCAACAGTGTTGTGGCAAGGTTTTTTCTCTATTTTTTCTCTTTTTTTTCTCTTCTCTGGTTTGTGTGAAAAGAAGGTGATTATATAATGGAAATTAGGGTAAAGCAAATGGGCTTTGAATGTGCAATTGGGCCTCCAATATTCACTTGAATTCGTCACTTTCCAGGCTAAATCGCAGGGACTTAAGTGCATTTTTTGAAGTTGAAATGTGAAATCAAAATGTAGCCGACATCGAGAACTAACTCCTGTCCAAAAATCGACTCAATCGGATAAAAGGTGAATTAGTTATGAATTTTTGAAGTTTCAGCTCAGACAAACTTATTTTGGGCTTCAGTGTCGACTCTGACACGTTCTTCAATAAAAAACTGGTATCGATCGGTGCATAATTTGGTCTCGACTTTTGAAGCAAAGTTGTAGATCTATGAGTCAGTAACCTTGTGTAAAAATATGAGTCCAATCCGATAAAAATTGACCGAGTTATGAATTTTCGAAGTTTCGGCCCAGATGAAATAATATTCAGCATTCAGGATTTTCAGCGTGTCACGCACTCTGAGCAAAAAACGAAGGCCTTTTGAATACCGTTTGAACTCAATACCTTCTGTGAAAATGTAGCCAACTCAATTTGTGAAATTTTGGCACCGGAACCAGCTCGATACGATGAAAATCGACCAAGTTATGATTTTTTGAACATGACGCAAATAAACTTCTGTCACAAATTTTCTGCACGAAAATACTTGATAAATCCACATTTTTGAAGACCTTCTGCTCGAAATTGGCTTCCAGCCGTGAGAGATGAAAACGTAGATAATATCAAGACGGAATTTTGGCCACCGGAACGGGTTCAAAACGAGCCACGATCTTCAAGTTATGAATTTTTTAGCGCGTAAAAACTGCACTTTCAGCACACTTTTTCACCATATTTCTTCGAGAAAACTCACACATTCGGATACCTTCTTTAAAGAATTGACTCTTGAGCCGAACCTGAATTTGAGAATACGTTATCAGAGATATCTTGGCGAAAGAATACCTGAATATGACGCGCCAGGTTGGACTTGTGAATTTTTCTTGAAATGTTTTGAGAAATATGGGAGGGCAAATTTTGGGGTACAACAGTTGCCCCTGTTCAATCTTCTTAGACCTGAGGATGCAGATTGGCTGACGTGCCTTTCGTAATCCGAGGGTGGAAGATGATTGAATACTAAAGTACCCAGAAATTTGCGCTCACATAGTAGCAGTGATGGTGGAATGGGCTTACAGATGCCATTTAGAGATTGGTGAATAGGATGATGGGCTTATAGATGCCATCTGGATATTGATCGCATAAGAGGTTCCTTAGCGAGAACCTGCATACCTGCAAAAGAAAAATGAGTACCTGACACGTTGCAAGAAGTGGTTTTCAGATGCTTGGTATAGATGTGTCCTGACTGGTTACAGGAGCTGGATCTGGAGCTTCAAAAGATGATGAATGAACCAGGAGCGGTTACTACCTTAGCGTGAACGGTAAGAGAACCTTGGGTGACTTTAACTTTAACAACGCTCGTTGAGAAAATCTTGGTGGGAATTACCATCTTCGCCGTATCGGGAAGAGAACCACTAGGCAATTATAACCTGAAATGGAATTATCTCTCACGCACCGTCGGGGAGAGAACCATAGGAAACTATAATCTGAAAGGGAATTACATCTCACGCACCGTCGGGGAGAGAACCATAGGGAATTATAATCTGAAAGGGAATTACATCTCACGCACCGTCGGGGAGAGAACCATAGGAAATTATAATCTGAAAGGGAATTACATCTCACGCACCATCGGGGAGAGAACCATAGGAAATTAGAACCTGAAAGGGAATTACATCTCACGCACCGTCGGGGAGAGAACCATAGGGAATTATAATCTGAAAGGGAATTACATCTCACGCACCGTCGGGGAGAGAACCATAGGAAATTATAACCTGAAAGGGAATTACATCTCACGCACCGTCGGGGAGAGAACCATAGGGAATTATAATCTGAAAGGGAATTACATCTCACGCACCATCGGGGAGAGAACCATAGGAAATTATAATCTGAAAGGGAATTACATCTCACGCACCGTCGGGGAGAGAACCAAAGGAAATTATAACCTGAAAGGGAATTACATCTCACGCACCGTCGGGGAGAGAACCAAAGGAAATTATAACCTGAAAGGGAATTACATCTCACGCACCGTCAGGGAGAGAACCATAGGAAATTATAACCTGAAAGGGAATTACATCTCACGCACCGTCGGGGAGAGAACCATAGGAAATTATAATCTGAAAGGGAATTACATCTCACGCACCGTCGGGGAGAGAACCATAGGAAATTATAACCTGAAAGGGAATTACATCTCACGCACCGTCGGGGAGAGAACCATAGGAAATTATAACCTGAAAGGGAATTACATCTCACGCACCGTCGGGGAGAGAACCATAGGAAATTAAAACCTGAAATAACTTCTACTGAGTCTTCATCAGAAAAATCTGTTGGGAGTCGATTTAGCTGATCTAGAGAAGGCCTTGGACTGGATAAGAAATCTTTGGAGTCGATTAACTGAACCGGTCTAGGTCTTGAAAGATGATTGAGAATTTAGCTGAATTTTTCCTAAAAGGTAAAGGTCAGTCATATGCAATGCATGATATGGATCAAGCAATGATGTTCTCAACATAAATGAGATTTGTATGATATGATGCGTCTATGCATGCTATAATGATGTATGCGATATTTTATGAATGTGTTTTTCGTCTAGGAAAGTAAATTCTTTGACGGGTGCCGGGAAGTCACTCCTGGGCTGATGTTGAAGAATAGATTTCGCTTTTGCTGGGGATGATAGCTGCAAGAATACCGGCGGGAGAAGATGACTCCGTTGAGGAATAGACTTGGCGAATGGAAGATTCTGTGGGGAGAAAAGTACTCTAGCGACCATGCTGGGGAGTGATACTCTGTGGGGAGAGAGATACTTTGTTGAATTGTTGACAATAATTTGCTGGGGATATCCTTGTTGTATTGGAAGTGCTAATAGACTTTGCTGGGGGTAAGAAGACTGTATTGATGACGACCTTTCCGTGGCTTTTGACTGAGGATAACCCAGTTATATCCTGTTAAGGAAATAACTCTTTAAATAAAGTCGGGCGACGCGTTCGTGCTCTGCGAGGGATAAGCTTCCAGAATCTACTGGGGATAAGCTTACTGCTTGGGGATATGAATTCCAACCTTCCTGGGGAACTGGATTGGACTCTCCTGGGGAAGTTTTGAATTGCGGAGGAAGTGATTCCTTTGAATGTTGATATACCGCCGGGGAACAATCTTTAGGCCAAGACTGCCGGGGATGCTTGTTAAGAATATATGCTGCTGGGGAATGTTGATATCTGCTGGAGGATACCCAACTTCCTTAAGATTTGATAGCTTTGCTTGGGGAGAGTGCACTGACTGCTTACTCTCTGGGGAATTAGGATATCTGGTTATGTTCTTTAGCTGAACCTACCTTGGTACCTGGGCGGACAGAGTAATTAGATCGTTTAGACAACCCATCATTCCCCCTGTTTCTGAGGTGGGAGAGGAAGACCTGTGAGGTGCTGATAGTTGTTGATGGACAAACCTTCTTCTGGTAGGCAAGTGACAAGATGACAGGACATAGTCGTACGCTTTGATCCCTAACTTTTGCCTGGACCGCCCTTTCGGGTTTTCAGTCCACCGGGATACCCATTTTTGCCCAAGCCGCCTTTTCAGGTTTTCGACTTGCCGGGTGTACAGATTTTTCCATTTCATCCCTTCATTTTGCCCGAACCCTTTTGGTTCGCCGGGAAGCCCTTATTTTTTCCTAGGTGTGTCAACCTAGCGGGTCTTTGATTATGCGTAGTATTTTTTCAACTATGTCCATGCTCTTCGAATGCAGGGAGGTGCCCCTGGCTGCTTGTGTTTTGTCCTGCCACCAGAAGGTGTTTGATCAGGCAAGATTCGTTGTGGGAGTGCCCCAAGTGACTCAGGCGGAGATTTGCCCCAGGCTATTTGGCCTTTGAGAGATTCTCCGAATCTTGATTGGATTGCCCCAGATGATGGACCATGGTCATGCCATGCCCCTTGATTGGAGATACTCTTGTTCATTAGACTTTCATTGTGCGAATTTCCCTGCTGTTCAAACAAAAAGTCATATGCAAACAAAGTTATGTTAAAAATGCAAAGCCTATGTCTGTCTTGAAGATTTTGTAAATGCGTTTTTTTTTTCATAAAACAAGTGATTGTTTGTAAAACGTGATGTCAACACCGTATTTACCGTAGGCCTTAAGGAGTCAGGATACCTTTCGTAACAGTATGCTTTCGAACTAACCCATGCTTCAGCTAGGACTTTTAAGGGTTATAACGTGGCCTGGTTCATGGTTTAAGAAACAAAGGATAAAGGCTCAAATTATTTGTACCCACCCGCTCTTCGTGATGTTCTTCAAACCTAAGCTCAGTTGATCATACGCTAGACCTTGTTTGAGCCTTTGTTCTGATATACTAGTGATGATTCGGATATTGAACGTTTATTTGAGTAGGCAGTCATCTCCTTTTTTGCTGAGGGTTTGTAAGACCTCTTTCTTTTCTGATTTTATGATCCCTATTTTTTTTGCCTGAACTGTTTCCCTTTTTGGAATTACAGTCAGCAGGATGCCCCAGTTTTGTAAGTCTCCTTCATGGGTTCTGACTTAACGGGTTCTTTATTTTTGAGATAATGACTGCCTTTCTTTATTGATTATTCGGAACCATCACTGTCTTTCTTCGTTTTGTAAGGACTTCTTTGGTGCCATTTGTTATGCACTTGGATCAACTAAGAGACTACCCTGCCCCAGGTTATGATTAAGGGTTTTAAATTTCGAAAAGAAAAACTCCTACTTCTTTGGCTCAGAGGGGTTGACGAGGGATTATCATCCTTATAACTCCAGTGTTTAGGGATTGAAACAATGCCTGTACCTCATCAGCGGGGTCTGTTCAAAAGCATACTGTAATGATCGTGGTATCGTTTTCGTCATCCTCCCTTAAGAGGCTTAGAATTATTAATCGAGTGTTGACATCAGAAAAAATATGAAAACAATTTGTATATAGTGAATACGAATATATTGCTTCAGAACAGACATATGCGATGCATTAATGAAATAACAATGTTTAACATGAGTAAATGTTTGAACAATCAAAGCATAACACAACTTGAACATTCGAATGAACAAAAGTTTCCTCGTCTCAGAGCTTGTCACTTCAAATGGTGAGCCTTGGAGGGATGGTAGAAAAATTCAGCCTGACCATCTTGTGTGAATTCCAGTGCTCCTTCATCAATCAGGTCCTGAATCTTATTCTTCAAAGTCCAACAATCCTCTGTAGCATGCCCCGGGCTGTCAGAATGATAAGCGCAACGGGCGTTGGGGTTATACCTCGGTGACGTTGTATTTTGAAACTTCGGAGCCTCTTTTAGAGTTACCAGCTTGGTCTCCAGCAACTGTGGCAATATCTGGGATAAGGTCATGCTGAGCCGAGTGAACTGCCTCCTCTCGCTCTTTTATTGGTTGTGATGTTGAATTTGTGACACTGGAGCCATCTGAGGAGCTCTCCCCTTACCTCCTTGTCTCAAAGGTGGTTGAACGATGACTGGCTTTTTGCCCTTAGACTTTTGCCCCAGTTGGTTACCCTGAAGCAGTTGGTTGACGAGAAACCAGAGCTCATCTTGTCTTTGAGCTAACCCTTGAATGGCAGTCACCTGCCCCAGCATCTGGACTTTCAATGCATCCACCTCAGCTTGTAGGTGTTTCAGCCTTTCACCCTTAGCACTGTTTCTGACAAAGGTCTCCATGAGAAGTGTCCTTAGCTCCTCCTGCCCCTTGGATAGATTCAGGAGGATTTCCCCGAACCGAGTCTCTTGAGCGAGAGAGTCCTGGTTATCTTGTGGGCAAGCCATTGCTGAAATAAACAGCGAGAACGGTAAGTGACCTGCAACAAGGATACCTGTTATGCAATGATGAGTATGACATGCATGTAATGTTTTCAAGGATCTCGCGGGGTAAACAAGAAAAAATTTGCCAGAGTTTGAATCTGGTAGCTTGATTGAAGGAAACCCATGCTGTTGAGGATTCTTCTTTAAGGGTCAAAGGCTCACCATATCCAGTGGGTCATAGCCCCTGACTTTGGTCATCATGTCTGGTTTTGATTTCCAAACAACCTTGGTTAGGGGAACCTTATTCAAGAGTCAGAGCTCACCATATCAAGTGGGTCATAGCCCCTGACAACTTTGGCTAGAGGAATTAAATCCTCTTTGCCCCTTGCTAGATGTTTGATTTATCATGACCTGCATCACAAGCCCTTGAGATCCTTGAAATGGGTTAGGATGTATGCAATGGTATGATGTCATGATGCATGGGGTAATATGAATAATCCCCGTTATGAGTCCTTATTAAGGACTATACACAGAAACCTGCAAGAAAATCAAGTAAAACCTGTCATGAGTCCCAGTTGAGGACTATAAACAAAACCTGCGAGAAACTTGGTAAACTTTGTTATGAGTCCTAATTAAGGACTATGACAAAAAACTGCAAGAAGCTTAGTAAGCCCTGTCATGGGTCCCAATTAAGGACTAAAATAAAACCTGCAAATAGTTCATGTGTCAGATAAAGCATGCAAGTAGTCAAGTACGAAGGCACACAAGTCACACAAAAGAGCCCTTAGAGTTTAGGCCGGCATGGGGTCTGGGTAGTACCCTCTTGAAGTTGGTGGGTTCAACCTGTCCTATCAAAGTAACCGGGTTCTAAGGGTCCCAATATCACAGGATTGCTTTCATTGTTCATCGTTTCGATTTAGCCACTGAACTGGCGACCGAAATATTCCAGGAAAGCAACCCTCAATTGGGTGTAGTATCGAGTATCAACCAACCTCGGACTGCACCAAAGTCAGTTATCTCACTACCCTAAAGAGGCCAAGATAGTTCAATTAAGGTTCCTAAGGTCTGTTGATGCTTCACGACACCACGCGGAGGCCCCGTACTCTCCTTGACTGAACTCAAGGGTTACCGGTACACACCAAAGTGCCACATCAACGTAGCAGACTGTTTCAACCATGTCGGTATACCCCGCACAGTTCCCTCACAGCCTTGTTGCTACTTTCTAAGAAGGTATCCCCCAGATCCGGGTTAGGATCTATAGAACTCCCAAGCAACCCACAATTTTAAAGCACACAAGGAAAACAATTGAAAACACAGTTATGAACTAGCCCTAAGGTACACCTCACTTTAAGTTTAGTCCCCAGCAGAGTCGCCAGTTCTGTGATCGGTGGATCTGGAACTGACTGTTTAACGCTGGTTCGTGAAATATCGCGGAAGCAAGAGTCGCCACCGTCTTTTATTTTCTCCAAATGGAAAGGACAAAAGCACAGAAAAATTCCTTATAGAGATTGCTCTCGGTTCGGGAGGTAGATTATAGAAAGGGAAGGTGTTAGCACCCTTTCTATCCATGGTTATCCATGGGCTCTTAGATACTTGCTCATTTGTGTTTTCAAAAGGTTTGTTTGCTTTTCAACTGTGGGTTTTAAAAAGTTTCTTTGAAAATTCCAGTTCGACTCTTGTATCGGTCCTCAAGAGTGTTTGAAAAATTGCTTTCGAAAGCTTTTGAAAAGGTGTCGGTGTGAAAAGTATTTTTGATTTGTTTTGAAATTTAGAGCAAGTATCTAGAGAACCTACCTACCCTAAGGAATTCGTCTGTGTAAATGTCCTTTAAAGTAGTGCCATCCCACCATTGAGAGGTAGGTAGCACCACCGTTGGAGGTGTTCGGGTCAATTCGAGGTTCGGGACATGGTGATCACCAGAGCAATGGGAAGACACCTTAGAAGCTACCCTCATGCCAGGTTCCCGGATCATGAGGACTAACTAAGACATCCTCTACTCGACGATCACCTTTCGAGGCAAGGCAACAGTGAGGCGTACCCTAGGGGTGATGTGTGATTTGTGTGTCATGTTCAGTTATTTTGTCTTATTCATGTCAAGGTGATCTACACGTTTGTTTTTATTTAAGGCCATTCATTCTTGCATGCATTTATTAATAGTTAAAATATTGGGAGAAATAAAAGTTCTAAAGCTATTACAAAAGGCGCGGGTCCACATTGCCAAAATTTCCAGAACCCGATTTGACAGAAAATAAATAAAGTGCGAGAAATAAAATGTCCGAGTTTACAAGGCTTTGGGAGAATTACATTAATATTTACAAGAAATAATAAGAATAAATGCGCGAAAGAAACTAAAGTTGAATGTTCGAGGGCGTTGGACCCTTTTGAAGTTAGATTGAAATTAAAAATTAATTAATTATTTATTGAAATAAAAGAAGTGTTTTTAGGTTTTTTTGTATTTATGAAATAAGAAAATTAAAATTAAAATTAAAAGAAACCCTAATTCTAAGTTATTTTTAACTATTTGAGAAAAATGTTAAAGTTTAACTTAATTTACTAAAGAATTTATGTACATGTTTATTTACAAAATAAATTAGTAATTAATAATAATAATAATGATGAGAAAATTATTTATTAAAAAAAATGATGAAAAAGTTAAAAACCCTAATTTCTACATATTTAATTTATTAAGAAAAATATTAAAGTTTTGAAACCTAAATTAATCTAATTAATTGTTTAAAGTTTATTTACAAAAATAATAATAGTGAAATTAATATTAATAAAATAAACATTTTTTTGATTTTTTTTTGTTTTTTACTATTTTTTTATATTTTATGAAAATAAGTTAAATTAAATGAATTAATTAAAAAAAGAAATAATTGAAATAAATAAAATAAGGAAAAGAAAGAAAATACAATACCTTGGGGGGTTTCTGTCCCCTTTTTGGAGGTGAATTGGAGTGGTTTGGCCATTTGTGTTCTGGCCTCATCATACATAAGTTGTTCTACTTTGGCCATTTGGCTTTTGGCTTTTGGCCATTTGCGTTTTGGCTTTTGGCCATTTGTGTTCTGGCTTCAACGTTCCTTAATGTCTGGCTTAATGTCTGCCTCGCCATGTATTGGTGTCATGCATAAAATGTTCTACTTTGGCCATTTGGCTTTTGGCCTCAACGTTCCTTAATGAACCTGGGATCCTGTCTAAATCTGCAGTTGGATCTCACGAACACATTAAATAAAATTATAAAATGCAAATAAAGCCAATATATGAAGAAATTTAATGTTTAGGCACAATATGGCATTTAATTAATTAGGATAAATTAGGTTAAAACTTAAACATTTTTTTTAATTAAAAACAAATTTAGAACTGGCGACTCTGCTGGGGATCTGTGATCGGTGGATCTGGAACTGACTGTTTAACGCTGGTTCGCGAAATGTCGCAGAAGCAAGAGTCGCCACCGTCTTTTATTTTCTCCAAATGGAAAGGACAAAAGCACAGAAAAATTCCTTATAGAGATTGCTCTCGGTTCGGGAGGTAGATTATAGAAAGGGAAGGTGTTAGCACCCTTTCTATCCATGGTTATCCATGGGCTCTTAGATACTTGCTCATTTGTGTTTTCAAAAGGTTTGTTTGCTTTTCAACTGTGGGTTTTAAAAAGTTTCTTTGAAAATTCCAGTTCGACTCTTGTATCGGTCCTCAAGAGTGTTTGAAAAATTGCTTTCGAAAGCTTTTGAAAAGGTGTCGGTGTGAAAAGTATTTTTGATTTGTTTTGAAATTTAGAGCAAGTATCTAGAGAACCTACCTACCCTAAGGAATTCGTCTGTGTAAATGTCCTTTAAAGTAGTGCCATCCCACCATTGAGAGGTAGGTAGCACCACCGTTGGAGGTGTTCGAGTCAATTCGAGGTTCGGGACATGGTGATCACCAGAGCAATGGGAAGACACCTTAGAAGCTACCCTCATGCCAGGTTCCCGGATCATGAGGACTTACTAAGACATCCTCTACTCGACGATCACCTTTCGAGGCAAGGCAACAGTGAGGCGTACCCTAGGGGTGGTGTGTGATTTGTGTGTCATGTTCAGTTATTTTGTCTTATTCATGTCAAGGTGATCTACACGTTTGTTTTTATTTAAGGCCATTCATTCTTGCATGCATTTATTAATAGTTAAAATATTGCGAGAAATAAAAGTTCTAAAGCTATTACAAAAGGAGCGGGTCCACATTGCCAAAATTTCCAGAACCCGATTTGACAGAAAATAAATAAAGTGCGAGAAATAAAATGTCCGAGTTTACAAGGCTTTGGGAGAATTACATTAATATTTACAAGAAATAATAAGAATAAATACGCGAAAGAAACTAAAGTTGAACGTTCGAGGGCGTTGGACCCTTTTGAAGTTAGATTGAAATTAAAAATTAATTAATTA
Organism: Vicia faba; assembly: GCA_948472305.1. Taxonomy (NCBI): domain Eukaryota; kingdom Viridiplantae; phylum Streptophyta; class Magnoliopsida; order Fabales; family Fabaceae; genus Vicia; species Vicia faba. Next base: position 728,865,280 of record OX451738.1, read on the forward strand.
TTTATTGAAATAAAAGAAGTGTTTTTAGGTTTTTTTGTATTTATGAAATAAGAAAATTAAAATTAAAATTAAAAGAAACCCTAATTCTAAGTTATTTTTAACTATTTGAGAAAAATGTTAAAGTTTAACTTAATTTACTAAAGAATTTATGTACATGTTTATTTACAAAATAAATTAGTAATTAATAATAATAATAATGATGAGAAAATTATTTATTAAAAAAAATGATGAAAAAGTTAAAAACCCTAATTTCTACATATTTAATTTCTTAAGAAAAATATTAAAGTTTTGAAACCTAAATTAATCTAATTAATTGTTTAAAGTTTATTTACAAAAATAATAATAGTGAAATTAATATTAATAAAATAAACATTTTTTTGATTTTTTCTGTTTTTTACTATTTTTTTATATTTTATGAAAATAAGTTAAATTAAATGAATTAATTAAAAAAAGAAATAATTGAAATAAATAAAATAAGGAAAAGAAAGAAAATACAATACCTTGGGGGGTTTCTGTCCCCTTTTTGGAGGTGAATTGGAGTGGTTTGGCCATTTGTGTTCTGGCCTCATCATACATAAGTTGTTCTACTTTGGCCATTTGGCTTTTGGCTTTTGGCCATTTGCGTTTTAGCTTTTGGCCATTTGTGTTCTGGCTTCAACGTTCCTTAATGTCTGGCTTAATGTCTGCCTCGCCATGTATTGGTGTCATGCATAAAATGTTCTACTTTGGCCATTTGGCTTTTGGCCATTTGGCTTTTGGCTTCAACGTTCCTTAATGAACCTGGGATCCTGTCTAAATCTGCAGTTGGATCTCACGAACACATTAAATAAAATCATAAAATGCAAATAAAGCCAATATATGAAGAAATTTAATGTTTAGGCACAATATGGCATGTATGAATGATTATACCCTTTTGATCATGGAGATCAAATCAATCTTACCCTTACTGGAAAATTAATGACCTGGATGCTTTTATGCCTTACTGGAAAATTAGGATCATGGAGATCAAGTTAGCCTTATCCTTACTGGAGAAGTAGTGAGGTGTTGGTTTGTAACTGAGATGGCTTTGTTTGTAGTGAGAGAGAGATTTGTAATAAGGATTTCAAGGTTTTAGGGTTCTTGAAAGAGTTTGATATTCCAACAGTGTTGTGGCAAGGTTTTTTCTCTCTTTTTTCTCTTTTTTTTCTCTTCTCTGGTTTGTGTGAAAAGAAGGTGATTATATAATGGAAATTAGGGTAAAGCAAATGGGCTTTGAATGTGCAATTGGGCCTCCAATATTCACTTGAATTCGTCACTTTCCAGGCTAAATCGCAGGGACTTAAGTGCATTTTTTGAAGTTGAAATGTGAAAACAAAATGTAGCCGACATCGAGAACTAACTCCTGTCCAAAAATCGACTCAATCGGATAAACGGTGAATTAGTTATGAATTTTTGAAGTTTCAGCTCAGACAAACTTATTTTGTGCTTCAGTGTCGACTCTGACACGTTCTTCAATAAAAAACTGGTACCGATCGGTGCATAATTTGGTCTCGACTTTTGAAGCAAAGTTGTAGATCTATGAGTCAGTAACCTTGTGTAAAAATATGAGTCCAATCCGATAAAAATTGACCGAGTTATGAATTTTCGAAGTTTCGGCCCAGATGAAATAATATTCAGCATTCAGGATTTTCAGCGTGTCACGCACTCTGAGCAAAAAACGAAGGCCTTTTGAATACCGTTTGAACTCAATACCTTCTGTGAAAATGTAGCCAACTCAATTTGTGAAATTTTGGCACCGGAACCAGCTCGATACGATGAAAATCGACCAAGTTATAATTTTTTGAACATGACGCAAATAAACTTCTGTCACAAATTTTCTGCACGAAAATACTTGATAAATCCACATTTTTGAAGACCTTCTGATCGAAATTGGCTTCCAGCCGTGAGAGATGAAAACGTAGATAATATCAAGACGGAATTTTGGCCACCGGAACGGGTTCAAAACGAGCCACGATCTTCAAGTTATGAATTTTTTAGCGCGTAAAAACTGCACTTTCAGCACACTTTTTCACCATATTTCTTCGAGAAAACTCACACATTCGGATACCTTCTTTAAAGAATTGACTCTTGAGCCGAACCTGAATTTGAGAATACGTTATTAGAGATATCTTGGCGAAAGAATACCTGAATATGACGCGCCAGGTTGGACTTGTGAATTTTTCTTGAAATGTTTTGAGAAATATGGGAGGGCAAATTTTGGGGTACAACACCTAATAATAAACTTGAACCATAAAAAACTTTAATGTTACTTGGACTATTTGGTTACTATCCTTGGCATTATAGAGTGATGGACTTCTTGGACTTAGGATTAGAGACCTTGACCTAACTTGAGACTTGGTGACTTCTATTGCTATTTTGTCTGGAGTTCTTGGGGTTTACCCTAAGACATTGGGTTGTTTGTTTTCTTTGTGTGTAGGTTATTCTGATTATATGCTTTGATTGGGAATTTACCTGTATACAACCGTTACTCTGTCGAATATTTGTAAAGACTTAATGCATTTAAAGTTTGATTCTCAAGAGGTTATATTATCCTTGCTTGTTTAGTTTCAATCCAAAGAATGTGAATTATACATTGACTCATTATGTCAAGTGTTGGCTTCTTGTTGGTTAGATGGTTCTTTTCCCTAGCTTTTACCTTATTCTTTAGGATAGTCCCTTCATCTCCTCCCATCTTCTTTAATTTCAAAAATATTCTCCCTCCTTTTGGAAACTCTTCTTATTTTCCAAACTTGAAATGCTTTCACAATAAACTTGGACTTAGGTCCATGCATTTTCACAAATATTTTCTTAATCAAAACTTAAACAACTTAATAATACTTAGACATTTTTTTTGAGAAGACTAAAAGTTAATCAATCCCATTCAAACCATTCTTACCACTTTGGCTTGTTATATTAAATTTTTTCTCAAAAGATTAAACTCTTGTGAATCCCTGTAGTAATGTGAGATACTATACTTCTATGATATGTAGTGAAGTGAGATATTTTCCTCTTGGGTGTTGAGCGAGGCTTTATTGATTTTAAAATCCAAGCTATATCCTCCACTTTGAGATGATGCAAACTCTCCTTTATCATGATCGTGGGTAGTAAGTATGTTCTTCCACTCGGATAAGACGATGATGTCTCATCTCTTAAAATTAACCAACACACTTGTGTTTTAAATTTTTTAAAGGTGAACTACGAGTACCCTGATTCTCTATTTCATGGAAGGTGGTACGTAGGCACTAAAGGTTAGCAACCGCGGCAGGTGCAAAAATCATAAAAAATACTTCTTTTCTTATCCCCACAATCTATTTTTATACAACATTTATAGCCAAAATACACAAATTTTCAAATAGGTTCCTGCGAAGTACTGTAGATGCTTAGGGTGCTAATACCTTTCCTTTGCATAACCAACCCCTTACCTAGATTCTCTCCCCCTCTTTTTGGGTTACTCGCTCTTTTCTCATTCCTTTGGAAACAATAAATAAAGCGCGGTGGCGATTTTTATTTTGATCTGTGTGAGTCAAGTCAATCCAATGGCTTAGTCTCAATATTTCTACCGCTACAGAAAAAATGACGACTTCACTGGGGACATATTGACCTATTGCTGGTCCATCCCTAAGTAGGTTGAGCCTATCTTTGTTTATTTTTGTGTATATGCTTTTGTTTGTTGTATATTATGTGTTGTATATATGTTTGTCTAGATTTTCCTGGTTTTCAGGGTGCTTGGTAATTTCTCATAAGTCCTCTACTCGGACTTGGGCAAACTTAAGATAAGACAGGCGGTATAGTCATGTTAACTTTGAGGGAGTAATCCAAAAAAAGGAGGCATGAGATCCCCCACTCAGTGGAGGCCCCTTTGCCTGTAGTGTCATTTACCGAGTAATTGGGAAGATGTGCTGCTTTTGACCTGGGAGCCTGCTGAAACTGAGGACCGTAGAACATTTAACCCATATTGGCCTTTTATGTGTAGTGAGGAAGCTATGACAGAGTAATCCGGAAATGGTTGTCATGCGATACTACGCTCAGACGAGTTTTTCCTAAGAATATTGCTAATTATCGAGTCAATCGGGACGTTGGTAATATCTGAAGGAAGGATATAGACTCTAGGAACCTTTTAGAACCTTGTTTGGCAGGTGATAAACTATTAGACCATACCTTGTGGGTAGTACCTTTGACTCCATGCTCGTGACGTCGAACCTATGAACCCCCCATGTTTGTAATCTTGTGTGTGATTGTTGCATCATGCATTCATGCACCCATGAGCATCTTTTAAGACATTGTGATTCAAGGAACTTAAAGTTGACTCTTTGTAAATATCTCAGGTACTTTTGACCATGGATTCTGGAAAAAGAAAGACTCGGAAGTACAGTTTTAAGAATCCCAAGATAGATGATTTGATGAGTCTAATTCCCGAGATTGAGAGTTCTGTTGATTTTTGGAAAAAAGTATGGATCCATCGTGTCTCTTATGAAGCTCAGGATGAATGAGGGTATTCTCTCAACTTTGGTCCAGTTCTATGATCCGATGTATCAATGCTTTACTTTCCCTGATTTTCAATTGATGCTTACATTGGAGGAGTATTCTTATTTGCTGGGTTTACCTGTTACTGGTCATGTTCCTTTCACCGGCTTGGAGGGGGAGCCAAAATCTCATGAGATTGATGCTTTGGTTCATTTAGGGAAGTCTGAGGTTGAAGCCCACATGACTACCAAAGGAGGGATTAGAGGATTATACGCTCAGTTCTTATTGGAGAAAGTCTGTTACTTTGCTAGGATGAAGAGTACAATTGCTTTTCAGGCCATCTTTGCTCTACTGGCATATGGGTTGTTCTTACTTCCGAACATCGACAACTTAGTGGACGTCAATTCCATCAAGATCTTTTTGATAGGGAATCCAATTCCTACATTATTAGGTAATTCTTATTACTCTATTCATCTTCGGGATTCTTATCATGGAGGGATGATCATATGCTGCACGCCTTTATTGTATCAGTGGTTTATTTCTCACTTTCCTCGGTGTGATGCCTTCTGGGATGTCAGGAAGGAACCTCGTTGGGCACCAAAGATCGTTGCCCTCACTCATTCATATATTGTTTGGTACCATCAGGCTTACCATGACGTAGAGATCATCGATAGTTGTGGTAGTTTCCCCAATGTACCTCTTCTTGGTACAAAGGGAGGAATTAACTACAATCTCGTTCTTGCACGACGACAACTTGGATATCCGATGAGGGATAAGCCAAATAGTATTCGTCTGAGTGGTTTATTTCTTAGAGAGGGAGAGAATCATAAGGAAGCTAAAGAGGAGATTGCGAAGGCTTGGCGTCATATTCATGGGAAGAGTAGGAAGGACTTGGAACCTAGAGGAGTTATTTCTTTGGAGCCTTATCCTCAGTGGGTACAAGCAAGAGCCATCCACTTGAAGATGCCATATTCCCGAGAAGAACCTATATCAGATATGTTTGTGAAGATCACTCCTCCCCTTTTGGATGATGTGGAAGAGCTTCAGCTGGCCCTAGTCAGGATGCAACAGGAGAAAGAAGCTTGGAAGAATATGTGTCAAACTTTAGAGATATCCTACAGAGCAGACTTGAAGCAGAAAGATGACTTGATTAAGATTATCGAGAGTCATGTTATAGAGATGATGGAGAAGCAAGAGGATTTATTTTCCTCTAGCACTCAGTCAGGACTTAGTCATCTACTTCCCGACTCTAGTGATTGGAAAGTGGTTGCTAATAGGTATGCAGAAGAAAACAAACAATTGAAGGCTCAGATCGTAAGACTCACAGGAAAGCATCAGTGTGTGAAGTTATCTTCATCAACTTTGCTTTCTTAGGCTTTTTAGACTCTATCTTCTTTTTGTACTTGGGATTGTTGAAACTTATACTAAAAAGATGTAATCCCTTTTGAAGTTATTATAATGAAATTTTTCAGTATTTCAAATGTGTAGTACTTTAATATTCGCAAATTGTTCATAAGTCTTTGAGTTCCTTGAATTATTAATAATAAAATAAATCATATGCATTGTATATCATTTATTATCCTGTACATATTTCTTGCATTTCTTTTCATACCCAGGTGTTTTATTGAATTTCTCTACTTCATTTAGCGAGTTGTCTCACCAGTACAATACTCAGGCTAATTCCAGTAAGAAAATGGAGAATCTCGAACAGGAAAATCGCGAGTTATGTGACGAGGTTACTTATATAAAGGCCGGTATGGATAATTTAACTGCTTTGATGGAATCATTAGTGGCTGCTCAGAATCAGCCACCACTTGCTCAACCTCAACAAACAACATTTGCTTCTGAAGGTCCATCAATTCCCGTTTTTGTTGCCCCAGTTACTGTTGCTCAGAATCGTATGCCTCATGGTTGTCCATGGGGAATGCTAGAGAACTTCATGCCACAAGTTTTTAATCTTGACACTCAAGCTGCTCTAGTTGTCCAAGTTACTGCTACTCTTGCACCTCCTGTGGTGCATATTACTCATGTTGCTAGAAATGAGACCCACTATGTTGCCCCTCATTTGGTGAATGCTGCGCCGTTTGTTAATGATGAAATGTATCATCCTATTCCTCAACCGAGTGAAATTTTAGGCTTCTATGATCGAATGGACGATTTTCAAGATCAGTTTGGAAGATGCAGAAAGAGATAAAGGCCCTTAGAGGAAAAGAACTGTTTGGGTAGAATGTGAACAATCTGTGTTTGGTTCAAAATGTGAAGATACCTACAAAGTTCAAAGTACCAGAATTCTAGATATACAAGGGAAATACCTACCCCCGTGCTCACCTTGTGATGTATGTGAGAAGGATGTCTACTTACACCGATGATCAACGCCTGTTAATTCACTTTTTCAAGACAGTTTGGCTGATGCTGCATTGAAGTGGTACATGAGTTTGGACAATGCCAACATTCATACTTTCAACGACTTGGGTGAAGCATTTATTAGACAGTATAAGTATAATATGGACATGGCACCTGACCATGATCAACTCAAGTCAATGGTCCAGAAATACAAGGAACCGTTTAAAGAATATGCACAGAGATAGCGTGAAGTAGCCGCCCAGGTGATCCCTCCAATGGAAGAGAAAGAGATGACCAAGATTTTCCTGAAGACGCTAGGTGCCTTCTACTATGAAAGAATGGTGGCGAGTGCACCGAGTGATTTTACCAAAATGGTGAGTATCAGTGTTCGTTTGATAGAAGTTATAAGAGAGGGCCATTTGACAAGAGGTGAAAATTCCCGTAGTACCAAGAAGCCTTCATATGGGTTTGCCAAGAAGAAAGAAGGAGATAACAATGCTGTCATTCAAGAGAAAAGGGTTAATCCACCTAGAAGAAATCATCAGCGCCACCAACAGGTAACTTTAGTAACTCCAGTTGTCAATGTGGCTCCGACCATAATTGCTTATCAAAGACCATCTCCTTAGGGAAACCAGGGGCATAATCAGAATAAAGAGGCTTTTGACTCTATTCCGATGAGATATGCGAAGTTACTCCCGACATTAATTCATAAGAAGTTGGTTCAGACTTGGCCACCCCCTGCTATATCATCGCCTTTGCCTTGGTATTATAAGGCAGACCAAATGTGTACTTTTTATCAAGGAGCGCCAGGGTAAAATGTTGGGAACTGTTATCCTTTGAAATCCGAAGTACAAAAGATGGTGAGATCTGGCCTTTTATCCTTTAAAGATGTTGTCCCTAACATAAAATATAATCCTTTGCCAAAGCATGGAGGAGCCAATACTGTGAACATGGTTGCTGGTTGTCCAGGGGACTTTCGTATTTTTGATATTAACCTGGTTAGAGGAGATTTGGTAAAAATACATGCTGACCTCTATGAGTTTAGTTACTATACGCATGACCATGCTGGTTGTGGTATTTGCAGTACATATATACAGGGGTGCAATAAGATAAAAGTTGATCTTCAGGAAATAATGGATGATGGCCTCATTCATATAATCAGTCCTAGTGAAGAGTACGAAGAGGATGTGAATATGGTTTTGGGATGTCCTGGAGAATTTCGGATCTTTGATGTGAATCATATGAATGATGATTTGGTGCAGTTGCACGCTACTTTTTATCACATGGATGGTCATGTAGAACACCATTATGGGTCTTGCATTGTCTGCTGCAGAGATTCACATGGTTGTTCCATTGTGAGAAATGGTATTAAATTATTGTTGGATAATGGTACTAGCAAAGTTTCAAGCAATGGAGATAATTACAATGAGATTAATGTGATTGAAGATTTCTTGGATGAGACTATGTTAGATGATGAGTATGCTTCTACAGATGAATTCTTTTCCTCAGATGAAGATATGTTCTCCAACAATGAATTGGTGTTTCCTGAGTATTCTTAAGATGAGGTGAATGTTATTGTTCCTTGTTTCGGTGTTCCTACCCCTATAGAAATTGAGTATTGTAGCAAACTAGCTGTTGCTCTTGTGGTGATTTGCTTGTCGGGTCCTGTTCCTTACGAATCAGACAAAGCCGTGCCCTATAAATACAATGCTACAATTCTAGTTAATAGTGTGAAAGTTCCCATCTAGCCATTCCCATCTAGCCGTGCCCTAAGAATATTGCTGAAGCCAGTCGAGTGACCCGTAGTGGCTGTGTTTTTGCACCAGTTATTTAAGGGAATGTTAGTGCTAATAAGAAGATTGTTTAAAGTTTTGAACCTAAGAAAATAGTGGGGGAATCTAGTGGTGCTACTCTGGAAAAAGGACAAGGATGATATATTGAAAATTATCAAGATGAGAGACTACAAGATCGTAGATTAGTTGTTGCAAACACCTTTAAAGATGTCTATTCTAGCCTTGCTGATGAACTCTTCTGCCCACAGGGAATCTTTGATGAGAGTGTTGGATCAAGCCTTCATGGAAAGTGATATGCCTTTGGACCAATTCAACAGTGTGGTAGGGAATATTACATCCTGTAATAACCCGAGTTTTTGTGACGACGAATTGCCCAATGAAGGAAGGAATCATAATTTGGATCTCCATATCTCCATGAACTGTAAGAATGACTCATTATTAAATGTGCTGATTGACAATGGATCCGCTTTAAATGTCATACTAAGGAGCACGCTTGTGAAGCTGAAGTATCAAAGAGCTCCCATGCACCCAAGTGGCATAATTGTGAAAGCTTTCGACGAATCTAGGAAGTCTGTTATTGGGGAAGTAGATTTTCTTATTCACATAGGCCTGCATTTATTTCAGATTACTTTCTAGGTTATTGATATTGTTCCCGCTTATAGTTGTTTACTAGGACGACCATGGATCCACGAGGCAGGGGCTGTTACTTTGACTTTGCACCAGAAGTTGAAGTTCGTGCGCGAAGGAAAGGTGGTCATCATAAATGGAGAACATGCATTATTAATATCTCATTTATCCTCTTTCAGTGTTATGGAAGAAGATGAAGCTGCTGTCGGAACTCATTTCCAAGCTTTATATAAGGGGAAATGAGAATTCTATAGTTTCGTTTAAAAGATGATCATCAAGTTATGCGTAATGGCCCTAGTAAAGTATGGGGAAGATTGTTGATCCACCTGTAAATAAGAATAGAACTGGTTTGGGATTCTCTGTGAAGAATGATAAAGGTCAGAACATGAAGCCGAAGTCTTCTTTGGGCAAATATAAGGATATATTTCGTAGCGGGGGTTATCTTCATCCAACTGTTCCTAGGATCAATGCTATCATGGAGGATGAAGCAGAGCAGGAGATTCCAAACTATGTGACGCATGGAGTTAGAGTACAAAATTAGATCACTATTGATGTTCCCTCTTGCACTCATATCTCAAAGTAATTTGTTTTTTGTTAATGTTTTCAGAAAATCTTTCACTCTGCCCAAGGTGAAAGTTGATATTGTATGGGCTTATCTGTTTGCTTTGATCATTAAAATTAATAATAAAAGTTGTCTTTAATTCCCAATTTGTGTCTTTATTTTCTGCTTTTTCTTGGAAATGGTAATCAGAAAAAAAACCCTTCGAAATAAATAATAACTATAAATATATATGCATAATCACTTGCTATATATGTCAGTTTCTAAAAGAAATCATAAATCATATGTGCAGATTAATTAAAAAACTCGTTGAATACAATGACCCCGCACTCTCTCCCAACTTTGAATATCCTGTGTATGGGGCCGAAGAAGAAGAATATGATGAAATTCTAGAAGAGGTTTCATGGTTGCTTGAGCGCGAGAAAAGTGATATTCAGCCATATAAAGAGCCGTTGGAGACAATCAATTTGGGTTCAGAGGAAGATCCAAGAGAAGTCAAGATTGGAGCATTGCTGCATCCTGATGTGAAGAGCAGGTTGGTCAAATTTTTGAAAGAGTATATGGATATCTTTTCTTGGTCATACCAAGACATTCCTGGTTTGGATACTGATATTGTGGAACATCATTTGCCGCTAAAACCAGAGTGCCTACCAATAAAGCAGAAATTGTGAAGAACTTACCCTGATATGGCAGTGAAAATTAAAGAAGTTTTAAAGCAGATTAATGTCAGTTTTCTTGTGACATCAGTATACCCTCAATGGATTTCCAATATTGTCCCAATACCAAAGAAAGACGGAAAAGTTCACATGTGCGTAAATTATAGAAATTTAAATAAAGCTAGTCCAAAAGATGACTTTCCATTGCCACATATTGAATTATTGGTCGATAGTACAACAAAATTCAAAGTATTCTCATTCATGGACGGATTTTCCGGATATAATCAAATTAGAATGGCTCCTGAGGACATGGAAAAAACAATGTTTATGACACCCTAGGGAACATTCTGTTACAAAGTGATGCCCTTCGGGTTAAAGAACACTGGTGCAACGTACCAGAGGGATATGACAACCCTATTATATGATCTGATGCACAAGGAAATTGAGGTATATGTTAATGATATGATTGCTAAATCTCAGAATGAAGAAGGGCATGTAGAAGATTTGTTGAAATTGTTTCAACATTTGAGGAAGTATCGTCTTCGCTTGAATCCAAATAAATGCACCTTTAGTGTCCGATCAGGGAAATTGTTAGGTTTCATTGTCAGCTAAAAAGGAATTGAAGTTCATCCTGATAAAGCCAAAGCAATTCAAGAAATGCCAGCGCCAAGAACTGAAAAGCAAGTTAGAGGCTTCCTTGGGCGTTTGAATTACATTTCCAGATTTATTTCCCATATGACTGCAACATGTGAACAGATCTTTAAGTTGTTAAATAAAGATCAAGGTTGTGTATGGACATATGATTGCCAAAGGGCATTTGAAAGTATTAAAGAGTATTTGCTTTAGCCTCCCATCTTGCTCCCCCCCGTTGAAGGAAGACCATTGATTATGTATCTGACAGTGTTAGATAATTCTATGGGTTATATTTTGGGACAACAAGATGAAACAGGGAAGAAGGAATATGCCATTTATTGTCTCAGCAAGAAGTTTACTGACTGTGAGTCATGGTACTCTATGCTGGAAAAGACATGTCGTGCTTTGGCCTAGGCGAAAAAGCAGTTGCGGAAATATATGTTGAATCACACTACTTGGTTGATTTCCAAAATGGATCCAATTAAGTACATTTTTGAAAAGCCTTCTCTTACTGGGAGAATTGCCCGTTGGCAGATGTTGTTGTCTGAATATGATATTGAATACCGTACTCATAAGGCTATAAAAAGCAGTGTGTTGGCGGATTATCTTGCTCACCAACCAGTTGATGATTATCAGTCTGTTAAATATGATTTCCCCGATGAGGATATTATGTTCCTGAAAGCGAAAGATTATGATGAACCGTTGCCTGAGGAAGGTCCTGATCTTGAATCCCGATGGGGCATGGTGTTTGATGGAGCTGGGAATGCTTATTGGAAAGGAATTGGTGCTGTGATTATCACTCCTCATGGATCACATATTCCTTTTACTGCAAGGCTGACAATTGATTGTACCAATAATATGGCAGAGTATGAAGCTTGTATCATGGGTCTCGAGGAGGCTATTAATATCAGAATCAAAGTTCTGGATGTATATGGCGATTCAGCTTTGGTAATAAATCAGATTAACAGATAATGGGATACTCGTCACCCTGGCTTGATCCCTTATAAAGAATATGCTAGAAGATTATTACCCTTCTTTAATAAAGTTTAATTCCATCATATATCCAGAGATGAAAATCAGATGGCGAATGCTTTGGCCACTTTGGCTTCTATGTATCAAGTGAATACCTGGAATGATGTGCCTCGTATCACAGTGTGACGTTTGGATAGACCAGCTCATGTGTTTGCAACAGGGGAAATGTCAGATGAGAAACCTTGGTATTATGATATCAAACATTTTATTCAGACTCAGGAATACCTGGATGGTGCGCCAAATAAAGATAGAAAGACATTGAGAAGGTTGTCAGATAGTTTTTTCCTCAATGAAGATGTGTTGTACAAAAGAAATTATGACATGGTCTTGCTCAGATGCGTGGATAGACACGAAGCAGAGATGTTGATGCATGAACATTCGATGGCAAAGAAGATGCTTAGGGAAGGTTACTATTAGCTGACAATGGAATCCGACTGTTACAAATTTGCAAAGAAGTACCATAAGTGTCAGATTTACGCCGACAAAATTCACGTGCCTCCGACACTTCTCGATGTTATTTCTTCCCCGTGGCCTTTCTCTATGTGGGGTATTGACATAATTGGAATGATTGAACCTAAGGCGTCGAATGTAAATTATTTCATTTTGATAGCAATTGATTACTGTTGTACCCCAAAATTTTCCCTCCCATATTTCTCAAGACATTGCAAGAATAATCTCCAAGTGGCTCAAGATTGCTCAAAAGTTGGACAGTTAAATCATCTCATAAGGCAGTCAATCTCAAATTAGGGATTTGTGTTGCATCAAGGTCCTTGCATCCAAATGACCTCAAGTGCTCCCAAATGTCCTAATATGTTCTCAAGTTCATCCATGTCAAATTTCAAGCCTTGCAGAGGAAGTTTGGTCAGTCAATTGCTCAAGAGGTCCAAAAATCGACTGTGATAGGGCAAAAGTCAACTGTGACATACAAATAGTCAAACTTCAAGATTTTTTATCAACATTCTCATTTTGAAGGATAATTCATCATTTTATAAAGGGTTGATCATGATTCATCAAAGATTGCTCAAAATTCATCAAGACTCAAAATTTGCTAAATTAGGGTTTTGTAGGAAAAGTCAACTCAACTTTGACCAAGCATAACTTTCTTATACTTTATGATAAATGACCCATACAAAGCTCATTTTTAAGAGGATGCAGTTTTCTACAATCCATCTTCATACCCCAAGATCAAGAAATGCTCTCACAAAAAGTTACAAATTTGGACATTATAGGTCATTTTTGAAAGTCAACAAAAACACCTTTTTTGCCAAAGCTTATAACTTGAGCATGGAATATAAAAATGAGATTATACAAAAAGGGTTGGTAAGAGGACATCTCAAGGTTTCTAAAAAGTCCAAGAACACTTCTAAAAGTTCAAAATTGAAGAAGTTATGCATTGTTGAAGTTGGGAATTTTTCCAAAATTGCCAAAAGTCAACTATCCCCAAAACTTCAAATTTTGTCAAATGGCCCCACTTTTTCCCACTTGATTTGATCTTGTCACACTACACACGTGTCCTATCTTCAGTCTTGTGTCCAATTATTAATTTTTCTATTTTATTTGATTTTTATTGAATTAATTCATTTTTAATCAATTTAAATCCAAATAAAATCCAAATCTTGATAACTTAGTATCTTTTTGATTGATACAAGCCTTAATTGTCATCATGGACAAGATCAAACTCGTATCAAGCCATATCATGCACAAAATATTGGATTTGGAATCAAATTGGAAGCTTTTTAATGGAGGATCATATCATATCTCCAAGCATTGATACACCAAGATTCAGTCTACAAAACTTGACCTAATGCATTGCCTTATACATATACAAGCTAAAGAGGCACGAAAAAAGACCTGGGGGCTACCAAATCATAAAAGAAAAACTTGAGAAAAACTTGAAAAAGTGTGGAATCGAAATCACTCTTAGAGGCTGATTCAAAGTAAAAACTCAACGTAGAACCCTTGCTGGATATACACTGAGTGAAAGGCAATCAAAATCAAGCTCTCTCCTCTCCTGAATCGCGTTGTAAGTCTCTCTAAACCTTGCCCTGTATTTGAAATCGCATACTCATATTCTGGCATTTTCTTGGCAAAATCGTTACACAATCATGCTTATCATTCCATTTAGAAGCTTTTTGCATTATTGAATTGCATTTTCATGGCCTGTAACCCCCTAGCCGATTCTAGGGTTCTTGGTTCTTATTTTTGGGTATTTTAATTGCAGGCAAAATTGGAACAAATAATGGACATGGACATGATCAGTGGAAGGAGACGAACACAACCATGTGTTTGGAATTAATTTCTATAGCCTGGAGAAGATTTTAGGATGAACCCATGGATTTAGCTGCGGATAAAAATCCGCAGGTAAATAACCAGGTTTTCAATGAGGAAGACGATGACACGTCCCCCTCCCATTGGATGATTCAAATATTCGCGCTATTTTTCTTTTATTTCAAGCATATTAATTGTTTTCTCATATAATGATTATTGTTCATTCCACTAACAATTACAACACGTTGGCTGAGTGGTAGTGGAGCGCTTGCATTGGCCTGCAGGACCTGGGTTAGAATCCCAGGTCCCCAACATATTTCTTGTATTTTTCTTTCAGATATTCCAGTGCAAGACCAAGCGCATGATACATAATACGCCTTCAGATCTCAAAGTGCCAGATGGCCTCCAGGCCAAATCTGATGGCCCAAGGGTGATGACCATCATAAGAACTAGTCAACGTGCATGCAGGGAATTCCAAAAGTCAACCCAGGCCAGCACCTGTTGGGCCACTAATTTGCTATTCTCACCATCCAATCTGGGCCCAAACCCCTTGAGTATTTCTAATTCTTTTTTTATTTTATTTCATTTATTTATATTGTTTATTTAGTTATTTTCACTATTATTTTTTAACTAACTAATCACATCTTTTTCTCATAAAATCAAAAACCAAAAAAATATATTTTATTTATTAAAATTAAATTCATCATTTTATTTTTGTAAATAAATTAATTTAATTAATCTAGTTTTAATTAGGTATAATTCCAATATTTTTGCAATAATTAAAATTATTGTAAAAAATTAGGTTTTTATTAACTTTAATCAAATTTATTTTTATTTCCTTAAATATCCAAAAATCCAAAAATATTATTTCTATTAATTAATTAATTAGCTCATTTAATTTAATAATTAATTTAGATCTAGTTCCTTTTAATTCAAAAATAACCAAAAAATGCTTTCTTTCAAAAAAGGGGTCAAAACCCTAAAAAATGCGCCCGATTTAATTTTTCCGCATGCGATCCATTTATGATATTAATGTAATTGTTTCTCGGAATGTAATAGTTTTAATAGGATTTTAACTTATTTTATCGCTTTATTTTATTTTCCGCATTTTAAATTAAAGGGTTGTTTTTGGCGATGTAAATACCCGATGCCTTGTAATAGTTAGATTTAATTTCCGCAATTTAATTTCTGCAACTTATACACTGTTAGATGTTTAGTAATAGGGAATGCATGACAAGATCGAATGTATGAACTTAAAATCAACATAGCTCACCATTGACATGTACAAAGACAAAATAACTGGAAAAAAATACACTTGCACATGCGCACTCTTAGGGTACACCTCACTTGGTTGCCTTCGAACACGGTCATTAAGTATAGGAAGTTTTAGAGGTCGCCCTCTTGTCCAAAGATCATAGTTCCCTCGAAAGCCTCGGAAAAATGATCTAAGACATTAGGGTTACCGCTAAGGCGTCCTAACATTGCTTTAGTGACCGCACGTCCCTTAATCGAATTAACCCTTAAACTCCAATGAAGGTGCTACCTACTCATCAATAGTGGGATAGCATTGTCTAAAGGACATTAACCCAGATTGATTCCTTTTTTCGAGTAGGTAGATGGTTCTTAAGTACTTGCTCTTTCTAAAACAAAATAAAACTTTTCGCACTTACACTCCTTTCAAACAAAAACTTCTTTCAAACCCACGAACACAAAGAAAAGCAAATTTTGAAAACACTTTGAGCAAGTACCTAAGAGCCCGTGGATAACCACTGATAGAAAGGGTGCTAACACCTTCCCTTTCTATAATCTACCCCCCGGACCCGAGAAACATCTCGAAAAAGGAATTTTTCTGTGCTTTTTTCCTTTCCTTGTTGGATAAAATAAAAGACGGTGGCAACTCTTGCTTACCGCGACATTTTGCAAAAACAAACACAAAACGCGAACCAGCATTCCAAAAACAGTCAGTTCTCTCCCACCGTATCACATAACTGGCGACTCTGCTGGGGATATCTATAAGTGGGATGTACCTTAGGATTAGATCATTGTGTTTTCAATTGTATGCTTTGTATGATTTATATTTGTGGGCTTGTATCGGAGTTACTATAGATCCTAACCCGGATCTGGGGATACCCTTTAGGTAAGTAGCAATAAACTGTGAGGGAACTGTACGGCGTAGACCGATACGGTTGAAGCAGTAGCTACGTTGGTGTGGCACTTTAGATTGTAACGATATCCCTTGTGTTGGAACAAGGAGAATATGGGTCATCTAAGGGGTCATTACGCACTAACTGACCTTAGAACCTTTAAATTGACCAGCTTGGCCATAGAACAGTAGCAGTATGCTACACTCATTGAGACTAAACTCTCGCGATGATTCCGGCCACAAAAAAGGTTTCTAAACTGGAATTATGACCGATTGAGGGTAGTCAGTGATATTGAGATCCTCTAGAACCCGATTACTATTTTTAGGACATGTTTAAACCAACTAAACTGAAAGAGGGTAGTACCTAAGCTCCTTGCCAGCCTGAAATCTAAGGGCTCTCTGTGTGACTTGTGTGCCTTTACCATGTTTGCTTTTTGTGGATACTTGTGGTGTGCTTTCTATCATGACATCATGACATCATGACATTGCATACATCTTGCATTGGACTAACCTATTTCAAAGACAGGAGGGATTCATCTTTGTTCTGTTTTGTAGGTCATCATGATGCCCATGCATAGGAATACCATCCGGATCAACTTTGTCCAGATTCCCACCTTGCTCAAAGAGTTGATTGCAAAGATGCCTGATACTACTTCCTTCCTCAGAAGACATGGTTATTTTCTCAGTTTGGTTACCTCCAAATTGGATGAGCAGATGATGAGTGTCCTAGTCCATTTCTATGATCCATTGTACCATTGTTTTACTTTCCAGGACTACCAGCTGGTTCCCACCTTAGAAGAATTCTCTGATCTGCTCAGTATCTCCATTCTGGAGCAGACCCTGTTTACTGGTTGGGAGAAGATTCTTAGGCCCGAAGAGATTGTTGCAGCCCTTCATTTGACCAAAGAAGAGGTAATGGCTAATTGGGAGGCTAGAAGTGGAGCAAAGGGCTTACTGACTAAGTTTTTGGTTGGTAAGGCTAACTATTTCTGGGATAGTCTAGACTTCAAGGCATTCGAGGATATTCTGGCTCTTCTGATATATGGCTTGGTATTGTTCCCGAACTCTGACTCCTTTGTTGATGTGAATACGATAAAAATCTTCATCTCTCACAATCCTGTACCCACTCTCTTGGGTGATATTCTTCATCAGCTTTATGCTCGTACAACCCGAAAGCGGGGAACCTGGATGTGCTGTTCTCCTTTATTGGTGAGGTGGTTTATTTCGCACCTCCCCAAGTCAGTGCCTAAGAACAAAGAAGGCATGCGGTGGGTCTATAGGGTTATGTCTCTTTCTCATAATGACATTATCTGGACTCTCAAGGGTATGAATGGAGAGGCTATCATTGATCGCTGTGGGGAGTATCCCAATGTTCCACTGCTAGGAACCCATGAAGGAATTTCTTACAACCCGTGCTTGGCCTTACGTTAGTTTGGGAGAGCCATAAGAGAAGGACCTCAAGAGATGCTAATGCCCAGTATCATCTTTGACTTTCAAGGAGATAGCGACGAACAATGTCGGAGATTCATAAGGGCTTGGGATAGAGTTCATAGATCTGATCCACACGAGCTGGGCCCAAAGACTTCTCTCCCAATGGAGCCATATCTCAGGTGGGTCCATATTCGTGCCCAAAAGATGGGTATGCCATATTAAGCCGTCTGGCCTATCATTGTTGAGATTGCTAATGAAGAAGGTGTTCTTCCGACCATCCTCCATCCTTACAGGCCCACTGACATTGGGGCACTGAAAAGGTCTTGGATGCAGCTAAGGGAAGAACAGGATTCTTACCGAGAAAAGTTCAATGAGCAAGAACAGAAGATCCAGAGGTTGACTAGGAAGTTGGAGAATGAGCGGATTCTCAATGACTATGTCCACACTGATAAGAAGAGACCATGGGAGCATTGATTGACCTTTGTTCATTCCCTTTCCAGTTTTATTTACTTTTTAGTATTTCCATTCTTGTAACGCCTTAAGGGCATCAGTTGAACAATTTGTATTCCAAAGTTTATCTAATAAAGTGTGATTCATTTCTTGTTTACAAATTTGAAATCTCTTGACTGTCTTTGAAATCATAAACATACGCATTTCATCCCATGCACTCCATAACAGGTACCCATTACAGGTCTCTTATCTTCTTCTCTGTTTGTTTCAGCACTCATCATGTCTACTGAACCTTCAACTGAGCAAGCTATCAAGGCCCTCCAGGCCCAGAATGCCCAATTCCAAGAGCTGTTCATGAATCTAGCTAAGGGTCAGCAAGACCTGAAGACCCTGATTCTAAAAGAGAAGAAGAAGAAGAGGGAAATCCTGTTTAACACAGGGCACAGGTTTGGAAACAGGCTACAGAATGAAGTGGATCTGACCACCTCATATGGAGGGAAAAATAGTCAAGAAGAAAGGAGGGCTCCTAGCCCTGTGATCTCTGACAACGAGACAGACTTCAATGAAGAACAGTATCCTCTTGCTGAGGATAGATACAAGCAACTGGAAGACCGGTTGAATGATATGGAAGTTCAGAAAGTGTCTGGTCTAGACTTTGGTGATCTAGGTCTATCATATGGGGTAGTGATTCCCCACAAATTCAAGGCGCCAGCCTTTGCTAAGTATGACAGAGTTTCTTGTCCGAAGCTGCACCTTCGGTCATACGTGAGAAAGATTCAGCCGTACACCACTGATAAGAACTTATGGATCCATTTCTTTCAATACATTCTCTCAGGGACTCAGCTTGAGTGGTTCTACCAGTTGGACAGATCCAGTATCTGCAGTTGGGAAGATTTGGCTACTGTATTCTACAGGCAGTATCAGTACAACTCCGACCTTGCTCCCACGCGTACCCAACTCCAGGGTATGTCAATAGGAACGAGTGAAGGATTCAAAGATTATGCTCAGAAGTGGAGGGACCTCGCCGGAAGAGTACAACCACCCTTGGCTGATCGGGAGCTAGTTGACATGTTTCTGGGGACCCTGTCTGGTCCATTTTTCAACCACTTAATTGGAAGCTCTTCATCTGGGTTTACAGAGCTAATTATGACTGGTGAGAGGATTGAGGCTGGTATTAAGGCTGGGAAGATACAGAAGGGTGCCTCATCGAGCTCCGAGAAGAAGCCGTTTAAGAAAGAGTCCAGTGCTGTCTATAGTTCGAGAAGACAGAATATACCTGAACACCGCCAATCTGTTAATGCGGTTGTTATTTTAAAACCTGCTGGTGCTCCTTAGCACAACAATCAATAGAAGGACGATAGACCTCGAAGGCAATACACCCGTCTCAGCATGACCTTATCTCAGATTCTGCCACAGTTGCTGAAGAACAATCTGTTGATTCTAAAGGAAGCCCCAAAGAATCCAAATACAACATCACCAAGGTATAACCCTAATGCCCTCTGTGCTTATCACTCTGATAGCCCGGGGCATAATACAGATGATTGTTGGACTTTGAAGAATAAGATACAGGACTTAATTGATGCGAAGGAGATTGAGTTTGAGGCGCCTGAGAGGCCTAATGTTATGACTGCTCCCATGCCCAAGCATGGAGTGAATGCTATAGAAGAAGACTCATTTGTGGCTTCTATGAATGATATTTATACCCCTCTGATGATTGTAAAGAAGAACCTTTTGCTAGCCAGTTTATTTCCGGGCTGTGACGAAGGTTGCCGTATGTGTTCTGTTCTACCTACCGGTTGCCATCTCTTGAAGTCAGGTGTCCAATGCCTGATGGATAATAAAGAGATTCTGTTTGAGAAGACTGTTGTTCCTCTAGTCCATACTGAAGAAGTTACCATCATTACCATTTTCGAAAATTCTTCCAAGGCTCCCTCGAGGAAGCCTGTTAGAATTACATATGTTCCAAGAATCACACCTGTGATCATCACTGTTCTGGGGCCCATCCCCTACACCTCTGATAAAGATGTCCCTTGGCATTATGGGGATGATGTTTATTTCCATGGTGTTAAGCAAGAGTTTGACGCTGATACCAACGTCAGCAATATTGTTGGACCTGCTAAAGTCACCCGCAACTGAAGGCTTTTCTCACCTGATATCTCTCTGCCAACTGCCCGAAGACCTGTTGTTATTACACCTGCCAGTGTACCTGCTACCATTCCTGTTCAAGTTCCTACTCTTACCCCTGTCGCCGAGTCATCTGACACTTGGGGCAAAGGGATCACCACTGATACGCCTGCCCAGACGGAGGCACCGAAGACGATTACTGTTGAAGCTTCTAAACAAGAGATAGAAGAGATTCTGAAGATTATCAGAAAGAGTGACTACAACGTAGTTGAACAGCTGGGGCAAACCCCATCCAAGATTTCTATGTTGTCACTGTTGTTATGCTCAGAGGCCCATGCCAAGGCTCTGATTACCTTTTTGAAGACTGCCCACGTACCACAAGAGACATCAAATGATCAGTTTACAGATTGCGTGGCCAATTTGACTGCTGATAATGGGTTGGGTTTCTCGGACACTGACTTGACTGCTAAGTGGAAGAATCAAAATGATGCCCTACATGTCTCCATTGAATGCAGGGGCACTACTCTTGCACATTTATTGGTGGATACTAGTTCTTCATTGAACGTCTTGCCTAAGAAAGCTCTAGACCGGTTGGATTGTGAAGGGTTGGAGCTGAAACCAAGCAACATTGTCGTCAGGACCTTTGATGGGTCTAAAAGAATGGTACATGAAGAGGTTGATATCCCGATCAAGGTTGGTTCTCAGGTCTTCAACTCTACATTCTATGTGATGGATATTCGGCCATCTTATTCTTGTTTGCTGGGTCGTCCATGGATCCACAAAGCTGGGGCCGTAACCTCAACACTCCACCAGAAGCTGAAGTACCCCATCAAAGGGAAGATTGTGACAGTACAAGGAGAGGAAGAGTACATGGTTAGCCACCTCAACTCTTTCTGATATGTAGAGATGGATGGGGAGTTCATTGAGACCCCATTTCAACATTTTAAAGAGGTTCCCCAGACGCTGGCGTCAGCTGAGACTGTTGTTGAAGACTCTCCTATGAAGATGGCTTCCTTTAAGGATGCCCTGGCTGTTGTTGAGAAGGGTGAGTGTACAAATTGGGGCCGACTCCCTGATTTTACACAGAAGACTAACAAGTTTGGTTTGGCTTTCACTGTAGAAGCTCAAAGGGCTGTTCAGAATGCACGGATCGGAAGACCTCCCGTGTTCATCAGCAACTCAGGAGTGAATGCCATTGAAAACGATGTGGAAAAATCTGAGTTTGACAGCTGGATCTATCCTATGACCGACAGTGGACCAAGCAACTGGACAGCAAAGGACTTCATCCATATTACTTTTGTTACCCAGTAATGAAACTTTTTGTTTTGAATATGTAACAGACAATGTTTTTAAACTTTACGGCCCGGTGTCTTACCCGGGGCACTGTGGTTTCATTTGTGAGGGATTTATGTGTGTCATTTTCATATATCATTAATAAAAGCATTGGACGTTCTCGCATTTCAAATTTTGCGCTCCTTGTTTTCCTCTTTACTACATATTGCAAAACAACTATTTTACACACACTCACGTATACAGGTCCACATCCACTCTGGATCTCACTGGTAACGACTCTGCTACTGCCAGTTATGACTTCGAAAATCCGATCAACTTAGCCGAAGACGAAGGTAAAGATGATTGCAAAGTGCCTGGTGAACTTGCAAGACTGCTACTTCAAGAAGAGAGGGCCATTCAGCCACATGAAGAGCCAGTGGAAACAGTGAATCTGGGTACTGAGACAGATAAGGAAGAGGTCAAGATCGGTGCAAATCTGGAAGTTAGTGTGAAACAACGGTTGATTCAGATGCTGCATGACTATGTTGAGATCTTTGCCTGGTCTTACGAAGATATGCCTGGTTTGGATACTGATATTGTGGTTCACCGCCTGCCTACCAAGGAAGATTGTTCTCCAGTGAAACAGAAGGTCCGCCGAATGCGCCCAGAGATGTCTGAGAAAATCAAGGCTGAAGTTATGAAACAATTTGATGCCGGGTTTCTAGCAGTTACTTCTTACCCTCAGTGGGTGGCCAATGTGGTGCCTGTGCCAAAGAAGGATGGTAAGGTTCGAGTGTGTGTTGACTACAGGGATCTGAACAGGGAAATCCCCAAGGATGATTTCCCTCTACCTCATATCGACGTTCTGGTTGACAACACTGCTCAGCACAAGGTATTCTCCTTTATGGATGGTTTCTCTGGTTATAATCAAATCAAGATGGCTCCCGAAGACATGGAGAAGACAACTTTTGTTACTCAGTGGGGTACCTTTTGCTACAAGGTCATGCCTTTTGGACTGAAGAACGCTGGGGCAACGTATCAGCGTGCCATGGTTGCTTTGTTTCATGACATGATCCATCATGAGATCGAAGTATACGTTGATGATATGATTGCAAGGTCCCAGACTGAGGAAGAACACCTTGACCATCTCCAAAAGCTGTTTGACAGGTTGAAGTTATACAAGCTGAGGTTAAACCTGAACAAGTGCACCTTCGGGGTGAGATCTGGTAAACTACTGGGTTTCATCGTGAGCGACAAAGGTATTCAAGTGGATCCTGCAAAGGTGAAAGCTATACAGGAAATGGCAACTCCCAGAATAGAGAAAGAAGTCAAAGGCTTTATGGGACGTCTTAACTATATTGCCCGATTCATCTCACACCTGACTGCTACTTGTGAGCCAATCTTTAAGCTGCTGAAGAAAGATCAAGTAGTACATTGGAACGAAGAATGCCAGGCCGCTTTCGAAAGGATTAATAAGTATCTCCAAGAGCCACCCATTTTAATGCCACCAGTTGAAGGGAGACCTCTGATCTTATACTTGACAATACTCGACAACTCAATGGGGCGTGTGCTGGGTTAACATGAAGAGTCTGGTCGAAAAGAGCATGCTATTTATTACCTTAGCAAAAAGTTTACCGACTGTGAGACCCGATACTCACTGCTTGAGAAAACTTGCTGCACTTTGGCATGGGCTACTCGCCGGCTGACACAGTATATGTTGACTCATACTACCCTATTGATATCGAAAATGGATCCAATCAAGTATATCTTCGAGAAGCCCGCCTTGTCCGGAATAATAGCAAGATGGCAGATGATCTTGACTGAGTATGACATCCAGTATACGACCCAAAAGGCAATCAAGGGAAGTGTGTTGGAAGACCATTTGGCACATCAGGCAGTGGATGATTACCAGTCTATGAACTTTGAATTATTGGACGAGAATATCATGTTGGTAACTTATTGTGAGACACCTGGACCGGATGAAGGACCTGAGGAAGGATCCCGATGGTCTATGTACTTTGATGGAGCTTCAAACGCTTTAGGTAATGGCATTGGTGTGGTGATCATATCTCCTAAAGGCTCTCATACTCCGTTCACCGCCCGACTATGTTTCAAATGCACCAACAATATGGCGGAGTATGAAGCATGCATCATGGGTCTTCGAGCAGCAATTGACCTAAGGATTAAGTTTCTAAGTGTCTTCGGAGATTCTGCTCTCGTGATCAGTCAGATCAAAGGCGAGTGGGATACGAAACACCCAAATCTTATTCCTTACAAGGAGTATGTGTTGACATTGCTTCCCCATTTCGAGGAGATAACCTTTGAACACTTCCCTAGAGAGGAGAATCAGTTGGCAGATGCGCTGGCTACGATGTCTTCTATGTTCAAAGTCAATTGGGACAACGAAGCTCCCCGGATCATCATTGAAAGATTGGACGAACCTGCACATTGCTGTGATCTTGAGACTGAAGAGGTAACAGAAAAGCCCTGGTTCCATGAGGTGAAGAGATATCTGAAAGCTCAGGAATACCCCGAGGGTGCATCTGTTAATGACAAGAAGTTCCTGAGGAGGTTCGCAGCAAAGTTCTTCATCAGCAATGGCATCCTTTACAAGCGTAACCATGATTCGACCTTACTGCGTTGTATGGATAAGAACGAAGCATAAAGGATCATGGCGGAGTTACATGAAGGTACTTTCGGAACTCATTCCAGTGGACACACCATGGCAAAGAAAATCCTTCGGGAAGGATATTATTGGTCCACAATGGAAGCTGACTGTTATCAGCATTCTCGGACATGTCACAAATGCCAAGTCTATGCTGATAAAGTGCACATACCTCCAGTACCTTTGAACGTCTTGACTACACCTTGGCCTTTTGCAATGTGGGGCATTAATATGATCGGCGAGATCAGACCTACGACATCCAACGGGCATCGTTTCATCCTGGTAGCAATTGATTATTTTACAAAGTGGGTTGAAGCAGCTTCCTTTGCTACCGTAACCAAGAACGTCGTGGCACGGTTCATTCGGCATAATCTGATCTGTCGATATGGTGTACTAGAGAGGATCATTACAGACAATGGTACCAATCTTAACAACAAGATGATCACTGAGCTTTGCGAGCAATTCAAGATATAGCATCACAACTCTTCTCCTTACCGGCCAAAGATGAATGGGGCTGTAGAAGCGGCTAATAAGAACATTAAGAAGATTGTGTAGAAGATGACAGTGACCTACAAAGATTGGCACGAGATGTTACCATTTGCTCTTCATGGGTACCGTGCCTCAGCACGGACGTCAACATGGGCAACACCCTATTCCTTGGTATATGGCATGGAGGCAGTCTTGCCCATTGAAGTTCAGATACCCTCTCTCTGAATCATGAAGGATTCAGATTTGAGTGAAGATGACTGGATTCAGACCCGGCTTGATCAGTTGAGTTTAATTGATGAAAAGAGACTTACTACTATTTGTCATGGTCAGACGTACCAAAAACGGATGATCAAGGCATTTAACAAGAAAGTTAGACGACAAGAGTATCAAGTCGGAGACCTGGTTATCAAGCGCATTATCCTACCTCAAGGTGATCCCAGGGGCAAATGGACCCCTACTTACGAAGGGCCATTTGTGGTTAAGAATATTTTCTCAGGAGGAGCTATGATTCTAACCATCATGGATGGTGACGACCTTACTCACCCCGTCAATGCAAACATAGTGAAAAGATACTATGCATAATAAAAGACCCGATAGGTTGACTGGCCTAGGCAAAAATAAGGGCTTCCCGACGAACCAAAAGGGTTCAGGCAAAAATAAGGGATGAAAATGAAAAAAAATCTGTACACCTGGAAAGTCGAAAACCTGAAAAGGCGGCTTGGGCAAAAAAGGGTATCCCGGTGGACTGAAAACCCGAAAGGGAGGTCCAGGAAAAAGTTAGGGATCAAAGCGTAACACTATGTCTCATTGGATCACCTTGCATCCAGACGTCGGTATCAACTATCAAGGTCGGACGGTGCTAATCAATCTGATTCATCTTCAACTAGTAGCAAAGTGATGAGATGCTCGAGGACATAAAGGCAATAGCAAAATTGGAACCCAGTGGGATCATTCACATAACTGTTTTGTTTCTTTTTACAAATTGTGTAAATTCTATTTGTTCGGCGGCATTCTCTTACTAGGACGTCAGCCTCTTGTACAAAAACGCCTATTTACAGGCCAAATTTCAAAATCAATACAAATTCATTTTCAGACAAATTTCAAACTGTGTTTCCTTTATCAGTTTTTTTTTGCAAAGAACGTCCAATGTTCATTTTTTTGATATATGCATTTGACATCAATTGCTGCTCATGAATATGTACATGCGAAACAAAGGTTGAATTACTGGTAATAGCAGAAACAGGGGCAATAAAATTGTTCAAGCTGTATAGTTGCTCTGTCCACCAGGTATCGGGTAAATTCTTCTGAATAATATGGCTAAGATACTTTCGCTCCCCACAGAGTAAGACAGTAACAATAGCTCTCCCAGCTGAGACCTGCAACTATGAACAAATCAACAATGCTCTCCCCAAGCAGAGTTAGTCTACCATCAGCACTAAAAGAATCTTAATATTCCCCAGCGGAGTGTAAGAATATTCCCCAGCAAGTATAAGAGTATCCCCGACAGTCTTAATATTCCTCAACGGAGTATAAGAATGTTCCCTGATAAAATACAAGATACCCCCAGTGGAGTCAATATTTTCCCAGCACGGTCTAAAAGGCTTCCCCAACGGAGTTGAAGCATCATCCCCAGTAGACTCTAGAAATTTACCCCAGCGGAGTACAAAATAAATCTCCCCAGCCAAGTTCAAAGGATCATTCCCAACAGAACTCGGATATTTATCCCTACAAGAGTCTAACAGGATTATCCCTAGCAAGTCGCGACTGAAAGATCATCCCCAGCGAAGTCCTTTCCTTTCATGAACAACTATTCAATCCTCAACAAGATCCAATATCACCAACAACGGTAATCCATCCCCAGTGGAGTTTATCAGTGGAATCCTCAGCAGAGCATCTCTTCCCCACAGAGTAATCTCCTCATCAGTTTATTCCCCAACGAAGTTATCTTCTCCTACAGGTTTATCACCTTCGTTCACCATCCCCAGCGGAAACGAAGAATTCAACTCTATTCTCCAGCAACTCCGGGATTTATTTTCCCCAATTAAACATCACATTTTCATACATCATGATACATGCATAAACGCATCATACCGTACAATCTCATTTATGTTGAGAACATCATTGCTTGATCTATATCATGCATTGCATATGACTGACCTTTACCTTTCAGGAAAGATGCAGTTAAATTCTCAGCTATATCAGAAGACCTCGCCTTGTCCAGTTAAATCGATTCTTAAAGATTTTTATGATGCGAACGCAGTCAAAGAAGACAAGACCTCCTCGGGTCCAGTTAAATCGATTCCTAAAGATTTTTCTGATGCGAATGCATTCAAAGAAGACAAGACCTCCTCGGGTCTAGTTAAACCAATTCCTAAAGATTTTTCTGATGCGAACACAGTCAAAGAATACAAGACCTCCTCGGGTCCAGTTAAATCGATTCCTAAAGATTTTTCTGATGCGAACGCAGCCAAAGAAGACAAGACCTCCTCTGGTCCAGTTAAATCGATTCCTAAAGATTTTTCTGAAGCGAACGCAGTCAAAGAAGACAAGACCTCGCCTGGTCCAGTTAAATCGATTCCTAAAGATTTTTTTGATGCGAACGCAGTCAAAAGAGACAAGACCTTCTCTGGTCCAGTAAAGTCGATTCCTAAAGATTTTCCTGATGCCGATCCATTTGAAGTTATCCCAAGGCCTCCTTTGGTCCAGTTAAATCGATTCCTAAAGATTTTTCTAAGGCCAATCCAGTAAAAGAAGACAAAACCAGTTAAATCGATTCCTAAAGATTTTTCTGAGGCCAATCCAGTCAAAGAAGACAAAACCAGTTAAATCGATTCCTAAATATTTTTCTGAGGCCAATCCAGTCAAAGAAGACAAAACCAGTTAAATCGATTCCTAAAGATTTTTCTGATGCCAATCCAATCAAAGAAGACAAAACCTCCTCTGGTCTAGTTAAATCGATTCCTAAAGATTTTTCTGATGCCAATCCAGTCAAAGAAGACAAAACCCCCTCTGGTCCAGTTAAATCGATCCCTAAAGATTTTTCTGAGGCCAATCCAGTCAAAGAAGACAAGACCTTGTCTGGTCCAGTTAAATCGACTCCTAAAGATTTTTCTGATACCGACCCAGTCAAAGTCAATCCAAGACCTCCTCTGGTTCAGTCAGATCGCCGATAAGATCTCCCTGATTCGTATTCCAGTTGAAGTTCAGACCACCTATCAACAATCTCCAAATTGCATCTGTAAGCCCATTCCCGACATCACCAGGCTGATACCACTTCATGCGAGTGCAAATTTCTGGGCACTCTAGTGTTCAATCATCTTCCGCCTTCGGATCACGAAAGGCCTGAAAGCCAATCTATATCCTCAGGTCTAAGAAAATTGAACGGGGGAAGCTGTTGTACCCCAAAATTTTCCCTCCCATATTTCTCAAGACATTGCAAGAATAATCTCCAAGTGGCTCAAGATTGCTCAAAAGTTGGACAGTCAAATCATCTCCTAAGGCAATCAATATCAAATTAGGGTTTTGTGTTGCATCAAGGTCCTCGCATCCAAATGACCTCAAGTTCTCCCAAATGTCCTAATATGTTCTCAAGTTCATCCATGTCAAATTTCAAGCCTTGCAGAGGAAGTTTGGTCAGTCAATTGCTCAAGAGGTCTGAAAATCGACTATGCTAGGGCAAAAGTCAACTGTGACCTACAAATAGTCAAACTTCAAGATTTTTTGTCAACATTATCATTTTGAAGGATAATTCATCATTTTATCAAGGGTTGATCATGATTCATCAAAGATTGCTCAAAATTCATCAAGACTCAAAAGTTGCTAAATTAGGGTTTTGTAGGAAAAGTCAACTCAACTTTGACCAATCATAACTTTCTCATACTTTATGAGAAATGACCCATCCAAATCTAATTTTGCAGAGGATGAAATTTACTACAATCCATCTTCATACCCCAATATCAAGAAATTCTCTCACAAGAAGTTACAAATTTGGACATTATATGTCATTTTTGAAAGTCAACAAAAACACTTTTTTTCCAAAGCTTATAACTTGAGCATCGAATATCAAAATGAGATGAGACCAAAATGGTTGGTTATAGGACATCTCAAGGTTTCTAAAAATTCCAAGAACACTTCCAAAAGTTCAAAATTGAGGAAGTTATGCATTGTTGAAGTTGGGCATTTTTCCAAAATTGCCAAAAGTCAACTATCCCCAAAACTTCAAATTTTGTCAAATGGGCCCACTTTTTTCCACTTGATTTGATCTTGTCACACTACACACGTGTCCTATCTTCAGTCTTGTGTCCAATTATTAATTTTTCTATTTTATTTGATTTTTATTGAATTAATTCATTTTTAATCAATTTAAATCCAAATAAAATCCAAATCTTGATAACTTGGTATCTTTTTGATTGATACAGGCCTTAATTGTCATCATGGACAAGATCAAACTCGTATCAAGCCATATCATGCACAAAATATTGTATTTGGAATCAAATTGGAATCTTTTTAATGGAGGATCATATCATATCTCCAAGCATTGATACACCAAGATTCAGTCCACAAAACTTGACCTAATGCATTGCATTATACATATACAAGCTAAAGAGGCACGCAAAAAAAGACTTGGGGGCTGCCAAATCATAAAAGAAAAACTTGAGAAAAACTTGAAAAACTGTGGAATCGAAATCACTCTTAGAGGCTGATTCAAAGCAAAAACTCAACGTAGACCCCTTGCTGGATATCCACTGAGTGAAAGGCAATCAAAATCAAGCTCTCTCCTCTCCTGAATCACGCTGTAAGTCTCTCTAAACCTTGCCCTGTATTTGAAATCGCATACTCATATCCTGGCATTTTGTTGGCAAAATCGTTACACAATCATGCTTATTGTTCCATTTAGAAGCTTTTTGCATTATTGAATTGCATTTTCATGGCATGTAACCCCCTAGCCAATTCTAGTGTTCTTGGTTCTTATTTTTGGGTATTTTAATTGCAGGAAAAATTGGAATAAATAATGGACATGGACATGATCAGTGGAAGGAGACGAACACAACCATGTGTTTGGAATTAATTTCTATAGCCTGGAGAAGATTTTAGAATGAACCCATGGATTTAGCTGTGGATAAAATTCCGCAGGTAAATAACCAGGTTTTCAATGAGGAAGACGATGACACGTCCCCCTCCCATTGGATGATTCAAATATTCGCGCTATTTTTCTTTTATTTCAGGCATATTAATTGTTTTCTCATATAATAATTATTGTTCATTCCACTAACAATTACAACACGTTGGCTGAGTGGTAGTGGAACGCTTGCATTGGCCTGCAGGACCTGGGTTCGAATCCCAGGTCCCTAACATATTTCTTGTATTTTTCTTTCTGTTATTCCAATGCAAGACCAAGCGCATGGTACATGATACGCCTTCAGATCTCAAAGTGCCAGATGGCCTCCAGGCCAAATCTGATGGCCCAAGGGTGATGACCATCATAAGACCTAGTCAACGTGCATGCAGGGAATTCCAAAAGTCAACCCAGGCCAGCGCCTGTTGGGCCACTAATTTGCTATTCTCACCATCCAATATGGGCCCAAACCCCTTGAGTATTTCTAATTCTTTTTTTATTTTATTTCATTTATTTATATTGTTTATTTAATTATTTTCACTATTATTTTTTAACTAACTAATCACATCTTTTTCTCATAAAATCAAAAACCAAAAAAATATATTTTATTTATTAAAATTAAATTCATCATTTTATTTTTGTAAATAAATAAATTAATTTAATTAATCTAGTTTTAATTAGGTATAATTCCAATATTTTTGCAATAATTAAAATTAATGTAGAAAATTAGGTTTTTATTAACTTTAATCAAATTTATTTTTATTTACTTAAATATCCAAAAATCCAAAAATATTATTTCTATTAATTAATTAATTAGCTCATTTAATTTAATAATTAATTTAGATCTAGTTCCTTTTAATTCAAAATAACCAAAAAATGCTTTCTTTCAAAAAAGGGGTCAAAACCCTAAAAAATGCGCCCGATTTAATTTTTCCGCATGCGATCCATTTATGATATTGATGTAATTGTTTCCCGGAATGTAATAGTTTTAATAGGATTTTAACTTATTTTATCGCTTTATTTTATTTTCTGCATTTTAAATTAAAGGGTTGTTTTTGGCGATGTAAATACCCGACCGACGCCTTGTAATAGTTAGATTTAATTTCCGCAATTTAATTTCCGCAACTTATACACTGTTAGATTTTTGGTAATAGGGAATGCATGACAAGATCGAATGTATGAACTTAAAATCAACATAGCTCACCATTGACATGTACAAAGATAAAATAACTGGAAAAAAAACACACTTGCACATGCGTACTCTTAGGGTACACCTCACTTGGTTGCCTTCGAACGCGGTCATTAAGTATAGGAAGTTTTAGAGGTCGCCCTCTTGTCCAAAGATCATAGTTACCTCGAAACGGTTGCCTCGGAAAAATGATCTAAGACATTAGGGTTACCGCTAAGGCGTCCTAACATTGCTTTAGTGACCGCACGTCCCTTAATCGAATTGACCCTTAAACTCCAACGACGGTGCTACCTACTCATCAATAGTGGGATAGCATTGTCTAAAGGACATTAACATAGATTGATTCCTTTTTTCGAGTAGGTAGATGGTTCTTAAGTACTTGCTCTTTCTAAAACAAAATAAAACTTTTCGCACTTACACTCCTTTCAAAGAAAAACTTCTTTCAAACCCACGAACACAAAGAAAAGCAAATTTTGAAAACACTTTGAGAAAGTACCTAAGAGCCCGTGGATAACCACTGATAGAAAGGGTGCTAACACCTTCCCTTTCTATAATCTACCCCCCGGACCCGAGAAACATCTCGAAAAAGGAATTTTTCTGTGCTTTTTTCCTTTCCTTGTTGGATAAAATAAAAGACGGTGGCGACTCTTGCTTACCGCGACATTTTGCAAAAACAAACGCAAAACGCGAACCAGCATTCCAAAAACAGTCAGTTCTGTCCCACCGTATCACAATTACTTCACCAAATGCGTGGAAGCAACTTCATATGCTAATGTTATAAAGCAAGTGGTAGTGCGTTTCATCAAGAACAATCTTATATGTCGGTATGGTGTGCCAAGCAGGATTATCACCGACAATGGCTCGAATCTAAATAACAAGATGATGACAGAACTCTGAAGAATTCAAGATTGTTCATCATAATTCATCTACTTACAGGCCAAAGATGAATGGGTATGTTGAAGTTGCTAATAAAAACATTAAGAAGATCATCCAAAAAATGGTCGTTACCTATAAAGATTGGCATGAGATGCTCCCTTTTTCTTTGCACGGGTATTGTACATTCCTCCTTACTTCAACAGGGGAAACCTCGTTCTCTCTTGTGTATGGTATAGAAGCAGTGCTCGCCGTTGAGGTTGAGATTACCTATTTACGTGTGATAATGGAAACCCAGTTGTCAGAGGCTGAATGGGTCCAAAATAGGTTTTACCAATTAAATTTGATTGAAGAGAAGATAATGACAGACTTGTTCCATGGCTAATTGAACCAAAATAGAATGAATAAAGCTTTTGATAAGAAAGTCAAGCCTCGTGAATTTAGAGAAGGCGACCTCGTGCTTAGGAAGATCATGTCTTTTAACGTTGATTCTAGGGGCAAGTGGACTCCCAATTTTGAAGGCCCGTATGTTGTCAAGAAAGCCTTCTCTGGTGGTGCATTGATTCTTGAAACTATGGATGGCGAGGAGTTCCCACGTCCTATGAATGTTGATGCACTTAAGAAATACTTCACCTAAAGAAATAAAAGAACAAGTCGCTAAGTCGAAAACCCAAAAGGGCGGCTTAGGAAAAAAAGAACATCTCGGTAGACTGAAAACCCGAAAGGGCGGTCTAGGCAAAAATTAGAGACATAAATAGAATAAATTTTCCCGCTAGGTTGAAAACCCACAAGGGAAACTTAGGCAAAAGTTAGGGATTTCTTGGCAAGTAACTGCGACAGACAAGACTTGATTATGGAAGCAATAATCTTCTTGGATTCTCACTATACTCAACAGAAGTCGCTGCTCAGGAATTCAAAGTTGTTAGGGAGAATAATGGTCATTGTAGTTCAATGTATATTTTCTAATATATATTACCATTTTCCAAACTTTGTAATCATCTATGGATTCTCACCATTCACAGACTACCATTCTTTTAATGAAGTTTGGGCTTTTATCTAATTATTTACAATTCTTATTTTACTCTTCTTACAAAGACTCCATTTATTATTGATAGTAATTTTCAAAGCAAAAAGATTGAATAACAAAATTGTTTTCTTTAAAGGAATTTACAAATTACTATTTACTTTAGATTTTGTGACACAAGAAACACAAAAATGGTGATTCCAAGGATGGACGAACTCATAAATTTTGGAAGTATGTTTTTCCCAGGAAGGCTCTCTCAGATAGTTGGAGATGAAACTAATTGGCGTAAGGTGTGGTATTGGGCTCGTGATCCCATTTTCCCCAGTCAAGTCTTGGTCCATTTTAATTTCGAGTTTGCATGGTTTGAAGTCTCTATTTCCCCAGTAAGGTTTTCTCTCATATGACGGAAGTCCCTTCTCCTTAGCAGTAATAGCATTATTGTTGATTTCCCAGGTAACTAGGCATAGGAAATATCTTTTCTAAGAAGTGTCAAAACAATTGTCAACTTTTTGGGTTTTCTCCTGCCAAATGCAGGGTTTGATTTAAAATCCCCATAATTTTGATTTATCGTTGTATTGTTTGATTTCTTTGCTCCCCAAATGAAGCTAAGACTTTGTTTCTAGTTGGAAGTTGTTATCCCCATGTGTTTTCACAATATATCCCCAGGAAAGATTGTGTAATTATCACTCTCGGTATTGAAGAACTTATTTTGGGCTCCTCAATGATGTGGTGTTGAACTCCCTAATGAAGTTAACAAGAAATCCCCAGTCAATATCTCAAAGATGTAGTTTTCATCTGCCCTAACAAAGTCAATATTATAATCTCTAGTGAAGATCTAGACGTTGAAACTTTGTTTTTCCCCATTGGAGTTTGTGTGATGTTCCTTGGTGAAGCCTAAAAGAGGATGTTACATCCTTGTATCTGTATTATTTTGACTTGATTCATTTCGAATTATGTTTCTTCCCAGTGGAGTTAAGCCGTGAGGTAGGAATTTGTTTCCTCGGTTGGTGCTCACTGTCTTTTGGGAATCTTGATTCTGGATGTGATTTAGCCGAGTGTTAACTTTTCCCAAGCCAACTTTGTCTGTTTATCCCCAATGTTGTGTGTCTATTTTGTCTACATATACACGATAACATTCATACATTCATACATCATGCATAGCTAAATTAAAGTTCATTGCTCATTTGTATTCATTAATATTTTGTTGGCGTATTACCCTATTTGAAGAGTTATGTTACCCTCTCTCCATTAGACTGTCAACTTTAAGCAGAAAGTGTATATTCTTTTAATTTCCACACTGAGTTATCCCTCGTGGGAGATTTTTTCTTTAGCCTTCCTATTCAGTTTTTATCTGAGTGGAATGTGATCCCCTTTTGAGTTTATTTTTCTTCAGGTGCTATCTCGGTTAGCTATTTCACACCAGTTTATTTCTAGTTTGAATCTGTGGTCCCCGACAGTGTTATTATTTTGATTTCTGCAGACTTTGAGCCCTAGTTTGAGAACGTGCATTTATTTTGGCAGGAGAAGACTTTAGCTCCTCAGTAGGAATGTATTGGCATTTCCCCAGGAAGCCATATTTCTTTCCATAGGAAGCCATATTTCTTTCCCCAAGATGTCATATTATGATTCCTTTCATGACAGCAAGTGACGATCTCTTTATTTGAGCAACTTGTACTTCCTTAGTAATTCAGTTAGTCCCCTGAGAAGATTCTTTTTTACTCCAATGGATGGTAGTCTCGTCATTATGGGAGATAGTTCGTTGTTGAGATTTGTTACTCCAATGAATGGTAGTCTCGTCATTATGGAAGATAGTTCGTTGTTGAGATGTTACTCCAATGAATGGTAGTCTCGTTATTATGGGAGATAGTTCGTTATTGAGATTTGTTACTCCAATGAATGGTAGTCTCGTCATTATGGGAGATAGTTCGTTATTAAGATTTGTTACTCCAATGAATGGTAGTCTTGTCATTATGGGAGATAGTTCGTTGTTGAGATTTGTTACTCCAATGAATGGTAGTCTCATCATTATGGGAGATAGTTCGTTGATGAGATGTTTTTCCGATGGATGGTAGTCTCTTCATTATGGGAGATAGTTCGTTGTTGTTGATTCACTTTGCTCTGAAGAAGTTTGTTTGTTTCCAGTCATGAGTGCCGATGCCAAACAATTGTTAACATCCCTAATGTTGATGTTTGCTGTTATTATCCTACCACCCCTTTTCCCCCAGTCGGTCAACATTACCTTTATTTTTCTATTTTCTTTGTTAGTAAATAGTTCACGGTTATTTGTTGATCACTGTTATCCTTTATTTTATTTCCTCAATGTCTGAGTTGATGTTACTTTGTCTCCTCCTTGAGCTTTACCCCAGTAGAGTTGAGTCCTCTCTTCACCAGTGATTTATTTTCCTGGTCTAGTTTTCTTTTGATCTTTTATTTTCTGTTTCTTGAGTGGTGTCTGGTGTAACCTTTAGATCTGTTTGTTTGCATGCATAATCATAAACATTACATGGCATCTTAGGGCTAAAAATAAGGTTTGTTTTATATTTAAGTATCTTCAATCGCGTCGATACAAAGATTTTAACCTTCGTATATCCAGATAGAAGACACTTAAATAAGGGCAGCTGTTGTACCTCAATTTTTGCCCCTAAGATTCCTATATCATCTCATGTCAACTCAATCACAACAAGATCATACTAGGGTTTGGTTTCTTCTCCTTACCTTTGGGTTTGCTCATGTGAAATCACCAAGCACCTTGACTTGTATATTAGGATCATCTACGTTTTTTATTTATTTATTTTTAACTAATAAATACAATGAATGTTTGCTCTAATTGATGGTGTTATAGGTGAAAGCACAACACATTCCATCAAGTGGATCTATAGGTTCACGAGTCTATTTCCATGCCTTTTTCAGCAAAGCTTCATTTAGATTCAAGCTTCATCATTGAAGGTTCTTTGAAGTGATATCATGACAAGATCTGCCATGTTTCATCATGCCTCAATTTTTCAAAGAAAGTCAAAGGATGCAATATTTGATTGAAGAAGTTTGACCTAATTGGACAAGTTCTTGCTTTCTTATTCACAAGTGCACATTTCCCTCCATTTTTAATATTTGGAGTTTGTTTTTGATTCTAAGGTTTCTCATTATCATCCTCGACAACTTCTACTTTCAAGATAAAAGTATTTGTGCAAGAAAGTTTTCCAAAATTGAAAGAGGTTTCCAAAGCATTTTGTTGCTCTAGGAGCTAGTGTTTTGAACTTATAAGGGCTATATCTTGCTCATATTTTGGCTTTTTTGAGTGATTCAAAGGACATGCTTCTCTTTAAAGGGTTATCAACAAATCACTTCAAAAGTTTTAAGAAAATTTTATGTGAAATATGTCTAATGATTGAGAAAGATTACAAGTCCTCTAGATAAGCCATCAAATTCCCTTATGTGACTTCAAAAGGGAATAACTTAACCAATTTTTATCTCCTAGATCCCATTCTTTATGCATAATGATCTTAAGGATGTGAACTTCAACTCTTCTTTTATGTGCAAAGCTTGAAAATGAATGGAAGATGCCCTATGGATGCAAAATATTATAGGTCATCTCATGAATTTTCACCAATTTTGCAAGACCATAACTCTTTAAATACTTGGTATTTGAGTGATTCAAGTTCCACAATACACTTTGGGAAGTCTATTTCAATCTATGATCATTGATCAAAGAAAGATTTTGGAGGAAGGACTTGTTTGGAATCAAAACATTATAGGTCATTTTTGAAGAATTTTTTTTGAATTTTTTCTAAGTATAAAAGTCAACATCTTTTTCTCAACTTTGACTCATCACAACTTTCAGCTCAAGTATCCTTTTGATTCCATTCTTTGCACATTGTGAAGTTTGTGATCTCATATTTCTAACACATCAAGAATCAAGTCATAAAGCTTCCTGAATTATGCACACTATGATTTCAAAGTTGGTACCTTAGAACCGAAGTTTCTTAAGCAGTCAGAATACAATTTCCATAATTTGACTTCTAATCATCAAATTTGTGTGTGTTTTCTACTTAAACATGATTAGCATAAACATGTGGATGTTTTAGAGTGTCAAAATGCATCATTTGGATGAGTTTTAATTCACATGTGATTACACTTATTTCATGAAAACAAGTGTGCACGATTTACCTCCAAATTGCATCATTCACCCCTCCTTTTGATTCCATTCACTTCTCCTATAAATACAGGCTCTATCCCACTAATTTTCGCAAGCTTAGATAGACAGAATCACCCTTCCAAACTCTCTCTTGAATCCACTTTTCTGCAACTTCGAATTTGGTTTTACAGCTTTCCTCAATCCATTTTCTTTGTCAATTCTTCATCCTTGAACTTCACTGAAGCTACAGAAGAAGAACCAAGCTCTAAGACCTCCTAAATTGTGCTAGCCAAGTCAAGTTCCAGAGCTCTGAATTTGAACTTCAATAGGTAGATTCCTTCATCAATTCTCTAAAACTTTGGTAGTGTATCGAAGCTCTCACCATTCTGATCCTAGTCGCAATATTTATTTTCAACTGGAAGTGAGTTTTGGCCATGAATTTTCAAATCCCCTTTCAAACCTTTCCTTCCAAAATGAATGAGCTACACCTTACATAAAATTTTTAAGAGGGTACCATTGGAATCGTCTTGAAGAGAAGAAGCAGATGGTACTGGTCTCGAGCTGTAATTTTTCCATTTCAGAGACCTGCAATTTGCGTGGCTGGAGGTTGAAGATGACCAACGTGTCATCTCTCAACTAATGATATCGTGCCATTTGTTTTTTTTTCAAATTCTGATTTTAATAAATGATTTAGTGTTTTATTCACTAAGGACCATGATAAGCACAACACATATGATCCATTGGATTAACTTACTAACACGTTTTGGCTCTCATCCAATGGTCTACATATTTTTGGTTTTTATTTTATTTTCTGATTTTTATATTTTATTTGTTTTAAACTTCAAAAATTCATAAAAAAATATTTTAACTTTAAAACATCTGAAAAAATTCTTAAAAAATAATTTTGATTTTTCTCCTTCTGATTATTATTTTTTTACAATTTTATTTTGTGTTTTGATATATTTTCACTTTATTTGAGTTGTTTTAAATGTTTAAAAATACTTTTCCTAATTTTTAAATTTTGAAGAAAATATGGAAGGATCCAATGAACTCTTGACAAATATTAGTGACCTCATTTTATTTTTATGTCTGACTTTACTATTTTTTTACAATTTTTGGTTTATTTTTCCTATTTCTTTTAATTAAAAAAATAGTTTCTGACTTTAATAAATTACCAAAAATTTTATAAAAATATTTGAGCTCAATCTTGATTTTTCTATGGTCTCATTGAATTTTTCTTGAATGTTTTGAATATAGTTGCTATTTTCCCCTTTTATTTTCATTTAAAACCATTTAAATTTTTTTTCTTCTTTATTTTTAAATACAATTTTATTTTTGTATATATTCTGGATGATCTTGGACTATGAGATTTTGATCATGAGCTTCATTAACATAATTGGATCATGGGTGTTGAGTTTAACTCCTCCAAAATGGATGTTTGATTTTAATGATAGCGTGATTAAATTTTTGGCTCAAATGTGGTTTGATTCTTATCCCTCCCCTCTTCATCTTATCCACTTCTTACTTGTACTACATGTTGTGGGAGAATGATTTACATATCATTTCTCTAAACATATGGTACATAGATTGCTATTGACCAACCTCAAAATAGGTACGACATCTATATAAGTCCACTTACGATTGCTTAACATAGCGCTAAATTCTGTCCCGATTCGAGAAATAATCATTCGTGGCTCAAACCTATGTTTGCAAGCCCAAGTATGTTAACTTGAAACCTTTGACCCAATAATCTTGAGATTCATTGTTAGGAGGCTTTGGTCTTATCAATCCTCTAATGAATTTTTATAAGCTTTGCTAAAAGTGAATCACTTAAATATCATTGATCATTTATTATTGCCTTGGGATTTTGAAAATGAATGATATACTTGACAAAAAGCAAATGAAACTTGTTGTTGAGAGGCTTTGATTTTATCAATCCTCTAATGAGTTTCAAATGCAAGTTTCAAGATGGTCATTCAACTAACTACTAATTCATTAATATTTGACTTTTATTTTATGCCCTCTTATTTTATACTTTTATTTTATGCCTTTACTTTATGCACCATTTCATTTTAGCATTTACATTTCATGCTATTTTTATCTTTGCTCACTTGAGCATTTAATTTTATGTCATTTTTTTATTTTTCTCACTTGAGCCTCTAGTTTCTTTTTGAAGATACCTAATAATAAACTTGAACCATAGAAAACTGATGTTACTTGAACTATTTGGTTACTATCCTTGGCATTATGGAGTGATGGACTTCTTGGACTTAGGATTAGAGACCTTGACCTACCTTGAGACTTGGTGACTTCTATTGCTATTTTGTCTGGAGTTCTTGGGGTTTACCCCAAGACATTGGGTTGTTTGTTTTCTTTGTGTGCAGGTTATTCTGATTATATGCTTTGATTGGGAACTTACCTATATACAGTCGTTACTCTGCCCAATTTTTGTGAAGACTTAGTGTATTTGAAGTTTAATTATCAAGAGGTTATATTGTCCTTTCTTGTTTGATTTAAATCCAAAGAATGGAAATTCTACATTGACTCATTATGTCAAGTGTTGGCTTCTTGTTGGTTAGATGGTTATTTTCCCTAGCTTTCACCTTATTATTTAGGATAGTCCCTACATCTCCTCCCATCTTCTTTAATTTCAAAAATCTTCTCCCTCCTTTTGAAAACTCTTCTTGTTTTCGAAACTTGAAATGCTTTCACAATAAACTTGGACTTAGGTCCATGCATTTTCACAAATATTTTCTTAATCAAACCTTAAACAACTTAATAATACTTTGACATTTTTTTTAAGAAGGCTAAAAGTCAATCAATCTCATTCAAACCATTTTTGCCACTTTGGCTTTTTGTTT
This sequence comes from Vicia faba, assembly GCA_948472305.1. Lineage (NCBI taxonomy): Eukaryota > Viridiplantae > Streptophyta > Magnoliopsida > Fabales > Fabaceae > Vicia > Vicia faba. The sequence goes on from OX451738.1 coordinate 728,905,442, forward strand.
TAAAATTTTTCTCAAAAGATTAAACTCATGTCAATCCTTGTAGTGATGCTAGCTACTACACTTCTATGATATATAGTGAAGTGAGATATTTTCCACTTGAGTGTTGAGCGAGGCTTTGTTGATTTTAAAATCCAAGCTATATCCTCCACTTTGAGATGACGTAAATTCTCCTTTCTCATGATCATGGGTAGTAATTATGTTCTTCCACTCAGATAAGACGATGATGTCTCGTCTCTTAAAATTAACCAACACACTTGTGTTTTAAAATTTTTAAAGGTGAACTACGAGTACCCTGACCCAGTATTGCACGGAAGGTGGTACGTAGGCACTAAAGGTTCGCAACCGCGGAGGGTGCAAAAATCATAAAAAATACTTCTTTTCTCATCCCCACAATTTATTTTTATACAACATTTATAGCCAAAATACATAAATTTTCAAAGAGGTTCCTGCAGAGTACCGTAGATACTTAGGGTGCTAATAACTTCCCTTTTCATAACCAACCTCCTTAGCTAGATTCTCTTCCCCTATTTTTGGGTTACTCGCTCTTTTCCCATTCCTTTGGAAACAATAAAGCACGATGACAATTTTAATTTTGATCTTTGCGTGTCAAGTCAATCCAATGGCTTAGTCTCAACATTTCTACCGCTATACTTAGGTACCAAGACAGACAAGAAAGAAGTTAAGATAAGCGCCAACTTAAACAGTAGTGTCAAGAGTAGTTTAATCCAGATGCTACATGCATATGTTGAAATATTTGCCTGGTCATACGAAGACATGCCAGGGCTCAACACCGATATTATGGTTCACCGTCTGCAAATGAAAAAGGGTTGTGCTCCGATAAAACAGAAGGTTCACCGCATGTATCCTGAAATGTATGAAAAGATCAAAGCCGAGGTTATGCAGCAATCCAATGCAGGGTTCTTAGCAGTGACGTCATATCCTTAACGGGTTGCTAATGTTGTTCTGGTGCTAAAGAAAGACGACAAGGTACATATGTGCGTAGATTACAGGGATCTGAACAGGGAGAGCCCTAAAGATGACTTCCCACTACCATATATTCATGTTTTGGTCGACAACAATGCTCAACACAAGGTATTATCCTTCATGGATGGTTTCTCAGGTTATAATCAAATCAAGATAATGCCTGAAGACATGGAGAAAACTACCTTTGTCTCACAGTGGGACACTTTCTATTACAAATTTATGCCTTTTGGGTTGAAAAACGTCGGGGCAACTTATCAGCGTGCCATGGTAGCCTTATTTCATGACATAATTTATTACGAAATAGAGGTCTATGTTGACAACATGATAACAAGGTCACAGACTGGAGAAGATCACCTTGATCATCTACAAAAGCTGTTTGAAATACTGAGAAAGTATAAGCTAAGGCTAAACCCGAACAAGTGCACCTTTGGGGTGAAATCCGGTAAACTCCTGTGTTTCTTCGTTAGTGGTAAAGGTATTGAGGTGGATCCTGCAAAAGTTAAAGCCATTCAAGAGATGCCAACTCCTTGTACTGAGAAAGAAGTCAGAGGTTTCTTAGGACATTTGAATTACATTTCCCGTTTCATTTCTCATTTGACTGCTACTCGTGAGCCAATCTTCAAACTACTGAAGAAAGATCAAGTAGTAAAGTGGAATGACGATTGTCAAATATCCTTTGATAAGATTAAGGAGTACCTATAAGAACCTCCGATTTTGACGCCACTAGTTGAAGGAAGACCTTTAATCATGTACCTAACAGTCCTAGAGAACTCAATGAGGTGTGTACTTGGGCATCATGACGAGTCTGGTCGAAAAGAGCATGCACTATACTACCTTAGCAAAAATTTTACTGACTGTGAAACGATATATTCACTTCTCGAGAAAACTTGATGCGCTTTGGCATGGGCTGCTCGTCGACTAAGATAATATATGTTGACTCATACTACTTTATTGATCTCTAAAATGGATCCCATCAAGTACATATTCGAGAAGCCAACTCTCTCCGGAAGAATAGCCCGATGGACATTCAGCACACCACTCAAAAAGCCATCAAATTAAGTGTACTAGCAGACCATTTGGCGCATCAAGCTGTAGATGACTATCAGTTTATGAATTTCAAATTCCCGAATGAGAATATTATGCTAGTAACAAATTGTGAAAAACCTGGACCGTATGAAGGACCTGAGCCAGGATCCCAATGGACTATGTTCTTTGATGGAGCTTCTAATGCACTTGGCAACAGAGTCGGTGTTATGATCATCTCCCTCGCAGGTTGCCATACGCCCTTCACCGCCAAACTATGCTTTGACTGAACCAATAATATGGCTGAATACGAAGTGTGCATCATGGGTCTTAGGGCTTCTATTGACATGAGAATTAAGTTCTTAAGCGTGTATAGAGACTCAGCCTTGGTGATCATTCAGGTTAAGGGAGATTAGGATACGAAGGATCCAAATCTCATCCCTTACCGAGAACATGTGCTAACCTTGATCACGTATTTCAAAGAGATTACCTCTGAGCACATACCAAGAGAAGAGAGTCAGTTGGCATACACATTAGCTACCATGTCATCCATGTTCAAGATCAGATGGGACAATGAAGCTCCCAAGATTTCAACTGAAAGATTCGACGAACTAGCGCACTGCTATGAAATTGATACTGATGGAGTAGAGGAAAAACCTTGGTTTCATGAAGTGAAAAGGTACCTTGAGGCTCAAGAATACCATGAAGGGGCATCCATCAATGATAAGAAATTACTACCGAGGTTCTCGGCTAAGTTCTTCTTAAGAAATGGAATTATATACAAGCGCAATCATGATTCGACTCTGCTTCATTATATGGATAAGAAAGAAGCAGCGTGGTTATCTTCTGGATCAGATTAAATCAACAATAGATTTATCCTGATACTTCTTCCAGTTGAAGACGGTCGTAGACATTTTCTGGCTCATATTAAATCAACCATAGATTTATTCTGATATTTCTCCCAGTTAAAGTCAGGATAACATTTTCCGGCTCAGTTTAAATTATAGATTTATTCTGATACTTCTTCCATTCGATGTCAGGAATAAACATCCTCTGGCTCAGATCAAATCGAAAAAAGATTTATTCTGATACTTCTTCCAACATACCTTTTTCTGGCTCAGATTAAATTGACCTAAGATTTATTCTGATTCTTCTTCAAGTTAAAGATAATAAGACCTCTTCTGGCTCAGAATAAATCAACCAAAGTTTATTCTGGTACTTCTTCCAGTTGAAGTCGGATATAAACATCTTCTGGCTCAGATTAAATCGACCAACGATTTATTCTGATACTTCTTCCAGTTAAAGTCAAACATATACATCTTCTGGATCAGATAATTCAATCATAGATCTATTCTGATACATCTCCCAGTTGAAATCAATCGTAAAAATCTTCTGGCTCAGTATAAATCAAGTGTGTATTTATTCTGATACTTCTTCCAGCAGATATTTTCTGGCTCAGTTTAGATCAAGCTAGATTTATTCTGATACTTCTTCCAGATAAAAACGAACACAAGTATCTTCTGGCTCAGATTAAATCAAGCATAGATTTATTTTTTTACTTTTCCCAGTTGAAGACATTTTCTGGCTCAGATTAAATCAACCATAAATTTATTCTAATATTTCTCCTAGTTAAAGTCAAGGCAACATTTTCTAGCTCAGTTTAAATCGACCGTAGGTTTATTTTGATACTTCCTCCAGATAAAGAATAGCATGGATATATTTTGGCTCAATTTAAATTAAGCATAGATTTATACTGATACTTCTTCCAGATAAAGACAAGCATATACCTCTTCTAGCTCAGTTTAAATCAAGCGTAGATTTATTCTGATACTTCTTCCAGTTGAAGTCAGCAATTACTTTGGATGACATCTATAAGCCCATCTCTGATGACTCTCCGCCAACTCTCTAAATGGCATCTATAATCCCATTCCCGGCATAATCAACCAACAACAACAATTCTTGCACAGACGAGTGCAAATTTTTGGGCACTTAAGTGTTCAATCATCTTCTACCTTCAGGTTACGAATGACGGACATGCCAATCTAACTCTTCAGGTTTAAGAAGATTGAATAGGAGCAGCTGTTGTACCTCAAAATTTTCCCTCCCATTTTATTTAAGGCATTCTTTTAAGGCTTCTCAAATACTCAATAATCTCAAGGGATGACCAGTCAAATGCTCCTCCTAAGCCAAAGGTCTACAACTAGGGTTTTGAGTTTCTTAAAGAAATTTGGGTTACAAAGGTCTCAAATGATTTCCATGGTTAATAATAGGTCCTAAATAAGGTTCGTGTCAAGTTTCAAGTCTTGCATCACAAGTTTGCTCAGTCAATAGCCCAGATGATTGAAAATCAACTGTATTGGGTAAAAAGTCAACTATGGTCAACATACAGTCAAACTTCAAGATTTTTGGCCAACATAAAATTTTTGAAGTTATATTCATCATTTGATCAAGGGTTAATCATGATTCCACAAGTAAAGATCTCAAATCATCAAAAGCCAAGAATTGTCAAACTAGGGTTTCCGTAAGAGAAGTCAACTGAACTTTGACCAAGCATAACTTTCACATGCTTCATCAAATTTTCCCCAACCAAAGCCCATTTTGAAGAAAATTCAATTCTCTAAAACTTTGTTTTTATGCTCAAGTCCAAAAAATGCTTCATTTGAAAGGTATGAGCTAATACATTATATGTCATTTTCAAAAGTCAACAAAAGACACTTTTTGTCAAGGCAACTTACATCAAGATAATGTCTCCAAATGAAAAAATGATCAAAATAGAAAGTGTAGAGGACATACGGATACTTTCAAAAATTCAAATATCACCTTCAAAAGATGAAAATTGAGCAAGTTATGAGTTACACAAGTTGGGAAATTTTGAAGGAATTCATGAAATGCAAAATGAGCAAACTTGATATTTTGAACTAGTGGGCCTAATTTTTGATGCTCAAACATGTTCATAAGATGTTAGAGGACCTCTAAATAAATTCCAATATTTTTCATGATTTTATTTCTTTTATTTGAATTTTTTATTAATTTAAAAACAAATAAAATCAAATAAATATAAAATATTGGTATAAAGGCTCAGGCCTTTTGATTTCAGTCCATTTTAGGCCCATACAAACTCAAGACAACCTATAGAACTCATGCAAGCTCAAGATGGCAAGGAATCATGCAAAATGGCAAGTTTTCGAATTGTTTGATTTTGGCTTTATTATGGCTTCATGGCTTTGATCTCTTGCCATATATGCTAGCTCAAATCATTCCTCTATATAATGCAAGCCAAGGCAGGAGCAAAAGACACGATAATCACCGTCTAAGAAAACCACTCAAATTATCCAAAATTTCAAAGTTTAGGGTTAACATCCATCTTGTTCCTCAGCAATCCTCAAGCTGATTTAAGCACCCCATCATACTCCTGAATTTGCCAGGAGTCGGAATCAACTGCCAGCCTTCACAAATCAACCCTAAAAGCTTCCCTCACATCAAATCTGATTGGTAAGTTAGTAGGTTTTATTTTCTCAAGATTTTCATAGTTTAAATCCTTAACATGTTTGTTTCATTCATATGCATTTTCTAAAGTTCTATAACATTTTACATGTAAGAATGGATGCAGAAATAACATCATGCCATAGTTAGGGCAATGAGCTTCTTAAGCTTCAGATTTGACATTACAAGGACTTTCAGCCTATATGGATCCCATATTCGGATTCAGGGGGAAATTTTAAGGGGGATAGGGTACTTTGGCTCATTCAAATAATAGTGTCCCACTTGAGCGTGCACATTTTTCTTATCTGGCATTAGCGTGTGTTTTGTATTATATTTATTTTGTTTAATTCATATACCGGATGAACACGCCACCCTAGTGACAACACACTTGCACCTAAGTCTCTCATACGACTGGTCCTGGGTTCGAGCCAGGCATGAGACATTTTATTTTTCCATGTTTCACATTTCAGATCCAGTGCCATCAGGTCCAATATGCGTATGATACACCTCATCTTCAGACCATTAGATCTCAACTGATCTTGATCCATTGGTTGCAAGTTAGCACCCCATGATGCACCTCCTGAAGGACACCATAGAGGATCACGCAGCGCAACCTGGGCCTCTTTGGCATGGGCCTAACAAATTTTGAAGCACACACCCCCTCAATTTCTTTTTGCTACACATGCTCGCTTTATTTTTATTTTGCTTTATTTATTTGTTTTTCTCTTTTGATTAATTTCTTTTTTTTATTAAAATCAAAAAATCATAAAAATATTAGATTTATGTTTTTTATTAATTAATTTAATTTTTGTTAATTTTAATTAATATAACTTAATCATTTTGAGTTTATTTTATTAATTAAAAATTAATTAGAATTAGGTTTAATAATTATTTCACATTCCAAACATTTTTCCTAAATAAAAACATCAAAAATATTTTTGAACATTTAGAAATTTCTTTTGTAGGGTTTTTCACATCTTTCTCTTTTCCATCTCCGCGCGCTCGTTTATTCTTTCACATTATTATTTTCATGAATAATTGTAACTGCTCAAAGGAATGTAATAGTTAAATTTAGGGTTTCTTTACCTTTTCCCCCCTTTTGAGGTTTTGTACTCCCCATCCCCGAAGCACTGTAATAGCATAGATTTAAATTTTCCACATTTTTACTTTCCGCTACTGTATGAATGCTTGTATGTATTTAACTCCTAGCTTAATAGGATTGCATGGTAAGACTTAAAATAAAATGTTAGAAAACCTAACATCCAAGATAAAAATAACTGAAACATAACACACTTCACACACGCGCACCTCTAAGGTACCCCAACTTGTTGCCTTCGGAAAACAACAGTCACGTCTCTCGAACATAGGATGTTTTAGCGAAGATCCTTTGGTTAAAAGATCGTAGTCCTTCGATGACCCTTCGATGCTGCCTCAGTAAACGATCTTAGTACCTTAGGATAATTTCCAAAGTATCCTACGAGTTGTTTTCGTGACTGAATGATGACCCGCGTCTGTCCCTCAAAACATCCGATGATAGGGCTACCTACCAACTGATGGTAGGATAGCACTATCTAAAGTAAAAAATGAAAAGAACGTAGACGTTTTGAGTAGGTAGATAGCTTATAGTTGCTTGCTCACAAAACAAAAAAATTTCTCACACATACACTCTCTTTCCTAAATATTTTCAAAGACAAAACACTTTGTATGCATTCTCAACGATACGAGAATAATTACAAAGTTCGCTGCACTAAGGCATGTTTTCAAAATATTTTCAAATTAAACTTACACAAAAACGCATTTTCAAAGTGAGCTAGCAACTAAGAGCCCGTAGATAACTACAGATGAAAATGGTGCTAACACCTTCCCTTTTCATAACCTACCCCCTTACTCAGAAAAATTCTCGAAAGGTCTTTCCTGTTCTTTTCACCCTTTCCTTTATTGGATAAAAGAAAAGTCGTTGGCGACTCTTGCTATCCATAACAATTGCAATAAAACGCAAAACCCAAAAGTCAGTTCTCACACCGTATTACAACTTCCGTTAGCTAAAGCATTTCTCTTGTTTCCCCTATCCCCGAGTCAGTATACCTCGATTGTGTGATTTTGCCAAAGAACTTGTTTGCTTATTTGTTTGTTATACCATGATCCCCTTAGGGTCGCTCGATTAGAGTAGCTTTCAAGCTAGACATTAGGATAGATATCCATGCATGCTAATGTAGGATATATGTTTCCCTTTTCATCCTCAACCTTAGGATCAATCATTGTATGATAACATTAGGGATAGAACTAGATAGTCTCCCTTAAATGTTTTCTTTCTTTTGCATCCTTGCATTAAGACTAAAACTTTTTTTCTTGAAAAATTCATAAAACATCTAACAACTTTTAAAATCCTTCTTTAAGGTAAAAGATATCAACCAATACAAACTTTTTCCGCCTTCGAGCATTTCTTTGGAACTTTCAAACTGGATGTGTTACTTTCCCTCTCTATGGAATACGATGCGTAATTCCCCAAAGGCTGGGTTGCACTATGTCTACTTGCTACGAGTTGTGATTTTAGCATTGTTTTCCTACGGGCACTCAGGTATCCTTGAAGCTAGCTCCTTGAGTTGTGGAGGAATTCTTACAAGGTTGACTTGGATAGTTTTCCTGCGAAGTGAATCCATATCCTACAAAATAAGAACAAAGATGAATTTCCAAAATCCTTTAAATGGTTAGTGGATGCATATGATGCTCATGATGTCCATGATGTTATGCACAAGTATATATGTACAAGCAAATCAAGCAAATTCTTAGTTTAGGCTTGCATGGGGTCTTATAGGTAAGTACCCTCTTGAAGTTTAGTTGGCTCAACCTGTCATAGTAATAGTAACCGAGTTCTAAGGAGCTCAATATCACTGGATTGTTTCCTTGTTCGTTGTTTCAGTTTAAGCCTCTTTACTGGCGACCGAAATATCCCAAGAAACCAACCCTCAATGAGTGTAGTATCGAGTATCTACCAACTTCGGACTGCACCAAAGCCGGTCATCTCACTACATCCTAAAAGGCCAAGTTGATCAAGTAAAGGGTTCTAAAAGTTCATTAGTGCTTCATGACATCACTCAGCGGCCCCGTATTCTCTTTGATTGACTCAAAGGCTACCAGTACCCACAAATATGTCACACTAACATAGCTATTGCTTAGACCTTGTCGGTATACCCCGCACAGTTTCCACAATGTATTGCTATTTACCTATAATGTTTCCCAAATCTGGGTGGAGGATTCAAACCCAAACAAAGAACCAAGATGTAAAGCAAACAAATCAAACAATTGTAAGCAAATAAATATGATCTAAACCCTAAGGTAACCCCACTTTTAAAATTATCCCCAGCAGAGTCGCCAGTTCTGTGATACGGCGGGAGAACTGACTTGAAGGTTTTGCGTTTTATCGCAAATGTCGTGGTTAGCAAGAGTCGCCACCGACTTTTCTTTTATCCAAAAGGAAAGGTGAAAAAGCACAGAAAATACCTTTGAGATGTTTTCTTGAGTTCGGGGGGTAGATTATGAAAAGGGAAGGTGCTAGCACCCTTTTCATCCATGGTTTTCCATGGGCTCTTAGTTACTTGCTTAGATCACTTGCTTTGGTTTGTTTGAAATGGTGCTTGGTGTGGTTTTGAAAGTATTTTGAAAAGAGGCCATTCGTTTAGGCAATCTTTGTAATGATTCTCGTTTGTAAGAATGTATACAAAGATGTTTATCTTTTGAAAATGTTTTCAATTGTTTGTAAGATGTTTTGAAATGTGTGTGTTTGTTTTGAAAAATAGCAAGGATTGTTTGGAATGGAGCAAGTAACTTAGAAGCTATCTACCTACTCAAATGTTTTTCTTGTGCATTTTCTATTCCTTTGACATTGTTGACTTACCATTGATTTGGTAAGAAACCTTATCTTTGGATGTAAACGGGACGGGCGTGGGTCATCGTATAACCATGATAGCAATGTTGCCAAGTATCTTAGCATTTTTTAGGGACCAAGATCATTTTGTTTAGGCAACTTTTGAATAGAGTCATCGAGGGGATATGATCTTATACTTATTTTGTTTTGCCAAGATACTTCGCATGCGTAACATGGCCATTTTATTTTAGGCAACCAAGTGGGAGAAACCCTAAGGGTGCTTGCGTGCAAAGTGTATCATTTTTATGCTTTTGATTTTGTCTTGTATTTAGGGTTTTCTATTTGATTTGTTTTGTTCTTGTCATGCAAACCCTAATTACTAATCATGGCATATAAAGCGATAAATTGCGTAGTGTAAATATACTAAGCTATTAGAAAAATTTTTATGGGAGGGGGGAATAAAAATTTGAATGGGGATTTGCACAAATATAAAGCTAAATATATTATTACAACCAACTCGAATATGCACGAATTAAATAAATATAATACAAATATTTAAAATGCAATGCAATATGTATGTAAAAGAAAAGATTTTTTTATGTCTTGGTTTTGTATGAAAAATAATTAATTTAAACCTAAAAATATAAGGAAAAAATATATTAATTCTTTTTGAAAGGGGTTAAACCCTAGTTTTTATTCAAAAGAAAATAATGTTCTATATCATTACTTTGTACATTTTTTGTATATAAAAAATAAAAAATAATATTGTATATGAATATTAAAAATTAAATATGTATAAAAATTGGTATTTGTAAGTATAAAATGTATAATAAAAATATTAAGCATTTTTAATTATATTTATAAGTTATTTAAGAAAATGAATTCTATTCTATCAAAGTAAATTAATTTTTTATGTGAGAAATAATAAAAAAAAATAAAAGTGTGAAAATAAATAAATCATTTTTTAGAATTTTTTATCATTCAGAAAAATAAACAAAAGTATTAAATATAAAAATATGAAAAAAAATATAAAAATATAAAGTAGTTAGCCAGGGGGGTGCAATAGCATGTCAGGGGGGGGGGGGGGTGTTTAGCAAAAACAAAAAGGCCAAGCAGCAACAAAAAGCCCAATGACTTCATCCCTGTCCTTCATTCATCTTCTTTGCGCCATTCCAGTTCAAACCTGTATCTTCCTCATGCTTGCATAAAAATGAAAACTAATAACATGAAAAATGTGGCATTTGAGCTCACAATTCCAACCATATAAATTATGTAACCTAACTATCAAAGATTAAAGAGAATTTTGGAATCCCTAAATCGTGACCTAATTTTTTCAGAGATTTCAAGCTTCAAATTCTCTTAGCACAAGTAATATAAATGCAAAGTAATGATATGTACAACTTCGTTATGATGAGAACTACATTTTTTCTTCACAAATCGTGGCTTGAGGTTGCCTGTATAAAGAGATAGAGTTTAAGAAAATACCTCCTTCAGCTGGAATCGTGTATGGCAATGTAGGGACTTTAATGGAGGTCTGATGATTGCTTGAGCTTCCTTGAGCTTCCCTGAATCTATTCCAACCCTTATCTTGCTCTGAGGATGGCTGGAACTCCCTGACCAAGTCCAACTGCAAGCTTCCAAGTTGAAAATGGAAGATGGTGAAACTGAGGTTACAAAACCAGGGTGATGTCTTGGATTGACTAGGTATCAAGTGTATAAGATGTTTGAATCATTTAAACACAAAACGCATGAGCCAAATGAGAGTTGGCTGAGCTTTTGCAGAAACTGTATGCTTAGGCAGATTTTTGGTGTTTTTCTGTTTGAGAGAGTTCTAGGTTCAAGCCAAGCATGTAATCTCTTGTATAATGTTTGCATATTAGTATAGAAGTGATACAAAGTCAGCTCTCCACTAGCTGTGCAAGCCTTAGCCCTTTTGCAACTTTTCTTGTACTTGAAGTAAAGTTGACAAGAGCAATCCCACATGCTTGCACCAGCTTGCTTTAGGGTTGATATAAGTTTGTAACAATTGCTTGAGACTTGTATAGTTTTCTTGTATCAATGGGAAAGGTCCAATGCTCCAAGTTGACAAAGTTGCAAAAGTGCATCTTTATGAAAATGGCAATGAAGCTTTTTTTGCCCAAAATGGAAATACAACTTGTGTAAAGTTTCAAAAGCAAGGATAAAGGCTTTGTCAAATGAGTGTGCATTTAATTAAGGAGTGTATAGAAAGCTTAGGACCTGTAAAGCAATAGATAACCAGCATAGGTTTGGTTTGCAACTTGATTCTATGTGAAAATGGCTTGAACAAAAAGTGAGAAAATGCCAACTTCCTCTCTTCGATTCTCCCTACTAAAAAAGTATCTTGGAGAGTTCTTGGACATTTTGGAAAGTTTGCAATGTGCTCTATAATATATATTTGAAATGCATTTTGAGATACCTCTTGGAACTAGGTGAAAAGTTGCCATGAAGTTGGGTCTAAAACCTGCCTAAATTAGGGCAAAATTTCACTAAGTTAAGAAGTTCATGACCATGTATTCACAAATTTATAACTTGATATGCAAGCATATTTAGGGAAATGTTTGTGAATCAAAGTTGTAGATTTCATGGAGGACTACAACTTTCATGTTGGGGACTTTTCTTGAATCAAAATGTATCATGGTGAAAAAGTGGTGAAAAGTTGAGAAAAAATAAGAAAAGTTTTATACTTCGAAAAATTCTAAGTTATGAAAATTTTCAAATTAAAACCCTAATTTTTAAATTTGGTTTTCTTGGTAAAAAAGTTTCATATTTTGACATATATTGATGAATTATGACTCTTGGTACTTGATTTTGACCAAAAAGTCAAAGTTTGACTTTTCAGTATACAGTTGACTTTTGATCAGTTGACTGCAAACTTCATCTGTCAATCCAATGGACTTGAGATGCTTTGAACCATGTAATTAGGTCAAGATGATGCCACTTAATCCTTGAAATCATGTTTTAACTCAATTGGTCATTGGCTAGGTTAAAAATCAGAAATTGCCCTTTCTCAATCAAAACCTAATTTTGACCATTTTGCCCTTTTGATGATTTGATCAAATTTCTTGAGGAGTTGTGATCCAAACTTGATAAAATGGTACATATGAGTCTAAAATGTTTATGTGGATAAAAAATTATGAAGTTTGACTGTAAATTGGCCATGGTTGACTTTTTCCCCAATACAACTGATTTTTAGGTCAACTGTCCAATTGATTGATAAAAAATGTGGTTTAAGGCTTGAAACTTAACATGAGCAATCTTAGGGGTCCAAAATGATGTATGAAAGTCACATGAAGCATTGGTGGTCCAAAAATCATTGTGCAAACTCAAACCCTAATTTTGGGTTATCAGTGCAAGATGAGATGTCTTGAGCTAACCAAACCCTAATCTTGTCTTGAGTCCAAGAAGTCTTGTGGGAAAAGTCTTGATAAATGAGAGGGCAAATTTTGGGGTACAACAAGGCCTGCTGATATTTCAGGGCCTACATCCTTTCGTTTCCTCTGTAGAATTTCCTATTAAGAGTGGTTGGATGCAAGATATCATGCCACCGGTAAATTCAAATTGAAATCTTACTTCCATAATAGGTGTGATACGGTGGCAGAACCAACTGTTTTTAGTTACTACTGGTTTTGCGTTTTTTGTTTGCAAATGTACAGTAAACAAGAGTCGCCACCGTCTTTTATTTCACCCAACAGAGGAAAAGGGAAAAAGAACAGTAAAAACCTTTTTCGAGATGTTTCTGAGTACGGGGGGGTAGATTATAGAAACGGAAGGTGTTAGCGCCCTTTCTATCCATGGTTTTCCATGGGCTCTTAGGTACTTGCTCATTTTTAAATTGCTTTTGTGTGTGTTTTGAAAAGCTTTGAAAATTGCCTTAGTGTGGTGTTTCACTTTATGGTAACCTTTGTATCAGTCCTCAAGGGTGTGATAAAGTGTTTTTGAAAAGTTTGTTTGAAGTGTATGGTGTGAAAGATTTATTTTGAGCAAGTATTTAAGAGTTTCTACCTACTCGAAAAAGGCTGTTATTTTTCTTATTTCCTTTAGACAACACTATCCTACTATTAAGGAGTAAGGAGATCCATCATTGGAGTTTGAGGGACAATCGAAAGGGACGATTACTGTCACTTAAGGCAACAGGGCGAGATCTCTTAGCAATTGTCCTAAAACTCTAAGATCACTTTTTTACCGAGGCAACATCGAAAGGGTCATCGAGGGACTAGTGATCTTTCGAATTAGAGGATAACCACTAAAAATTCTCATGTTTCGAGAATAGTGACCGTTTTCCGAAGGCAACCGAAGTGGGGAAAACCCTAGGAGTGAGCATGTGCGAGTGTTTGATTTCAGTTTATTTAATCTTTGCACATTTAGGGTTTTCTACTGTTTTAAATTATTGATCTTTTGCATACAATCCTATTATCAATCATCTGACAGTTTATAATTGCGGAAAGTAAAAATGCGAGAAGTTTAAACCTAGCTATTACAAGGCTTTGGGGAGGGGGATTACATAATAAGAAAACTTGGGGAAAATAGTAAATGAAAATAGTAATAAACCTAAGTTAAAAGCTATTACAAACTTAGAGCAATTACGTTAATTGGAAAAATAAATAAATGAATGCGCGCGGGAATAAATTAAATGAGGAATTAAAGTTAAATTCAAAGACATTTAATTAGTGAATAAAGAAAAAAATATTTTTTTGGATTTTTTAAGAAAGTAATTAATTTTGCAAATTAACCCAATTTCTAATTAATTTTAATTATGAAAAATGAATTTAAATGATCCTAATTAACCTAATTAATTAAGGAAATTAACTATTTTAAGAAAAAAACTAATTCTAATGTTTTTGTGATTTTTTTGATTTAATTAAAAAAAACATGATTTTTGTAAAATAATTAAAACCAATAATTAAATAAAAAATTAAAAAGAAATAAAATGGGCATGATATGAGAAGTAATTGTGGGGGGTGTATGGATGAAATTCTCAAGGCCTAGAATAGTTGGCCCAAGGCTGGCGTTTAATCCAGTGGGGACCACCCTTGGAGGGTCTACCATACGCTGTTTTGCTAGACGCTTGGATCTGGGCCACATGATGATCTAAGGGCTGGATCTGTGGGCGCATGGTGGATGCTTGGCTTAGGAGATGCGTTGGATCTGTAAGAAGAAAATCAGAAAATAGAAAATGTCTGGACCTGGGATCAAACCTAGGTCCTTCACTTCACACGCCTTGCTCTTTGCCATCTGTGCTAGTTAGTCATTCGTTTATATAATTAAACAAAAATAAAATAAGGGAAAAAGAGCGCTATGCCCAGAAAAACGCGCGTGGATTCAAATCGTCCAACCAGGCTTGGACACACCATCAACTTCCTTACTGGGACTATTGTTTTAGAAAGGACTTTTACCTATAGTCCAATTCATCACTATAGGCTATAATGACGGTTCTTGATTGTAGCTATAAACCTGTAAAACTCTAAAATACCATTCAAGAAGAATAATTTCCATCCCAAGGCATGGATCGACTGCAAATCAACCCCTGAACACGAAGAGGCCCTTAATTTGGCCCAATTTAGCCTGTGTACATAATTCCTAATTTGGGACCTCAAAACCCTAGCAATGGAATATCACACATCCTGCATCTAATCATGAATTCAACTATACAAAAATTTTATACTCACTCATGTGAACAATAATACGTGGTCAAAAAAATTTTATGGTACATGAATTGATGAATTCAAATTTGAGAAAATGGAAGCAAACCGTGGGTATGGATGGTACGATTCTGGGTGCTTTGATGCTGGAAAATGATTAGAATAGTCTCTGGGAGTACCAAGGAATGTATTGCGATCTTCAAATCCCCTTGAGGAGGGCTGCAATATGGAATCCTAGTTGAGTTTTTTCTCGAATTTTTGGAAGATTGATATGAGTTCTCTTGGCTGCAAAACCCTCAAATTTTCGTCCCTTATGACTTATGAATGTTGTGTTTAGTAATGGATTGAATTGGGGTAATAGAATTGGAAAGAATCAAAGATATAATGGTCTTGAATTTTGATTCCAATCTTTCCAAATTTGAAGATTTTCTCTTGTTTTGGAGCTTGCACGATTTTGTCTTGGCTATAGACAACTTGCATGATCTATAATTCAATGCAAAACAAATCTCATTCCATTGATTATATTTATTTTGATTTAATTTGAATTTTAAATAAATAAAATCAAAATAAATTAAATAAATAAGTGAATAAGTCATGGAGGGTACCATAGGTCGTGGACCATGCTAGGACTGAGATTCAATCTTGAAAAGATGGGCCCATGTGGAAAAAATGCAATTTTGAGCATTGTTGACTTTGGGTAAATTTCCAAAAATAGCCAACTTTGACAATGCATATCTCTCTCAATTTTGATCCTAAGAGGGTGTTCTTGGACTTTTTATAAATATTAGGATGTCCTCTAAACAACCCTTTTGGTTTCATCTCAGTTGGATCTTCCATGTCCATGTAAGGAGCTTTGACCCAAAAGGTGTTTTTATTGACTTTTGAAAGGGACCTATAATGTCTGAATATGTATCTTTCCATGAGTGCATTTCTTGAACTTGAGGGATGAATATGAATTGTAGGGAATTGGATTCTCTTCAAAATGAGCCTTGGATGAGGAATTTCTGATAAAGTATGAGAAAGTTATGCCTGGTCAAAGTTTGGTTGACTTTTCCTATAGAAACCCTAATTTAGCAACTTTTGAGTTTTGATGAATTAGGAGAATTCCTTGAGGAATCATGATTAACCCTTGATCAAATGATGAATATCACTTAAAATTGTTGATGTTGACCAAAAATCTTGAAGTTTGACTGTATATGGGTCACATTTGACCTTTGACCTAATACAATTGATTTTCAGGCATTTGAGCAGTTGATCGAGCAAACTTCTTGTGCAAGGCATAAAACTTGACATGGATGATATTGAGGACATACTAGGGAAATGGAAACTACTTAGGACTCTTTTAACTCAAAAAATCTTTATGAGGAGTGAAACCCTAGTTTGGGGCTCATTGTCTTAAAGGGAGGATTTGTCTGGTCAATCCTTAGTCAACTTGAGCAATTTAGGACCTCTAGGAGTATGTTTTGAATAAAATGAGAGGGAAAATTTTGGGGTACAACAACAGGGTTGGAATATTTTGAAGAATCCTTTTTGAGAAATAATATCCCTAGGAAGTTTCCTTTATTTGTCTTCATGAAATGATCATTGAATCCCAAAAGACCGAACTCAATCCTTTGTCCTCCACGAGGCCTATAACTTTTTGACCTGCAGGAAGTTGCACATCCCCTGTGATGTCGTGGAATGATTTTGTTTCTCCCTAATGAGGTCTTTGAGTTTGAAATATTCGTCCTGCAGGTTGGCGTTGGTGAAACCTCTTCAGAATCCTCCGTACTTTCCCAATGAGCCGCCTTGTTTCTCAATGAAATTTTCTTCTTTAGATGTGGATGGCTTTGAAAATCCTGATAGAGATTTGTGATTCCCCTATGAAGCCTGTGGGTTGTTTCTGCTGATAGGTAGATCTCTCTGATGCCCTATTTTGGCCAAAGGCCGAAGTCTGTTTTATTCCTAATATGGACTCGTTGGTAGGATCAGCCGCCGTGTTGGTAGATTGTTATATCCAGAAAGCCAGAAATTTGAATTCATGCTGAAGTGGATGTTTATTCCCAGCAACAGTGAATGGTAGTCTCCTTGTAAATCCAGTGGTTACTAGTACCTCAACGGTGTTCGCCTAATAGAGCCTCAGTGACCTAATTTTGTCTTTTAGTTTTTGTTGTTTCCCTATGAAACATTTAAACAAGCATCACCACATTGCATCCTCAAACGTGTAGTATTCCCATTTTCTTTGGGGATATTACTCCATAAGGAAAATAAATTCAAACATGCATTAAGGAATAAGCCTATTATGTTTACCCGTGGCAACCACAATTGTTATGCGCTCAGATTTGAGTCATCTCCATAGCAAGCTTAGGGTGATCTTATTATGTTTCCCTAGTGGAGTCTGTTTTTATTTACCGCTAGTCGGGTCTTTGGTGCTTTCAATTTCCCCAGTGAGTCATGGTTTTCTTTGCCTCTGCAAGCCCTTGGTTATTTTTACCCGTGTTTGCCTTGCCTTTTGAGAGAAACTAAGAGTCATTGTGTAACCTCTCTTATTTCTTGAGTATTTGAGTATCTATGCTTGGTGTGTGGTATTTCAGATAATTTTCACTCTTGAATAATTACACCCCGCTTATGGTCTGAGGAATATTTTAGTTCTTGCATATTTTGCAACTTGTCAAAAACCAAACGTGTTTTGGCAAATCTTTGTTAGAGACCCATCAGTTGGTCTCTTTCTCTTGTAGAGTTCACCTTCGATTGGTGCTCTCTAAAGGTCCTACTTAGTCAGTTCCTCGTATTTGGTATTCGTACTTGTCGGGTTAACCTTCTCTGTTAAGAGTCCTTCAGTGTCTCTTCAAAGTCCAGTTGTCTGGCATCCTTGGTTAGGCGAATGCGTCCTTTCTTGTTGGGGCTTTATGCAGTTAGTCTCTTTCTTATGTTTGATACCAGTTCCGAACATTTGCTTCTTGTTGCCCAAATTTGTTTTTGTGTGTCTAACCCTGACCATACATGCATATCTTTATCCCCTGTCGAGTCGTTACTCGCGTATCTTTTTCAGAATACAGTGTTCTGGTATTTTGAGGAGTCTAATTGTTACTAGTCCTCCCTTGTTGAGTCATTACTTATTTTCCTTGTTGCTGTTAGCTTCGCCATAGCGCAACATTGTGGGTTGGTAGATACCATTCCTACCAAGGTCCAGTTTGCTACTTGTCACTTGATCTTTGAATGCAGCATTCTGGAATTCATTTCATATTGGTTGAGTCTAGTCTTTACTAGGTTCTATTGAGGCAGATTGATTTTTCTCGTTTCATCTCTGTAATTTTCTTGGTTAGGGCCAGTCATTACTGCTTCTTTCAGGTTCGAGATTATCAGGTGTTCGCCTTGTTTTGAGGATCCAATTGTTATTGGTATCCTAAGGACTACTCATAGAGGTCTAGTTGTTACTAGTCCCTTTTTAAGCAGGATTCTTTACTCTTGATTTTGGTTTGTGATCCGGTATGGCACATTCTTTGAAGTATTCCTAAGGTCAAATCGTTACTCGTACCTTCTCTTGGTCCCCCATCGTTGTGATTAGCATGCCAATGGGTTTTTGTTTAGACATGCACTATTCCAGTTGGATCGAGACCAGTTGTTATTGGTATTTTGAGGAGTCTGGTCGTTATCAGTCTTCCCTTGTAATGTCGTTTTTATTTCTCAGAGTGCAGCATTCTGATATTCTGTGAAGTCTAATTGTTATTAGCATCTTTTGATCCTTACCCCTTTTTCGGGATGCAGTGTTCTAGAATTATGTAAAGTCTAGTTGTTACTAGTATCTTTCGGTCTTTACCATTTTTCTCAGAATGCAGCATTATGGCGTTCTATGAAGTCTAGTTGTTACTAGCACCGTTTAACAGTCACTTTTATTTCTCAGGATGCAGTGTTCTGGAATCCTGTGGATTAGAGTCGTTACTCGTGTACTTTGTCCCAGAATGAAGCGTTCTGGCATTCTGAGAAGTCTAGTCATTACTAGCATTTTTGGATCAAGTTCCACGGTCTTTGATTTCTATCTCCTATCTAAAAACTTGTTTCTTTGGTTCAGGGCCAAGCGGCCATCAAAATTATACCCTGTGTTAATATGCATCATCGTCTTAATTCAGAGTGAAAATTTTTGAGTTCATTTTTGTATTCAATCTCCTTCCACCTTATCACTTGAAAGGCTGTCGTGACCAATCTCGCTTCAGGTTTAAGAAGTTTGAATAGGGGCAACTGTTGTACCCCAAAATTTACCCTCCTCATTTGGACTTTAATTTAGGCTTATATTGCATCATCATATGCATACATATCATGGGTTCTATGATTATGGGATCATGGTATTTCAGATGAGCCTCGATAAATTACAAGAAACGTTTATTTCGTTAATAATGTGCTCAGGATTTTTTTATGCTAAAAATTGGTCCGTAACAGTTCGAGTATTCGAAAATTCACAGGGCCAATTCGGTTCATTATATTCAAGTGTTCTTTCGCCAAGATATCACTGTGGGTATATACTCAAATTAATGTGTGGCCAGAGAGCCAATTCTTTGAAGAAGAGCTCCGAATGTGCGAGTTGTTTCGAAGAAATACAGTGGAAAAGTATGTTGAAAGTGCAGTTTTTGGACACTAAAAAATTCATAACTCAAAGCCCGCGGCTCATTTTGAACTTGTTCTGGTGGCCAAAGATCCTTTGTGATGTCCTCTACATTTCATCTCTCACGACCATAAGCTAATTTTTCCCAGAAGGTCTCCAAAGTGGGGGATTTATCAAATGTTGTGGCAAATGTTTATCTGCATCACATTTAAAAAATCACAACTTGGTCAATTTTCATCATATCGAGCTGACTCCGGTAGTGTTGATTCACAAATATAGTCTACTTCAGCTTATATTCAGATGCTAAAAGAAAACGGTAACCCGAAGTTTCTCGTTTTTGGTCCAAATCGCGTGCAACATATTGAAAATTCTGAACCGAGAATAATTTTCATCTGAGGTGAAACTTCATAAATTCATAACTTTCTCAACGCTTATCTGATTGAGTCCATCTTCGGGCATGAGGTAATTCACGACATGGGCTACATTTCATCTTCACGGTTCAACTTCAGAAATTGCACCTAGGTTCTCGCGAGTTTTCCCGGAACGTGTCGCACTTAAGTGACTCAAAAATATGCATTATTAGTTTGTTGTTATTTGAGGTCCATTGGTCAAATCCCTTCACATAATGTCATACTATATATTCTTATTCACTCTAACTTCTAGAGGAAGCTCTCATAATTGATAAAATCTCACAAACACTCTAAAGATTTCTACAATTCTCTCAAGGATCAAATCAAAGTTCTTCAAATTTTTTCATCAAGAACACAACAACAATTGCATTAAGATCCAAAAGTCAAGATCAAGAGAAATTCTTCTACGATTGTTGATCCATTCATTGCAATATCTATATCTAAGTTTCCTCTTCACTTCTATCGGTGAGTTTTATTAAATTAAGCACTTCTTAAAATAAGTGATTATTTGAGAAACACTTTTTGATCAAGCATGAAATGAATCTAGGTTGAATTTTGAATTGAGAATACAGATCTAAGCCTAGAATTATGAATTGATTTGATAATCATGTGTAAATCTGGAATTGGATAGTTGAATTAAGTGCTTTTTAAATTAAGTTGATTTACATGAAAGTGCTTAATTATTGAAACAAATTGATGATGTTGCATGAAGCTTAATTATTAATACTTAATTCATCATGAATAGTATGAATATGGACTTTGAACTATGCAAAATCATGTGTTTTATATGAGAAGATCTTGTGTTTGATCAATTGCCTAAACCATTGGAAATACTCAAAAAATCTGTTAAAACTGCCTCTGACACGAGGATAACCAGTCACCCGGATATGACAACCAATTACCATTCGTTTTTGCTTACAAAATCTTCAAAACTATCTCGAGGTAACCGGGTCACCCAGTTGTGATAATCGGTTACCCCAAGTCAGTAGCGTTTTCCAAAATTTGCAAAGTTTTGGTAACCGGTCACCCCATATATGGTAACCGGTTACCCCAAGTCAGTAACCAATTTCCATCTTTTGGTAACCGATTACCCAGTTATGGTAACCGACTATCCAGGCAGAAATGTTGATTTTTGCTTTGTTTTTATTGCATGTTTGTGACATTACCTTGTTACTTCTAATTCCTTTTGTGAATTCTTTGCAAGGTACATTGTTAGGCCTTCAACCTTTAATTAGACGTATGATTATTGGTTGAAAGGACACCTTATACGATCACTTGTTAAGTGAAATTTTGCGTATCATATGCAAATGATGTTCGTTCTCGCATAGATCCTGTTTTCGTGCAGGTACTCGAGGATCACACGGATGTGTCCGCTATACATTCCTTCGTGCGATTGTTATTTTTGTATATTGTATGGATTGTAATTCATGCAGGTACTTTGTAAACGGTACGGGATGTTCGATACATATTCTGTTCCATGTGCTCACGTTTGTTGTGCACTGTGCTATCATATTTGTGTTTGGATTGATATCTGGTGCAGGTGTATTTTGATACTCGGGTGTGTTCACTACTGTAATACGGTGGGAGAACTGACTTGGGTGTTTTGAGTTTTATCGCAATTGTTGCGGATAGCAAGAGTTTCCAATGACTTTTATTTTATCCAATAAAGGAAAGGGTGAAAAGAACAGGAAATATCTTTTGAGAATTTTCTTGAGTTCGGGGGGTAGGTTATGAAAAGGGAAGGTGTTAGCACACTTTTCATCCGTAGTTATCTACGGGCTCTTAGTTGCTAGCTCACTTTGAAATGCTTTGTTTGTGATAGTTTGAAAGTATTTTTGAAAAGTGCCTTCGTTTAGGGAAGCTTTATAATGATTCTCGTCTCTATAAGAATGCATACAGAGTGTTGACTTTTGAAAATATTTCATTTGAAAGTGTTGGTGTGTTTGAAAGATGTTTTAAAAAATGGTTTTGAGCAAGCAACTATGAATGTTCTACATACTCAAAAATTCTTCGTTCTTTTCCTTCTCCTTTAGATACTTCTATCTTACCATTGATTGATAAGAAGCCCTATCATTGGATGTAAAGGGATGGGCGTGGGTCATCGTTTAATCATAGAAAGAAACATTGTAGGATACCTTAACAATTTTGTAAAGGTCTAAGATCATTCATGAAGGCAACATTTTTAGGGGTCATCGAAGGACTATGATCTTGTTTTCAAGGATCATTGCTAAAGCATCCCACGTTCGAGGGACATGACTATTTTTATCTTAGGCAACAAGCGAGGTTAACCCTAGAGGTGCAAGTGTGCAAAGTGTTTTATTTTTCATGCATTTTGTATTTGGATTAGGGTTTTCTACTTGATTGATTTTAGTCTTGCCATACAAATCCTAATTACTAGCATTTATATTGAAAGCGATAAATTACAAAAATGTAAAATTCTACGCTATTACATCATTGGGGATAGGGATACAAATTTATAAATGGGGGGATGAAAGCAAATAAACCCTAATTTACAATTGCAACCATATTGAATATTGTTGTACCTCAAAATTTGCCCTCTCATTCTATCAACTTTTCTCATCACAAGGCTCTTTGGACTCAAGATCAAGCTAAGGTTTGCTCTGCTCGAGACATCTCCTTGCATGATGACCTAAATTAGGGTTGGAGTTTGCACAAGGATTTTTGGACATTCAATGCTCAAATTGACTTTCATACTTCATATTGGACACATAAGTTTTTCCATACCAAGTTTCAAGTCTTGAATCAAATGTTTGCCAAGTCAATTGGACAGTTGACCTAGAAATCAGATGTATTGGGGAAAAAGTCAACTGTGGCCAATTTACAGTCAAACCTCATGAATTTTGACCCAAATCAACATTATGAACTCATATGAATCATTTGATTAAGTTTGGACCACAACTCCACAAGAAATTTGATCAGATCACCAAAAGGGCAAAATGGTCATTTTTAGGGTCTTGACTGTACAAAGGCAATTTCTGACTTTTGAACCTAGCCAATGGCAAATTGGGTTCAACCATGGATTAAAGGACACAATGGCATCATCTTGACCTATTCAACAAGTTCAAAAGACCTCAATTGCATTGGATGGACATATGAATTTTTCAGTCAACTGATCAAAATTTGATTGTACACTGAAAAGTCAAACTTTGACTTTTTGGTCAAAACCAAGTGCCAAGGGTCATTTTTCATCAATATGTGTCAAAATATGAAACTTGTTCATCAAGAAACCCAAAATTGCAAATTAGGGTTTAAAGTTGAAAAATTTCATAACTTAGAATTTTTCTAAGTTATGAAATTTTCTTAATTTTTCCTAACTTTGCCCAACATTTTCACCATGATGCATTTGGATTCAAACAAAACTTCAAACATGAAAGTTGTAGTCCTCCACAAATTATACAAATTTTATTCACAAAGTTTTCTCAAAAGAAGCTTGGATCTCAAGTTATGAGTTTTGGAACAAGGGTCCCTAAAACGTTTAACTTAGTGAAATTTTGCCCTAGTTTAGGCAGGATTTTGACCTATCTTCTTGGCCATTTTTCACATAGTTACACTTGGAATCACAAGTTTCATTTCAAAGATGGATTATAGATCATGTTTCAAGCTTTCCAAAGTATCCAAGAACTCCTCAAACACATTTGTGGTTAGGGAGAATCGAAGGCTTGAAGTTGGCAAAAACTCACTTTTCATCCATGGCATATTCATGTTCACACAAGTTGCATTTTCAAGTCAGCATGCCTTACACTAGTTTACAGGCCTCTAAACCACTTCACACTCCATAATTAAATTCAAATCCATCATTCTAAGCTTTTGTTTTGGTCATTTGGACATTGTACACAAAATTAAGCCCTAAGTAGAAAAAGGTAAATTTCCATTTTTGCTTAAATCATGCTTTATGTCAAAACTGATTTCTTGAGCATTGATCCAAATCTTTTACAGCTAATCAAATCCACAAGTTGGAGGGACCAAGGGCAAGATATGCAAGCATAAGGATAGCCTGTACAGGCCTGTTCCAATCACTTCTACATTTTTACTTCAAAAACAAGAAACTTATCCAAAACCTTAGAACTTGAACACCAGCCAAAACAAGCTTATGCAAACAGTTTGAACATATTTCTCATACCCCTTTTAGCGAGAAATACGATTGCTTGAGCCTCTAAACACCCCATAGCCAGAAATCACATTCCCTTGGCAAAACAGGGCAGAACCTGCAACTTGAGTTCTATAGCTCATTTGGCTCGTGCGTTTTGCCCCAAGTTGCTTCAAACACCTTCCATTCAACTCATCCAAGCTATCCCAAACCTCAAACACCAACTGTAACTCCATTTACAGTGTTTTCCATTTTCATTTTGAGTTTGTGCAAGTTGAGTTCTACAGGCTGATTCAAGTACATTCAAGGCAAGCACGCTATTGGAGAAGGTCAAGTGAAGTCCAAGCAAGCTCCCAGACATCTCAAGCCTTGTTGAAAAGCTCTACATTGCCCTACACGAAGTCAACTGAAACAGGTTTTCGTCCACTTCCTATCTCTCTATTTAGGAACATTTAGCTTTAGGTTTGTGAATAAAAATGTAGTTTTCATTGCCATGAAGTTGTACATATGCTCAGTTTTCATTTATATTAAGTGTGCTAAGAGAATTTCATCCATGAACATGCTGAAAAAACTAGGTCAGATTTTAGGGCCAGAGAAATTCTCTCTGGTCTTTGAGAGTTAAGACAAGTTGTTTATATGGTTGGAATCGTCTTGAAATTCTCTACAAGTTTGATGTTATGTGTTTTTGCAATAGAGCTCGTATACAGGATCTGGTAGTTTGTACAGGGAATGCGCACGTTTTTCAAAAGCCAGAGGTTGAAGATGAAGTTTTGGGCTGGGCTTGGCCTGGCTGCTTTTGACACCCACCGTTTTTCTTTTTGCACCCCCTGGCCCAATTTCTTGTACTTTTATATTTTTGAATTTTTATTTTCATTTATGACTTTATTTATTTATTCCCAAATATAAAAAATGCTCAAAAATATTTTCATAATTTTTTCACATTTATTTTGCATTTTATTTTTATAGAAAACTATTTAAATACTTTTATCTTATTTATTAAAACTTAGAAATAATATATAAATCATATTTTTATTTTTGTTCTTTATTTTTATTCACATTAAAAATATTTTTCTAAATATACTTTATTTTGTACATATTTTATTTTATATTATACATATTTAATATAATTAATATATATATATATATATATATATATATATATATATATATATATATATATATATATATATATATATATATATATATATATATATATATATATATATATATATATATATATATATATATATATATATATATATATATATATATATATATATATATATATATATATATATATATATATATATATATATATATATATATATATATATATATATATATATATATATATATATATATATATATATATATATATATATATATATATATATATATATATATATATATATACTTTTATTTTATTAGATATTTTAGCATAAAAATATAAAATATTACACTTTTATTTTTATTATTAAATATACTTAATAAATACCTTTTTTTAATACTTTTTTTACATATAATATTTTACTTTCATTGTATATAAATAAAATAATTAACATATTTATTTTCTTAAAGAAAATTAGGGTTTTACCCTTTACCTAATAAAAATAAATCTTTTTATTTATTTCTTTATTTTTCACATTAAATATTTTTACATACATAAGTAAACAAAAACCTTTTTTTTTGCATATTTCATTTCATTTGATATATTTATTTATTTTGTTTATTTAAATATTGTCCATTTATTATTTATGCATTTGAATTCAATTTGAATGTAATAGTAAATTAGGGTTTATATTTCTTGTCAAATACTCGCACTTTAAATTCAAAGATTGTACCCCCATCCCCATAATCATGTTGTAATAGCGCGACTTTTAAATTCTCACATTTTACGCTTTCAATTATGCAATGATTAGAGAATTAGGGTTTGTATGCAAAAATCAAAGTCAACAAGTAGCTTGACCTAATCAAAGACAAAAATGCATGAAAATCAAACACAACATACACTTGCACCCTAGGATTACAACCCACTTGTTGCCTTCAAAAATGGGCCATGTTATGTATGTTGGGTACTTTGGCAAAACAAAAAAAAAACAAAAGAACATAGTCCCTCGATGACGCTATGTTGGTTTCCTATACAAAATGATCTAGTCCCTTGGAAAATTGCTAAAAGATACTTGGCAATATTGCTATCATGGTCTATACGATGACCCGCGCCTGTCCCGTTTAACATCCTAATACAAGGTTGTTTACCAAATGCAATGGTAAAACAACACTGTGAAAAGGGTTAAAAACATAGGAAAGATCTTTGAGTAAAATAGGGTAGACAACTCTTAGTTACTTGATCAAAAGCTTGTAAAACATCCTTGCTATTTTTCAAACACACTTCACAACACAATTTCAAAACATTTCCCAAATCAAACTTACAAACATTGAAATCTTTTCAAAAGACAAAAACACCTTTGTATACATTCAAACAAAGAATCATTATAAAGGTTGCCACAACGATGGCCTCTTTTCAAAACATCTTTCAAAACCACACATAAAGAACTATTTCAAACAATTGAAAAGAAAAAGAAAGTGATCTAAACAAGTAACTAAGAGCCCATGGATAACCATGGATGAAAAGGGTGCTTGCACCTTCCCTTTTCATAATCTACTCCCCGGACCCAAGAAAACATCTCAAAGGTCTTTCCTGTGCTTTTTGACCTTTCCTTAGGATAAAAGAAAAAGTCGGTGGCAACTCTTGCTAAACTGAAACATTTGCGAACACAAACGCAAAACCTCTAGTCAGTTCTCCCACTGTATCACAGAACTGACGACTCTGCTGGGGATTTTTTAAAAGTGGAGTAACCTTAGGGTTTAGATCACCTTTTCATGCTTATCTTGATTGCTTTGATTGCTTTACATTTGGTTCTCTTGTTTAGGTATAAATCCTCCACCCGGATTTTTGGGAAACATTCATAGGTAAATAACAATACGCTGTGGAAACTGTGCAGGGTATACCGACATGGTTGAAGCAATAGCTATATTAGTGCGACATATTTGTGAGTACCGGTAGCCTTTGAGTCAATCAAAGAGAATACGGGGCCGCTGAGTGATGTCATAAAGCACTAATGAACTCTTAGAACCTTACTTAACCATCTTGGCCTTTTTTAGGGGTAGTGAGATGACCGACTTTGGTACAATCCGAAGTTGGTAGATACTCGATACTACACTCATTAAGGGTTGTTTTATTGGAATATTTCGGTCGCCAGTTAAGTGGCTAAACTGAAACAATGAACACAGAAAATAATCCGGTGATATTGAGCACCTCAGAACCCGGTTACTATTTATAGGACATGTTGAGCCTTTTAACTTCAAGAGGGTACTTACCTATGAAACCCCATGCAAGCCTGAAACTAGGATCTTGTGTGACTTGTTTATACATGTGCTTGTGCATACATCATGAACATCATAAAGCATCATATGCATCCACTAACCATTTCAAGGGTTTGGATCTTCATCTTTGTTCTTGTTTTGTAGGTCATGGAATCTCTTCGCAGGAAAAAAATTCAAGTCAACCTTGTGAGAATCCCTCCTCAACTCAAGGAGCTTACTTCCAAGATTCTAGAGAATTCTCTCTCTAGTGAAAGACATGGTAGACTTCTCAACTTGGTCAACTCCAACATTAAAGAAGACATGGTGAAAGTTCTCTTCCAGTTATTTGACCCCCTACACCACTGTTTCACATTCCCTGATTACCAACTAGTACCTACTTTGGAGGAATTTTCTTAACTCCTGAGGATTCGTATTCTCTATCAACTACCCTACAACGGTACAGAAAGAGAACCAAATCCTGAGGATGTTGCTCAAGCCTTACACTTGCAACCATCTGATATCAAAGGTCATTGGGAAACTAGAAGTGGTGTCAAGGGTTTCTTGGCAAAGTTTCTGTTTGAGAAGGCACAAGACTGCTGAAATTCTCTAGATCTACAAGCCTTTGAGGAGATGGTAGCACTTCTCATCTATGGATTGGTCTTGTTCCCAAACCCTGATCAGCTTATAGATGTGAATGCTGTCAAGATTTTCATATCTCGGAATCCTGTGCCTACATTGCTTGGGGACATCCTACACTCATTTCACACACGAACAATGAGGAAAATATGTGTTCTCATGTACTGTACTCCTCTCCTAGAAAGGTGGTTTATTTCTCACCTTCCCCAAACAATTTTGAAGAATGAGCAGGGTTTAAGGTGGTCACAACGGTTGATGACCCTCACACATTCTGATGTTCATTGGTGTTCTCGGTCCAGAGAAAATGTCATAATCATTGATCATTATGGAGAGTTCCATAATGTCCCACTACTTGGCATTAGGGGAGGCATTACCTACAACCCCTGTTTAGCTCTAAGGCAATTTGGGTATGCCTGGAGGGATGACCCTCATGATATGCTGATTCCTGACCTAGTTTTTGACTTCGACAACGATGCGCAAGGACTTCAACAAAGGTTTATCCGAGCTTGGAGGATGCCCAACAAAGTGGATAGTAAGACACTGGGGCACAAGAATTCCATCCCCCTTGAGCCTTATCTCAAGTGGGTACGAACTCGCGCCCAGAGTCTTATGATGCCTTACCCTCACATTCTCCCCGTGATCAAAGAGCCTGTTATGGAAGGAGAGGTTCCATACACCCTCCTACATCCAAACATGCCAACATCATTGGAAGAATTGCAAAAGAGTTGGATACAGCTCAAGGAACAACATAATACTTTTGAAGCCAGCTTCTATGTCAGTGAGAAGAAGGTTTTGTAGCTTACTCGCCGACTTCATGAAGAGGAAACTCTTAACACTTACATCGCACCAAAGAGGATGCACAATGTCTTTTTACATTAAGAATTTTGTAATATTTTGCCCATGGGGGTATTTATGTACTAACAAATTTCTTCTTAATATGACGTGTGTTCTTTTTGTTTGCAACAAATTTGAATTTCTGAATCCTTGAATGCATTACATGAATAACATATCATTCATCATATGCATAAACAGGTCTTCACACCAGGTTTCCTTATCTTTCTGCTGTTTATTTCAGCGAGATGGATATAGAGCAGACGATTAAAGATCTGCAAGCACAAAATTCGCAATTCTAACAACTCCTCATGACCTTAGCAAAGGGTCAAGAGGATCTTAAAGCACTGTTAGAGAAAGAGAAGGAACCAGAAAGGAAGAAAAAGAAAATAATTGGTGTGGCCAATATGGGAAGGAGATTTGAGCATCAGGCTAGGAGAGTTCTAGAATTCCCCTCGACGTCTGACAAAGGGGTTGGTAAGGGAAAAGGAGTTGCAATGCCCTCCGAATCTGAAGCTGAAGAAGAAGAAGAGGAAGAGGATGAAGATTACTCCGAACAGCAATACCCTCCGGCAGATGATAAGTATAAAAACCTTGAGGATCGGTTGGCAGCCATGGAGTTGCAAAGGGTACCTGGGTTAGATTTCGAAGAATTAGGGTTGGTTGCTGGGATCGTCATTCCTCCCAAGTTCAAAGTACCTACATTTTCTAAATATGACGGTTTGTCCTGTCCAAAGATGCATCTGAGGTCCTACGTCAGAAAGATCCAACCTCACTCTTCTGATAAGGATCTTTGGGTCCACTTTTTTCAAGATAGTTTGTCAGGCACGCAATTGGACTGGTTCTATCAACTTGAGAGATCTGATGTCCATAACTGGGAAGATTTGGCTGCTGCTTTCTACCGATAATACCAATATAACACAGATTTAGCACCTACTCATACTCAATTATAGAGTATGGGTATGGCCTCTAATGAGGGATTTAAGGAATATGCCCAAAAGTGGCGGGATTTGGCTGGAAGGGTGCAGCCACCATTGTCGGATAGAGAACTGGTGACATGTTTTTAGGGACTCTATCAGGTCCATTCTTCAATCACTTGATCGGGAGCTCATCTGCAGGGTTCACCGAATTAATTCTGACCGGTGAAAGGGTCGAAGATGGAATTAAAAGTGGTAAAATTCAGAAGGATGCCTCTGCTTCCACTTCTATTAAGAAGACCTTCCCAGCCAAGAAGGAAGTTTATGCTATTCACACCCAGAGAAACCAAGGGAGAACAGAGCGCCGACCAACAGTGGGGGATGTGATGATCCAGAACTCCTCAGCCGATCAACCTCGAAGCAATCAATCAAGAGCTAATCAGCAAAGGGTAGAAAGGCCACAACGACAATTCACCCGAATCAATATGACACCGGCTCAAGTCCTCCCTCATCTGTTAAAGCTGAACCTTACCAACTTGAAAGAAGCGCCGAAAAACCCAAATACCTCTTCTCCTTATTATCATTCCAATGCAAAATGTGCATACCACTCGGACAGTGTAGGGCATGATACCAACAACTATTGTGCTCTTAAAAACAAGATCCAAGATTTTATAGATGCCAAGGAAGTAGAGTTCGATGCTCCTGAAAAACCTAATGTGATATCCGCTCCTATGCCGAAACATGGTCATAATGTCCATGCCGTTGTGGAATATCTTCATGTTACCACTGTTAATGAATTAATGACTCCGTTGCCAATGATTAAAGAAAATCTGTTGAAAGCCGGGATATTCCTAGGCTGTGAAAAAGACTGTTACTTCTATTCAACCATGCAAACTGACTGCCCACTATTGAAATCAGGCATCCAACGCCTGATGGATACCCAAGAGATCCTATTTCAGAAAACTCATGTTGCTACTATCACTCATGTTACTCCTGTTACCCTTGTTACTTTAATCAATGACATTGTTATAATCACCATCTCCGACAATCTTTCCAAGACCTGCAAAAGGCCTGTTAAGATTACGCCTGATCCAAAGCTTGTATCGCTGAAGATTACCATGCTGGGGCCTATCCCATATAAGTCCAACAAGACGATACCATGGAATTACGGAGGAGAGATCTTCTACCATGGTGTCAAGCAGATCGAATCAGCCGAAGAGAATTCCGATGATGAAACCCCTGATATAGGGAATATTGCAGGAACGAGCAAGATAACTCGTAGCGGAAGAATCTTCTCTCTGGAGATTGCTCCTCCATGGGCAGTCTTCGGACCCTCAAGAGCTTATGTACCTATCAAGCCATCTGTGCAAAGTCCAGTAATTGAAGAAAGTGATGCTCCCGAAGCTAGACCCTCTGTTGTTACTACCGATAAAGGTAAGGGGATCCAAGAAGTGCCTGTCCGGACGAAGGCTCAGACTTTGATCATCCCCGAAACCACCCAAAAAGAGATGGAAGAAATCTTAAAGATAGCCAAGAAGAGCGACTATGATGTCGTAGAGCAGCTAGGGCAAACCCCTTCAAAAATCTCCATGCTGGCTCTCTTACTCTGCTCCAAGGCTCATGCCAAAGCCTTGATCAAATTTTTAAAGACGGCACACATGCCTCAAGAAACTTCTGTAGATCAGTTTCAAGAGTGCGTGGCTAGCCTTACAGCCGACAATGGTCTTGGTTTTTCTGATGCTGATTTGACCCCTAAGGGAAGAAAGCATAATGATGCGCTGCATGTCTCGGTAGAGTGCAGAGGGACCACACTTGCTCATGTTCTGGTTGATACCGGTTCATCTTTAAATGTTCTACCAAAAAAGGCGCTGGACAAATTGGACTAAGAAGGTTTGACCCTAAATCCCAATAACATCGTTGTTAGAGCCTTCGACGGTTCTAAGAGGATGGTTCACGGAGAAGTGGACATTCCAATCAAAGTGGGTACAGAAATTTTCAACTCTACTTTTTATGTGATGGACATTCGTCCTTCATATTCATGCTTGTTGGGAAGGCCATGGATCCACAACGCTGGGGCAATCACTTCTTCTCTACACCAAATGCTAAAGTATCCGGTCTAGGGTAAGATCATAATGGTTCATGGTGAGGAGGAGTATATGATAATTCACCTTAACTCTTTCCGCTATGTGGAGTTAGATGGAGAATTCATAGAAACACCTTTCCAACACTTTGAAGAGGTTTCTCCTGAAGTCGCAGTAGCAAAGACAATGATTGATGTGCCTATCATTTCCAAGCCTGTATCTCGGATGGCATCCCTTAAAGATGCGGAGGTTGTGATCAAAGAAGGAAGAAGTACAGTGTGGGGGGAAACTGCCAGATTTTCCTCACAAGACGGACAAGTTCGGATTGGGTTTCACTGCCGCTGGCCAGAAAGTTGTGCGTCGCTCCCGGGCTGGAGGACCACCCTTAAAAATCACTCACCATGGAGTTCATGCCTTAGAAGATGATGATGAAGAAGACAACTTTAAAGATTGGATCTTTCCAACCATTGAAGGAGGATTAAGCAACTGGGAGGCGAAAGACTTCATTCCCATTACTTTCATCAATCAGTAATTTATCTTTAAACATTTCCTGTTTGGTCTGTAATAATTAAACAATTTGTACACTCTTTTCGCCTTATGCCTTACCCGAGGCATATAGGTCCATTTGTAAGGGTTTTGATTCTTCATTTTCATATGCCATTTTTAATGAATCATGGACGTTTTCATCTATAAACGGTTGTGTTCATTTTATTTCCTTTTACATTTTATTTTGTTTAAGGATGGCTATTCCTTACACACACCCACACTCACAAAATGCAGGTACCCATCCACTCCGGATTCCATGGGTGACTATTCTGCTTTGGCCTTCGGTGACTCTGAAGATTTGGTCAATCATGCCGAGTACAAAGGTGATGAAGACTGTGAAGTTCCTGGAGAGTTAGCTAGACTTTTGCAACAAGAGGAAAGGGCTATTCTGCCCCATGAAGAGTTGCTAGAGACTATCAATTTGGGAACAGAGGAAGACAAGAAAGAGGTTAAAGTGGGTGCCAACCTGGAGCCAAGTGTCAAAGAGCGTCTAGTTCAGCTGTTGAATGAATATGTTGAGATCTTCGCCTGGTCCTATGAAGACATGCCGGGACTGGATACGGATATTGTGGTTCACCGTCTCCCTACAAGAGAAGACTGTCCACCAATCAAACAAAAAGTCCGTCGAATGAGGCCCGACATGTCTGAAAAGATCAAGGCTGAAGTGATGAAGCAGTTCAATGCTGGCTTTCTGGATGTTACTTCCTATCCATAATAGGTTGCTAACATTGTGCCCGTGCCTAAGAAGGACGGCAGAGTCAGAATGTGTGTGGACTATAGGGACTTAAATAGGTCTAGCCCCAAAGATAATTTTCCACTACCATACATTGACATCTTGGTTGACAACACAACTCAGCACAAGGTATTTTCCTTCATGGATGGATTCTCGAGATACAACCAGATCAAAATGGCCCCCGAAGACATGGAGAAGACTACTTTTGTTACGCAGTGGGGGTACCTTCTGCTATAAAGTGATGCCATTCGGACTGAAGAATGCCGGGGAAACCTATCAGCAAGCCATGGTAGCTTTGTTTCATGACATGATACATCATGAGATCGAAGTCTACATAGACGACATGATAGCCCGTTCACAAACAGAAGAAGAACACCTCGACCATCTGCAAAAGCTGTTTGTCAGATTGAAGGAATATAAGCTCAGACTGAACCCTAGCAAGTGCACTTTCGGAGTCAGGTCCGGTAAACTTTTAGGATTCATCGTCAGTAAAAGAGGCATCGAGGTTGATCCTGCTAAAGTCAAAGCTATACAAGAAATGCCTGCCCCCCGCACTGAAAAGGAGGTTAGAGGTTTCTTGGGACGCTTAAACTATATTGCAAGGTTCATCTCTCACCTAACATCTACGTGTGAGCCAATCTTTAAGTTGTTGAAGAAAGATCAGGTGGTTGAATGGAATAATGATCGTCAAGTTGCTTTTGATAAGATCAAGGAGTATTTGCTGGAACCTCCTATCTTGATGCCACCCGTCGAAGGAAGGCCTTTAATCATGTATCTGACTGTTTTGGATAATTCAATGGGGTGCGTACTGGGCCAACATGACGAGTCTGTCCGAAAAGAGCATGCTATTTATTACCTTAGCAAAAAGTTTACCGACTATGAGACTCGCTACTCACTGCTCGAGAAAACTTGTTGCGATTTAGTATGGGCTGCTCGCCGGCTAAGGCATTATATGTTGACACATACCACTTTGCTGATTTCTAAAATGGACCCGATTAAGTACATCTTCGAGAAGCCTGCTTTATCTGGAAGAATCTCTAGATGGCAAATGATCCTGACAGAGTATGATATCCAGTACACAACCCAAAAAGCTAAAAAGGGGAGTGTACTAGCTGACCATCTAGCTCATCAAGCCGTTGAAGATTACCAATATATGAGGTTCGACTTCCCTGACGAGGACATTATGACATTGGATAACATTGAAGGTAACGGACCGTATGACGGACCTGAACAAGGATCCCGATGGACCCTGTACTTTGATGGTGCTTCAAATGCACTTGGCAATGGTATCAGCGCGATACTTATTTCTCCAGAAGGTTTCCATACGCCTTTCACTTCTAGACTCTGCTTCAGCTGCACCAACATCATGGCCGAGTATGAAGCTTGTATCTTTGGTCTCAAGGTTGTAATTGACTTGGGAATCAAATCTATGATTATGTTTGGGGACTTAGCTTTGGTTATCAGTCAAATCAAATGAGAATGGGACACTAAACATCCTAATCTTATCCCATACAAAGAACATGTCCTGACATTGTTACCATATTTCGAGCAGATTACCTTTGAGCACTTCCCGCGAGAAGAAAATCAGCTA
The DNA here is from genome assembly GCA_948472305.1 of Vicia faba. Lineage (NCBI taxonomy): Eukaryota > Viridiplantae > Streptophyta > Magnoliopsida > Fabales > Fabaceae > Vicia > Vicia faba. The sequence continues at coordinate 728,940,252 of OX451738.1, forward strand.
GCGGATGCTCTGGCCACAATGTCTTCCATGTTTAAACTCAACTGGGCTAATGAGGCTCCCCAAATCACCATCGAGCAAATGGACGAACCTGCGCACTGTCATGAGATTAATACCGAAGAAGTAGTGGAACAACCCTGGTTTCATGAAATCAAAAGGTATCTCCAGACCCGAGAATACCCTGAAAGAGCTTCAGTCAATGACAAAAAGTTCTTAAGGAGATTTGCTGCCAAGTTCTTCCTGAGCAATTGTATCTTATATAAGCGCAACCATGATTGTGTGCTACTTCACTGTGTGGACAAGGTTGAAGCTGAGTTGATCATGACCAAAATACATAGCGGCACATTTGGCACCCACTTAAGCAGACATACGATGGCTAAGAAGATTCTAAGGGCGGGCTACTACTGGTCTACCATGGAAGCTGACTGTCATCAACATTCCCGTACTTGTCACAAATGCCAATTTTATGCTGACAAGGTACATATTCCTCCAGTTCCTCTCAACGTTCTAACAGCTCCTTGGCCATTCGCGATATGGGGAATCAACATGATTGGAGAGATCAAGCCTACGACATCCAATGGACATCGCTTTATCTTGGTGGCTATTGATTATTTTACCAAGTGGGTTGAAGTGGATTCCTTTGCCTCCGTTACAAAGAATGTGGTTGCCCGCTTCATTAAGCAGAACCTCATATGTCGGTATGGTATCCCGGACAGGATCATCACGGACAACGGTACAAATTTGAACAACACTGTGATCACCGCTCTATGTGAGCAGTTCAAGATCCAACATCATAATTCATCTCCCTATCGACCAAAGATGAACGGTGCTATTGAAGCCGCGAACAAAAATATCAAGAAGATCATTCAAAAGATGACAGTCACCTACAAGGACTGGCATGAGATGTTACCGTTTGCTCTGCACGGATATCGTACCACGGCGCGTACTTCAACTGGGGCAACCCCATTTTCTTTGGTATATGGCATGGATGCTGTTTTACCTATGGAAGTTCAGATTCCTTCCTTAAGAATTATGAAGGATGTTGGTTTAAATGAAGACGATTGGATTCAGACCAGGCTTGATTGACGAGAAACGACTTACTGCTGTTTGTCATGGTCAGACATATCAAAAATGGATGATCAAGGCTTTCAACAAGAAAGTCAGGCGTCAGGTATATCAAGTCGGAGATCTTGTAATCAAGCGGATCATCTTACCGCAAAGTGATCCCAGGGGCAAATGGACTCCTACTTATGAAGGACTATTTGTGATCAAGAACATCTTTTCTGGTGGGGCAATGATTCTGACCACCATGGACGACGACGACCTGCCGCACCCTGCGAATGCAGACATAGTCAAAAGATACTACGCATAAACGACCCGACAAGTTGAAAACCTGAAAGGGCGGCTTGGGCAAAAATGGGCATCCTAGTGAATCGAAAACCCGAAAGGGCGGTTCAGGAAAAAATTAGGGATAAATAAAAAAATCTGTACACCCGGCAAGTTGAAAACCCGAAAGGGCGACTTGGGCAAAAATGGGTTTCCCGGTGGATCGAAAACTCGAAAGGGAAGTCCAGGAAAAAGTTAGGGAATTAAAGCGTATGACTATGTCTCGTCGGATCACTTTAAGGATAATCTCTTCACGACCAATACTCCAAGCTTTTGATCAATCCAATCATCTGCGGACAAAGCAACGAATGGATAAGATACTCAGAGTTGTGAAGGCTATAGCAGAATGGGAACCCCATGGAATTGTTGCACATAGCCATCTTTCTTTGTATAAAATTTTTCTCAATTTTTCGACAACATTCTCTTACTAGGATGTCTGTCTCCTTTGTACAAAGATACTTACAAAAGTTAATACAAAGATATTTCAAAGTGCAGAAATTTGCTTGTCTTTCCTTTCTTTCTACACTTATGTTTTATTTGAAAACGTCCAATGGTTTGTTAAATGAGCATATGCATTTGAATATAATCACTGCTTACAAATAAAACAAAATAAGAAAGGATAATTACTGATAGGTCGAAAGTATAGGGAAACGTCTTTAGGCTATTCCAGAAGAAATCCCCTATAGTATGTCATTCAGATCCTCAACAGAGCTAAAACCTTGAAATGCATATCCCCAGTGGAGTTAAGGTTCAAAATTCCCATCAGAGTTAAATTTCTAAAAAACTCTCGATCCCCAGCGGAGCCAGAATACTCTAAACTTTCTTCCCCAGCGGAGTCCAAAATTTCAAATCTTAAACCCCGGTGGAATACTATCCAACTTCCTCCGATTCCCCAGCGGAGTTTTCCACAAAACAGGAATCCCTAGTAGATTGGCATACAAACCAAGCTCCTGATTTCCCCAGCAGGTTAAACATTCTCCCCACAGAGTTATTTCCCAGCAGAATGAAATTTTCTTGTTCTCATTTCTCCAGTTGGAGCCTTCCAAGTTTTAATTACCCCAGTAGAAATCATCAGCAATAGTTCAAAGGATTTCTCATCTTCAGCAATCAAAGATTTTTGGAATTCCAACATCGGTCAAGGATTTACTTTCCCCGGAAGCAGTCAAAGATTTCATTATCTTTAGCTATCAAGGATTTATTTTCCTCAGCAAGACAGCTAATCAGCTTACATGCGCATACATTACATTCATATATCATGGACGTTTATAGAACACATTTTATTGCATCATACATGGCATGCAACATAACTTTGTGTTTTAGCTAACGTTCTACCCTTTCAGGATAAGATTAAAAGCTACCTTTAACAAATGTTCAAAGATTTCAGATACAGTACAGATACACTCCAAGACATGGAAGTCATTCTGCTACTCATTCAGATCTCTTATTCAGATACAATATGGATACACCCCATACACGACGGTCATTCTATTACTCATTCAGAATTTCAAGTCAAGATACAGTATGGATACACCCCAGACACGACGATCATTCTATTACTTATTCAGACCTCAACAATCAGATATAGACTAGATACGCTCCAGACACGGAAGCCTTTCTATCTCTCATTCAGATTCAACTATCAAATTCAAATTCAGATACACTTTAGACACGTGAGTCATTCTGTCACTTGTCCAGATCCCAGTTACAGTACGAATACATTCCAGACACGGAAGTCATTCTGCTACTCATACAGATCTCAACTTCAGATACAGTCCAGATACGCTCCAGACACGGTAGCCATTCTGTCACTCGTTCAAACCTATTCCCCAGCCCAGAGATACTCCAGACACGGATGTCTTTCTGTCGCTTATTCAGATTTCAGATTTCGGATACAATACAGATACACTCCAGACACGGCAGTCATTCTGATATTCATTCAAGAATCGAATACAGTTACAGCTCGGATACGCTCTAGACACGGACGCCATTCCTTTCCTCATACGGATCCAATCTCCAGATACAACTCGGATACGTTCCAAATACGGATACCAATCTGGTGTTCATTCTCCTGATTTTCAACAAACAAGTTTTGGATGGCATCTTTAAGCCCATCCCCAACAAGATTCTACCATCTCCAAATGGCATCCTTAAGCCCATTCCCTCAGCTACATTTTTGACGACTGCAAATTTACGGGCACTCTAGTGTCCAATCCTCTTATACCTTCGAGTCACGAAAGGAAAACTTGCCAATCTAACTCTTCAGGTTCAAGAAGATTGAACATGGGCGACTGTTGTACCCCAAAATTTGCCCTCTCATTCTATCAACTTTTCTCATCATAAGGCTCTTTGGACTCAAGATCAAGTTAGGGTTTGCTTTGCTCGAGACATCTCCTTGCACTGATGACCTAAATTAGGGTTGGAGTTTGCACAAGTATTGTTGGACCTTCAATTCTCAAATTGACTTTCATACTTCATATTGGACACATAAGTTTTTCCATACCAAGTTTCAAGTCTTGAATCAAATGTTTGCCAAGTCAATTGGACAGTTGACCTAGAAATCAGATGTATTGGGGGAAAAGTCAACTGTGGCCAATTTACAGTCAAACCTCATGAATTTTGACCCACATCAACATTATGAACTCATATGAATCATTTGATTAAGTTTGGACCACAACTCCACAAGAAATTTGATCAGATCACCAAAAGGGCAAAATGGTCATTTTTAGGGTCTTGACTGTACAAAGGCAATTTCTGACTTTTTGACCTAGCCAATGGCAAATTGGGTTCAACCATGGATTCAAGGACTCAATGGCATCATCTTGACCTATTCAACAAGTTCAAAAGACCTCAATTGCATTGGATGGACATATGAATTTTTCAGTCAACTGATCAAAATTTGACTGTACACTGAAAAGTCAAACTTTGACTTTTTGGTCAAAACCAAGTGCCAAGGGTCATTTTTCATCAATATGTGTCAAAATATGAAACTTGTTCATCAAGAAACCCAAAATTGCAAATTAGGGTTTAAAGTTGAAAATTTTCATAACTTAGAATTTTTCTAAGTTATGAAATTTTCTTAATTTTTCCTAACTTTGCCCAATATTTTCACCATGATGCATTTGGATTCAAACAAAACTTCCAACATGAAAGTTGTAGTCCTCCACAAATTATACAAATTTTATGCACAAAGTTTTCTCAAAAGAAGGTTGGATCTCAAGTTATGAGTTTTGGAACAAGGGTCCCTAAAACTTTTAACTTAGTGAAATTTTGCCCTAGTTTAGGCAGGATTTTGACCTATCTTCTTGGCCATTTTTCACATAGTTCCACTTGGAATCACAAGTTTCATTTCAAAGATGGATTATAGATCATGTTTCAAGCTTTCCAAAGTATCCAAGAACTCCTCAAACACATTTGTGGTTAGGGAGAATCGAAGGCTTGAAGTTGGCAAAAACTCACTTTTCATCCATGGCATATTCATGTTCACACAAGTTGCATTTTCAAGTCAGCATGCCTTACACTAGTTTACAGGCCTCTAAACCACTTCACACTCCATAATTAAATTCAAATCCATCATTCTAAGATTTTGTTTTGGTCATTTGGACATTGTACACAAAATTAAGCCCTAAGTAGAAAAAGGCAAATTTCCATTTTTGCTTAAATCATGCTTTATGTCAAAACTGATTTCTTGAGCATTGATCCAAATCTTTTACAGCTAATCAAATCCACAAGTTGGAGGGACCAAGGGCAAGATATGCAAGCATAAGGATAGCCTGTACAGGTCTGTTCCAATCACTTCTACATTTTTACTTCAAAAACAAGAAACTTGTCCAAAACCTTAGAACTTGAACACCAGCCAAAACAAGCTTATGCAAACAGTTTGAACATATTTCTCATACACCTTTGAGCGAGAAACACGATTGCTTGAGCCTCTAAACACCCCATAGCCAGAAATCACATTCCCTTGGCAAAACAGGGCAGAACCTGCAACTTGAGTTCTATAGCTCATTTGGCTCGTGCGTTTTGCCCCAAGTTGCTTCAAACACCTTCCATTCAACTCATCCAAGCTATCCCAAACCTCAAACACCAACTGTAACTCCATTTACAGTGTTTTCCATTTTCATTTTGAGTTTGTGCAAGTTGAGTTCTACAGGCTGATTCAAGTACATTCAAGGCAAGCAGGCTATTGGAGAAGGTCAAGTGAAGTCCAAGCAAGCTCCCAGACATCTCAAGCCTTGTTGAAAAGCTCTACATTGCCCTACACGAAGTCAACTGAAATAGGTTTTTGTCCACTTCCTATCTCTCTATTTAGGAACATTTAGCTTTAGGTTTGTGAATAAAAATGTAGTTTTCATTGCCATGAAGCTGTACATATGCTCAGTTTTCATTTATATTAAGTGTGCTAAGAGAATTTCATCCATGAACATGCTGAAAAAACTAGGTCAGATTTTAGGGCCAGAGAAATTCTCTCTGGTCTTTGAGAGTTAAGACAAGTTGTTTATATGGTTGGAATCGTCTTGAAATTCTCTACAAGTTTGATGTTATATGTTTTTGCAATAGAGCTCGTATACAGGATCTGGTAGTTTGTACAGGGAATGCGCACGTTTTTCAAAAGCCAGAGGTTGAAGATGAAGTTTTGGGCTGGGCTTGGCCTGGCTGCTTTTGACACCCACCGTTTTTCTTTTTGCACCCCCTGGCCCAATTTCTTGTACTTTTATATTTTTGAATTTTTATTTTCATTTCTGACTTTATTTATTTATTCCCAAATATAAAAAATGCTCAAAAATATTTTCATAATTTTTTCACATTTATTTTGCATTTTATTTTTATAGAAAACTATTTAAATACTTTTATCTTATTTATTAAAACTTAGAAATAATATATAAATCATATTTTTATTTTTGTTCTTTATTTTTATTCACATTAAAAATATTTTTCTAAATATACTTTATTTTGTACATATTTTATTTTATATTATACATATTTAATATAATTTTAGCATATAATATATATATATATATATATATATATATATATATATATATATATATATATATATATATATATATATATATATATATATATATATATATATATATATATATATATATATATATATATATATATACTTTTATTTTATTAGATATTTTAGCATAAAAATATAAAATATTACACTTTTATTTTTATTATTAAATATACTTAATAAATACCTTTTTTTAATACTTTTTTTACATATAATATTTTATTTTCATTGTATATAAATAAAATAATTAACATATTTATTTTCTTAAAGAAAATTAGGGTTTTACCCTTAACCTAATAAAAATAAATCTTTTTATTTATTTCTTTATTTTTCACATTAAATATTTTTACATACATAAGTAAACAAAAACCGTTTTTTGCATATTTCATTTCATTTGATATATTTATTTATTTTGTTTATTTAAATATTGTCCATTTATTATTTATGCATTTGAATTCAATTTGAATGTAATAGTAAATTAGAGTTTATATTTCTTGTCAAATACTCGCACTTTAAATTCAAAGATTGTACCCCCATCCCCATAATCATGTTGTAATAGCTTAGACTTTTAAATTCTCGCACTTTACGCTTTCAATTATGCCATGATTAGAGAATTAGGGTTTGTATGCAAAAATCAAAATCAACAAGTAGCTTGACCTAATCAAAGACAAAAATGCATGAAAATCAAACACAATACACACTTGCACCCTAGGGTTACAACCCACTTGTTGCCTTCAAAAATGGACCATGTTATGTATGTTGGGTACTTTGGCAAAACAAAAAAAAACAAAATAACATAGTCTCTCGATGATGCTATCTTGGTTTCCTATACAAAATGATCTAGTCCCTCAGAAAATTGCTAAAAGATACTTGGCAATATTGCTATCATAGTCTATACGATGACCCGCGCCTGTCCCGTTTAACATCCTAATACAAGGTTGTTTACCAAATGCAATGGTAAAACAACACTGTCAAAAGGGTTAAAAACATAGGAAAGATCTTTGAGTAAAATAGGGTAGACAACTCTTAGTTACTTGATCAAAAGCTTGTAACACATCCTTGCTATTTTTCAAACACACTTCACAACACAATTTCAAAACATTTCCCAAATCAAACTTTCAAACATTGAAATCTTTTCAAAAGACAAAAACACCTTTGTATACATTCAAACAAAGAATCATTATAAAGGTTGCCACAATGATGGCCTCTTTTCAAAACATCTTTCAAAACCACACATAAAGCACCATTTCAAACAATTGAAAAGCAAAAGCAAATGATCTAAACAAGTAACTAAGAGCCCATGGATAACCATGGATGAAAAGGATGCTTGCACCTTCCTTTTTCATAATCTACTCCCCGAACCCAAGAAAACATCTCAAAGGTCTTTCCTTTTCTTTTTGACCTTTCCTTAGAATAAAATAAAAAGTCGGTGGCGACTCTTGCTAAACCGAAACATTTGCGAACACAAACGCAAAACCTCAAGTCAGTTCTCCCACCGTATCACAAATATTATACAAGAATGTAAAGGTAATGTATAAAGAAAAAGACAATTGTTTTTTTTGTTTTTATATGAAAGGGTTTAACTTAATTAAAAAAATAATTAGTTAGTCTAAGCTTATTAAAGATAAACTAAACCTAAGTTATTTTGAGAAAAGAAATTGAATTAATCAAGAAAGCTTTTTTAGGGTTTTTATGAAAGGGTTTGGATTAAACTTAATTAAAAGAGAAGTTAATTATAATCCTAAATTCTAAATTATTTAAATAAGAAAGAAAATTTAAAATAAAACTAAGTCTAATATTAATTTAATTAAGAAAAGGAAATTTGTTAAAAAAATGTTTTGGTCTTTCTTGTTTTAAACTAAGTAAAATAAAAATATACTAAATATTTTAAATAAAATATAAAATATTTTTGGTATTTGTTTTAATAAATAAAAATAAAAATAAAAATAATATTAATAATAATAATAATCAAAAAGGAAAATAAAATAAATTAAAATATAAAATTTAGGGTCAGTTGAGTGTGAAAATGATTTGGGTGGTTTAATAGAAGAAACAGATTTTTGCTAGGTCCAAAAGCCTGTTTTTGTTTTGTAATCAGAATAAAAAAACAAGTAGGCTACGTTTGATAAATAACAAGGAGGGGGGGGGGGGGTATTGATCAGAAAAAAACAAAAGCCCAAAGATCCAGGGCCCAATGTGTGCTTGTGAGTGAGAAAGGAAAAGGGAATTACAAAAAGAATGACAAAATGTCCCATGCCTGACTCGAACCCATGACCAAGCATAGTATAGCCTTATACGCACGCACTCTACCACTGGGGTGGCTATACATCCGTTTATTAAAAAAACCATAAATATATATTTGAAAACCCAGCCTAGGCCTGTGTCATCTTCTTCCTCGCGCCAACTTCCGTGAACAACATTTTTGAATTCTGTAACTTGCTCATTTCTCAATCATTCTCAAAAGTGAAAACATCAAACTTGTTAGAAATTTCACCATGATTCCAAATATGTAAACTAATTAACCTAACTCTCAAAGATGAACACGAATTTTATTGCTACCAAATTTTGACTTAAATATTTCATAAAGTTCAAGACTAAAATTCACACTACTCAGGAAATATAAATGAATTCTAAGGACATGGTCAGTTTCAGGGCTATGATATCTACATTTTATATTCACAAATCAGAATCAAATGATGCTTGTATGAAGAGATAGAAATTCAGAACATTTACCTCAAAAATGGAATTCGTGTTTTGCAAATGAGCTTGATTCAAGGTGCTGCAGTGATCAGGTTAGCTTCCTTGAGTCCCTAGGAAGCTAATGCAATGCTTAGCTTGAATGGAGAGTGGCTGAAATGGTCTGGAGAAGTCAAGTTACAGACCTCTATTTTTGGTTATGGAAGACGAGTAAGATGGTGTTACAGTTATATTGCAGGTATTGGGATAGCCTATATATGTGTATTAGAAGCTTTGTGATTGATTAGAACTAAAAACGCATGAGTAGATTTTGTGTTTCAAGTTTCTTGGCCAGAAATGACAACAATGGAGGTTTGTGTGCAGTTTTGAGTTCTAGGGAGTTTTTGGATGTTTGAGGGCTTGTGAACTCGTGTGTTAGCTTACAAATAGTGTCTCTATTTATAAGCAAGAAGTTTGGATGCTTGGAGAAGTCATAAATCAAGAATCACATGTTTTATGGATTTGCCTTGTTTTTGAAGCAACTTAAAAAATATAGTTTCAATGCATAGTACAAGCATGATCTGAGTAGTTAGAGGATCTAGACAATTTTATTATGTCTTTGAGATTGTGTGTGATCAGAAGAAACAAGTGAAAAGCTCAAGGAGAGTGGACTTTGTGATTAAAGCCACTTTTCCAAAATGGAAGTGTGAACTTTCTTTCATTAATGGGAATTTGGTTTGCATAATGGTTCAATCACTTGGATAATGGCTAAAACATTTTTGTAAACCATTAATTATGGAGTGAAACACACATTTGAGGTCTGAAAAGCAAAGATTATGCAACATGGTTTGAGATTTGATTATGTTTTCATGATAAAATTAACTTGTAATTCAATTTTGAAATCCGAACTTCATCTCTTCGATTCTCTTAGATCAAGAATGATCTTAATGAGTTCTTGGACATTTTGGAAAACTTGTAATATCCTCTACAACTTTCATGTTGGCCATTTTGACAAAATCATCTTGGAGCTTGGTGTAAATTGGCCAATAAGTTAGGTTAAAAATCTGCCTAAACTAGGTCAAATTTTCACCAAGTGTTTTTTATAAAAAGTGCATGACTTTGTGAATTCACAATTCAAGATCCAAAGCATTTCTAGGACTTAATCAGTAAATAAAAGTTGTATATCTCATCAATATCTACAACTTTCATGTTGAAAATTTTCTCTGAATCATCTTGCATCTTGGTCAAAAGTTGGCATGAAACCATGAAAAAATAAGACTTAAAAACACTTAGAAAAATTCTAAGTCTTCAAAAGTTTGACTTTTTTAAAGATAAATTTTGACTTTCTTGATTTATTGATGATCAAGTTTCAAATTTTTGAATGTCTTGATGAAATGTGATCTTTAAAACTCAAATTGATCAAGAAGTCAAAGTTTGACTTTTTGGTGTACAATTGAGTTTTTCATCAGTTAACCAAATTTCAACTATCAATTAATTGATCTTGAGAAGCGAATTGTGATATGAAATTAGGTCAAAATGATGCATTTTAATCCTTAAGATCATGTTTCAAACCAATAAGTCATGTATTAGGTCAAAATTCAAAGATTACCCACTTTCAATCAAAACCCTAATTTTGACCATTTTGCCCTTTTGATGATTTGAACAATTTTCTTGGGGAATTGTGATACAAAATTGATCAATTGATACATATGACTTCAAGATGTTGATATTGGTACAAAATCTTGAAGTTTGACTGTAGGTTGACCATATTTAACTTTTGACCCAATACAACTGATTTTAGTTCATCTGATCAATTGGCTGAACAATTTTGAGATGCAAGACTTGAAACTTGACATGAACATTCTTGAAGGTCCATAATGATCCATGGAAGTAATTTGAGGCATTGAACATCCAATTGTCCTTGTGAAAGCTCAAACCCTAAGTTGAGGCATCAATGTTGAGGAGATGGCTTGACCTAATCAATCCTTGTGCAAGCTTGAGTTATTTCAAGATCTTGTGAGAATAGTCTTGAGAAAAGAGAGGGAAAATTTTGGGGTACAACAACTTCCCCAGTTCAATCTTCTTAAACCTGAAGAGTTAGATTGGCGGATCCACCATTCGTGACTTGAAAGGAGAAGATGATTGAACACTAGAGTGCCCAGAAATTTGCACTCGCTGATGTGTTAGCTTGATTGTGTCGGAAATGGGCTTAAAGATTCCATTTGAAGAAGTGATGAAGAGTTTGTCGAAAATGGGCTTATAGATGTCATCCACAGGAAATGTTGATAGAGAAGTATCAAAATAAATCTTTGGTTGATTTATACTGAAATTGTAGATGTCTTTTGCCTGTTTTTAACTAGAAAGATAAATCTAACCAAAAGAGGTTTGTTATTTGGTGACTTCACTGGGGAAATAATCTTCACAAGAAGAGGTCTGTTGATTTCCTATCATTAACTGGTAGAGATGAATCTAACCAGAAGAGGTCTATTGAATACCTGTCATTAACTAGAAGAAAACAATTCTAACCAGAAGAGGTTTGTCTGTTGGCCTATCATTAACTGGTAGAAGAAATAAATCCAACCAAAAGAGGTTATTGTCTTCCTATCTTTAATCTGGAAGAATTAAATATAAAAAAGAGGTCTTTGTTCGCCTGTCTTTAATCTGGAAGAAATAAATATAACCAGAAGAGGTATGTTGTTTGGCGACTTCACTGGGGAAATAATCTTAACCAGAAGAGGTCTGTTGATTGCTTGTCATTAACTGGTAGAGATGAATCTAACCAGAAGAGGTCTATTGAATACCTGTCATTAGCTGGAAGAAAACAATTATAACCAACAGAGGTTTTTCTGTGTTCCTATCATTAACTGGTAGAAATAAATCCAACCAAAAGAGGTCTTCATCCACCTATCTTTAATTTGGAAGAAATAAATCTAACCAGAAGAGGTCTTTGTTCGCCCATCTTTAATCTGGAAGAAATAAATCTAACCAGAAGAGGTCTTTTGTTTTGTTGATTGATTTTTCCTGCAAGGAAGAGGGTTAGTTGCATGCAGATGTATGCATGGTAATGATGTTCTCAAAATAAATGAGATTATGTTGTACGCATTTGTCATGTATGTGCTACGATGTATGAATGTGAAACATTGAAGTGCATCTTTGTCTGGAAAATAAATCCTTGAAAAATTGCCAGGGAGTATTGGGAAGCAAAATCCCGGACTACCACTAGAGATGAAGAGTATGTGTATCTTTGATTTTATTTAGAGTGTTCCACTGGGGATTCCTATCTCGTTGTCCTGAGGAAATTCTGCGGGGAGTGTCGATTTCTGCTTGAGGGATAGAGTTCAGGAACCTTGGTTATCCATTACTCAACTGGGGAATTATAACTTGACCGGGGAGAATAAAAGTTAACTGGTATCTGGTCGAATTCCAGGCTTTACAACAACTTTCTGGGGATTGTAATGAATCCACTAGGGACAAAGGGTTTTTGTCAATTGATTTGTAACAGTCTAAGACAAGACTCGTATTGGGGAATCTATAGTTTGTTTGGGAAATAAACCCTGTCGATGGGAAAACTTTGAAGACCTTATTAGGGAGATGAATTCTTTTGAGGAGATGAATTCTTTTGGGGAGAACACCGCAAGGTTTCTTTTTTCAGTTAAGACCAAATCAGCCGGGGAGAGGGTTTTTAGGAGATTATACTTTGTGAGGATAATTTTATTGAAGCAACTCTATGGGGATATCCCAATTACATACATTTCTTAATAGTTAATCATGTTCATATGCATATGTTCATTCAATTTTAATCATTGGACATTTTTGCACTCAAAACAGAAAAACAAAAAGTTTGCACTTCGAAGTATATTTGTATTGATGTTTTACCTATAAACAAGCGTTTTTGTATAAGGAGACCGACATCCTAGTGAGAGGAAATCATCGGAAAAAAATGAAAGGAATACAAAGTGGAAAAAAAATAATAGCCATGTAGAAGTAATCTCATTGGGTTCCAATTCCATTATTTCCCCTATGTCTTCGAACATCATCCCTTGTCGTTGAAAGAAGTTAACCGAGTTAATCTTATACCATTGAACTTGGACCTTAGTAATAAAGCCGACTATAGTTATTTCACGGGACATAGTCATACGCTTTGATCCTTAACTTTTACCTGGACCACCCTTTCAGGTTTTCAGCCCACTAGGATACCCCTTTTTGCCCAAGCCGCCCTTTCGGGTTTTCGACTTGCCGGGTGTATAATATTTTGTATATATCCCTACCTTTTTCCTAGGTATGTCAGCCTAGCGGGTCATTTTTATGCATAGTATTTTTTAACTATGTCCGCATTTACAGGATGCGGTAACTCTTCACCGTCCATAGTGGTTAGCATCATGGCACCGCCAGAGAATACTTTCTTAACAATAAATGGCCCTTTGTAAGTAGGAGTCCATTTCCCCCTGGGATATCCTTGAGGAAGAATGATGCACTTTATTACCAAATCACTAGCCTGATACACTCAAGGTTTGATCTTCTTGTTAAAAGCCTTGACCATACACTTTTGATACATTTGACCATGACAAACATCATTCAGTCTCTTCTCGTTAATTAAGTTCAACTGATCCAACCTAGTCTGAAGCCATTCATCTTTGCCTAAATCTGCTTCTTTCATAATCCTTAAGGAAGGAATCTGAACTTCTACAGGTAAGACAACTTCCATGCCATAGACTAAAGAGAAAGGTGTTACCCCAGTTGATGTTCGTGCCGAAGTACGATAGCCATGGAGAGAAAATGGTAACATCTCATACCAGTCTTTATAGGTTACTACCATCTTTTACACAATCTTCTTTATGTTTATTGGCAGCTTCTACTACACCATTCATCTTAGGTCTGTATGGAGAAGAATTATAATGCTTGATCTTGAATTGAATGCAAAGTTCAATGATCATAGCATTGTTAAGATTGGTTCCATTATCAGTGATGATCCTTTTAGGGATGCCGTACCGACAAATGAGGTTATGCTTTATAATTCGGGCTACAACATTCTTAGTGACTGAGGCAAATGAAGCAACTTCGACCCATTTGGTGAAGTAGTCGATGGCAATAAGGATGAAATGATGTCCATTAGAGGAAGAGGGCTTGATCTCTCTAATCATGTCAATGCCCCATATTGTAAATGGCCACAGAGAAGTCATGACACTCAAAGGAATTGGAGGCACATGAACCTTGTCGGCATATATTTGACACTTATGGCAAGCCCTCGAGTGATGATGACAATCAGTTTCCATAGTCGACCAATAATAACCAGCCCTCATAATTTTATTGGCCATAGTGTGCTCGCTAGAGTGAGTTCTAAATAAACCTTCATACATGTCTTCCATGATTTTATCTGCCTCCTTCTTGTCCATATAATGGAGTAGATTAGAATCATGGTTGCATTTGTACAAAATCCCATTGCTTAGGAAAAATTGGTTGAGAACCTTCGCAGGAATTTTTTGTCATTAATTGAGGCTCCTTCAGGATACTCTTGTGCTTCAATATATCTCATTACTTCATGATACCAAGGCTTCTCTTCATCAATGTCAATATCATAGTAGTGCACAGGTTTATCAAATCTTTCGACAGTAATTTTGGGAGCTTCGTTGTCCCAATTGACCTTGAACATGGAAGACATCATCGCTAAAGCATCTGCCAACTGATTTTCTTCTCTTGGAAAGTGTTCAAAGGTGAACTCTTCGAAGTAAGGTGTTGTACCCCAAAATTTACCCTCCCATTTTTACTCAAGACATGCTCATTGAGGTCCCCAATTGCTCAAGGTTGACCAAGAATTGACCAGACAAATTCTCCTCCTAAGCAATTGATCTCCATTTAGGGTTTCATTTATGACAAAGAATTATGGTTTGCAAAAGCTTCAAATGATTTCCATGGCACCCTATACGCCTCAACATAATGGCCTAACTGAAAGAAAGAAAATAAGTGTAAGTTGAAATCTGAAAATATGCCTAAGATCTTTTGGGTCAAAGCAGCTTCGACAGCAGTATGCAGTCTATTCTGATGCCCAACGAAGCGCTAGGATCGGAGAAAGAATGGTTAGAAAGAAAGTGTGAGGAGGATTTTATGAAGTATTCTATTGATGAAGGGCTAGTAAAGAGCTTCACTATGTTGAACCATTATCGAAGGGCTCGCTTTCCAACTATGGAAATGTAAGCTATTCGAAGCATGACAAGGAAATACATTTCGACTGACATGTTGTTTGAGTGGCCACTTTGAAAAGAAGAATATTTCGAATTCAAAAGCTTTTATCTTATCTAAAGAAGAACATGGAAGTCTAATGGTTCGAAGTACATGCAACCTTCAAACATGGCGTGATCGAAGGACAATTAGGGATGAATCAGCCAAATATGAGTCATCCTAGAGTTTTTGGATCAATGTGTTTCAGGCATGAACCTGAACAAGTGAGGAAGAAGTTGGAGGATTAAAGTGAAGTATTTACGCTCATAGGGTATAATTCGATTGGTGCATACAAGCTGTATTCACCCAATCAAAGACAAACTAGTGATAAATAAAGATGGTCTTGTAGACGAAAGCAAAGGGTGGGATTGGAGTCGAATTTTAGTTCGACAAGAAAATGAACAAGTTGATACTTCGACTGGACGAATAAAAGAATCACCTATGCAATTGTGTTCGAAGGAGACAAATAGAATGAATCTTCGATACAATCACAACTATTAAAAATTTGTTCGAAGGAGAAAGAACAGAACAAAGCTTCGACCAGTCAAGATGAAGAGGTGATACTTCGTTTGGTAGAATTGAAAGAGAGGAGATCGAAAGGAACAAGAATTGAGTTCGACTAGGCTGATTGAATATAAGAGTTTTCCAGATCAAGCAACCAATGTAAATGGTGACTTAATCGAAGAAGCCATGATGATAAAGCCTGGATCAATTCGAATTGGGGTTCAGAGCCATCGAAAGGAGCAAAGCTTGGGAGCTTATAGAAAGAACAAACATAAGAAACCATTGGATGTGAAATGGATCTAAAGGGGCATGTAAGCTTTCGATTCCCATTAAGTTGGAGGCCCAAACAACTTATAGCAAGCTGGAAAAAACGCATAAAATAGATTGGCACATGATTGGATCAAATATAGTAAGTTTTCATGAAAATCAAATCAAATCTCTCCATCATAATATGCAAATATATGAAGCACAATTGTTGACCTAAACCCTTTGTCTATATAAACCTAATAATCTCAGAAGCAGAGGGGACGAAGAAAATTGCCTCAAACACATACGTAGCTAACCCCACCAAATCACAAAAAAAATTCTAAAGTCTTTCAAGAAGCCCTAAAGCTTCCAAACCCTCACTACAAACCCTCTTACCGCAAGATCATGGTTCCATTCATTCCTAGAAAGGAGATTGAGTAAGTTGGAGACAATCTTGAAGTCTCTAAGCACACGAAACACCCTCACATGGCATCACCGGTTGCATATCATTCATGATTTTTGTATTTATGTTTTTTTTCTTGTTTTAAATAATGCCAATACTGTTAACGTGTTCCTGAGATGTTTTTGAACAGATCTGAATCATCCTCATGTTCCCATGAATACAAAATATTAATATGCCATAATTACTTTTGACTATTTCCGATTGTTTAGCAGCACCAAAACCATCCAGATTTAGGTCTTGAATTTGCTTCCATTGAGACCTTAGGCCCTAAATTAGGGGGACAAGGTCTCCCTGGATATTTATTTGTGTCTTTTTTTGCAGGTTTTGGTGGAAGAGACAACCGGAGCTAGGGCCCTGGCATCCCTCTGGTATAGATGCCACATTTAATATATTCGTATTCCTTGTTATTTAATTAACAGTTGAAGCGTGCAACTCAGTTGGCAAGGCGAGGTGTGATAAGGCGTTAGTCCAAAGGGGGCTGGATTCGACCCAGCCCTTTTGCATAATTTGATTTTATCTTACTTGTTTCATACAGATCCAATGCTTCAGACCCCAGCGCACCTACCGTGTGCCCTCATCACAATGCCATGGGATCTCATCATATCTAATTCAAACGCTCCAGATTCTATCCCCACACTGAAGTTTCCAAGGGTCAGCATCACTGGATTCCATACAGGAAGCTGGACCAACGCCACTTGGGCCTGTCAAAATTCCAGATTACACTCCCAGCTTGCTACATATACCAGGCCCAATCCAATTCTTTTTTTTACTTTGCTTTATTCGTTCAATTATTTTTATGCTTTTAAAAAAAATCACTTTTTATTTATCTAGTAAAAAAAACTTAGATATAGGTTTTATTCAATTTTAATTTTCATAAATTAATTTAATTAATCATTTTGATTTCTATTTATAAATTAAAAAAACAATTAGAATTAGGTTAAAATTTTAATGTTTTCTTAATTAACAAAAATACCAAAAAGTATTAGGTTGTGTTAGAATTAACTTTAATTGATAAATTTTTCTTTTCTTTTAATTAATCAATTATGGTTTAACCCAAACTTTTTTTTTTCCAAATAAACAAAAGCGACAAAACAATTTTCTTTTAACTTAATAATTTTTAGGGTTTTAGAAGTCGTTTCTGTTTTGCACGCGTTATTTACTTTCGCACTTTTTATATATTAATGTATCTGCTCATGGTGTGTAATAGACTTAATTAGGTCTCTTTACTTCTCCGATTTCCTTTTTTTTTCCCCAAGTTTGGACTTGTAATATTCCCCTCCCCGAAGCCTTGTAATAGCTAGATTTACATTTCCGCACTTTTAATTACTGTCAAATTATTAACTTCTTAGATGTATGCTAACTAGGATTGTATGGCAAGAATAAAACAAAATGCTAGTAAACCTAATGCAAAGACTAAAATAACCGAAAACAATACAATTGCACATGCGCACCTCTAGCGTACCCCACTTCGGTTGCCTTCGGAAAAACAGTCACAACTCTCGAAACGTGAGAGATTTTAGTGGCTACCCTCCGGTTTAAAGATCATAAGTCCCTCGATGACTCTCTCGATGTTGCCTTGGTAAAAATGATCCTAAAACCCTAGGGTAGTTACTAAGATTTCTTGCCCAGTTGCTTTTGTGACTATAAACGTCCCTTCGAATGTCCCTCAAACATCCAACGACTAGGGATACCTACTCACTAATAGTAGGATAGCACTGTCCAAAGGAAAAGAGGAAAAGAACGATCCTTTCGAGTAAAGTAGATAGTTGTTAGATGCTTGCTCAAACAAATTTTTACACTTACACAAAACAACTTTCAAAAACATTTTCAAAATGCTTTATCAACACTCTTGAGGACTGATACAAGAGTTATCATAAAGCAAATTGCCTTACTATTGGCGTTTCAAGTACTTTTTCAAAACACACAAAGCACAAGGTATTTCAAAACGAGCTAAGCATCTAAGAGCCTGTAGATAACTACGGATGGAAAGGGTGCTAACACCTTCCCTTTCCATAGTCTTTCCCCCTTACTCAGAAATAATATCGAAAGGTATTTTTCTGTTCTTTTCACCCTTTCCTTTGTTGGATAAAAGAAAAGTCGGTGGCGACTCTTGCTTACCACAACATTTGCGAATACAAATGCAAAAATAGTATAACAGTCAGTTTTGCCACCACATCACAGCACTAACGACTCTGCTGGGGACATAAATCTTATAAAGTGGGGTTACCTTAAGAGTTAGATCATTTTAATTTTTGCTTTACATTATGTGTTTTGTATGCTTTACTTTTGAGGGTTTGTTTGGGTTGTTACTAAAAGATCCTACACCCAGATCTGGGGCACCTTTTAGGTAAGTAGTAATAGATCATGGGGACTGTGTGGGGTATACCAACACGGTTGAAGCGATAGCTACATTAGTGTGACACATTTGTTAGTACCGGTAGCCCTTAAGTTTAGTTAAGGAGAATAAGGGGCCGCTCTATGGTGTCATGAAGCACTAACTGACCTTAGAACCTTTAATTGAACAACTTGACCATTAGGAAGTAGTGAGATAGTTAGTTTGATGCAGTCCGAAGATGGTTGATACTCGATACTACGCTCATTGAGATCGGACTTTCAGGATATTTCGGTCGCCAGTAAAGAGGCTTGTGCTGAAACAATTCCCGATGAAGAGAGATTAGTAATTTTGAGATTCCCTAGAACCCGATTACTTTCTAGGACATGTTGAACCAACTAAACTTCAAGAGGGTACTTACCTACGGGACCCATACAAGCCTAAACCTAAGGACTTGCCTGTGTGCTTGTATATATTAGTTTGTACATAACATCATGACATCATAACATGGCATATTGCACTAACCATTTCAAGGATTTTTAGGACTTATCTTTGTGTTGTTTTGTAGGACATGGCTTCCACTTGCAGAAATACTATCCAAGTCAACCTCGTAAGAGTTCTTCCTCAAATCAAAGAGTTGGCATCAATGATTCTTGAGAATTATCTATTCACCAAGAGACACATTCGAATCCTCAATTTGGTCACCTCGAGCCCTGATGAAGTCATGGTGAAAGTTCTCTTTCAATTCTTTGACCCTCTACACCATTGCTTTACATTTCCCGATTACCAGTTAGTGCCTACCATGGAAGAATTTTCTCAGTTATTAGGAGTGCCTATTCTAAATCAATTACCGTTCAACATTATGGAAAGAGACCCAAAACCTGAGGAGATTGCTCAAGCTCTATATTTACAACGGTCCGACATTGTGGTAAATTAGGAAACAAGAAGCGGTGTCAAAGGGTTTCTAGCCAAGTTTTTGTTTGAGAAGGCTCACTATTTTTGGGATACTCTGGATTTACAAGCCTTTTAAGAAGTGTTGGCCCTTCTCATCTATGGGATGGTACTATTTCCTAATCTGGACCAACTCATAGATGTGAATACGGTCAAAGTTTTTGTCTCGTAACCCGGTGCCTACTTTACTTGGAGACATTTTGCACTCTTTTCACACTCGCACCGTAAAGAGAAGAGGGACCCTTATGTGTTGCACTCCTCTGTTGGCTAGGTGGTTTATTTCACACCTACCTCGACCTGTTTTGAAGAATGAGCAAGGCATGATATGGTCTAATAGGTTGATGTCTCTCACGCATTCAGATATTCACTGGTGCCCTCGATCTTTGGAAGACGTTACCATCATTGATCGCTATGGGGAATTCCCTAATTCCCCTCTTCTAGGAATTAGGGGAGGAATCACTTATAACCCTTGTTTAGCGTTGCGACAGTTTGGGTACACTAGGAGGGATGGTCCTCATGATGCACTTGTTCAAGGAATTGCATTCGACTATGAGAATGATGTCCAAGGGTACCATCAGATGTTCATACGAGCTTGGGGCATGGTGAACAAAGTGGACAACAAGACATTGGTTCATAATAACTCCATTCCTTTGGATCCTTATCTTAAGTGGGTACGAGCACGCGCTCAAAATCTCATAATGCCTTATGAGGCCGTTCTACCTATCATCATGGAACCTATTGCCGAGAGAGATGTTCCTTACATTATTCTCCATCCTGACATGCCGACTACTCTCGAGGAGTTGCAAAGATATTGGATTCAACTCAAAGAGGAATGAGACACCTTTAAAACCCAATTCTACGCAAGCGAGAAGAAGGTTTTGGAGCTTACAAGACAACTTCATGAAGAACAGAGTTTGAATTCCTACATTGCACCAAAGAGGATGCGCTCATGGGAAGCTTGAGTCCTGTTTGTTTTATGATTTTTGTTTTATATTTGTTTCTTTTGTTGTAAGTGCAAGAGGCATCGTTGTAACCGTTTAAACTTATGAATGCAATTAATGTTTGTTCTCTCTTTGTATAATCAAATTTAAATCTTAAAAGTCCTTGAAAACATTGCATAAGCATATCATGCATATCATTACATAAGCAGGTGTTCCAAAACAGGTTTTTTATCTTTTCACTGTTTATTTCAGCAAAAAGAAATGGCTCTTGAACAGACAGTTAAAGATCTTCAAGCACAAAATGCTTAATTCTAGCAGATGTACCTGGCTCTAGCGAAGGGACAAGAAGACTTGAAGGCTATGATTCTCAAAGACAGGAAGAAGAAGACAAAGAAACTAGTGGGTGTGCTGAATATGGGAAGGAGATTCAGAGGACCAGCAAAACGAGCTATAGACTTCGCAACTCCGTCAAACGAGGGAGACAATCAAGAAGAGAAGCCAAAAGAAGAAGATAACAACCCGAGGAATGATGAAGAAGAAGTTGATTACTCCGAGGAACAATATCCTCCTGCTGATGATAAATATAAGCAGCTGGAGGATCGCCTTAATGCTATGGAAATTCAGAGGGTACCTGATCTGGATTTTGAAGAATTAGGGTTGGTCTCTGGAGTGCTCATTCCCCAGAAGTTCAAGGTTCCCGTATTTGCTAAATATGATGGGGTTTCGTGTCCTAAGCTGCATCTAAGATCCTATGTCTGGAATATTCAACCTCACACTGCTTATAGGAATTTGTGGGTGCATTTCTTCAAGGAAAGTCTATCAGGAACTCAATTGGAATGGTTCTATCAGCTGGAGGGAACCAACATCTGCAACTGGGAGGATCTGGATGCTTCTTTCTACAAGCAGTACCAGTACAACATTGACCTTGCTCTAACCTGTACACAACTTTAAAGCATGTCTATGGGTTCTAGCGAGGGCTTCAAAGATTACGCCCAAAAGTGGAGAGATCTTACGGGAAGAGTCCAGCCTCCTCTGTCTGATAGAGAGCTAGTAGATATGTTCTTGGGTACTCTATTTGGTCCATTTTTCAACCATTTGATTGGAAGCTCTTCAACTGGGTTTACTGAGCTGATATTGACTAGTGAGCAAGTAGAAGCTGGTATCAAGAGTGGTAAGATTCAGAGAGATGCATCTTCAAGTACAGTGAAAAAACCATTCTCTGGGAAGAAGGAAGTAAGTGTTGCACACAGTCAGAGGAATCAAAGCAAATCTGAATGCCATCCAATGGTAGGAGCTGTGATGATCTCCAACCCTACATCAAATCAACAACAAAACAATCAACGCAGACATGATGCACCCAGAAGGCAGTTTACTCATATTAACATGTCTTTATCTCAGGTTTTGCCATAACGGTTAAAGTCTAATCTGGTTACTCTACGGGAGGCTCCTAGAAATCCAAACACTACATCTCCCAAATATAATCCAAATGCTCGATGTGCCTACCATTCCGACAGTCCGGGGCATGATACAAACAATTGTTGGGATTTGAAAAATAATGTGCAAGATCTCATTGAGGCCAAGGAGATTGAATTTGAGCCTTCGGAAACCTCCAATGTGATAACGGAACCAATGGCCAAGCATGGCCAGGGTGTTAATGTTGTTGAGGACGACCTATTTGTTTCTTCTGTTAATAAACTAGTTACTCCTCTTCTGATTGTTAAGAAGAATATTTTGCGAGCCAGTTTATTTCCAAGTTATGGTGAAGGTTTCCACCTCTGTATGTCTCTACCCAATGGTTACTTGTTGTTGAAGATGGGTGTCCAGCACCTGATGACCAACAAAGAAATTCTGTTTGAGAAAGATTCCCCTGCAAGAAGTCTGTGTGAAGATATATCAATTATTACCATTTCTGACAATCCTCCCAGGGTCTCCTCCAAAATACCCTCAAGGATTACATCTATTCCTAAGGTTTCTCCTTTGATTATCACTTTTCCTGAGCCGATACCATATTCCTCTGATAAAGCTATTCCTTGGAATTATGGGGCTGACATTTACTACCATGGCATCAAGAAAGACCTATTGGATATTAAAGATGAAGATGCTAAAGATACTGATCCTAACATCGACAACATTGTTGGCACCATTAAAATTACCAGGAGCAGAAGTATTTTCTCTCCTAAAATCTCTCCGAAGACTGTTGCCACTCCTTTGGTTATTCCTGTTGGTACTCTTGTTGCTACTCCTACTATCGTTCCTGTTGTTATCCCTGCTACTGAGTTAGCTGAGACTCAGGGCAAAGAGGTACTGGTTGAGCTTGCCCAGACGGAGGCACATAAAGAAGCCGTTCCTGAAGCTTCTAAAAAAGAAATGGAAGAGATTCTAAAGATCATGCAAAAGAGTGATTACAATGTTGTGGAGAAATTGGGGTAGACCCCTTCAAAAATCTCAATGTTGGCCTTATTACTATGCTCCGAAGCTCATGCCAAAGCTTTGGTGAAGTTCCTGAAGTCTGCTCATGTGCCACAAGAGACTTCTGTCGACCAATTTGAGGATTGTGTTGCTAGTCTAACTGCTGACAATGGACTTGGTTTCTCTGATGCTGATTTAACACCCAAAGGAAGAAAGAATAATGATGCCCTACATGTCTCTATTGAGTGCAGGGGCACTACCCTAGATCATGTTCTGGTGGATACAGGTTAATCATTGAATGTCTTAACTAAAAATGCTTTGGGCAGATTGGATTGTGAATGACTCACCCTGAAGCCCAACAATATTGTGGTTAGAGCATTTGATGGTTCTAAAAGAATGGTACACGGAGAGGTAAACATTCTTGTTAAAATTGGTTCTCAGGCCTTTGACTCTACCTTTTACATAATGGACATCTGCCCGTCTTACTCCTGTCTATTGGGTCGCCCTTGGATCCATGGGGCCGATGCTATTACTTCTACTCTGCATCAAATGCTGAAGTACCCAGTTGATGGAAAGATTGTTACAGTCCATGGTGAGGAAGAATATATGGTGAGCCACCTGAACTCTATCAGGTATGTTGAGATGGACGACGAGTTAATTGAAACCCCCTGTTAGAATTTTGAAGAGGTTCCTCAGACAATTGCTGCAACCAAGAATGCTATCAATGTACCAAAGATTACCAGACCTCCAATGAATATGGCATCTCTGAAGGATGCTAAACAGTAGTCGAAGAAGGTGGGTGTACCATTTGGGGCCAACTCCCTGATATCCCCTACAAATCTGACAAGTTTGGTATGTGTTTTACTTCAGGATCCCAAAGAGTTGTTCGTCGTGCTCGCACCGGAGGACCACCAGTATGCATCAGCAACCATGGAATCAATGCTTTGGAGGACAGTGATAGCAACTTCGACATGGACAAATAGATCTTCCTAACTATCAACGATGGACTCAACAATTGGGAGGCTAAGGATTTTGTTCCATTATTTTTATCCAGGAGTAATAGTCTTTTTGTTTTTGGAATATGTAATGTTTGAACAATTTAAACTCTAAAGCCTTGTGTCTTACCCGAGGCACAATGGTCTATTTATGAGGGTTATCACTTCATATTCATATGTCATTAATAAATCATTGGACGTTTCATATACAAATTTTACGCTCTCTGTCTTTCTTTTCTGCTTTTACTTTATCAAATTTTCTATGCTCTCTTGCACACACCCACACATCAAATTGCAGATCTACATCTACTATGGATCCCATTGATAACGGTTCTGCTATTACCAATTAAGACTTTGAAAATCCGATCTACCAAGCCGAGGACAAATGTGAGGAAGATTGCGAAGTACCTGGAGAACTTGCCAGACTATTAGTGCAAGAAGAAAGAGCCATACAGCCTCATGCAGAGCCGGTTGAGACAATAAACTTGGGTACTAAAGAGGATAAGAAGGAAGTCAAGATAGGTGCCATCTTGGAGCATAGTGTCAAGGAGCGGTTAATACAAATGTTACATGGTTATGTGGAGATCTTTTCCTGGTTGTACGAAGACATGCCAGGGCTGGACATTGATATTGTGGTTCATCGTCTACCAACAAAAGAAGACTGCCCTCCAGTGAAATAGAAGGTTCGTCGTATGCATCCTGAGATGTCAGAAAAGATCAAGGCTGAGGTCGTGAAACAATTCAACGCCAGTTTATTAGCTGTTACTTCTTATCCATAATGGGTTACTAATGTTGTTTCGGTACCTAAGAAGGATGGTAAAGTACGCATGTGTGTGGATTACAGAGACTTGAATAGGACAAGTCCCAAGTATGACTTTCCGCTTCCCCATATTTATGTTCTGGTTGACAACACCGTGCATCATAAGGTATTCTCCTTCATGGATGGTTCCTACGGGTACAATCAGATCAAAATGACGCATGAAGATATGGAGAAAACAACCTTCGTCACGCAGTGGGGCACTTTCTGCTACAAAGTTATGCCATTCGGGTTAAAGAACACCGGGGCAACCTATCAGTGTGCCATGGTATCTTTGTTTCACGATATGATCCATCATGAGATAGAGGTCTACGTCGATGATATGATAGCCCAGTCTCAGACTGAAGAGGAGCACATTGATCACCTATAAAAGCTGTTTGAAAGATTGAAAAAGTACAAACTAAGACTGAACCCGAATAAGTGCACCTTTGGAGTAAGATATGGTAAGCTCTTAGGCTTTGTTGTCAGTGGAAAAGGTATTGAAGTAGACCCCACAAAGGTTAAAGCCATACAAGAAATGCCAACTACCCATACTGAGAAGGAGGTTAGGGGATTCTTGGGACGTCTAAACTACATTGCCAGATTCATTTCCCATCTAACTGCTACTTGCGAGCCAATCTTCAAATTACCGAAGAAAGATCAAGCAGTGAAGTAGAATGACGATTGCCAGACCGCCTTTGACAAAATTGTAGGTGTTTAGGTATTGGCTTGCATTTTTGGTAAATCCCAAGTGTATGTGTGAATGTCATGACTGATGTCATAACATTCTAGTTCAGGTTGTACTAACTCAATAGGTACATGTGCAGAAAAATATTGTAATTCAAATACTGATGTTTAGAAGTGTGTATCTGAGCATGTTTGCAAAATGATCACATTTTGCTAATCAGTAGACAGGTTTTCTCAGATGTCATAACAAATGTTATGACATCCTGTTCTGAACTAACAGGATTGCAGGATTGGATAAGTCTGAGTTTTTTTCAGGAAATAACTCAGTCCCCTCTAAACAGAATCCTGCGTTTTCTGAGGAGTAACCTAGCTCAATCCTAACCTGATCAACAAAGTACTGTGACCTGGTCTTTAGGTCAAACGGAATCAACCCTAGGTTTTTGGAAACCCTAACTGAAGTTGCAGCTGCTATATATTCAACAGAGCTGCGGTTTTTGAAGTCATCCCTGCTGATTGAGTAGAAGATCAATTTTGTAATCTGCATAGATTTGTTTATTGTACTCCAAGCAATTATCATTGTGATAAGTGCCTTGGAATAGGTTTCAATTGTAAGGGTTGTGTAACACTCAAAGCTTTGAAGCAAGAGTGTTTGAATGTTACTTGACTAAAGCTGTGAAGCAGAGTCAAGTTAGTTGTGTACAACACTCAAAGCTGTGAAGCACGAGTGATTGTGTTACTTGATTAAAAAGCTGTGAAGCTTAATCAAGTGTGTATTTTTGAAGAGTGTCTTCATTAATTCTTAAGTCAAATTGGTTTATGTATCACTGCTGTGATTGAGGGGGAGTGAGTAGGAACTCAGGTTTAAGTTGTACTTAGATTAGAATTGCATTGGGTAGGTCTTAAGTGAAGGAGATAAACTGGTTGGTTTATTCCTGAATTAACATCTCTTATAGTGGATTCTCTCCCTGGCTTGGTAGCCCCCAGAGTAGGTGTTGTTGCACACTGAACTGGGTAAACAATTGACTGTGTTATTTACTGCTTTTGTATTTACTGTCATATAGTAAGTCAGATACGGTGTCATAACATTGGACGTGACATTGAGTATCTGTAGCCAGAATTTCAATTGGTATCAGAGCAGGCACCCTGCCTGTATTACTGGGTGAGATCTAGGGATATCACTTTCTGGCACTATGGACAAAGAAGGAGTTTTTGGAAATAGACCACCCATTCTGGATGGAACTAATTATGACTACTGGAAACCTCGTATGATTGCCTTCCTAAAATCTCTGGACAAAAAGGCTTGGAGAGCTGCTGACAAAGGATGGATTCATCCCACCATAACTGAGGAAGATGGGACAATCAGTCTGAAGCCTGAGGAAGATTGGAGTAAAGAAGAAGATGAGCTAGCCCTGGGAAATTCCAAAGCTCTAAATGCCTTGTTCAATGGAATTGATAGAAATATTTTCAGATTAGTTCATCAATATGAATTGGCCAAGGAAGTTTGGGACACTCTCAAAACCACTCATGAGGGAACTTCCAAAGTAAAAATGTCAAGGCTTCAGATGTTGACCACTAAGTTTGAGAATCTAAAAATGATGGAAGATGAAACCATTCATGAGTTTCACATGAACATCTTGGATATTGCCAACACCTCAGGAGCACTGGGAGAAAAAATGTCAGAAGAAAAACTGGTGAGGAAGATTCTCAAATCCTTGCCTAAAAGATTTGCAATGAAGGTGACTGCCATAGAGGAAGCCCAGGACATTAGCAAGTTGAAAGTGGATGAACTTATTGGGTCTCTTCAGACTTTTGAGATGGGAATCACTAATGATGATGTCAAAAAGAACAAGAGCATAGCACTTATGTCCAACACTGATGTTGAAGAAAACATTTCAGAAGCTATAGCCATGCTAGGAAGACAGTTCAACAAACTCATCAAAAGAATAGATCCAAAGTCAAGGTCTAATGTTCATAACATTTCCTCTGACATTGACAGTTCCAGCAGAAGACCAAGGTCAGATGAGAAGGGAGTTCAAGGCAGAGGAATTCAATGCCATGGTTGTGAAGGATATGGGCATATTCGAGCTGAATGTCCTACCTTTCTTAAGAAACAAAAAGGAATGACAGTTACTTGGTCTGACTGTGATTCAGAAAGTAATTCTGAAGAAGAGACTGCCAAACGAGTTACTGCTTTAACTGGTGTTTGTACCTCTGAAAGTGACATCAGTGATGAAGAGGTGACTTTTGAAGAACTGGCTGAAACGTACAAGGAATTGTGTATCAGAAGTACTGAAGTCTGTGTGCAGAATGAGAAACAATCAAAACTCATCATAAAGATGGAGGCTGAAAAACGGGCAAACCTTGAAACTATAAGTCTTCTAGAAGGAGAAGTTCAATTGCTGAACTCACAACTGAATCAAATGACCAAATCTGTCAAGATGTTGACAAATGGAACTGACAAATTGGAAGAAATCCTACAGATTGGACAAAATGTGGGAAATAAATCTGGTCTAGGATTTATGAAAGCAACGAAATCTGGTTCTGGTAGGCAAATGTCAAAACAGATGTCTCAACATAACTCTCGACATCAGGAACAGAAACATATGAGGAAAAGGTACCAAAGATGGAAATGTCATCATTGTGGTAGATATGGCCACATAAAGCGTTTCTGCTTCAGATTACATGGATACCCTAATCAGAATTCAGGTGTCAAACCTAAGTCTAAAAAGGTACCACATGCTCCTCAATGGAAGAAAAAGGCTACTGCACTGATAGCTCACACTTCCCTGAGGGTCTCTGCAAAGGAAGACTGGTACTTTGACAGTGGATGTTCCAGACATATGACTGGAATCAAGAACCTCCTCAATAATGTTAAGCCTCACACCACCAGTTTTGTGACCTTTGGAGATGGGGCTAAAGGTGAAATCAAAGGAGTTGGTGATTTGAACTGTCCTGGAGTTCCAAGTCTAAATAAAGTACTGCTGGTGAAAGGACTGACCGCTAATCTCATTAGTATCAGTCAACTGTGTGATCTAGGATTCAAGGTCAATTTCTCAAAATCTGAATGCCTTGTAATCAATGGCAAACAAGAGATAGTAATGAAAGGAGTCAGATCCAAAGACAACTGTTACTTATGGGAGGCTGAGAACACTAATTTCTCATCTGTGTGTTGCATTGCAAAAGAAGAAAAAGAGGTGAAACTGTGGCACCAAAAACTTGGCCATCTTCACCTAAGGGGTATGAAGAGGATTATCTCCTTGGAGGCAGTCAGAGGGATTCCAAAACTGTTAATTGATGAAGAAAGAGTTTGTGGTGAATGTCAGGTGGGTAAGCAGACGAGGATGTCACATCCAAAGTCAAGACATCTGACCACCACTAAGGTTCTAGAACTCCTCCATATGGATCTGATGGGACCAATGCAAGTAGAGAGCCTTGGTGGTAAAAGATATGCCTATGTGGTTGTGGATGATTTTTCCAGATTCACCTGGATTAATTTCATTAGAGAAAAATCAGATGCATTTGAAGTCTTTAGAGAACTGTGCAAAAGAATTCAAAGAGAGAAGGAAGGATGTATTGTCAGAATCAGAAGTGATCATGGCAAGGAATTTGAAAACAGCAAGTTTGATGACTTCTGTGCTTCAGAAGGAATCAGTCATGAGTTTTCTTCTCCCATAACACCTCAGCAAAATGGAGTTGTGGAAAGAAAAAACAGGACCATACAAGAATCTGCCAGAGCAATGTTACATGCCAAAAGACTTCCTATGTATTTTTGGGCTGAAGCTATGAATACAACTTGCTATGTTCATAACAGGGTCACCTTGAGAAAGGGAACCTCATCCACCATATATGAACTCTGGAAAGGAAGAAAACCAACTGTGAAGTACTTCCATGTGTTTGGCAGCAAATGCTATATCCTGTCTGATCGTGAACAGAGAAGAAAACTGGACTCCAAAAGTGATGAAGGCATATTTCTAGGATACTCCTCAAACAGCAGAGCTTATAGAGTATTCAACTCCAGAACCAAAACCATGATGGAATCAATAAATGTCATAATTGATGACTACCATGAAGAAACAGATGTTCCTTGTACTGTTGAGACATTCTTTGAGACTTCAACCCAACAGGATGATCTACCCAACTCCACCACAACAGAATCAGAATCAAAGGAAGCTAGCAAGACTCCTTCCATCAGAATTCAGAAGGATCATCCAAAAGAGCTCATCATAGGAGATCCTAATAGTGGAGTCATCACAAGATCTAGAGAAATCATCTCAAATTCTTGTTTTGTGTCCAAAATAGAACCAAGAAATGTCAAGGAAGCCTTAACTGATGAATATTGGATTGGTGCAATGCAAGATGAACTGAACCAATTCAAGCAACATGAAGTTTGGGAACTGGTTCCTAGACCTGAAGGAACTAACATCATTGGGACAAAATGGATATTCAAGAACAAGTCAGATGCTGAAGGAGCTGTCACCAGAAATAAGGCGAGACTTGTTGCTCAAGGATACACCGAGGTTGAAGGGGTTGACTTTGATGAAACCTTTGCACCCGTAGCCAGGTTGGAATCAATCAGACTCTTGTTGTCAATTGCTTGTCTTCTGAAGTTCAAGTTATTTCAGATGGATGTGAAAAGTGCCTTTCTAAATGGGTACTTAAATGAGGAAGCTTATGTGGAACAACCTAAAGGTTTTGTGGATCCAACCCATCCTGATCATGTCTACAAATTGAGAAAAGCTCTATATGGGCTGAAACAAGCTCCTAGAGCATGGTATGACAGGTTAACAAAGTTTCTCTCAGACAAAGGCTACAGAAAAGGAGGCTTGGACAAAACTCTATTTGTCAAAACTGAAGGAGGGAAGTTGATGGTTGCCCAAATATATGTTGATGACATAGTGTTTGGCGGAATGTCAGAACATATGGTTAAACACTTTGCTGACCAGATGCAGGCTGAATTTGAAATGAGTCTCATGGGAGAACTAACTTATTTTCTTGGACTACAAGTCTCACAGATGGAGGACTCAATCTTCTTATCTCAAAGCAAGTATGCTAAGAATATTGTAAAGAAGTTTGGTATGGAGAATGCAAGTCACAAAAGGACTCCTGCTCCTACTCATCTAAAGCTCTCCAAAGATTCAAGTGGTGTTAAGGTGGATCAAAGTCTGTACAGAAGCATGATAGGAAGCTTGTTGTACTTAACTGCCAGCAGACCTGATATTGCCTTTGCAGTTGGAGTTTGTGCTAGATACCAAGCTGATCCCAAAGTCAGTCATATCAATCAAGTGAAGAGAATTTTGAAGTATGTAAGTGGTACTTACAACTATGGATTGTTGTATACTCATGGCTGTGAACCGACTCTGACTGGTTACTGTGATGCTGATTGGGCTGGTAGTGCTGATGATAGAAAAAGCACCTCTGGAGGATGTTTCTTTTTGGGAAGTAATCTGGTTTCCTGGTTCAGCAAGAAACAGAATTGTGTGTCTCTTTCCACCGCTGGAGCTGAATATATTGCAGCTGGTAGTAGCTGCTCTCAAATGTTATGGATGAAACAGATGCTCACTGAGTATAATGTCACACAAGATGTTATGACATTGTACTGTGACAATCTGAGTACAATCAACATATCCAAGAATCCCATTCAGCATAGCAGGACCAAACATATTGACATACGACATCACTTTATTAGAGACCTTGTAGAAGAGAAGACCATCAAATTGGAACATGTTGCCACTGAGCTACAGCTGGCTGACATTTTTACCAAGGCTTTGGATGCAAACCAATTTGAAAACTTAAGGGGTAAGCTGGGTATTTGCCAACATGAGGAATTGTAGCAATTAATTTTGCTTAAAACAAAGACCAAAGGACTTATGCCTGTTCTGATTGGTTTAAAATTGTATTTTTTCATTTCCTACAACTCTTTTAAGAAGTTGAATAGGCACTCCTTTGCTTTGTTCCTCTCTCGTCTTCTCATCAATCAGAAATTTCTTCTCATTTGCTATTGGTCCTTCAAAACTGACAAAATGTCTCAAACGCCATCATCATCCAACACGACCATCTCAACCTCTTCCTCTGATCAAGATTCTGGGACAATCTCTTCCTGTCTGGACTCTGATGTTCTGGAGATCTGTTCTCATAGAACTAACCACACCAAGGCCAAAGAGTTGAGAACAAGACATACAGGTAATCCATCTCATCCTTCCTCTTCAGTTCCCCCTGAAATTGCAAATAGGGAAGGGACAGCCTATGTTAATCAAGCAATAGCAAAAATTGTTTCCCGAATTCTGAACGAGAACCACTCAGTTCCTGGCATCTCTGTTCCTCTGAACCAAGAAAACTCAAATGCTGAAACAAATCCAAATGTCTCTAAGAATGTTGAGACATCAAACAAAGAGAAAAATGCTGACATTGCTCACAAGAAAAGAAAGAAGCCTGAATTCTGAGTCTGATGACAGTGCTTGAAGGTTGATGCTTGGTGGTGTTGCTGAAGTGTGTTCTGCTGTTGTCAGATGCTGATCTCATTATTTTTGTTTTGGATAACTGTATAACTTTATAAACATGTAATCTTTGGCCCATTTGTGGCTAAAGTGGGGGAGAATATTTTGGCACTGCTTAATTAGTACTTAAACACTATATTTTTCTGCTGTCACTTATTTCTGCTGCTATCTATCTATCTCTGATTGTTTAGGGACTTTAGCCAAAAATCTGCCAAAGGGGGAGTTTGTAGGTGTTTAGGTATTGGCTTGCATTTTTGGTAAATCCCAAGTGTATGTGTGAATGTCATGACTGATGTCATAACATTCTAGTTCAGGTTGTACTAACTCAATAGGTACATGTGCAGAAAAATATTGTAATTCAAATACTGATGTTTAGAAGTGTGTATCTGAGCATGTTTGCAAAATGATCACATTTTGCTAATCAGTAGACAGGTTTTCTCAGATGTCATAACAGATGTTATGACATCCTGTTCTGAACTAACAGGATTGCAGGATTGGATAAGTCTGAGTTTTTTTCAGGAAATAACTCAGTCCCCTCTAAACAGAATCCTGCGTTTTCTGAGGAGTAACCTAGCTCAATCCTAACCTGATCAACAAAGTTTTGTGACCTGGTCTTTAGGTAAAACGGAATCAACCCTAGGTTTTTGGAAACCCTAACTGAAGTTGCAGCTGCTATATATTCAACAGAGCTGCGGTTTTTGAAGTCATCCCTGCTGATTGAGTAGAAGATCAATTTTGTAATCTGCATAGATTTGTTTATTGTACTCCAAGCAATTATCATTGTGATAAGTGCCTTGGAATAGGTTTCAATTGTAAGGGTTGTGTAACACTCAAAGCTTTGAAGCAAGAGTGTTTGAATGTTACTTGACTAAAGCTGTGAAGCAGAGTCAAGTTAGTTGTGTACAACACTCAAAGCTGTGAAGCACGAGTGATTGTGTTACTTGATTAAAAAGCTGTGAAGCTTAATCAAGTGTGTATTTTTGAAGAGTGTCTTCATTAATTCTTAAGTCAAATTGGTTTATGTATCACTGCTGTGATTGAGGGGGAGTGAGTAGGAACTCAGGTTTAAGTTGTACTTAGATTAGAATTGCATTGGGTAGGTCTTAAGTGAAGGAGATAAACTGGTTGGTTTATTCCTGAATTAACATCTCTTATAGTGGATTCTCTCCCTGGCTTGGTAGCCCCCAGAGTAGGTGTTGTTGCACACTGAACTGGGTAAACAATTGACTGTGTTATTTACTGCTTTTGTATTTACTGTCATATAGTAAGTCAGATACGGTGTCATAACATTGGACGTGACATTGAGTATCTGTAGCCAGAATTTCAAAAATCAAGGAATATCTTCAAGAGCCTCCAATTTTGATGCCTCCGGTTGAAGGAAGACCTCTTATCATGTACTTAACAGTGTTAGAAAATTCAATGGGGTGTGTGCTGGGGCATCATGACGGGTCTGGTCGAAAAGAGCATGCAATATACTACCTTAGCAAAAAGTTTACCGAATGTGAAACAAGATACTCACTGATAGAGAAAACTTGCTGCACTTTGGCATTGGCTGCTCGCCGACTAAGATAGTATATGTTAACTTACACTACCTTGTTGATATCTAAAATGGATCCTATCAAATACATCTTTGAGAAGCCCGCTCTCTCCGGAAGAATAACAAGATGGCAAATGATCCTGACCGAATAAGATATTCAGTACACAACCCAGAAAGAAATTAAGGGAAGTGTATTAGCTGATCATTTGGCTCATCAGGCTGTAGACGACTACCAATCCATGAATTTTGAGTTCCCAAATGAGAACATCATGATAGTGATTGATTATGAAGAACCTGGACTGGATGAAGGACCTGAAAAAAGATCCTAATGGACTATGGTCTTTAATTGAGCTTCCAACGCGCTCGGAAATGGAATCGGTGTTGTGATCATATCTCCTGAAGGTTGTCATACTCCTTTCACTTCCAGGCTATATTTCAACTATACCAATAACATGGCTGAATATGAAGCATGCATTATGGGTACCAAAGCTGCTATCGATTTGAGAATCAAATTCCTAAGCATACATGGAGACTCAACCCTGGTAATCAGTCAAATCAAAGGAGAATGGGACACGAAGCATCCTAATCTCACCCCCTACTGGGAGCATGTGCTGACATTAATTCCATATTTTAAAGAAGTTACCTTTAAGCATTTTCCACAAGAGGAAAATCAACTAGCTGACGCGCTAGCTACTATGTCATCCATGTTTAAGGTCAAATGGGATAATGAAGCTCCTCAGATCACTATTGAGAGAATGGACAAACTGACATACTATTATGAGGTAGATACTGAAGAAGTAGTGGACAAACCTTGGTTCCACAAAGTGAAAAGATGCTTCGAAACCCAAGAGTATCGTAAGGGAGCTTCCATTAATGATAAGAAGTTCCTAAGAAGATTCTCTGGCAAGTTTTTCCTCAGTAACATAGTTCTCTACAAGCGCAACCATGATTCTACTTTGCTTCGGTGTGTAGACAAGAGCGAAGCAGAGAAGATTATGGCAGACATTAATGAAGGCACCTTTGGAACCCATTCTAGTAGGAACATAATTGATAAGAAGATTCTGAGGGCAGGATACTACTGGTCCACTATAGAAGCCAACTGTTATCAGCAATCCCAAACTTGTCCTAAGTGCCAGATCTATCCTGATAAAGTACATGTGCCTTCGGTTCCTCTAAACGTCTTGACTGCTCCCTGGCCTTTCGCTATATGGGGCATCGATATGATTGGAGATATTAGACTTACCTCTTCCAATGGGCACCGTTTCATCCTTGTCGCCATTGATTACTTCACGAAGTGGGTAGAGGCAACCTTTTTTGCTCCTGTTACCAAGAATGTCGTGGCTCGGTTTTGAAGATGTGAAAAACACAAGAAGGGGGGTTGAATTGTTAAAACTTGAAATCAAATGCAGACAACACGTTATTTTTATCCTGGTTCGTTTGATCTCAAACTACTCCAGTCCACCCGTCAAGGTGATTTTGCCTCTCTCCAACGAGGTCTTAATCCACTATATTCAACTGAATACAAAACTGCTTTAACAACTGCTAAAGCCTTCTTGAGTCTAAACCACATACCGGTTTCTCAAGGAAATTCTTTCTTACAGATAAATGAACAATTATGTGTGTTTGATGTTTTCTTCAAAAACTATATATCACAACTGTGATAATACACAAAATGAAGCTTAAGAAACTATTTTGCTAGAGCTATAGAATAAGCGGTTGAAAGCTTTTAGCAAAAGTGAGAACGAGTTTAGTGATGATTGACTTTAGGCGTGTAGAGTATTGTAGAGCATTAGCCAATTCACTTCTCACTGATTTGTTTAAATAACCTTGGAATAGATACGTTGATGCCAATAATTCCATTTCAATGCTCATTACGTTCTTTCCATTTTAAGAAGATCTTTGTCTTGGAATAAAGCCATTGGTAATAAATCTGCCTTGAATGCAGTACCGTTGACACTTCAGAATGTTTTGCTTGATTAAGATCAGAGTGTGTTGGCTTTAGCTTATTCTGATTGCTTCTGAGTGCTGATGACATTGTTAAGATCTTGATCAGAGTCAGAGTATGTTGAGCGCATATTCTGTTCATCAGACTTCAGCGTAGCATATGTATTGATCTTCTGATGTTGATGTTGATACTGATGTTCTGATGCTGATTTCATCAGAGTTTCCTATAAATACACAACATAATTTTAAGTAGCATATATGTCTTATATAAAACTCATAATTCATTTAATCTTGTATTTTGTTATCACCAAAACTCTAACTGAGGGTTGTAGAATCAAACTATGTTCTAACAATCTCCCCCTTTTTGATGATGACAAAAACTAGATTTTTTCAATTAAACTAAAATGATGAAAGTATCAGAGTTTAAGGATGGAGAGGAAACAGTATTAGAGATAATCAGATAATGAGTAAAAGGTATCAGAGCTAAGAGGGTGAGTAAAAAGTATCAGAGTAATGATGAGAAAAACTCCCCCTGAGTTGATTATTCCCTTTGATTCCTTGAGACCTTGAGCATCAGAACTTTATTGAACCTTTCTTTGATCATCAGAATTTTGCTTTATCAGAGTTCTTCAGATTCTTGTACCTGTAAGCTTTTCAGAACAACAAATATTTATGAATGTTAGAATGTTTGAGACTTTTTGTCTCAGTAAACCGTTATTGAAAAATATCATTCTTTCTCCCCCTTTTTGTCAACGATCAAAAAACATATATAATCAGAGTTAAAAAACATTAGAGCAAAACACGTTTGTTATTAAAACAGAAGCAAGGATAGTTTAGAACAAGTAGAAATATTACAGACAAACATAAGAAAACAAGGAAAACATAATAAAAATCTAAGAAGAAGGAGGAAGTCGTGTGAACAGGGCTTCCAACATGCTCTTGATTTGTTCGCTGGTTTTGGTTTGCTTGGCTACCATGTTTGCTATAGATTCAATCTTGATATCCTGCTTGTCCATCCGTTCATTCATCAGCATGTCTGATTTCTTCAAATCCTCCAGAGTCTGCCTATCAATAGAGGAAGTTTGAGGATCTTCAGATACAGGCTGCTTCTCAGAGCTTTCTGTAGTTTCTTCTGCTTGACCCAAGTCTTCAGCTTGAATAACCTGTTCTTCTGCAGGTTGAACTTGAGATGCTGGACGCTTTTCATACCAAGGCTCACTGTCCAGATGGAGAACCTCTTCCTTCAGCAGCTTGCTCAAAATTGGACCTTCCATTTCCTTCAGCAGATTGCTGAAGTTCTGTTGAGCCTGTCCATAGCTCTGGTCTTGCAGCTTGAAGGTTTCAGCACATACCCATATTCTGAATTGAGTCCAGAGATGATCTGATACAGTAGGATCAATCACTTCCAAACTTGCTTGTTTCAAGGAAGATATCCATTTCTGCAAGTCTGTTTCAAAGTTCAACATGCTGCTACCAACATCTGGTTGTTTAGGTTTAGGGATGGCAGTTTTCTGGTTTATTGCAGCAAGGCGTTCAAGGACTGTTAAGTCAATGACAGTCTTGCTATGGTTTTCTGTACTTTTCTTAGGTGAGGGAGTAGGAGAATCAGAAATAACGATTGGACTTGATGAGGTGTTTGGAGGAGTTGTTTCTGGTGATGAGGGAAGTTGAGACATATTAACAGTTGTACCACAAGGCAATTGAATGGCCAAGGGTTGTGGTTCAGGAGACTCAGAGGTTTGAGCCTTAGAGTTTTGTGTCTCAGGTTGTGGAGTTTGTGCATGTTGAGGAGATGGTGGATTACTTTCTGGTTGGGGAGAGGAAGGTTGTGGGATTTCTGGTTCTGGTGAAAGTGGGATGTCAGGTTGTGGAGAAATGGGAATTTCTGGTTGTGGATTTGGGTTTTCTGTATGGGGAGTGGAAGAGTGTTGTTCTATATCAGACAGAACTTGTGCAAGTTCTGGTTCTGGAATGGTTGCAGTGTTTGGATTTTGTGGTTAGGAGCGGGATCTTCTGAGAGTTAATGACTCAGAAGGGTCAAAGTCTTCAAAATATTCAAAGGTTTGGGGTGTTAGGATATCAGATGGAATTGGAGTTAGAGTAGGAATAGATGTGGAAACATTAGATGAATCTAAAACAGATACAGAAACAGGATTACCTCTTTTCTTTGGAGTCTGTTATGATGATCCTTCTGGAGAAGCTTTTCTCTTCTTCGTCTTCTTCAGAGCTACCTCTGGTGCCTTCTGTTGAAGATCTTGAATATTTAGATTAGGAGCTATTCCATCAGCTTTACAAGCATCCAAATATCTCAGAATTATTTGAGGCTTGAAGTCAATCTCTGAGAACATAGGGAAGTCGTCCAGAGGGACTCTTCTACTGGAGATTTCAGCAAAAGGAGTGATGCTGGGCTCCTTCTTAATGTTCTCTATCAGCTTCATCTTCTTTAGATTCTTGGCATTCAGCTGCTTGCCAACAGATGGTTCCAGGGTGCTGATCTCTTGTGCCTCTTTCAAGTGTTCAATCAGCCTATTCTCAGTCAGAATATCTGATATCAATCTACCCAAGGGTATCCAATCCCTTTTAGTGCGTTCATCTTCTCTTGTCTCCTTGACGCTAGTTCTCAGATGGTTGAACAGAAGATGAGCTAGATTAATCTTTACCTTCTGATTGATAAAATAGATCAGAAACTGCTGATCTATGTTTATGTAGTCAGGAGAACTTGTGGGCTTCCTGTGATTGAAACAACCCAGAATAATCTTTGCCCAAATTCTGTGCTTATCTCTCAGATCCCTTATCTTGTTGGAGGGGAGCCCCAGCGTGAAAATTTCCCTTGCTATAGTAGCAACATCTGAACATCTTTCTGCCATGTCTATACAGCGAATACCACCACCCTTGTATCCAATCAGTTTTGCAATTAGGTCTTCAGTAATCACAATTTTCTTCCCCATTATGTAAGAAGTGACTTGGTGATTTGAGGAAGACGCGTGAATCCAGAATTCCTTAACAAAAATAGGGAAATTTGGACCCACCAACCTGTCAAAGTATTTCTCCCATCCTTGAGCTTGAATCTCTTCTGATAAATCAAAACCATTTTCCTTCAAACTGTTGAAATCCACTATAATCTCTGATAGAACTTCCAGGTTCTTGACTGGAGTGAGTAGTGTTCTGAGAGGAACCTCATATTGCTCAGCTGATGCATCTTTCTGGGAACCTGAAGAGAGATTGCTGGAAGATTCCATTGTTCACACGAGGTTTTTTTTGAAAAAAAATTGAAAAGGTTATCTTGAGCAGGAAGAACACAAACACAAATATCAGAAAAATTGATTGAAAACGAAAGTAAGGGTAAACGTTGTGAGTAGTGTGAATGGTGTTTAAATAGATTTTGAAAAAGTTTTTTGAAAACATAAACGCTTAAGAGAGAGAAATAAATCATGATTAATAGCACTTAATGATGGCTGATTTTAGGGGATTTCAGAAAGATACTTAAACGGTTACCAGTGACATGTGTCTCAATGCAACCAATCAGCGCTTTGCCTTAACAGAAGAGTGAACGCATGTTCAGCCTCAGGAAACAGCTGATGACTGGATGACACTTGTTTGCTTTGAGTGAACATCGCTTCTATCCTTGAACTGAAGATCTCAGAGCTTCATGGATAGATCTGATACAATCTGCATTTCTAAAATTCTGAAAAGAGGATTGATCAGAAGTTCACAGAGAAATAAATATAATTCTGAAGGTTAATATATAAAATTAAAACAGTTTTATTCTGGATAGAGCTTCATGCTGAGATGATTCAGAATGAAGTTGAACCTATCTTCAAAAAGTGGTTTTGTGAAGATATCAGCCCATTGATGGTCTGTATCAATAAATTTTAAGTTTAAAATTCTTTTCTGAATATAGTCCCTAATAAAATGATGTTTTATTTCTATATGCTTAGCCCTAGAATGCAAAATTGGATTTTTACTTAAGCAAATGGCATAAGTATTATCACAGAGTATATGAATGTTACTCTCATAAATTTGGAAGTCCTCAAGTTGACTTTTCATCTAGAGCATTTGTGTGCTGCATCCAGCTGCTGCTATGTATTCAGCTTCTGCTATTGATAGAGCAATGGTGGATTGTCTTTTGCTGGACCACGAGATCATATTTTCTCCCAGAAACTGGAAGCTTCCAGAAGTACTTTTACGTTCAACTCTGTCTCCAGCAAAGTCAACATCACAGTAACCTACTAAGCTGTAATCACCAGCTTTTCTATAAAACAAACCCAGATTAGTAGTACCTTTCAGATACTTGAAAATTCGCTTAACAGATGTTAAGTGAGATTCTCTAGGATCTGATTGGAATCTTGCATAAATGCATACACTGAATAAAATATCAGGCCTTGAGGCTGTCAGATAAAGATGAGAACCAATCATACCTCTGTAGACTTTCTGTTCTACCTTTTTGCTTACCTCTTCTCTTTCCAGAATGCACGTGGGATGCATTGGAATTTTTGATGGCTTACATTCTGAGAGATCAAATTTCTTCAGAAGTTCTCTGACATATTTGCTCTGATGAATGTAAGTTCCTTCTGGGGTTTGATTGATCTGAATTCCCAGAAAGAATTTCAGTTCCCCCATTAGGCTCATCTCAAATTCTGCCTGCATACACTTAGCAAATTCTCTTCCCAGAGAGGGTTTAGTAGATCCAAATATTATATCATCAACATAAATCTGATAGACTAAAATGTAATTCTTAACTGTTTTACAGAATAAGGTTGTGTCCACCTTCCCTCTGGTGAATTCCTTTTCTAACAGGAAGTTACTTAGTCTTTCATACCAAGCTCTGGGAGCTTGTTTCAGACTATACAGTGACTTCTTTAGTTTGAAAACATATTTTGGATGTTTTGAACTTTCAAAACCAGGGGGTTGGTGCACATATACCTCTTCTTCTATATAGCCATTTAAGAATGCACTCTTAACATCCATCTGATACAGAGTGATTCCTTTATTAACAGCAAAAGAAATTAAAATTCTGATAGATTCTAACCTGGCGACTGGAGCAAAGGTTTCTGTATAGTCTATCCCCTCTTGCTGACTATAACCTTGTGCTACCAGTCGTGCCTTGTTTCTGATGACTTCACCTTGTTCATTCAGCTTGTTTTTGAACACCCATTTTGTTCCAATGACGTTGAATCCTTTTGGCTTGGGAACTAAATCCCATACGTCACTTCTTGTGAATTGATTCAGCTCCTCTTGCATTGCTAGAATCCAGTCATTGTCCAGAAGTGCTTCATCAATAGAGGATGGTTCAATCAGAGAGATAAGTCCCATGAGGGATTCTTCATAGTTTCTGAAACTGGCTCTTGTTCTGATTGGATCTTCCTTTCTTCCTAAGATTGTTTCTTCTGGATGATCCATGCTGCTTCTGGATGGTCTTTTCTGAGGTTGATCAACAGAAGATGCTGGATTGCTTGCAGTGCCTCTTTCTGATGTTGAGGGAGTGTCTCTATTAAGAGCTTCTGATGACTTGTCTTCAGAACCTGTGAATTCAACTTCCATACCTGCAAGTAATTCATTCTGCTTTGACTTTGGAGAGTCAAGCTTATCATCAAAACGAACACTGATTGATTCTTCCATAATCTGTGTTTCTGTATTGTATACTTTGTACCCTCTTGAGCGTTCAGAGTATCCTAACATAATACACTTCTGTGCTTTAGAGTCAAACTTGTTCAAATAATTTTTAGTATTCAAAATAAAGCAAGTACATCCAAATGGATGAAAATATGAAATGTTGGGCTTTCTGTTCTTCCACAATTCATATGGAGTCTTTTCCAGAATATGTCTTATGGAGATTCTATTCTGAATATAGCACGCTGTGTTTATCGCCTCTTCCCAAAAGATCTTAGCAACGTTAGTCTCGTTGATCATGGTTCTGGCCATTTCTTGCAATGTTTTGTTCTTTCGTTCTACAACTCTGTTTTGCTGGGGAGTTCTAGGACAAGAGAAATCATGCATAATGCCTTTGTCATTAAAAAATGATTCAAAATATTTGTTTTCAAACTCTCCACCATGATCACTTCTGACTTTGACGATTCTAAGATCCTTTTCATTCTGAACTTGGTTGCAGAAGGTGACAAACACAGAGTGTGACTCGTCCTTGTGTCTTAAGAACTTTACCCATGTCCATCTGCTATAGTCATCTACGATTACTAACCCATACTTCTTGCCACTGACTGAAGCAGTTTTAACTGGTCCAAATAAGTCAATGTGTAGAAGTTCTAATGGCTTAGAGGTAGAAACAATGTTTTTAGATTTAAAAGCAGGTTTTGCAAACTTGCCTTTCTGACATGCTTCACACAGAGCATCTGAATTGAACTTCAGGTTAGGAAGTCCTCTGACCAGATTGAGTTTATTAATCTGAGATATCCTTCTCATACTAACATGCCCCAATCTTCTGTGCCAGATCCATTGCTCGTTGTTAACAGACAGAAGACACTTTACATTCTGACTTTTCAGTTCAGAAAGTTTGATTTTATAAATGTTGTTTCTCCTCTTTCCATTAAATAGGATAGTCCCATC
Organism: Vicia faba; assembly: GCA_948472305.1. Taxonomy (NCBI): domain Eukaryota; kingdom Viridiplantae; phylum Streptophyta; class Magnoliopsida; order Fabales; family Fabaceae; genus Vicia; species Vicia faba. The sequence goes on from OX451738.1 coordinate 728,982,407, forward strand.
TTTCTGACTAACAGCTTTACATGAATTTTGATTAAAGATTATATCATAACCGTTATCACTTAATTGACTTATGGATAACAGGTTATGCATTAATCCATCTACTAATAATACATTACTTATAGAGGGAAGATTTCCGTTACCTACTGTTCCAGAGCCAATGATCTTTCCCCTCTGATTGCCTCCAAAGCCTACATGGCCTCCAGGCTTAAGTTCCAGGCTTTGGAACATATGCCTTCTTCCCGTCATGTGTCGTGAGCAGCCAGAGTCCAGGTACCATGACTGGTGTTTCTGCTTTGCTGCTAAAGATATCTGCAACATGTATTATTTTATCCTTAGGTACCCATTTTTATTGGGTCCTAATTTGTTAGTTTTACCAAAACTCTGGTTGAATTTTGGTTTGACATAATAATTACTACTAGTATATTTGATGTCGTGTGTGTGCCCATATACAAAGTGTGAATTAAGAGGAGTTCGTTTAATAACTAAATCCATGGTATTCTTTGGTGTAGGTACCTTACCTTGGTATCCTATTCCCTTTCTGCCATTTCTTCTAACTCCATAGATCATTGAAGCCATCTTGCTTCTATCTATGCTTTTAGCAAGAAACTTCTGAAAGCTGTGATCATACTCCTTGATGATCTCATCAACGCTACTGGGAGTTTCAAGAATTGTTTCCTTCTGAGAGTTTTGTAAAAGATTTTCTAATTTTGAAACTTTATTTTTCAACTCAGAATTTTCCAACTTGAGACTCTCAGTTTTATCAGAGTCAGAAGCAAGATCCCTTTTCAGGTTTCTGAATTTGACTCTGATCTGCTGATATCTTTCCAGAATCTCATTAAGGTTTTCAGTTGGTTCAGCCTTAGTAAAATTAATAGCAAAGTCAGGAAATACCTCTTCTGTGTCTGATTCAGAGTCTGATTCAGAAGCTTCACTGTCTTCTGATATGTTTGCCATGAGAGCTATGTTTGATCTCTCATCATCTGATTCTGAGTCGGCTTCAGATGTGTCAGAGTCATCCCATGTGGCCATGAGACTTTTCTTCTTTTCCTTGCCAAACTTTCTTCTGGGCTTTTCCTTCTGAAGCTTTGGGCAATCACTCTTGTAGTATCCTTGCTCGTTGCATTCATAGCAGATGATGTCCTTGTTGGTTGGCTTTCTGCTTCCTGAAGAGCCTTCAGATCTTCTGTGTCCAGAGGAGGATTCTGACCTTCTGTATCTAAAGGAGGATTCGTTCTGGTTCTCAGATCTTCTGGGAGTCTTGAACTTTCTTTGCCTCTGCTTCCACAGTTGGTTCACCCTTCTGGAGATGAGAGACAGTTCATCTTCTTCTGATGAGGACCCATCAGAGGTTTCTTCAATAGCTTGCAAAACCTTGGAGTCAGATTTTCTGTTAGATTTTAAAGCTAATGGCTTACCTTGCTTTTGAGGTTCATCAACTTCTAGCTCTATCTCGTGACTTCTGAGGGAGCTGACAAGTTCCTCCAGAGAGATTGTATTGAGATCCTTAGCTAGCTTCAGCGCTGTGACCATTGGCCTCCACTGTTTTGGAAAGCTTCTGATGATCTTCTTGACATGATCAGCAGTAGAATACCCTTTGTCCAGAACTTTGAGACCAACAACCAGAATCTGAAATCTTGAGAACATTGTTTCAATAGATTCACTTTCTTCCATCTTGAATGCCTCATACTTCTGGATGAGCACAACAGCTTTAGTTTCTTTAACTTGAAGGTTGCCTTCATGCGTCATTCTGAGAGAATCAAACATGTTCTTAGCAGTGTCTCTGTTTGATATTTTTTCATATTCAGAGTAAGAGATAACACTGAGAAGAATAGTTCTGGCCTTGTGATGATTCTTGAAATCACGCTTTTGTTGGTCAGACATTGCTTTCCTGTCAATCTTCTGACCACTTGCATTCACTGGGTGCGTGTATCCATCTGTCACCATATCCCACAGATCAGCATCATGGGCTAGAAAGAAGCTTTCAATTCTGTCTTTCCAGTAATCAAAGTTCTCTCCATCAAAGACTGGAGGTTTGCCACTGAATCTGTCTCTTTCTTCATTGTGGTCATTGCTGATGTTTTGATGTTGTCCTGCCATAGTGTTTTTCAACGCTGGATCTTGTACTGACACAGTTAAGTGTTATGAACTCAGAACCAGGCGCTCTGATGCCAATTGAAGATGTGAAAAACATAATAAGGGGGGTTGAATTGTTAAAAATTGAAATCAAATGCAGACAACATGTTATTTTTATCCTGGTTCGTTTGATCTCAAACTACTCCAGTCCACCCGTCAAGGTGATTTCGCCTCTCTCCAACGAGGTCTTAATCCACTATATTCAACTGAATACAAAACTTCTTTAACAACTACTAAAGCCTTCTTGAGTCTAAACCACATACCGGTTTCTCAAGGAAATTCTTTCTTACAGATAAATGAAAAATTATGTGTGTTTGATGTTTTCTACAAAAACTATATATCACAACTGTGATAATACACAAAATGAAGCTTAAGAAACTATTTTGCTAGAGCTATAGAGTAAGCGGTTGAAAGCTTTTAGCAAAAGTGAGAATGAGTTTAGTGATGATTGACTTTAGGCGTGTAGAGTATTGTAGAGCATTAGCCATTTCACTTCTCACTGATTTGTTTAAATAACCTTGGAATAGATACGTTGATGCAAATAATTCCATTTCAATGCTCATTACGTTCTTTCCATTTTAAGAAGATCTTTGTCTTAGAATAAAGCCGTTGGTAATAAATCTGCCTTGAATGCAGTACCGTTGACACTTCAGAATGTTCTGCTTGATTAAGATCAGAGTGTGTGGCTTTAGCTTATTCTGATTGCTGATGACATTGTTAAGATCTTGATCAGAGTCAGAGTATGTTGAGCACAAATTCTGTTCATCAGACTTCAGCGTAGCATATGTATTGATCTTCTGATGCTGATGTTGATACTGATGTTCTGATGCTGATTTCATCAGAGTTTCCTGTAAATACACAACATAATTTTAAGTAGCATCTATGTCTTATATAAAACTCATAATTCATTTAATCTTATATTTTGTTATCATCAAAACTCTAACTGAGGGTTGTAGAATCAAACTATGTTCTAACAGGTTTATCAAACATAACCTTATCTGCCGATATGGTATTCCAGAAAGAATCATTACAAATAATGGTACCAATCTTAATAATACTATGATCACCGATATCTGTACACAATTCAAGATTCAACATCATAACTCTTCTCCTTACCGGCCGAAGATGAATGGCGCTGTAGAGGCTGCTAATAAAAACATCAAGAAGATCATACAGAAGATGACGGTGACATACAAAGACTGGCATGAGATGTTACCATTTTCTATTCATGGTTACCGTACCTCGATACGTACGTCAACAGGGGAAACTCCTTTCTCTCTGGTATACATTATAGAAGTTGTCCTACCCATCGAAGTCCAGATCCCTTCCTTGAGAATCATGAAAGATGCAGGGTTGAACGAAGATGAATGGTTTCAGACTCGACTCGACCAATTAAACCTGATTGACGAGAAGAGGCTCGCGGCTGTCTATCATAGTCATATGTACCAAAAACTTCTGATTAAAGCTTTTAATAAGAAGGTCAGACGTCGGGTATATCAGGCTGGTGATCTAGTAACCAAGCGCATTATCCTACCGCAAGGTGATCCCAGGGGAAAATAGACCCCCGCATATGAAGGGCCGTTTGTGATCAAGAACATATTTTCTGGTGGAGCCATGATCTTAACCACTATGGACGATGACGACCTTCTGCTCCATGTAAAAGCAGACATAGTTAAGAGATACTAAGCATGAGCATAGACCCGCTAGGTCGAATGGCCTCGGAAAAAATAAGGGCATCCCGGCAAACTAAAAGGGTTTGGGAAAAAGTTAGGGATATATATATATATATATGTGATAAATCTGTACGCCCGGCAAGTCGAAAACCTGAAAGGGCGGCTTGAGCAAAAAAGGGTATCCTGGTGGACTGAAAACCCGAAAGGGCAGTCCAGGCAAAAGTTAGGGATTAAAAGCGTATAACTATTTCCCGTTGGATCATCTTACAGACAGACTCCGGTAACAAGTGTCAAGTTCAAATGGTACTAATCAATCCAGTCAACTTCGGACAAGCAACAAAGGGATGATACGCTCAAAGACATAAAGGCAATAGCAGGATGGGAACTCAATGGGATCATTTCACATAGCTGTTTTGATTTGAATACTATTTTTGTATAGTTTCATTTTTATGACAACATTCTCTTACTAGGATGTCTGTCTCCTTGTACAAAAACGCCTGTTATAGGCAGACTTCTTTGGATTAATATAAAGCTATTTCTTTGAAAGTGCAAAACTATTTGTTTTTATTTCTCTGTTTTGTTTGCAAAAATGTCAAGTGATTATTTTTGAACATATGCGTTTGAATGTGATTATCGTTTACAAATACACACATGAAAAACAGAAAGACAATTACTAATGGCTTTAATAAACAGGACGATGTCTAAAAAAGACCATATGCAAATCCCCACAGATACTTTCTCCAGCAGGTACAAAGGCAGAGACACCCTACTACAAGTCACTACCATATCCTCAGTTTATAGCCTAATGATGTCAAAGTTTCTGATATCTCCGGCAGAGCAAGAATCTCCAATTATTTCCCCAGCATCTTAAAGAATTCCCTAGCATGGTTCACAAGCTTCTTGGGTTCCCAATAGGGTTTCATAAAAATCCCCAAGAAGTTCACAGAGTTTCCCTCCCCCAATAGAGTTTATTTCTCTAGCAACGGAAATCTGTCTCCCAGCATTTCAACTTCAACCAAATTTATAAACTTACATTCTTCATCGCCAACAACAATCAGTGATTTATTTTCCCCAGTTCAATAACACTGCAATAGAACATCTGATACGTTCACATATTGCATTCATACATCATTTTACAAACGTCATAACATATGCAACATAAATACATATATCAAAATATCATTCATTTTGAGAACATCATTACTCAATGTACTTCATGCATCATGATATTGCATACAACTAATTCTTTACCTTTTCAGGAAAGATCAACAGACGAATATCATCAACAATTCTTAAAAGTTCCAGATTAATTCCTGAAACTAGACAGGGCAACTATCTGGTAGCAACTGATTGTGGATCAATTCCCGAAACAAGACAGGGCGACTATCTACAAGACCAAGTTAAAGAGTAATTCCTGAAACTAGACAGGGCAACTATCTCAACGACCAACAAAAGTAAGTTCCAGATTAATTCCTGAAACAAGACAGGTCAACTATCTATGAGCAACTGATTATAGATCAATTCCAGAAATACTACAGGACGACTATCTACAAAACCAGGTTAGAAAGTAATTCTTGAAACCAGGAAGGGCAACTATTCGTGAGCAACTGATTGTAGATCAACTCCCGAAACAAGACGGGACGACTATCTACAAGACTAAGTTAGAAAGTAATTCCTGAAACCAAACAAGGAAACTATCTCAACAAAAGCAGGTTCCAGATTAATTCCCGAAACAAGACGAGGCAACTATCTGAAGTAACAACTCATCAAGCACTGTGAAGCCTGGACACGACCAGATAACAGTTAACCTTGTAAGTGTTTGTTGGCAGCAATTTTGGTAAAATAATGACTTGTTAATGTTTTTCTAAATGTCTTAACATTTGGAGCAAAACTGTTTTGAATGATCTCCTGATCTCAGCCCAAAATCAGTTAAGTCTTTTGTTTCCTGATTTCTAGCATTCTATAATTCAGGATTTGTGAACTACAGGTTGAGAAAAATATGGAGGAATATTTTTCAAATTGTATAATTATATCTTGGCCTGTTTTTATGGAAATATTCAAAAGATTTGAGTATTTTGTTTCAAGCCCAAGCCCAAAACTTCGCATATATAAGGACTTGCTTCCTTATTCAAAGACAAGCAACTTTTGAAGAATACTATTTTCTTTCTGATTAGAAGTCTAGGATTTTTATTTCTAATACACTCTAAGTATTTGTTTAAATACTTGAGTTGTTATTTGGGTTGTTAATTTTGTATCATTCATAGGATTTTAAGCATTGAATGATTGAAGTGTTTAAAACTTATTAATTTTGTTAAGTTCTTCACTGTAAGTAATTGAATGGATTTGAGGATGGCCTCATACCTATGTGAGTCTTAGGTAGAAGTTTAGCTTGGGTAGTGATTAAGTGATTAAATCATAAACTGGTTGTTTACTGAGGGTCTATAAACTGATATTATTTAGTGAACTTGTCCCTGGCTTGGTAGCCCCCAGAGTAGGTGTTGTTGTACATTGAACTGGGTGAACAATCTCTTATGTTTTTACTGCTTTTGATTTTACTTCACCTTACTTGCAAACAAATATTTGTGTCGTGACATCTCATTCGACATCACATATCTGATACATAAATTTCAATTGGTATCAGAGCAGGCATCCTGCTCTTTATCTGGGTGAGATCCAGGGAAGATACTTTCTGGTACTATGGACAAGAAAGGAGGATTTGTTAACAGACCATCTGTTATACCCCAAAATTTTCCCTCTCATTTTATCAAGATTTTCCTCACAAGACTCTTTGGACTCAAAACCAGATTAGGGTTTGCTCAACTCAAGACATCTCCTTGCACTGATGACCTGAAATTAGGGTTTGAGTTTGCACAGCGAATTTTGGATTTCCAATTCCCCATGTGACTTTCATACTTCATATTGAACCTCTAAGATTGCTCATACCAAGTTCCAAGCCTTGAATCAAATTTTTTCCTAGTCAATTGGACAGTTGACCTAAAAATCAGTTGTATTTGGGAAAAAGTCAACTGTGGACAATTTACAGTCAAACCTCATAATTTTTGATCCACATCAACATTATGGACTCATATGAACCATTTGATCAAGTTTGGACCACAACTCCTCAAGAAATTTGATCAGATAATCAAAAGGGCAAAATGGTCATTTGTAGGGTTTTGACTGTAGAAGGGCAATTTCTGATTTTTCACCTAGCCAATGGCAAAATTGGATTCAAGCATGGTTTTAAGGACTCAATGGCATCATCTTGACCTAATCACAAGGTTCAAAAGATTTCAAATGAATTGGATTGATAGATGAATTTTCCAGTCAACTGATCAAAAAATCAATTGTATATTGAAAAGTCAAACTTTGACTTTTTGGTCAAAATCAAGTGCCAAGGGTCATTTTTCCCCAAGATGTGTCAAACATGAAACTTGTTCACCAAGAAACCTAATTTTGGAAATTAGGGTTTAAAATGGAAAATTTTCATAACTTAGAAATTTTCTAAGTTATGAAAATTTCTTATTTTTTCCCAACTTTACCCAACTTTTTCATCATGATGAAATTGGATTCAAAGAAAACTTCCAACATGAACGTTGTAGTCCTCCACAAAATCTACAACTTTTATTCACAAAGTTTTCCCAAAATATTCTTGGATCTCAAGTTATGAATTTGTGAATAAGGGTCCATGAAACTTTTAACTTAGTGAAATTTTGCCCTAGTTTAGGCAGATTTTTGACCTAACTTCATGGCAACTTTTCACCTAGTTCCAAGTGGAATATCAAAATACATTTCAAATATGGATTGTATAGCATGTTACAAGCTTTCCAAAATTTCCAAGAACTCTCCAAGATCATTTGTGGTTAGGGAGAATCAAAGAAAAGAAAATGGCCATTTCTCACTTTTGTCCATGGCATTTTTCACATTGGCACAAGTTGCAAATCAGTTTGGATCACGCTTGTACTTGTTTTACAAGTATTAATCCTTTCCACAATCCTTAATTAAATGCAAATACATTGGACAAAGGCATTGTTCTGAGTTATGGAGCATTACACAAAGAGTTATTCCAAAAATGGCAAAAAAGTTACATTGCTACTTTGATAAAGCACACTTTATGAAATTTTGTTTATCTTGAGCATTGAACCTAATCTCTTTGTGCAAACAAGATACATAAACATCAGAAAAGGTTTACCAACTCTCCTCAGGCCTTGAGCTAGCCTGTACAGGCTTTGTCATTATCACTTCCCACATTTTCTTCAAAAACAAGCAATTGTGCAAAAGTCAAGGTAACATGGAAATCTAACAAGAGCAAGCCTTGTAACATTTTCAAACAATCTCAGCATATTGCACCAAGCCTGAAACAGGATTGTCAAGCCTCTCAAACACCCTTAAGCACAAAAACTCCATTTCTACCCAAAACAGGGCAAGCTCTGCAGAACTCAAGCCAAAACATATTTCACTCGTGCGTTTTGTCTTGAACCACTTCAAACACATTCCATACAACATACCTAAACTATCCAAGCCCTTCTCAAGCAATTGTAACCCCTGTTTCGTGCTTCACCATTTTTAATTTCTGAGTTTGCAGGTTGAGTTCTACAAGGAGATTCAAGCCATTTCAAAGCAAACTGAGCATTGGGAAAGGTCAAGGGAACTTCAAGCAAGCTCAAAAGTCCTTCAGGCCTCATTCAAAGTTGCTGCATTGCCATATTCGAACTCAACTGAAACAGGTATTTTTCAACTTTCTATCTCCTTATTTAGACATCATTAGGCATAGGTTTGTGAAGCAAAAATGTAGTCCTTAATGTCCTTGAGCTGTACATATGCATAACTTCCATTTATATTAATTGAGCTAGGAGAATTTGGATGATGAACTTGTTGGAAATTCTAGGTCAGAAATTAGGGATGACAAAATTCTCTTTGTCCTTTGAGAGTTAGGTCACAAAATGGATATGGTTGGAATCATGATTGAAAATGCTATAACTTTCATGTTGTAAATTTTTGATTTCATGCAAGCAATAGAGAGAACATGATTCAAACACAAAACCATGGCGCGCGCGCGTTCAGAGGACAGGGACGAAGTGTGTTTGGGCCAGGCGCCTTGGGCCTCCTACTTTTGACACCCCCCATTCTGTTATTTGCACCCCCTTGGCCCATTTCTTTTATTTTTCATATTTTCTTGAATATTCCACATTTCTGACTTTACTATTTTTTCTTGAACATTAAAAAACCCCAAAAATATTTTCTTAATTTTTGCATTTTTATTTTAATATTTTTTATTATTTTTTGGGCATAATAAATTAATCATTAAGTTAATAAAACTTATTTTTTCTAAATAAACTTGTAAATAATACAAAAATATTCTATATTTTTATTTTTATTATTTATACCCTTAAATTAATATTTTCATACAATATTTAATTTTTTAACATATTTGTATATATTTTTATTTGTTTTGTTGTACATAAAAATGAAATAAATAATATTAGAATATATTTTCTATTAAACAAAATTAGGGTTTCCACCCCTTTCAAAAATAATCATTTTTATTTTCTTATTTTTAGGCCATTAATAAACTCATTTTCTCATACATGAAATCAATACAAAAAAACATTTTTCATATTTATATTTAATTGCACATTTAAATATTGGCCCGTTTATTTATTTGTACAATTAATTCATTATGGTTGTAATAGTTTTAGGGTTTTATTTTGTGCAATATACCCCTATTCAAAACTTGTACCCCCTCCCCATAATATTGTTGTAATAGTCTTATATTTACTTTTACGCAATTTATCGTATTATATGCATGATAGTAAGATTAGAGTTTTGTATGCAAAGACCAAAAATCAAACAAATAGCATGACTAAACACAAGACAAAAATGCATGAAAATGACAACATATTACACACAAGCACCCCTAGAGTTTCATCCACTTTGTTGCCTTAAAACATGGCCATGGTATGCTTGGCACCATTGCTATCATGATCATACGATGACCCACACCTATCCCGTTTAACATCCAAAGATAGGGTTGTTTACCAAATACAATGGTAAAACAACAATGTCAAAGGGTTAAAAATGCACAAGAAAGACTTTTGATTAGGGTAGACAACTCCTAGTTACTTGATCAATTTGCAAAACATCCTTGCTAATTTCAAAATCACACACATAATCTCAAAAACATTTCCCAACAAACTTTCAAACATTGAAACATTTTTCAAAAGACAAACATCTTTGTATACATTCTTTAAACAAGAATCATTACAAAGATTGCCAAAACGATGGCCTCTTTTCAAAATACTTTCAAAACCACACAAAGAACCATTTCAAACAATTGAAAAAGTAAAGCAAGTGATCTAAACAAGTAACTAAGAGCCCATGGAAAACCATGAATGAAAAGGGTGCTAGCACCTTCCCTTTTCATAATCTACCCCCCGAACCCAAGAAAACATCTCAAAGGTCTTTCCTGTGCTTTTTGACCTTTCCTTTGGATAAAATAAAAAGTCGGTGGCGACTCTTGCTAAACCGAAACATTTGCGAACACAAATGCAAAACCTCAAGTCAGTTCTCCCAACGTATCACAGAACTGGCGACTCTGCTGGGGAGTTATCTAAAAGTGGGGTTACCTTAGGGCTTAGATCACCTTTAAATGCTTATATTGCTTGACTTGTATGCTTTACACTTTGGTTCTATTGTTTGGGTTTGAATCCTCTACCCGGATTTTGGGAAACATTCATAGGTAAATAGCAATACATTGTGGAAACTGTGCGGGGTATACCGACACGGTCTAAGCAATAACTATATTAGTGCGACATATTTGTGGATACCGGTAGCCTTTGAGTTAATCAAAGAGAATACGGGGCCGCTGAGTGATGTCATGAAGCACTAATGGACTATTAAAACCTTTACTTGACCATCTTGGCCTTTTAGGATGAGTGAGATGACCGGCTTTGGTGCAGTCCGAAGTTGGTAGATACTCGATGCTACACTCATTGAGGGTTGTTTTCTTGGAATATTTCGGTCGCCAGTAAAGTGGCTAAACTGAAACAATGAACACAAAAAATAATCCAGTGATATTGAGCTCTTTAGAACCCGGTTACTATTTATAGGACAGGTTGAGCCAACTAAACTTCAAGAGGGTACTTACCTATGAAACCCCATGCAAGCCTAAACTAGGAACTTGTGTGACTTGCTTGTACATATATACTCGTGCATAACATCATGAGCATCATGAAGCATCATATGAATCCACTAACCATTTCAAGGATTTTGGATTTTCAACTTTGTTCCTGTTTTGTAGGTTATGGAATCACTTTGCAGGAAAACAATTCAGGTCAATCTTGTGAGAATTCCTCCACAACTCAAGGAGCTTGATTCCAAGATTCCAGATTATTCTCCATTCACTGAGAGACATGGTTGACTTCTCAACTTGGTCAACTCCAACACAGAGGAAGACATGGTGAAAGTTCTCTTCCAGTTCTTTGACCCTCTACACCACTGCTTCACATTTCCTGACTACCAGCTAGTGCCTACTTTGGAGGAATTTTCCCAACTCTTGAGGATTCCTATTCTCCATCAACTACCCTTCAACGGTACAGAAAGAGATCCAAAGCCTGAAGATGTTTCTCAAGCCCTACACTTGCAACCATCTGATGTCATAGGCCATTGGAAAACTAGAAGTGGTGTCAAGGGTTTCTTGGAAAAGTTCCTATTTGAGAAAGCTCAAGAATGCTGGAATTCTCTAGACCTGCAAGCTTTTGAGGAGATTATAGCTTTCTGAGACAATTTGGGTATGCCCGAAGGGATGGCCCACATGACATGCTGATTCCAGACTTGGTTTTTGACTTCGACAACAACGATCAAGGACTCCGACAAAGGTTCATCCGAGCTTGGAGGATGCCCAACAAGGTAGACAGTAAGACCTTGGGATACAAGAATTCCATCCCCCTTGAGCCTTACCTCAAGTGGGTACGAACACGAGCCCAAAGTCTTATGATGCCTTACCCTTACATTCTACCTGTGATCAAAGAGCCTGTTATGGAAGGAGAGGTTCCATACACCCTCCTACATCCTAACATACCAACATCACTAGAAGATTTGCAAAGGAGTTGGATACAACTCAAGGGAGAACACGATACTTTTGAAGCCCAATTCTACGCCAGCGAGAAGAAGGTTTTAGAACTTACTCGTCAACTTCACGAAGAGCTGACTCTCAACACCTACATTGCACCAAAGAGGATACGCAACATCTTTTTACATTAGAATTTTGTATTATTTTGCCCATGGGGCATTGATGTACTAACAAATTCTATCTTATTAATATGACGTGTGTTCCTTTTTTGTTTAAAACAAATTTGGATTTCTGAATCCTTGAATGCATTACATGAATACATATCATTCATCATATGCATAAACAGGTCTTCACACCAAGTTTCCTCATCTCTCTGCTGTTTATTTCAGTAAGATGGATATTGAACAAACGGTCAAAGACTTGCAAGCCCAGAATTCACAATTCCAACAGTTGCTCATGACCTTGGCTAAGGGTCAGGAGGAGCTCAAGACTCTACTAGAAAAGGAAAAGAGAAAAAGAAGAAGAAGAGGGTTGGTGTGGCTACCTTGGGTAGAATATTTGAAGGTCAAGCCAGAAGGGTCCTAGATTTCCCATCAACATCTGAAGAGGGAGGTAAAGGGGCTGCAGTGCCATCTGAATCTGAAGCTGAAGAAGAGGAAGATGAGGATTACTCTGAACAACAATATCCTCCTGTAGATGACAAATACAAGAATCTGGAAGAGCGTCTAGCTGCCATGGAGATACAGAGAGTTCCTGGGCTGGATTTTGAGGAGTTAGGTTTGGTTTCTGGAATTGTAATCCCTCCTAAATTGAAAGTGCCACTGTTTGCTAAGTACGATGGGGTGTCTTGCCCAAAGATGCACCTACGATCTTATGTCAGGAAAATTCAACCACATTCTTCTAACAAAGATCTGCGGGTCCACTTTTTCCAAGACAGTTTATCGGGGACGCATTTAGATTGGTTCTACCAGCTAGAGAGGTCTGATGTCCATAACTGGGAGGATTTGGTAGCTGCATTCTACAAACAGTATCAATATAATGCGGACTTAGCACCGACCCGTACTCAATTACAGAGTATGGGCATGGTCTCAAATGAAGGTTTCAAAGAGTATGCCCAGAAATGGAGAGACTTGGTAGGACGATTGCAACCACCTCTATCTGAGAGAGAGCTAGTTGATATGTTCTTGGGGACGCTGTCAGGTCCTTTCTTTAATCACCTGATAGGAAGCTCTTCTGCGGTGTTTACCGAGTTGATTCTAACTGGTGAAAGAGTTGAAGCCGGCATAAAGAGCGAGAAAATTCAGAAGGATACATCTACTTCGGCTGCCATCAAAAAGCCTTTTCTAGCAAAGAAAGAAGTCTCAGCTGTCTACTCCCAAAGAAGTCAAGGATGAGTTGAGCGCCGACCAGCGGTGGGAGCCGTAATGATTCAGAAGTATGCAGCTGATCATCCCAGAAACAATCAACCTAGAACCAACCAAACAAGGGTGGAAAGGCCTGTAAGGAAATTCACCCAGATAAACATGACTCTTGCTCAAGTTTTACCGCATCTCTTGAAGTTAAACCTTGCCATTCTAAAAGAGGCCCCGAAGAATCCGAATACTTCTTCTCCATACTACCATTCAAATGCCAAGTGTGCTTATCACTCAGGGAGCATAGGGCACGACACCAACAATTGTTGGGCCCTCAAGAATAAGATTCAGGATTTGATAGATGCCAAAGAAGTTGAATTCGACGCCCCTGAAAAGCCAAATGTGATCTCTGCTCCAATGCCAAGGCATGGCCACAATGCCCATGCTGTTGAAGAAGATCTTTTTGTTGCTACTGTTGATGATTTGATAACTCCGCTACCGATAATCAAGTTGAAGGCTGGGATTTTCCCAGGTTGTGAAGAAGATTGCTACCTTTGTTCATCCTTACCAACCGACTGTCCATTGTTGAAGTTAGGCATCCAACACCTAATGGATAACCAATAAATCCTTTTTGAAAAGGCTCTTATTACACCGACTCCTGTCAATGATGTTTCAATAATAACCATATCCACCAATCTTTCCAAGGTCTCCAAAAGACCTGTTAAGATTACATCCACTCCGAAGATTGCACCTTTGAAGATAACCATGCCTGGGCCCGTCCCATACAAGTCCGACAAATCAATACCATGGAACTATGGTGGAGAAATCTACTACCACGATGTTAAACAAATTGAATCAACTGAAGAGAGTTCTGATGAAGAGACTTCCGACATTGGAAACATTGCCGGAACAAGCAAATTCACCCGTAGTGGAAGAATTTTCTCTCCGGAGATTGCCCCTCCAAAGGCAATCTTCGGACCCTCAGCTGCTCCTAAGGTTACCCCTGCAGCGGTAAACATATCTGTGAGAACTCCAATTATTGAAGAAGTTGTAACTCCTGTGGTTGTCCCCTCTGCTGCTGCTGATAATAGAGGGAAAGGGATCCAAGAAGATCCTGTCAGGATGAAGGCTCAGCCATTGGTCATCCCTGAGACCTTTCAAAAAGAAATGGAAGATATTTTGAAAATAATCAAGAAAAGCTATTATGATGTTGTGGAACAACTGGGGCAAACCTCCTCATAGATTTCTATGTTGGCTTTGTTGCTTTGTTCAGAGGCTTATGCTAAAGCTTTGATAAGATTCTTTAAGACGGCCCACGTGCCACAGGAAACCTCATCGGATCAGTTCCAGGAATGTGTAGCTAGCTTAACAACTGACAATGGTCTAGGATTCTCCGATGCGGATTTAACCTCAAAAGGGAGAAAACATAATGATGCTTTGCATGTCTCGGTGGAATCCAGAGGGACTACTCTAGCACACGTTTTGGTAGACATTGGTTCATCTTTAAATGTCTTGCCAAAGAAAGCCTTGGATAGACTGGATTGTGAAGGCTTAACCCTGAAACCCAGCAATATCATTGTCAGAGCCTTTGATGGTTCTAAAAGGATGGTCCACGGGGAGGTGGACATCCCGATCAAAGTGGGAACTGAAACCTTCAACTCCATATTCTACGTGATGGACATCCGTCCTTCCTACTCTTTCTTGTTGGAAAGACCCTGGATTCATAATGCTGGAGCCGTCACTTCTTCTCTGCATCAAATGCTCAAGTACCCTGTCCAGGGGAAAATTATAATTGTTCGTGGCAAAGAGGTATACATGATAAGCCATCTAAATTCTTTCCGCTATGTAGAACTAGATGGTGAATTCATAGAGACCCCTTTCTAAAACTTTGAAGAGGTTTCTCCTGAAATAGCAGCAACCAAGACAGTGGCTTATGTACCCATGATTACAAGACCTGTGCCTCGGATGTCATCTCTCAAAGATGCAAAGGCTGTGATTGAAGAAGGAGGAAGCACAATCTGGGGGCAGCTTCCCGACTTTCCTTTCAAATCAGATAAGTTCGGCCTAGGGTTTACTTTGGCTAGTCAGAAGGTTGTGCGCCGCTCCCGAGCCGGAGGGCCACCAGTGAAGATCACCCATCATGGAGTCAATGCACTAGAGGATAGTGAGGAAGAGAGCAACTTGGAAGACTGGATTTTCCCTACTATTGACGGAGGACTGTGCAACTGGGAGGCAAACGACTTTATTCCGATTACTTTTATAAATTAGTAATTTATCTTTCAAACATTTCTATTAGTTTGTAATAATTCTCAAACAATTCGTACACTTTTAGCCTTGTGCCTTACCCCAGGTACATAGGTCCATCTGTAAGGGTTTGATTTTTCATCTTCATATGCCATTTTAATGAATCATGGACGTTTTCACATATAAAATTTTGTGTTCATTGTCTTTCTTTTTACAT
This sequence comes from Vicia faba, assembly GCA_948472305.1. NCBI lineage: Eukaryota > Viridiplantae > Streptophyta > Magnoliopsida > Fabales > Fabaceae > Vicia > Vicia faba. Next base: position 728,998,094 of record OX451738.1, read on the forward strand.
TTTATTTGTTTAAATGTGGCTATCCCTTACACACACCCACACTAACAAATGCAGGTACCCTTCCATTCCGGATTCCATGGGCAACAATTTTGCTATGGCCTTCAATGACTATGAAGATCTGGTCTACCATGCCGAATACGAAGGTGATGAAGACTGTGAGGTGCCGAGAGAATTGGCTAGGCTGCTACAACAGGAAAAAAAGGCTATTCTGCCTCATGAAGAGCTGTTATAGACAATCAACTTGGGTACTGATGAAGACAAAAAAGAAGTCAGAGTGGGTGCCAACCTAGAACCAAGTGTCAAAGAGCGCTTGATTCAGCTGTTGAATGAATATGTTGAGATCTTCGCCTGGTCTTACAAAGACATGCCGGGACTCAATACAGATATTGTGCTTCACCGTCTCCCTACAAGAGAAGACTGTCCACCAATTAAACAAAAGGTCCGCCGCATGAGGCCCGACATGTCTGAAAAGATCAAAGCAGAAGTTATGAAGCAGTTCAATGCTGGATTTCTTGTTGTTAGTTCCTATCCATAATGGGTTGCTAACATTGTGCCCGTGCCCAAGAAGGACGGCAAAGTGAGAATGTGCGTGGATTACAGAGACTTAAACAGGGCTAGCCCTAAAGATGACTTTCCACTACCGCACATTAACATCTTGGTTGACAACACAGCTCAACACAAGGTATTTTCTTTCATGGATGAATTTTCAGGTTACAACCAGATCAAAATGGCACCTGAAGACATGGAGAAAACTACTTTTGTTACACAGTGGGGTACGTTCTGCTACAAAGTGATGCCATTTGAACTGAAGAATACCGGGGCAACCTATCAACGCGCCATGGTAGCTTTGTTTCATGATATGATACATCATGAAATAGATGTCTACGTTGACGACATGATAGCCCGTTTACAAACGAAAGAAGAACACCTCGACTAAGGGTGTTCGCGGTGCGGTTTGGGCGGTTTTGAAGCAAAAAATCATCCAAACCGCAAGAGAAAAAAACACGCGATTCGGTTTGGTTCGGTTGGCTTTTAAAAATAAATCCCAACCAAACCAAACCAAACTAATGCGGTTTGGATTGGTTCGGTTGGTTTGGTTTTTTACAAAAAAAATTATTAAGTCATACAAACAAATATAGAGGAAAATATAATTGTGTTTAATTGTTCGTACATTACTATAAAAAAATTTATAATTGTCAAAATAAGTTTATAATTTGATACATAAAATTGCGTATTATAATTTTATCTAAATATAAAGAATGATATAAACAAGATTGCATTCTTAAATAAATATTATACAAAGAATACGATAAAATATAGTTTGTGGAAGTAGTATTTATAAATGAATAATATTTTATTTTTTTTATGATTTGTAAATTAAAATGAATATAATACAAGGTATGATAAAATATACACATAATACATGTTTATTTCTCTAAAGAATTAAAGAAATATATATTGGTTAGTAAGATTTTATAACATAATGCGGTTTTGTTTGGTTTGGTTCGGTTTGTAAAATACAAACCACAAACCGAACCGAACCGTACGGTTCCGCGAGAAAATGACCCAAATGCATCCGAATCAAATGCGGTTTTTTACGGTTTTGGTTTGGTTCGGTTCGGTTTTACGGTTTTCTATTGGGCCGGTTTGGTTTTGAACCCCCCTAACCTCAACCATTTGCAAAAGCTATTTGTCAGGTTGAAGGAGTACAAGCTCAGACTGAATCCAAACAAGTGCACGTTTGGGGTCCGATCTAGTAAACTCTTGGGTTTCATCGTCAGTAACAAAGGCATCAAGGTTGATCCTGCCAAAGTCAAAGCTATACAAAAAATTCCTGCCCCTCGCACTGAGAAGGAGGTCAGAGGTTTCTTGGGACGCCTAAACTACATTGCAAGGTTCATTTCTCACCTAACACCTACCTGTAAGCCAATCTTCAAGATGTTGAAGAAAGATCAGGTGGTTAAATGGAATGATGACTGTCAAGTCGCTTTCGATAAAATCATGGAGTATTTGCTAGAAACTCCTATCTTGATGCCACCCGTCGAAGGAAGACCGCTAATCATGTATCTGACCATCCTAGAGAATTCAATGGGGTGCGTACTGGGCCAACATGACGAGTCTGGATGAAAAGAGAATGCCATTTATTACCTTAGCAAAACGTTTACCGGCTGTGAGACCCGATACTCATTGCTCGAGAAAACTTGTTGCGCTTTGGTATGGGCTGCTCGCCGGCTAAGGCAGTATATGTTAACTCATACCACTTTGCTGATTTCTAAGATGGATCCGATCAAGTACATCTTTGAGAAGCTTGCTCTATCTGGAAGAATAGCTAGATGGCAGATGATCCTGACAGAATACGATATACAATACACGACCCAAAAAGCTATAAAGGGGAGTGTACTAGCTGACCATCTGGCTCATCAAGCTGACGAAGATTACCAATCCATGAAGTTTGACTTCCCCGACAAAGACATTATGACATTGGACAACATTAAGGATTTCATACCATATGACGGACCTGAACAAGGTTCCCGATGGACCCTGTACTTTGATGGTACCTCCAATGAACTTGGCAACAGTATCGGTGTGGTACTCATCTCTCCAGAAGGTTTCCATACACCTTTCACTGCCAGACTCTGCTTCAACTGCACCAACAACATGGCTGAGTATGAAGCTTGCATCTTTGGTCTCAAGGCTGCCATAGACTTGGGAATCAAATCTTTGATTGTATTTGGGGACTCAGCTTTGGTCATCAGTCAGATCAAAGGAGATTGGGATACTAAACATCCAAACCTCATCCCTTACAAAGAACATGTCTTGACATTATTACCACATTTCGAGCAGATCACCTTCGAGCACTTCCCGCGAGAAGAGAATCAGCTAGTGGATGCTCTAGCTACAATGTCATCCATGTTTAAACTTAACTAGGATAATGAGGCTCCCCAAATCACCATTGAACGGATGGACGAACCTGCACATTGTCACGAGATTAATACCGAAGAAGTAGTGGACCAACCTTGGTTTCATGAAGTAAAAAGGTATCTCGAGGCTCAAGAATATCCTGAAGGAGCTTCAGTCAACGACAAAAAGTTCTTGAGGAGATTCTCTGCCAAGTTCTTCCTGATCAATGGTATCCTGTACAAGCGCAATCATGATTGCATTCTACTCCGTTGTGTGGACAAGATTGAAGCTGAGCAAATCATGGCTGAACTGCATAATGGTACCTTTGGCACTCACTGTAGCGGGCATACGATGGCTAAGAAGATTCTACGGGCAGGCTATAACTGGTCTACCATGGAAGCTGACTGCCATCAACATTCCCGTACTTGTCACAAATGTCAAATCTATGCGGACAAGGTGCATATACCTCCAGTTCCTCTCAATGTCTTAACAACTCCTTGGCCATTCGCTATGTGGGGAATTGACATGATTGGAGAGATCAAGCCTACAACATCCAATGGACACCGCTTTATCCTGGTGGCCATTGATTACTTTACCAAATGGGTTGAAGCAACTTCCTTCGCCTCCGTTACAAAGAATGTTGTTGCCCGCTTCATCAAGCAGAACCTTATTTGTCGGTACGGCATCCCCAAAAGGATCATCACTGACAATGGTACAAACCTTAACAATACTATGATCACCGCCCTGTATGAGCAGTTCCAGATTCAACATCACAATTCATCTCCCTATCGGCTAAAGATGAACGGTGTTGTCGAAGCTGCGAACAAAAATATCAAGAAGATCATACAAAAGATGACAGTCACCTACAAGGACTGGCATGAGATGTTACCATTTGCTCTCCACGGGTACCGTACCACGGCGCGTACGTCAACTGGGGAAACACCCTATTATTTGGTATACGACATGGAGGCTATTTTACCTATCGAGGTTCAGATTCCCTCCTTGAGAATCATGAAAGATGCTGGTTTGAGTGAAGACGATTGGATTCAGACCCGGCTTGATCAACTTAACTTGATTGACGAAAAGAGACTTACTGCTGTTTGCCACAGTCAGACGTATCAAAAATGGATGATCAAGGCTTTCAACAAGAAGGTCAGGCGCCAGGTTTATCAAGTCGGGGATCTTGTAATCAAGCGGATCATCTTTCCGCAAAGTGATCCCAGGGGCAAATGGACTTCAACCTACGAAGGACCATTTGTGATCAAAAACATCTTTTTTGGTGGGGCAATGATACTAACCACCATGGACGGTGATGACCTGCCGCACCCTGCGAACGCAGACTTAGTCAAAAGATACTACGCATAAATGACCCGCTAGATTGACACAACTAGGCAAAAAAAAGGGCATCCCGGTGAATCGAAAACCCGAAAGGGCGGTTCAGGCAAAAGTTAGGGATAAATAAAAAAAATTTGTACACCCGACAAGTTGAAAACCCGAAAGGGCGACTTGGGAAAAAAAGGTTTCCCGGTGGATCGAAAACCCAAAAGGGCGGTCCAGGCAAAATTTAGGGAATTAAAGCGTATGACTATGTCTCGTCGGATCACTTTAAGGACAATCTCTTCACAAACAAGCTCCGGGCTTCTGAGAAACTCAATCATCTTCGGACGAAGCAACGAATGGACAAGATACTCAGAGTTACGAAGGCTATAGCAGAATGGGAACCCCATGGAATTTTTACACATAACCATCTTTCTTTGTATAAAATTTTCTCATTTTTTATGACAACATTCTCTTACTAGGATGTTTGTCTCCTTTGTACAAAATACTTACAAAAAGTTAATATAAAGTGTGATCGGTGGGAAAGAGAACTGACTGTTTTGGAATGCTGGTTCGCGTTTTGCATTTGTTTTCGCAAAATGTCGCGGTAAGCAAGAGTCGCCACTGTCTTTTATTTTATCCAACAAGGAAAGGAAAAAAGCACAGAAAAATTCCTTTTTCGAGATGTTTCTCGGGTTCGGGAGGTAGATTATAGAAAGGGAAGGTGTTAGCACCCTTTCTATCCGTGGTTATCCACGGGCTCTTAGGTACTTGCTCATTGTGTTTTCAAAATTTTGCTTTCCTTTGTGTTTGTGGGTTTGAAAGAGTTTTTTGTTTTGAAGAGAGTGTAAGTGCGAAAAGTTTTGTTTTGTTTTAAAAGGAGCAAGTACTTAAGAACCATCTACCTACTCAAAAAGGGAATTAAACTGTGCTAATGTCCTTTAGACAATGCTAGCCCACTATTGATGAGTAGGTAGCATCGTCGTTGGAGTTTTCGGGTTAATTCGATTAAGGGTCGTGTGGTCACTAAAGCAATGTTAGGACGCCTTAGCGGTAACTCTAATGTCTTAGATCATTTTATCTGAGGCAACCGTTTCGAGGCAACTTATGATCTTTGGACAAGAGGGCGACCTCTAAAGCTTCCTATACTCAATGACCACGTTCGAAGGCAACCAAGTGAGGTGTACCCTAAGAGTGCGCATATGCGAGTGTGTTAGTTCGGTTAATTTATCTTTGTACATGTCATGGGTGAGCTATGTTGATTTTAAGTTCATACATTTGATCTTGTCATGCATTCCCTATTATCAAACATCTAGCAGTGTATAGTTGCGGAATTTAAATTGCGGAAATTAAATCTAACTATTACAAGGCGTCAGGTATTTACATCGCCAAAAGCAACCCTTTAATTTAAATTGCAGAAAGTAAATAAAGCGATAAATAATTAAAGTCCTAATTAAAAGCTATTACATACCGGAAGCAATTACAACATTGGAAATATGGATCGCGTGCGAGAAAATTAAATCGGCGCATTTTTTAGGGTTTTGACCCTTTTTTGAAAGAAAGCATGTTTTTTTTGTTATTTTTGAATTTATGGGAATTAAATCTAAGTTAATAATTAAATTAATTAATTAATGAAAATATTTTTGGATTTTTGAATATTAAAGGAAATAAAATAATTTTAATCAAGGTTAGTAAAAACCTAATATTCTACATTGATTTTAATTATTTGCAAAAAATCATTAAAAGTTATATCTATTTAAAACTAAATTAATTAGGTTAATATTTATTTACAAAAATAAAGTCAAATTTAATTTTAATAAATAAAAATAATATTTTTTGTTTTTTCTGATTTTTGTGAGAAAAAGATTTTAATTATTCAGTGGTTTAAATAATAAAAATAATAATATAAAACAAATAATTAAATAAAAGAAAGAAAAGAAAAGAAATAAACCAAATGGGGGGGTTTGGGCCCCAAATCAGGAGGTGAGATAGCAATTGTTTGGCCCAATTTATACAAGCCTTCAATGACTTTTCTGGCTCCCACGTGTGTACATTGACTTTGGAGTATGGTGAGCTTTCAATCCTGGCCCTTAGATTTGGTCTGGAGGCCATCTGGCGTTGATTGCATGCGGGAGCATGGTGGATCTCCGGCCTTGGCATGCATTGGAATACCTGTGGACAAAATTCAACAAATATATGGGGGACCTGGGATTCGAACCCAGGTCCCATTGGACTTTCCACTAGCGCCATAGCCACTACACCACTGCCATTTTATTATTATTGGGATAGGCAACAAATATTATATAGAAAACAAAACATTATGCCTGAAAATAAAATAAAAAGCGCGAATATTCAAAATCAACCAATAAGAAGAGGATGCATCATCGTCTTCTTCGTTGAAAAGCCTGGATATTTACTTGCGGATTTTATCCGCAGCTAAATTCATGGCTCATTCCTAAAATCTTCCCTAGGCTGGAAAAAATGCAATCTAAAACCATGGTTTACTTCGTCTCTTCCTCCTGAGTTCATCTATACTCATGGTTTGTTCCAATTTTTCCTGAAAATCAAACGCCTAAAAATGCATACCAAGAACCCTAGAACCGGCTAGGGGGTTACAAGCTATAAAAACCAAATCAAATATTGCAGAAAGTCCCTAAATGGACCGATTAGTATGATTATGCAAAGATTTAGGCAAAAGGATGCAAGAATAAGAGATTACGATTCCATGTACAGGGCCACTTTCAGAGATACTTACAGTGCGATTCAGGGAGGGAGAAGGCTTGGTTTTGATTCCAATAGCTTCAGTGGATGTCAGGCAAGAAGATAGCGTTGATATTTTGTGTTGAAAATGTCTCCAAAATGGATTTTAGTTTTCAACTTTTCCAAGCTTTTTCAAGTTTTTGTTTTTGAGATTTGGCAGCTTTCCGGTCGTGTTCTTTGTATGCTTTGCATTGTGTGAGTATAATAGAAGCAATTAGGTTTAATTTGGGGCCTTGAATCCATGTGAATTGATGATTGAAGATATGATTTGATCTTCCATGAACAAGCTTCCAAAAATGTCTCAAATCAAATATTTTGTTCATAACATGGCATGATTCGAGTTTGATCTTGTCCATGATGGTAATTGAAAGCTGTATCAATCAAAATGATCTTGTTTTGTCAATATTTGGATTTTATTTGGAATTAAATTGATTTAAAATAAATTAATTCAATAAAAATCAAATAAAATAGAAAAATCAATGAATGGACATAAAACTGAATATAGGACACTTGTGTGGTGTGACAAGATCAAATCAAGTGGAAACAAGTGGGCCCATTTGACAAAATTTGAAGTTTTGGGGATAGTTGACTTTTGGCAATTTTGGAAAAATGCCCAACTTCAACAATGCCCAACTTCTTCAATTTTGAACTTTTGAAGGCGTTATTTGACTTTTTAGAAACCTTGATATGTACTCTAACCAACCCTTTTGGTCTCATTGAATTTTGATATTCCATGCTCAAGTTATAAGCTTTCGAAAGAAATGTGTTTTTGTTGACTTTCAAAAATGACCTATAATTTCCAAATTTGTAACTTTTTATGAGTGCATTTATTAATCTTGGGGTGTGAAGATGGATTGTAGGAAATTTCATCCTATTCAAAATGAGCTTTGGATGGGTCATTTCTCATAATGTATGAGAAAGTTATGCTTGGTCAAAGTTGAGTTGACTTTTCCTACAAAACCATAATTTAACAACTTTTGAATCTTGATGAATTTTGAGCAATCCTTGATGAATCATGATCAACCCTTGATCAAATCATGAATTATCCTTCAAAATGAGAATGTTAACAAAAAATCTTGAGGTTTGACTGGTTATAGGTCACAGTTGACTTTTGTCGTAGCACAATCGATTTTTGGGCTTCTTGAGCAATTGACTGACCAAACTTTCTCTGCAAGGCTTGAAATTTGACATGGATGATCTTGAGAACATATTAGGACATTGGGAAGCACTTGAGGTCATTTGGATGTAAGGACATTGATGCAACGCAAAACCCTAATTTGAGGTTGACTGCCTTAAGAGATGATTTGACTGTCCAACTCTTGAGCAATCTTGAGCCACTTGGGAATTGTTCTTGACATGTATTGAGAAATATGGGAGGGAAAATTTTGGGGTACAACAGTTGCCCCTGTTCAATCTTCTTAAATCTGAGGATGTAGATTGGCTTTCGGGCCTTTCGTGATCCGAAGGTGGAAGATGATTGAACACTAGAGTGCCCAGAAATTTCACTCGCATGGTGTAGTATCAGCATTGTGATGTCAGGAATGGGCTTACAGATGCCATTTGGTAATTGTTGGTAGGTGGTTTTGTCTTCTTTGACTGATTGTCTCCTTTGACAGGTTGTCTCCTTTCACGGGTTGTCTCCTTTGACGGGTTGTCTCCATTGACGGGTTATCTCCTTTGACGGGTTGTCTCCATTGACGGGTTGTCTCCATTGACGGGTTAGCCTCAGAAAAATATTTAGGAATCAATTTAACTGATTTTTTCTCCATTGACTGGCCTCAGAAAAATCTTTAGGAATCTATTTAACTGATTTTGTCTCCATTGACGGGTTGTCTCCATTGACGAGTTGTCTCCATTGACGGGTTGTCTCCATTGACGGGTTGGCCTCAGAAAAATCTTTAGGAATCGATTTAACTGATTTTGTCTCCATTGACTGGCCTCAGAAAAATCTTTAGGAATCAATTTAACTGATTTTGTCTCCATTGACGGGTTGTCTCCATTGACGAGTTGTCTCCATTGACGGGTTGTCTCCATTGACGGGTTGGCCTCAGAAAAATCTTTAGGAATCAATTTAACTGATTTTGTCTCCATTGACTGGCCTCAGAAAAATCTTTAGGAGTCGATTTAATTGATTTTGTCTCCATTGACGGGTTGGCCTCAAAAAAATCTTTAGGAATCGATTTAACTGTTTTTTTATCTCCATTGACTGAACTGGCCTCAGAAAAATCTTTAGGAATCGATTTAACTGATTTTGTCTCCATTGACTGGCCTCAGAAAAATCTTTAGGAATCGATTTAACTAATTTTGTCTCCATTGACGGGTTGGCCTCAGAAAAATCTTTAGAAATCGATTTAACTGATCTTGTCTCCATTGACTGACTGGCCTCAGAAAAATCTTTAGGAATCGATTTAACTGATTTTGTCTCCATTGACGGGTGGCCTTAGAAAAATCTTTAGGAATCTATTTAACTGATTTTGTCTCCATTGACTGGCCTCAGAAAAATCTTTAGGAATCGATTTAACTGATTTTGTCTCCATTGACTGGCCTTAGAAAAATCTTTAGGAATCGATTTAACTGATTTTGTCTCCATTGACGGGTTGGCCTCAGAAAAATCTTTAGGAATCAATTTAACTGATTTTGTCTCCATTGATTGGCCTCAGAAAAATCTTTAGGAATCAATTTAACTGATTTTGTCTCCATTGACATAGTTGAGAATTTAACTGCATCTTTCCTGAAAGGTAAAGGTCAGTCATATGCAATGCATGATATGGATCAAGCAATGATGTTCTCAACATAAATGAGATTGTATTATATGATGCATTTATGCATGTATCATGATGTATGGAAATGTAATGTTTTAGCTGGGGAAAATAAGTCCCGGAGCTGTTGGAGAATAGAGTTGGATTCTTCGTTTCCGCTGGGGATGATGAACGAATATGATTGCGAGAATAAACCTGCGGGAGAAGATAAATCCGTTGGGGAATAAACTGATGAAGAGATTACTCCGAGGGGAATTACTCTGTGGGGAAGAGATGTTCTATTGAGGATTTTAATGATAAACTCCGCTGGGGATTCCGCTAATAAGCTCCGCTGGGGATTTCAACAATAAACTCCACTGGGGATGGATTACCGTTGCTGGTGATATTAAATCTGTTGAGGATCGAATACCTATTTTTGAAAGGAAAGAACTTCGCTGGGGACAATCTTTCAGTTGCAACTTGCTGGGGATATCCCTGTTAGGCTCTTGTAGGGATAATCTCTTGAATTTGGCTGGGGAGATTTATTTTTGTACTCCGTTGGGGATAAACTTCCAGAGTCTACCGGGGATGATGCTTCAACTCCGTTGGGGAAGCTTTTTTTAGACTGCGTTGGGGAAATATTGACTCCACCGGGGAGCATTCTTATACTCCATTTGAGGAATATTAAGACTGCCGGGGATACTCTTACACTTGCTGTGGAATATCCTTATACTCTGCTGGGGAATATTAAGATCTTTTTAGCGCTGATGGTAGACTAACTCTGCTTGGGGAGAGTATTGTTGATTTGTTCGTAGTTGCAAGTCTCAGCTGGGAGAGCTACCATTACCGTCTTGCTCTGCGGGGAGTGAAAGTATCTTAGCCATATTCTTCAACTGAATATACCTTGGTACCTGGTGGACAGAGCAACTGTACAGTTCAGACAATTCTTATTTTCCCCTGTTTCTGCTATTACTAGTAATTCATCTTTTGTTTCGCATGTAAATATTTATGAGCAGCAATTAATGTCAAACGCATATATCAAAAATGAACGTTGGACGTTCTTTGCAAAACAAAACAGATAAAGGAAAAACAGTTTGAAATTTTTTTTTTGAAACTGAATTGTATTGATTTTGAAGTTTGGCCTGTAAATAGGCGTTTTTTGTACAAGAGGCTGACGTCCTAGTAAGAGAACGCCGCCGAACAAATAGAATTTACACAATTTGTGAAAAACTAAACAAAAACAGTTATGTGAATGATCCCACTGGGTTCCAACTCTGCTATTGCCTTTATGTCCCCGAGCATCTCATCGCTTTGCTGTTGGTTGAAGATGAATCAGATTGATTAGTGTCGTCTGAGCTTGAAAGTTGATACCGAAGTCTGGATGCAAGGTGATCCAATGAGACATAGTGTTACGTTTTGATCCCTAATTTTTGCCTGGACTGCCCTTTCGGGTTTTCAGTCCACCGGGATACCCATTTTTGCCCAAGCCGCCTTTTCTAGTTTTCGACTTGCCGGGTGTACAGATTTTTTTCATTTTCATCCCTTATTTTTACCCGAACCCTTTTGGTTCGCTGGGAAGTCCTTATTTTTGCCTAGGCCTGTCAACCTAGCAGGTCTTTTGATTATGCGTAGTATCTTTTTACTATGTCTGCATTGACGGGGTGAGGAAGGTCGTCACCATCCATGGTGGTTAGAATCATAGCTCCTCCTGAGAAAATGTTCTTTACCACAAATGGCCCTTCATAAATAGGGGTCCATTTGCCCCTGGGATCACCTTGAGGTAGGATAATGCGCTTGATTACCAGGTCCCCAACTTGATACTCTTGTCGTCTAACTTTCTTGTTAAATGCCTTGATCATCCGTTTTTTATACGTCTGACCATGACAAATATCAGTAAGTCTCTTTTCATCGATTAATTTCAGCTGATCAAGTCGGGTCTGAATCCAGTCATCTTCGCTTAAACCTGCATCCTTCATGATCCAAAAGAGGGTATCTGAATTTCAATGGGCAAGACAACCTCCATGCCATATACCAAGGAGTAGGGTGTTTCCCCTGTTGATGTCCGTACTGAGGTACGGTACCCATGAAGAGCAAACGGTAACATCTCGTGCCAATCTTTGTATGTCGCTGTCATATTCTGCACAATCTTCTTAATGTTCTTATTAGCCGCTTCTACAACCCCATTCATCTTCGGCCGGTAGGGAGAAGAGTTATGATGCTGTATCTTGAAGTGCTCGCAGAGCTCGGTGATCATCTTGTTATTGAGATTGGTACCGTTGTCTGTAATGATCCTCTCTGGTACACCATATCGACAGATCAGATTGTGCCGAATGAACCGTGCTATGACGTTCTTGGTTACTGTAGCAAAGAAAGCTGCTTCAACCCACATCGTAAAATAATCAATAGCTACCAGGATGAAATGATGCCCGTTGGCTGCTGTAGGTCTGATCTCGCCGATCATATCAATGCCCCACATTGCAAAAGGCCAAGGTGCCGTCAAGACGTTTAGATCTTTTAGTATCAGAGTAGTATGAGTCAACATGTACTGTCTCAACCGGCGAGCAGCCCATGCCAAAGCATAGCAAGTTCTCTCGAGCAGTGAGTATTGGGTCTCACAGTCGGTAAACTTTTTTCTAAAGCAGTAAATAGCATGCTCTTTTCAGCCAGACTCGTCATGCTGCCCCAACACGTACCTCTTTGTATTATCCAGCACTTATAAGGTCAACGGTCTTCCTGTAATTGGAGGCATCAGAATTGATGGCTTGGAGGTAGTATGGCCCTCTCTTCTTGAAGAAGTAGTCTATCAAACTCACCAGACACTTCGCAATCATCTTCACCTTCATCTTCGGCTAAGTTGATTGGACTTTCGAAGTCATAACCGATAGTAGCAGGGTCGTTATCAGTGGGATCCAGAGTGGATTTGGATCATGATATGTGAGTGTGTGCAAAACAGCTGTTTTGCAATAAAAGAAAAACAAGGAGCGCAATATTTGAAATGCAAGAAACGTCCAATGCTTTTATTAATGATATATGAAAATGACACACATAAAGCCCTCACAAATGAAGCCACAGTGCCCCGGGTAAGACATCGGGCCATAAAGTTTTAAAACATTGTCTGTTACATATTCAAAACAAAAGTTTTATTACTGGGTAACAAAAGTAATAGGGGTGAAGTCCTTTGCTGTCCAGTTTCATTGTCCACCTTGGTCGTAGGATAGATCCAGCTGTCGAATTCAGACTCTTCCACATCGTCTTCAATGGCATTCACCCCGAGTTGCTGATGAACATGGGAGGTCTTCCGATTCGTGCATTCCAAACAACCCTTTGAGCTTCTGCAGTGAAACCCAAACCAAACTTGTTAGCCTTCTGTGTAAAATCAGGGAGTCGACCCCAATTTGCACACCCACCTTTCTCAACAACAGCCCGGGCATCCTTAAAGGAAGCCATCTTCATAGGAGAATCTTCAACAACGGTCTCAGCCGATGCCAGTGTCTAGGGAACCTCTTCAAAATGCTAGAATGGGGTCTCAATGAACTCCCCATCCATTTCTACGTATCGGAAAGAGTTGAGGTGGCTAACCATGTACTCTTCCTCTCCCTGTACTGTCACAATCTTCCCTTTGACCGGGTACTTCAGCTTCTGGTGGAGCGTTGAGGTTACGGCCCCGGCTTTGTGGATCCATGGACGACCCAACAAACAAGAATAAGATGGCTGGATGTCCATCACATAGAATGTAGAGTTGAATACCTTAGAACCAACCTTGATCGGGATATGAACCTCTCCATGTACCATTCTTTTAGACCCATCAAAGGCCCTAACAATAATATTGCTTGGCTTCAGCTCCAACCCTTCACAATCCAACCGGTCTAGAGCTTTCTTGGGCAAGATGTTTAATGAGGAACCAATATCCACCAATACATGTGCAAGAGTAGTGCCCCTGCATTCAATGGAGACATGCAGGGCATCGTTGTGATTCTTCCCCTTAGCAGTCAAGTCGGCGTCCGAGAAACCCAACCCATTATCAGCAATCTGTAAACTGATCGGCTGATGTCTCTTGTGGTACGTGAGCAGTCTTCAGGAAGGTAATCAGAGCCTTGGCATGGGCCTCTGAACATAGTAATAGTGACAACATAGAAATATTAGATGGGGTTTACCCCAGTTGCTCAACTACATTGTAGTCACTCTTTTTAATGATCTTCAGGATCTCTTCCATCTCTTGCTTAGAAGCTTCAACAGTAATCGTCCTTTGTGCCTCCATCGGGGCAGGCACATCAATGGTGATCCCTTTGCCCCGAGTTTCAGATGACTCGGCGACAGGGGTAAGAATAGGAACTTGAACAGGAATGGTAGCAGGTACACTAGCAGGTGTAATAATAATATGTCTTCGGATAGTTGGTGGAGAGATATCAGGTAAGAAAAGTCTTCCGCTGCGGGTGACTTTAGCAGGTCCAACAATATTGCTGATGTCAGTATCAACATCCAACTCTTGCTTAACTCCATGAAAATAAACATCAGCCCCATAATGCCATGGGACAGCTTTATCAGAAGTGTAGGGGATGGGCCCCGGAACAGTGATGATTGCAGGTGCGATCTTCAGAACAAATGTAATTCTAACAGGCTTCCTCGAGGGAGCCTTGGAAGAATTATCGAAAATGGTAATGATGGCAACTTCTTCAGAAGGAACTAAGGGAACAACAATCTTCTCAAACAGAATCTCCTTACTATCCATCAGGCGTTGGACACCTGACTTCAAGAGATGGCAACCGATAGGTAGAACTGAACACATACGGCAACCTTCGTCACAACCAGGAAATAAACCAGCTAGCAAAAGGTTCTTCTTCACAGTCATCAAAGGGGTAACAATATCATTTACAGAAACCACAAATGAGTCTTGTTCTATAGCATTTACTCCATGCTTGGGCATAGGAGCATTCACAACGTTAGGCCTCTCGGGCACCTCAAACTCAATCTCATTCGCATCAATTAAGTCCTGTATCTTACTCTTCAAAGTCCAACAATCATTTGTATTATGCCCCGGGCTATCAGAGTGATAAGCATAGCGGGCATTAGGGTTATACCTCGGTGATGTTATATTTGAATTATTTAGAGCTTCCTTTAAAGTCACAAGGTTGGTCTTCAGCAACTGTGGCAGAATCTGAGACAAAGTCATGCTGAGACGGGTGAATTGCCTTCGAGGTCTATCGTCCTTCTTTTGATTGTTGTACTGAGGAGCACCAACAGGTTTTGAAATAACAACCGCATTAACAGCTTGGTAGTGTTCGGTTCTATTCTGTCTTCTCGAACTGTAGACAGCACTGGACTCTTTCTTAAACGGCTTCTTCTCGGTACTCGATGAGGCACCCTTCTGTATCTTCCCAGCCTTAATACCAGCTTCAATCCTCTCATAGGTCAAAATAAGCTCTGTAAACCCAGATGAAGAGCTTCCAATCAAGTGGTTGAAAAATGGACCAGACAGGGTCCCCAGAAACATGTCCACAAGCTCCCGATCAGCTAAGGGTGGTTGTACTCTTTCGGCGAGGTCCCTCCACTTTTGAGCATAATCTTTGAATCCTTCACCCGTTCCCATTGACATACCCCGGAGTTGGGTACGCGTGGGAGTGAGGTCGGAGTTGTACTGGTACTGCCTGTAGAATGCAGTAGCCAAATCTTCCCAACTGCGGATACTGGCTCCATCCAACTGGTAGAACCACTCAAGCTGAGTCCCTGAGAGACTGTCTTGAAAGAAATGGATCCATAGGTTCTTATCAGCGGTATACGGCTGAATCTTCCTCACATATGACTGGAGGTGCAGCTTCGGACAAGAAATTTTGTCATACTTGGCAAAGGCTGGTGCCTTGAATTTGTGGGGAATCACTACCCCAGATGATAGACCTAGATCGCCAAAGTCCATACCAGACACTTTCTGAATTTCCATAACATTCAACTGGTCTTCCAGTTGCTTGTATCTATCCTCAGCAGGAGGATACTGTTCTTCATCATAGTCCGTCTCGTTGTCGGAGACTACAGGGCTAGGAGCCCTCCTTTCCTCTTGATTGTCTTTCCATCCAGATGAGGTAGTCATATCAACTTCATTTTGAAGCCTGTTTCCAAACCTAGGACCAATGTTAAACAAGATTGTCCTCTTCTTCTTCTTCTTCTTCTTCTTCTCTTTCAGAATCAGGGTCTTCAGGTCTTGCTGACCCTTAGCTAGATTCATGAACAACTCTTGAAATTGGGCATTCTGGGCCTGGAGGGCCTTGATGGCTTGCTCAGTTGAAGGTTCAGTAGACATGATGATTGCTGAAATAAACAGCGAAGAAGATAAGAGACATGTAATGGGTACCTGTTATGGAGTGCATGAGATGAAATGCGTATGATTATGATTTCAAAGACAATCGGGGGATTCAAATTTGTAAACCAGAAAGGAACTACACTTTATTAGATAAACTTCAAAATTCAAATTGTTCAACTGATGCCCTTAAGGCGTTACAAGAATGGAAATACTGAAAAGTAAATAAAACTGGAAAGGAAACAATCAAAGGTCCATCAATGCTCCCATGGTCTCTTCTTCTTAGTACGGACATAGTCGTTGAGAATCCGCTCGTTCTCTAACTGTCTAGTCAACCTATGGATCTTCTGCTCTTGCTCGTTGAACTTCTCTCGCTAAGAATCCCGTTCTTCCCTCAGTTGCATCCATGACCTTTTCAGTGCCCCAATGTCAGTGGGCATATAAGGATGGAGGATGGTTGGAAGAACTCCTTCTTCATTAGCAACTTCAAGAGTGACAGGCCGTACGGCTTCGGCATAACCAGCTTCTGGGCACGGATACGGACCCATCTAAGATATGGCTCCATTGGAAGTGAAGTCTTTGGGCCCAGCTCATGTGGATCAGATTGGTGAACTCTATCCCAAGCCCTTATGAATCTGCGACGTTGCTCGTCGCTATCCTCTCGAAAATCAAAGATGATACTAGGCATTAACAGTTAATGAGGTCCTTCTCTTCTGGCACGCCCGAACTGACGTAGAGCTAAACACGGGTTGTAAGAAATTCCTCCATGGGTTCCAAGCAGTGGAACATTAGGGTACTCCCCACATCGATCAATAACAGTCACCTCGTCCATACCCTTGAGAGTCCAGATAATGTTATTATAAGAGAGAGACATCACCCTATAAGCCCAGCCCATGCCTTCTTTATTCTTCAGCATAGATTTGGGAAGGTGCGAAATAAACCACATTGCCAATAACAGAACACAGCACATCAAGGTTCTCGCTTTCGGGCCGTACGAGCATAAAGCTGATGAAGAATGTCACCCAAGAGAGTGGGTACAGGATTACGAGAGATGAAGATTTTCACCGCATTTACATCAACAAAAGAGTAAGGATTCGGAAACAATACCAAGCCGTATATCAAAAGAGCTAGAATATCTTCGAATGCCTTGAAGTCTAGGCTATCCCAGAAATAGTTAGCTTTACCAACCAAGAACTTAGTCAGAAAGCCCTTTGCTCCACTTCTAGTCCCCCAATTAGCCATTACCTCTTCTTTGGTCAAATGAAGGGATGCAGCAATCTCTTCGGGCCTAAGAATCCTCTCCCAACCAGTAAATGGGGTCTGCTCCAGAACAGAGATACCAAGAAGCTCAGAGAACTCTTCTAAGGTGGCAACCAGCTGATAGTCTTGAAAAGTAAAACAATGGTACAACGGATCATACAATTGGACTAGGACACTCATCATCTGCTCGTCCAATTTAGAGGTGACCAAACTGAGAAGATGCCCATGTCTTCTGATGAAGGAAGTAGTATCTGGCATCCTTACAACCAAATCTTTAAGCATAGTGGGAACTTGGACAAAGTTAATCCGGATGGTGTTTCTACGCATAGGCATCATGATGACCTACAAAATAGAGCAAAGATGAATCCCTCCTGTCTTTGAAATAGGTTAGTCCAATGCAGGATGTATGCAATGTTATGATGTCATGATGTCATGATAGTAAGAACACCACAAGTGTCCACAAAAAGCAAACATGGTAAAGGCACACAAGTCACACAGAGAGCCCTTAGATTTCAGGCTGGCAAGGAGCTTAGGTACTACCCTCTTTTAGTTCAGTTGGTTTAAACCTGTCCTAAAAATAGTAACCGGGTTCTAGAGGATCTCAATATCACTGACTACCCTCAATCGGTCATAATTCCAGTTTAGCAACCTTTTCTTGCGGCCGGAATCATCGCGAGAGTTTAGTCTCAATGAGTGTAGCATACTGCTACTGTTCTATGGCCAAGTTGGTCAATTTAAAGGTTCTAAGGTCAGTTGGTGCTTAATGACCCCTTAGATGACCCATATTCTCCTCGTTCCAACACAAGGGATATCAGTACAATCTAAAGTGCCACACCAATGTAGATACTGCTTCAACCGTATCGGTCTACACTGTACAGTTCCCTCACAGTTTATTGCTACTTACCTAAAGGGTATCCCCAGATCCGGGTTAGGATCTATAGAACTCCGATACAAGCCCACAAATGTAAATCATACAAATAAAACAATTGAAAACACAATGATCTAATCCTAAGGTACACCCCGCTTTTAGAATAATCCCCAGCAGAGTCGCCAGTTCTGTGATCGGTGTGAAAGAGAACTGACTGTTTTGGAATGCTGGTTCGCGTTTTGCGTTTGTTTTTTCAAAATGTCGCGGTAAGAAAGAGTCGCCACCGTCTTTTATTTTATCCAACAAGGAAAGGAAAAAAGCACAGAAAAATTCCTTTTTCGAGATGTTTCTCGGGTTCGGGAGGTAGATTATAGAAAGGGTAGGTGTTAGCACCCTTTCTATCCGTGGTTATCCACGGGCTCTTAGGTACTTGCTCATTGTGTTTTCAAAATTTTGCTTTCCTTTGTGTTTGTGGGTTTGAAAGAGTTTTTTGTTTTGAAGAGAGTGTAAGTGCGAAAAGTTTTGTTTTATTTTAAAAGGAGCAAGTACTTAAGAACCATCTACCTACTCGAAAAGGGAATTAAACTGTGCTAATGTCCTTTAGACAATGCTAGCCCACTATTGATGAGTAGGTAGCATCGTCGTTAGAGTTTTCGGGTCAATTCGATTAAGGGTCGTGTGGTCACTAAAGCAATGTTAGGATGCCTTAGCGGTAACCCTAATGTCTTAGATCATTTTATTCGAGGCAACCGTTTCGAGGCAACTTATGATCTTTAGACAAGAGGGCGACCTCTAAAACTTCTTATACTCAATGACCACGTTCGAAGGCAACCAAGTGAGGTGTACCCTAAGAGTGCGCATGTGCGAGTGTGTTAGTTCGGTTAATTTATCTTTTTACATGTCATGGGTGAGCTATGTTGATTTTAAGTTCATACATTTGATCTTGTTATGCATTCCCTATTATCAAACATCTAGCAGTGTATAATTGCAGAATTTAAATTGCGGAAATTAAATCTAACTATTACAAGGCGTCGGGTATTTACATCGCCAAAAGCAACCCTTTAATTTAAATTGCGGAAACTAAATAAAGAGATAAATAATTAAAGTCCTAATTAAAAGCTATTACATACCGGAAGCAATTACAATATTGGAAATATAGATCACGTGCGAGAAAATTAAATCGGCGCATTTTTTAGGGTTTTGACCCTTTTTTGAAAAAAGCATGTTTTTTTGTTGTTGTTATTTTTGAATTTATGGGAATTAAATATAAGTTAATAATTAAATTAATTAATTATGAAAATATTTTTGGATTTTTGAATATTAAAGGTTATAAAATAATTTTAATCAAGGTTAGTAAAAACCTAATATTCTACATTGATTTTAATTATTTGCAAAAAATCATAAAAAGTTATATCTATTTAAAACTAAATTAATTAGGTTAATATTTATTTACAAAAATAAAGTCAAATTTAATTTTAATAAATAAAAATAATATTTTTTGTATTTTCTGATTTTTGTGAGAAAAAGATTTTAATTAGTCAGTGGTTTAAATAATAAAAATAATAATATAAAACAAATAATTAAATAAAAGAAAGAAAAGAAAAGAAATAAACCAAATGGGGGGGTTTGGGCCACAAATCAGGAGGTGAGATAGCAATTGTTTGGCCCAATTCATACAAGCCTTCAATGACTTTTCTGGCTCCCACGTGTGTGCATTGACTTTGGAGTATGGTGAGCTTTCAATCCAGGTCCCATTGGACTTTCCACTAGCGCCTTAGCCACTACACCACTGCCATTTTATTATTATTGGGATAGGCAACAAATATTATATAGAAAACAAAACATTATGCCTGAAAATAAAAAAAAATAGCGCGAATATTCAAAATCAACCAATAAGAAGAGGACGCATCATCGTCTTCTTCATTGAAAAGCCTGGATATTTACCTGCGGATTTTATCCGCAGATAAATTTATGGCTCATTCCTAAAATCGTCCCTAGGCTATAAAAAATGCAATCTAAAACCATGGTTTACTTCGTCTCTTCCTCTCGAGTTCATCTATACTCATGGTTTGTTCCAATTTTTCCTGAAAATCAAATGCCCAAAAATGCATACCAAGAACCCTAGAACCGGCTAGGGGGTTACAAGCTATAAAAACCAAATCAAATATTGCAGAAAGTCCCTAAATGGACCGATTAGTATGATTATGCAAAGGTTTAGGCAAAAGGATGCAAGAATAAGAGATTACGATTCCATGTACAGGGCCACTTTCAGAGATACTTACAGTGCGATTCAGGGAGGGAGAAGGCTTGGTTTTGATTCCAATAGCTTCAGTGGATGTCAGGCAAGAAGATAGCGTTGAGTTTTTGTGTTGAAAATGTCTCCAATATGGATTTTAGTTTTCAACTTTTCCAAGCTTTTTCAAGTTTTTGTTTTTGAGATTTGACAGCTTTCCGATCATGTTCTTTGTATGCTTTGCATTGTGTGAGTATAATAGAAGCAATTAGGTTTAATTTTGGGCCTTGAATCCATGTGAATTGATGATTGAAGATATGATTTAATCTTCCATGAACAAGCTTCCAAAAATGTCTCAAATCAAATATTTTGTTCATAACATGGCATGATTCGAGTTTGATCTTGTCCATGATGGAAATTGAAAGCTGTATCAATCAAAAAGATCTTGTTTTTTCAATATTTGGATTTTATTTGGATTTAAATTGATTTAAAATAAATTAATTCAATAAAAATCAAATAAAATAGAAAAATCAATGAATGGACATAAAACTGAACATAGGACACGCGTGTGGTGTGACAAGATCAAATCAAGTGGAAAAAAGATGGCCCATTTGACAAAATTTGAAGTTTTGGGGATAGTTAACTTTTGGCAATTTTGGAAAAATGCCCAACTTCAACAATGCATAAGTTCTTCAATTTTGAACTTTTGAAGGTGATCTTGGACTTTTTAGAAACCTTGATATGTCCTCTAACCAACCCTTTTGGTCTCATCTCATTTTTATATTCCATGCTCAAGTTATAAGCTTTGGAAAAAAATGTGTTTTTGTTGACTTTCAAAAATGACCTATAATGTCCAAGTTTGTAACTTTTTATGAGTGCATTTCTTGATCTTGGGGTGTGTAGATGGATTGTAGGAAATTGAATCCTCTTAAAAATGAGCTTTGGATGGGTCATTTATCATAAAGTATAAGAAAGTTATGCTTGGTAAAAGTTGAGTTGACTTTTCCTACAAAACCCTAATTTAGCAACTTTTGAATCTTGATGAATTTTGAGCAATCCTTGATGAATCATGATCAACCCTTGATCAAATTATGAATTATACTTCAAAATGAGAATGTTAAAAAAAAATCTTGAGGTTTGACTGGTTATAGGTCACAGTTGACTTTTGCCCTAGCACAGTCGATTTTTGGGCTTCTTGAGCAATTGACTGACCACACTTTCTCTGCAAGGCTTGAAATTTGACATGGATGATCTTGAGAACATATTAGGACATTGGGAAGCACTTTAGGTCATTTGGATGTAAGGACCTTGATGCAACATAAAACCCTAATTTGAGGTTGACTGCCTTAAGAGATGATTTGACTGTCCAACTCTTGAGCAATCTTGATCCACTTGGGAATTGTTCTTGACATGTCTTGAGAAATATGGGAGGGAAAATTTTGGGGTACAACACAAAGATACTTCAAAGTGAAGAAAACTATTTGCCTTTTCTTTTTCTTTACACTTGTGTTTTATTTGAAAACGTCCAATGATTTATTAATGAGCATATGCATTTGAATATAATCACTGTTTACAAATAAATGAAATGGGAAAGAATAATTACTGACAGGTTTAAAGTATAGGAAAACGTCTTCAGACTTTTACAAGAGAAATACCCTGCGGTACATCATCTAGATCCCCAGAGGAGCTAAAACCTTGAAATACATATCCCCAGCAGAGCTAAATTTCAAAATCCCCAGCAGAGTTAAAACTTCAAACTCCCAATCCTCAGCGGAGCCAAAAACTTTGAACTATAGACCCTCAGCAAAGATGAAACCTTCTTCCCCAGTCAAGTCAAGACTACCAATCCCCAGCGGAAACCATATGATTTCCCCAGCAAGTTGTCTTAAAGCCTGGAAGTCAACCATATAACTGTTAACTTTTATCCCCAACCAAGGATAATTCCCCAGTAGATTGGAATATAACCCAAACTCCTGACCCCCCGACAATATAGCTACTCCCCCAGAGTCCTGAACTTACTCTCCAACAGGAAGCCTTCTTCCCCATAGAGTTCTTACTCCCCAACATAATGAAGATTCTCATTCTTGATTCCCCAGTGAAGTTTCCAGAGTCTTCATTACTCCCCAGCATGAATTTGTCAGAATTTTTAATCCCCTACAGATCGAAGATTCTCATTCTTGACTCCTCAGCATGAAGTTCCCAAGGATTCAAATTCCCCTAGCAGAATGAAGATTCTCATTCTTAATTCCCCGCGGAAGCCATCAGAGACTTCCTTATTCTCCAGCAGGTCAAGGTTTTCTTTTGTCTGATCCCCGGTAGAGATCATCAGAAGTTTCCTTATTCCCCAGCCGAGTAAATATTCCCATTGTGTAATCCCCAGCCATAGTCATCAGAGTTCTCTGGATTCCCCAAGCAGATTTCTCAGGAAGTACATGGCATTACTTCCCCAAACAGAATGATTATCATCCTCCAACTCTAAAGACTTGAAGGATCTCTATCCCCAGGAAAGTCATGAAGGATTCTCACATCCCCACAAAAGTTATCCAAGATTTTGAATCTCCAGCAGCAGTCATGGATTTATTTTCCCCGGCAACAGTCAAGGATTTTATTATCTCCAGTTATCAAGGATTTATTTTCCTCAGCAATACAGCAAATCAGCTTACATGCGCATACATTACACTCATATATCATAAACATTGATAAAACACATCTTATTAAATCATAGATTTCATGCAACATAACTTTGTGTTTCAGCTAACATTTTACCCTTTTTAGGATAAGATTAAAAGCTATCTTTAACAAATATTCAAATATTTCAGATACAGTACAGATACACTCCAGACACGGAAGTCATTCTGCTACTCATTCAGATCTCTTATTCAGATACAGTAAAGATACACTCTAGACACGGAAAAATAAATGGATCCTATCAAATACATCTTTGAGAAACCCACTCTCTCCGGAAGAATAACAAGATGGAAAATGATCTTGACCGAATATGATATGCAGTACACAACCCAGAAAGAAATTAAGGGAAGTGTATTAGCTGATCATTTGGCTCATCAGGCTATGGACGACTACCAATCCATGAATTTTGAGTTCCCAAATGAGAACATCATGATAATGATTGATTATGAAGAACCTGGACCAGATGAAGGACCTGAAAAAAGATCCCAATGGACTATGGTCTTTGATTGAGCTTCCAACGCGCTCGGCAATGGAATCGGTGTTGTGATCATATCTTTCGAAGGTTGTCATACTCCTTTCACTTCCAGGCTATGTTTTAACTATACCAATAACATGGTTGAATATGAAGCATGCGTTATGGGTACCAAAGCTACTATCGATTTGAGAATCAAATTCCTAAGCATACATGGAGACTCGGCCCTAGTAATCAGTCAAGTCAAAGGAGAATGGGACACGAAGCATCCTAATCTCATCCCCTACCGGGAGCATGTGCTGACATTAATTCCATATTTTAAAGAAGTTACCTTTAAGCATTTTCCACGAGAGGAAAATCAACTAGCTGACCTGCTAGCTACTATGTCATCCATGTTTAAGGTCAGATGTGATAATGAAGCTCCTCAGATCACTATTGAGAGAATGGACGAACTGACATACTATTATGAGGTAGATACTGAAGAAGTAGTGGACAAACCTTGGTTCCACAAAGTGAAAAGATACTTCAAAACCTAAGAGTATCGTGAGGGAGCTTCCATTAATGATAAGAAGTTCCTAAGAAGATTCTCTGGAAAGTTTTTCCTCAGTAACATAATTCTCTATAAGCGCAACCATGATTCTACTTTTCTTCGGTGTGTAGACAAGAGCGAAGCAGAGAAGATTATGGCAGACATGCATGAAGGCACCTTTGGAACCCATTCTAGTGGGAACACAATGGATAAGAAGATTCTGAGGGAAGGATACTACTGGTCCACTATAGAAGCCAACTATTATCAGCATTCCCAAACTTGTCAAAAGTGCCAGATCTATCTTGACAAAGTACATGTGCCTCTGGTTCCTCTAAACGTCTTGACTTCTCCCTGGCCTTTCGCAATGTGAGGCATCAATATGATTGGAGAGATTAGACTTACCTCTTCCAATGAGCACCGTTTCATCCTTGTCGCCATTGATTACTTCACGAAGTGGGTAGAGGCTGCCTTTTTTGCTCCTGTTACCAAGAATGTCGTGGCTCGGTTTATCAAACATAACCTTATCTGCCGATATGGTATTACAGAAAGAATCATTACAAATAATGGTACCAATCTTAATAATACTATGATCACCGATCTCTGTACACAATTCAAGATTCAGTATCATAACTCTTCTCCTTACCAGCCGAAGATGAATGGCGCTGTAGAGGCTGCTAATAAAAACATCAAGAAGATCATACAGAAGATGACAGTGACATACAAGGACTGGCATGAGATGTTACCATTTTCTCGTCATGGTTACCGTACCTCGATACGTACGTCTACAAGGGAAACTCCTTTCTCTCTGGTATACGATATAGAAGCTGTCCTACCCATCGAAGTCCAGGCCCCTTCCTTGAGAATCATGAAAGATGCAGGGTTGAACGAAGACGAATGGTTTCAGACTCGATTCGACCAATTAAACCTGATTGACGAGAAGAGGCTCGCGGCTGTCTATCATAGTCATATGTACCAAAAACTTCTGATTAAAGCTTTTAATAAGAAGGTCAGACATTAGGTATATCAGGCTGGTGATCTAGTAACCAAGCGCATTATCCTACTGCAAGTTGATCCTGGAGGAAAATAGACCCCCACATATGAAGGGCCATTTGTGATCAAGAACATATTTTCTGGTGGAGCCATGATCTTAACCACTATGGACGGTGACAACCTTCCGCTCCCTGTAAACGCGGACATAGTTAAGAGATACTAAGCATGAGCATAGACCCGCTAGGTCGAATGGCCTAGGAAAAAATAAGGGCATCCCGACAAACTAAAAGGGTTTGGGAAAAAGTTAGGGATATATATATATATATATATATATATATATATATATATATATATATATATATATATATATATATATATATATATATATATATATATATATGAAAAATATGTACGCCCGACAAGTCGAAAACCTGAAAGGGCGGCTTAAGCAAAAAAGGGTATCCCGGTGGACTGAAAACTCGAAAGGGCAGTCTAGGAAAAAGTTAGGGATTAAAAGCGTATAACTGTTTCCCGTTGGATCACCTTACAGACAGACTCCGGTAACAAGTGTCAAGTTCAAATGGTACTAATCAATCCAGTCAACTTCGGACAAGCAACAAAGGGATGAGACGCTCAAATACATAAAGGCAATAACAGGATGGGAACCCAATGGGATCATTTCACATAGATGTTTTGATTTGTATACTATTTTTGTATAGTTTCATTTTTATGACAACATTCTCTTACTAGGATGTCTGTCTCCTTATACAAAAACGCCTGTTATAGGCAGACTTCTTTGGATTAATATAAAGCTATTTCTTTGAAAGTGCAAAACTATTTGTTTTTATTTCTCTGTTTTGTTTGCAAAAATGTCAAGTGATTATTTTTGAACATATGCATTTGAATGTGATTATCATTTACAAATACACGCATGAAAAACAGAAAGACAATTACTAATGGCTTTAAGAAACGGGACGATGTCTAAAAAAGGCCATATGCAAATCCCCACAGATACTTTCTCCAACAGGTACAAAGGCAGAGACACCCTACTACAAAGTTACTACCATATCCTTAGTTTATAGCCCAATGATGTCAAAGTTTCTGATATCCCCGGCAGAGCAAGAATCTCCAATTATTTCCCCGGCATCTTAAAGAATTCCCTAGCTTGGTTCACAAGCTTCTTGGGTTCCCAATAGGGTTTCATAAAAATCCCCAAGAAGTTCACAGAGTTTCCCTTCCCCAATTGAGTTTATTTCTCTAGCAATGGAAATATATCTCCTAGCATTTCAACTTCAACCAAATTCGAAAACTTACATTCTTCATCGCCAGCAACAATCAGTGATTCATTTCCCCAGTTCAATAACACTGCAATAGAACATCTGATACGTTCAAATATTGCATTCATACATCATTTAACAAACGTCATAACATATGCAACACAAATTCATATATCAAAGTATCATTCATTTTGAGAACATCATTACTCAATGTACTTCATGCATCATGATATTGCATACAACTAATTCTTTACCTTTTCAGGAAAGATCAACAGACGAATATCATCAACAATTCTCAAAAGTTCCAGATTAATTCCTGAAACTAGACAGGGAAACTATCTGGTAACAACTGATTGTGGATCAATTCTCGAAACAAGACAGAGCGACTATCTATAAGACCAGGTTAAAGAGTAATTCCTGAAACTAGATAGGGCAACTATCTCAACGACCAATAAAAGTAAGTTCCATATTAATTCCTGAAACAAGACAGGTCAACTATCTATGAGCAACTCATTGTAGATCAATTCCAGAAATAAGACAGGACGACTATCTACAAGACCAGGTTAGAAAGTAATTCATGAAACCAGGCAGGGAAACTATTTGTGAGCAACTGATTGTAGATCAACTCCGGAAACAAGACGGGACGACTATCTACAAGACCAAGTTAGAAAGTAATTCCTGAAACCAAACAAGGAAACTATCTCAACAAAAGCAGGTTCCAGATTAATTCCCGAAACAAGACGAGGCAACTATCTGAAGTAACAACTCATCAAGCACTGTGAAGCCTGGACACGACCAAATAACAATTAACCTTGTAAGTGTTTGTTGGCAGAAATTTTGGTAAAATAATGACTTGTTAATGTTTTTCTAAATGTCTTAACATTTGGAGCAAAACTGTTTTGAATGATCTCAAAGCAGATGTCTTGACATCTGCCGACTGAACTGATCTCAGCCCAAAATCAGTTAAGTCTTTTGTTTCCTGATTTCTAGCATTCTATAATTCAGGATTTGTGAACTACAGGTTGAGAAAAATATGGAGGAATATTTTTCAAATTGTATAATTATATCTTGGCCTGTTTTTATGGAAATATTCAAAAGATTTGAGTATTTTGTTTCAAGCCCAAGCCCAAAACTTCGCATATATAAGGACTTGCTTCCTTATTCAAAAACAAGCAACTTTTGAAGAATACTATTTTCTTTCTGATTAGAGGTCTAGGATTTTTATTTCTAATACACTCTAAGTATTTGTTTAAATACTTGAGTTGTTATTTGGGTTGTTAATTGTGTATCATTCATAGGATTTTAAGCATTGAATGATTGAAGTGTTTAAAACTTATTAATTTTGTTAAGTTCTTCACTGTAAGTAATTGAATGGATTTGAGGATGGCCTCATACCTATGTGAGTCTTAGGTAGAAGTTTAGCTTGGGTAGTGATTAAGTGATTAAATCATAAACTGGTTGTTTACTGAGGGTCTATAAACTGATATTATTTAGTGAACTTGTCCCTGGCTTGGTAGCCCCCAGAGTAGGTTTTGTTGTACATTAAACTGGGTGAACAATCTCTTATGTTTTTACTGCTTTTGATTTTACTTCACCTTACTTGCAAACAGATATTTGTGTCGTGACATCTCATTCGACATCACATATCTGATACATACATTTCAATTGGTATCAGAGCAGGCATCCTGCTCTTTATCTGGGTGAGATCCAGGGAAGATACTTTCTGGTACTATGGACAAGAAAGGAGGATTTGTTAACAGACCATCTGTTATACCCCAAAATTTTCCCTCTCATTTTATCAAGATTTTCCTCACAAGACTCTTTGGACTCAAAACCAGATTAGGGTTTGCTCAACTCAAGACATCTCCTTGCACTGATGACCTGAAATTAGGGTTTGAGTTTGCACAACGATTTTTGGATTTCCAATGCCCCATGTGACTTTCATACTTCATATTGAACCTCTAAGATTGCTCATACCAAGTTTCAAGCCTTGAATCAAATTTTTTCCTAGTCAATTGGACAGTTGACCTAAAAATCAACTGTATTTGGGAAAAAGTCAACTGTGGCCAATTTACAGTCAAACCTCATAATTTTTGATCCACATCAACATTATGGACTCATATGAACCATTTGATCAAGTTTGGACCACAACTCCTCAAGAAATTTGATCAGATAATCAAAAGGGCAAAATGGTCATTTTTAGGGTTTTGACTGTAGAAGGGCAATTTCTGATTTTTCACCTAGCCAATGGCAAAATTGGGTTCAAGCATGTCTTCAAGGACTCAATGGCATCATCTTGACCTAATCACAAGGTTCAAAAGATCTCAAATGCATTAGATTGATAGATGAATTTTCCAGTCAACTGATCAAAAAATCAATTGTACATTGAAAAGTCAAACTTTGACTTTTTGGTCAAAATCAAGTGCCAAGGGTCATTTTTCATCAAGATGTGTCAAAACATGAAACTTGTTCACCAAGAAACCTAATTTTGGAAATTAGGGTTTAAAATGGAAAATTTTCATAACCTAGAAATTTTCTAAGTTATGAAAATTTCTTATTTTTTCCCAACTTTACCCAACTTTTTCATCATGATGAAATTGGATTCAAAGAAAACTTCCAACATGAATGTTGTAGTCCTACACAAAATCTACAACTTTTATGCACAAAGTTTTCCCAAAATATGCTTGGATCTCAAGTTATGATTTTGTGAATAAGAGTCCATGAAACTTTTAACTTAGTGAAATTTTGCCCTAGTTTAGGCAGATTTTTGACCTAACTTCATGGAAATTTTTCACCTAGTTCCAAGTGGAATATAAAAATACATTTCAAATATGGATTGTATAGCATGTTACAAGCTTTCCAAAATTTCCAAGAACTCTCCAAGATCATTTGTGGTTAGGGAGAATCGAAGAAAAGAAAATGGCCATTTCTCACTTTTGTCCATGGCATTTTTCACATTGGCACAAGTTGCAAATCAGTTTGGATCATGCTTGTACTTGTTTTACATGTATTAATCCTTTCCACACTCCTTAATTAAATGCAAATACATTGGACAAAGGCATTGTTCTGAGTTATGGAGCATTACACAAAGAGTTATTCCAAAAATGGCAAAAAAGTTACATTGCTACTTTGATAAAGCACACTTTATGCAATTTTGTTTATCTTGAGCATTGAACCTAATCTCTTTGTGCAAACAAGATCCATAAACATCAAAAAAGGTTTACCAACTCTCATCAGGCCTTGAGCTAGCCTGTATAGGCTTTGTCATTGTCACTTCCCACCTTTTCTTCAAAAACAAGCAATTGTGCAAAAGTCAAGGTAACATGGAAATCTAATAAGAGCAAGCCTTGTAACATTTTCAAACAATCTCAGCATATTGCACCAAGCCTGAAACAGGATTGTCAAGCCTCTCAAAGACCCTTAAGCACAAAAACTCTATTTCTACCCAAAATAGGGAAAGCTCTGCAGAACTCAAGCCAAAACATATTTCACTCGTGTGTTTTGTCTTGAACCACTTCAAACACATTCCATACAACATACCTAAACTATCCAAGCCCTTCTCAAGCAATTGTAACCCCTGTTTCTTGCTTCACCATTTTTAATTTCTGAGTTTGCAGGTTGAGTTCTACAAGGAGATTCAAGCCATTTCAAAGCAAGCTGAGCAATGGGAAAGGTCAAGGGAACTTCAAGCAAGCTCAAAAGTCCTTCAGGCCTCATTCAAAGTTGATGCATTGCCATATTCGAACTCAACTGAAACAAGTATTTTTCAACTTTCTATCTCCTTATTTAGACATCATTAGGATTAGGTTTGTGAAGCAAAAATGTAGTCCTTAATGTCCTTGAGCTGTACATATGCATAGCTTCCATTTATATTAACTGAGCTAGGAGAATTTGGATGATGAACTTGTTGGAAATTCTAGGTCAGAAATTAGGGATGACAAAATTCTCTCTGTCCTTTGAGAGTTAGGTCACAAAATGGATATGGTTGGAATCGTGATTGAAAATGCTATAACTTTCATGTTGTAAATTTTTGATTTCATGCAAGCAATAGAGAGAACATGATTCAAACACAAAACCATGGCGCGTGCGCGTTCAGAGGACAGGGACGAAGTGTGTTTGGGCCATGCGCCTTGGGCCTCCTACTTTTGACACCCCCCATTCTGTTATTTGCACCCCCTTGGCCCATTTCTTTTATTTTTCATATTTTCTTGAATATTCCACATTTCTGACTTTATTATTTTTTCTTGAACATTAAAAAACCCCAAAAATATTTTCTTAATTTTTGCATTTTTATTTTAATATTTTTTATTATTTTTTGGGCATAATAAATTAATCATTAAGTGAATAAAACTTATTTTTTCTAAATAAACTTGTAAATAATACAAAAATATTCTATATTTTTATTTTTATTATTTATACCCTTAAATTAATATTTTCATACAATATTTAATTTTTTTAACATATTTGTATATATTTTTATTTGTTTTGTTGTACATAAAAATGAAATAAATAATATTAGAATATATTTTCTATTAAACAAAATTAGGGTTTCCACCCCTTTAAAAAATAATCATTTTTATTTTCTTATTTTTAGGCCATAAATAAACTCATTTTCTCATACATGAAATCAATACAAAAAAACATTTTGCATATTTATATTTAATTGCACATTTAAATATTGGCCCATTTATTTATTTGTACAATTAATTCAATATGGTTGTAATAGTTTTAGTGTTTTTTTTTTAGCAATATACCCCTATTCAAAACTTGTACCCCCTCCCCATAATATTGTTGTAATAGTCTTATATTTACTTTTACGCAATTTATCGTATTATATGCATGATAGTAAGATTAGAGTTTTGTATGCAAAGACCAAAAATCAAACAAATAGCATGACTAAACACAAGAAAAAAAATGCATGAAAATTACAACACATTACACACAAGCACCCCTAGGGTTTCGTCCACTTTATTGCCTTAAAACATGGCCATGGTATGCTTGGCACCATTGCTATCATGATCATACGATGACCCACGCCTATCCCGTTTAACATTCAAAGATAGGGTTGTTTACCAAATACAATGGTAAAACAACAATGTCAAAGGGTTAAAAATGCACAAGAAAGACTTTTGATTAGGGTAGACAACTCCTAGTTACTTGATCAATTTGCAAAACATCCTTGCTAATTTCAAAATCACACACACAATCTCAAAAACATTTCCCAACAAACTTTCAAACATTGAAACATTTTTCAAAAGACAAACATCTTTGTATACATTCTTTAAACAAGAATCATTACAAAGATTGCCAAAACGATGGCCTCTTTTCAAAATACTTTCAAAACCACACAAAGAACAATTTCAAATAATTGAAAAAGTAAAGCAAGTGATCTAAACAAGTAACTAAGATCCCATGGAAAACCATGGATGAAAAGGGTGCTAGCACCTTCCCTTTTCATAATCTACCCCCCGAACCCAAGAAAACATCTCAAAGGTCTTTCCTGTGCTTTTTGACCTTTCCTTTGGATAAAATAAAAAGTCGGTGGCGACTCTTAATAAACCGAAACATTTGCGAACACAAATGCAAAACCTCAAGTCAGTTCTCCCAACGTATCACAGAACTGGCGACTCTGCTGGGGAGTTATCTAAAAGTGGGGTTACCTTAGGGCTTAGATCACCTTTACATGCTTATCTTGCTTGACTTGTATGCTTTACACTTTGGTTCTATTGTTTGGGTTTGAATCCTCTACCCGGATTTTGGGAAACATTCATAGGTAAATAGCAATACGTTGTGGAAACTGTGCGGGGTATAACGACACGGTCTAAGCAATAGCTATATTAATGCGACATATTTGTGGGTACCAGTAGCCTTTGAGTTAATCAAAGAGAATACGGGGCCACTGAGTGATATCATGAAGCACTAATGGACTATTAAAACATTTACTTGACCATCTTGTCCTTTTAGGATGAGTGAGATGACCGGCTTTGGTGTAGTCCGAAGTTGGTAGATACTCGATGCTACACTCATTGAGGGTTGTTTTCTTGGAATATTTCGGTCTCCAGTAAAGTGGCTAAACTGAAACAATGAACACAAAAAATAACCCAGTGATATTGAGCTCTTTAGAACCCGGTTACTATTTATAGGACAAGTTGAGCCAACTAAACTTCAAGAGGGTACTTACCTATGAAACCCCATGCAAGCCTAAACTAGGAACTTGTGTGACTTGCTTGTACATATATACTCGTGCATAACATCATGAGCATCATGAAGCATCATATGCATCCACTAACCATTTCAAGGATTTTGGATTTTCATCTTTGTTCCTGTTTTGTAGGTTATGGAATCGCTTTGCAGGAAAACAATTCAGGTCAATCTTGTGAGAATTCCTCCACAACTCAAGGAGCTTGATTCTAAGATTCCATAGTATTCTCCATTCACTGAGAGACATGGTTGACTTCTCAACTTGGTCAACTCTAACACAGAGGAAGACATGGTGAAAGTTCTCTTACAGTTCTTTGACCCTCTACACCACTGCTTCACATTTCCTGACTACCAGCTAGTGCCTACTTTGGAGGAATTTTCCCAACTCTTGAGGATTCCTATTCTCTATCAACTACCCTTCAACGGTACAGAAAGAGATCCAAAGCCTGAAGATGTTGCTCAAGCCCTACACTTGCAACCATCTGATGTCATAGGCCATTGGGAAACTAGAAGTGGTGTCAAGGGTTTCTTGGCAAAGTTCCTATTTGAGAAAGCTCAAGAATGCTGGAATTCTCTAGACCTGCAAGCTTTTGAGGAGATTATAGCTTTCTGAGACAATTTGGGTATGCCTGAAGGGATGGCCCACATGACATGCTGATTCCAGACTTGGTTTTTAACTTCGACAACGACGATCAAGGACTCCGACAAAGGTTCATCCGAGCTTGGAGGATGCCCAACAAGGTAGACAGTAAGAAATTGGGACACAATAATTCCATCCCCCTTGAGCCTTACCTCAAGTGGGTACGAACACGAGCCCAAAGTCTTATGATGCCTTACCCTTACATTCTCCCTGTGATCAAAGAGCCTGTTATGGAAGGAGAGGTTCCATACACCCTCCTACATCCTGACATGCCAACATCACTAGAAGATTTGCAAAGGAGTTGGATACAGCTCAAGGGAGAACGCGATACTTTTGAAGCCCAATTCTATGCCAGCGAGAAGAAGGTTTTAGAACTTACTCGTCAACTTCACGAAGAGCTGACTCTCAACACCTACATTGCACCAAAGAGGATACGCAACATCTTTTTACATTAGAATTTTGTATTATTTTGCCCATGGGGCATTGATGTACTAACAAATTCTATCTTATTAATATGACGTGTGTTCCTTTTTTGTTTAAAACAAATTTGGATTTCTGAATCCTTGAATGCATTACATGAATACATATCATTCATCATATGCATAAACAGGTCTTCACACCAAGTTTCCTCATCTCTCTGCTGTTTATTTCAGCAAGATGGATATTGAACAAACGGTCAAAGACTTGCAAGCCCAGAATTCACAATTCCAACAGTTGCTCATGACCTTGGCTAAGGGTCAGGAGGAGCTCAAGACTCTACTAGAAAATGAAAAGAGAAAAAGAAGAAGAAGAGGGTTGGTGTGGCTACCTTGGGTAGAATATTTGAAGGTTAAGCCAAAAGGGTCCTATATTTCCCATCAACATCTGAAGAGGGAGGTAAAGGGGCTGCAGTGCCATCTGAATCTGAAGTTGAAGAAGAGGAAGATGAGGATTACTCTGAACAACAGTATCCTCCTGCAGATGACAAATACAAGAATCTGGAAGAGCGTCTAGCTGCCATGGAGATACAGAGAGTTCCTGGGCTGGATTTTGAGGAGTTAGGTTTGGTTTCTGGAATTGTAATCCCTCCTAAATTCAAAGTGCCACTGTTTGTTAAGTATGATGAGGTGTCTTGCCCAGAGCTGCACCTACGATCTTATGTCAGGAAAATTCAACCACATTCTTCTGACAAAGATCTGCGGGTCCACTTTTTCCAGGACAGTTTATCGGGGACGAGTTAGATTGGTTCTACCAGCTAGAGAGGTCTGATGTCCATAACTGGGAGGATTTGGCAGCTTCATTCTACAAACAATATCAATATAATGCGGACTTAGCACCGACCCATACTCAATTATAGAGTATGGGCATGGTCTCAAATGAAGGTTTCAAAGAGTATGCCCAGAAATGGAGAGACTTGGCAGGACGAGTGCAACCATCTCTATCTGAGAGAGATCTAGTTGATATGTTCTTGTGGACGTTGTCAGGTCCTTTCTTTAATCACCTGATAGGAAGCTCTTCTGCGGTGTTTACCGAGTTGATTCTAACTGGTGAAAGAGTTGAAGCCGGCATAAAGAGCGGGAAAATTCAGAAGGATACATCTGCTTCGGCTGCCATCAAAAAGCCTTTTCCAGCAAAGAAAGAAGTCTCAGCTGTCTACTCCCAAAGAAGTCAAGGAAGAGTTGAGCGCCAGCCAGCGGTGGGGGCCGTAATGATTCAGAAGTATGCAGCTGATCAGCCCAGAAACAATCAACCCAGAACCAACCAAACAAGGGTGGAAAGGCCTGTAAGGAAATTCACCCAAATAAACATGACTCCTGCTCAAGTTTTACCGCATCTCTTGAAGTTAAACCTTGCCATTCTGAAAGAGGCCCCGAAGAATCCTAATACTTCTTCTCCATACTACCATTCAAATGCCAAGTGTGCTTATCACTCAGGGAGCATAGGGCACGACACCAACAATTGTTGGGCCCTCAAGAATAAGATTCAGGATTTGATAGATGCCAAAGAAGTTGAATTCGACGCCCCTGAAAAGCCAAATGTGATCTATGCTCCAATGCCAAGGCATGGCCACAATGCCCATGCTGTTGAAGAAGATCTTTTTGTTGCTACTTTTGATGATTTGATAACTCTGCTACCGATAATCAAGTTGAAGGCTGGGATTTTCCCAGGTTGTGAAGAAGATTGCTACCTTTGTTCACCCTTACCAACCGACTGTCCATTGTTGAAGTTAGGCATCCAACGCCTAATGGATAACCAAGAAATCCTTTTTGAAAAGGCTCTTATTACACCGACTCCTGTCAATGATGTTTCAATAATAACCATATCCGCCAATCTTTCCAAGGTCTCCAAAAGACCTGTTAAGATTACATCCACTCCGAAGATTGCACCTTTGAAGATAACCATGCCTGGGCCCGTCCCACACAAGTCCGACAAATCAATACCATGGAACTATGGTGGAGAAATCTACTACCACGGTGTTAAAGAAATTGAATCAACTGAAGAGAGTTCTGATGAAGAGACTTCCGACATTGGAAACATTGCCGGAACTAGAAAATTCACCCGTAGTGGAAGAATTTTCTCTCCGGAGATTGCCCCTCCAAAGGCAATCTTCGGACCCTCAGCTGCTCCTAAGGTTACCCCTGCAGCGGTAAACATATCTGCGAGAACTCCAATTATTGAAGAAGTTGTAACTCCTGTGGTTGTCCCCTCTACTGCTGCTGATAATAGAGGGAAAGGGATCCAAGAAGAGCCTGTCAGGATGAAGACTCAGCCATTGGTCATCCTTGAGACCTCTCAAAAAGAAATGGAAGATATTTTGAAAATAATCAAGAAAAGCGATTATGATGTTGTGGAACAACTGGGGCAAACCTCCTCATAGATTTCTATGTTGGCTTTGTTGCTTTGTTCAGAGGCTCATGCTAAAGCTTTGATAAGATTCTTGAAGACGGCCCACGTGCCACAGGAAACCTCCGCGGATCAGTTCCAGGAATGTGTAGCTAGCTTAACAACTGACAATGGTCTAGGATTCTCCGATGCTGATTTAACCTTAAAAGGGAGAAAAAATAATGATGCTTTGCATGTCTCGGTGGAATACAAAGGGACTACTCTAGCACACATTCTAGTAGACACTGGTTCATCTTTAAATGTCTTGCCAAAGAAAGCCTTGGATAGACTGGATTGTGAAGGCTTAACCCTGAAACCCAGCAATATCATTGTCAGAGCCTTTGATGGTTCTAAAAGGATGGTCCACGGGGAGGTGGACATCCCGATCAAAGTGGGAACTGAAACCTTCAACTCCATATTCTACGTGATGGACATCCGTCCTTCCTACTCTTTCTTGTTGGAAAGACCTTAGATTCATAATGCTGGAGCCGTCACTTCTTCCCTGCATCAAATGCTCAAGTACCCTGTCCAGGGGAAAATTATAATTGTTCGTGGCAAAGAGGTATACATGATAAGCCATCTAAATTCTTTCCACTATGTAGAACTAGATGGTGAATTCATAGAGACCCCTTTCCAAAACTTTGAAGAGGTTTCTCCTAAAATAGCAGCAACCAAGACAGTGGCTTCTGTACCCATGATTACAAGACCTGTGCCTCGGATGTCATCTCTCAAAGATGCAAAGGCTGAGATTGAAGAAGGAGGAAGCACAATCTGGGGGCAGCTTCCCGACTTTCCTTTCAAATCAGATAAGTTCGGCCTAGGGTTTACTTTGGCTAGTCAGAAGGTTGTGCGCCGCTCCCGAGCCGGAGGGCCACCAGTGAAGATCACCCATCATGGAGTCAATGCACTAGAGGATAGTGAGGAAGAGAGCAACTTAGAAGACTGGATTTTCCCTACTGTTGACGGAGGACTGTGCAATTAGGAGGCAAACGACTTTGTTCTGATTACTTTCATAAATTAGTAATTTATCTTTCAAACATTTCTATTAGTTTGTAATAATTCTCAAACAATTCGTACACTTTTAGCCTTGTGCCTTACCCCAGGTACATAGGTTCATTTGTAAGGGTTTGATTTTTCATCTTCATATGCCATTTTAATGAATCATGGACGTTTTCACATATAAACTTTTGTGTTCATTGTCTTTCTTTTTACATTTTATTTGTTTAAAGGTGGCTATCCCTTACACACACACACACACTCACAAATGCAGGTACCCTTCCATTCCGGATTCCATGGGCAACAATTCTGCTATGGCCTTTAGTGACTATGAAGATCTGGTCTACCATGCCGAATACGAAGGTGATGAAGACTGTGAGGTGCCGGGAGAATTGGCTAGGCTGCTACAACAGGAAAAAAGGCTATTCTGCCTCATGAAGAGTTGTTAGAGATAATCAACTTGGGTATTGATGAAGACAAAAAAGAAGTCAGAGTGGGTGCCAACCTAGAACCAAGTGTCAAAGAGCGCTTGATTCAGCTGTTGAATGAATATGTTGAGATCTTCGCCTGGTCTTACAAAGACATGCCGAGACTCAATACAGATATTGTGCTTAACCGTCTCCCTACAAGAGAAGACTGTCCACCAATTAAACAAAAGGTCCGCCGCATGAGGCCCGACATGTCTGAAAAGATCAAAGCAGAAGTTATGAAGCAGTTCAATGCTGGATTTCTTGCTGTTACTTCCTATCCATAATGGGTTGCTAACATTGTGCCCGTGCCCAAGAAGGACGGAAAAGTGAGAATGTGCGTGGGTTACAGAGACTTAAACAGGGCTAGCCCTAAAGATGACTTTCCACTACCGCACATTGACATCTTGCTTGACAACACAGCTCAGCACAAGGTATTTTCTTTCATGGACGAATTTTCAGGTTACAACCAGATCAAAATGGCACCTGAAGACATGGAGAAAACTACTTTTGTTACATAGTGGGGTACATTCTGCTACAAAGTGATGCCATTTGGACTGAAGAATACCGGGGCAACCTATCAATGCGCCATGGTAGCTTTGTTTCATGATATGATACATCATGAAATAGAGGTCTACGTTGACGACATGATAGCCCGTTTACAAATGGAAGAAGAACACCTCGACCATTTGCAAAAGCTGTTTTTCAGGTTGAAGGAGTACAAGCTCAGACTGAATCCAAACAAGTGCACGTTTGGGGTCTGATCCAGTAAACTCTTGGGTTTCATCGTCAGTAACAAAGGCATCAAGGTTGATCCTGCCAAAGTCAAAGCTATACAAAAAATGCCTGCCCCTCGCACTGAGAAGGAGGTCAGAGGTTTCTTGGGACGCCTAAACTACATTGCAAGGTTCATTTCTCACCTAACACCTACCTGTGAGCCAATCTTCAAGTTGTTGAAGAAAGATCAGTTGGTTAAATGGAATGATGACTGTTAAGTCTCTTTCGATAAAATCATGGAGTATTTGCTAGAACCTCCTATCTTGATGCCGCCCGTCGAAGGAAGACCGCTAATCATGTATCTGACAGTCCTAGAGAATTCAATGGGGTGCGTACTGGGCCAACATGACGAGTATGGCCGAAAAGAGCATGCCATTTATTACCTTAGCAAAAAGTTTACCGACTGTGAGACCCGATACTCATTTCTCGAGAAAACTTATTGCACTTTGGTATGGGCTGCTCACCGGCTAAGGCAGTATATGTTGACTCATACCACTTTGCTGATTTCTAAGATGGATCTGATCAAGTATATCTTTGAGAAGCTTGCTCTATCTGGAAGAATCGCTAGATGGCAGATGATCCTGACAGAATATGATATACAATACATGACCCAAAAAGCTATAAAGGGGAATGTACTAGCTGACCATCTGGCTCATCAAGCTGACGAAGATTACCAATCCATGAAGTTTGACTTCCCCGAAGAAGACATTATGACATTGGACAACATTAAGGATTTCATACCATATGACAAACCTGAACAAGGATCCCGATGGACCGTATACTTTGATGGTGCCTCCAATGCACTTGGCAACGGTATCGGTGCGGTACTCATCTCTCCAGAAGGTTTCTGTTGTACCCCAAAATTTGCCCTCTCTTTCTTCAGGAAATCATC
Organism: Vicia faba; assembly: GCA_948472305.1. Lineage (NCBI taxonomy): Eukaryota > Viridiplantae > Streptophyta > Magnoliopsida > Fabales > Fabaceae > Vicia > Vicia faba. Next base: position 729,037,251 of record OX451738.1, read on the forward strand.
TTGGATTTTCAAGGTCCCTCTGAAACAAATCCAAGTCCTGAGTTATCATTTTTTGCCCGAGCAGACCATTTACAAGAGCAAGATGATCACACAAGCTCTAAAGACAACGCTTTTTATCTTGAGAAAAAAATTAAATTCTAAATACTTGGAATGTTTCTCTAAAAAATGAGTGGTTAAGGAAAAATCAGTGTTTCAGAACTTCTGGACCAATTCCGGATAAAAACGGTCAGAAGTTGCAAGCTTGGCTCAGCGTAGTCAGAAGTTGGCTCTTCAGCAGCTACATCAGCCCAATCAGAAGTTGTAAACGTGGTTCAATATGTAAGCCTCAGACAGAACATGACTCTTTCAGCAGTTACGCAAGCTCAGTCAGAATTTTGCTAAAGGAATGCAAAAGAAGCAGGGAAGTCTGAAGGCTCTTTCAGAACATGCTGAAATCAGAAGATGAAAAGGTCAGAAGAGTGGGTGTTACACTGATACAGAATCTCTAAGCCCAGGAGGTCCAGAAGCAAATCCAAGGAACGTATCAGAAAATCAGGAGAATCCCCAGAACTTACTAAGACAACAGGAAGCCAAGGCCAGAGCATGGTTTACGCTGTTCTTTTTGAAACAGAACTGCTGATTCAATATTGGTTTCCATTACCAGAATATTGATGTTGATAGGTCTTATCACCATTTAATGCTCATTAATGCTTCCAACCACTCCTGAACATTCATCCAAGTAATCCCTTCACGTGTGGTTTGGAAAACGCCTTTATGCAGATTCTGGCATGGGTCTACACGCCACCGCCCACTTAAGAGGTCACTTCTCTCCAATCCACGCATGCTGCTGCAGCCTAGGCTGAAGGCTATCTGTTATCACAACTTCCCAGGAATTTCTGTCAAAGAATAATTCAAACTCTGTTGGCGCTTTAATGTTCAAGGCACCCACAAGAACTTTGCCTATAAATAGAGAGTCATTGTCCACTGAAAAAGGGCGTTCAAGAAACAGAAAAAAAATTGCTAAGAGAGAAACAGAAACCCTTAGCAAGATAGTGTTCTGAAACTCTGCCAAAATCTCCAGTTGTTTCGTAGCTTTGAATTTCTCATCTTCAAAATTGATCCAATACCCAGTTTTCTGTGTGAACTAAAAAAACCTCTTTTCAAACTTCTGACCCTACATACGCATACACCTTCACCTGCTTTTTTCAAAAAGAATCTGTCCAGAACACCACCAGAGCCAAAAGCTAGCTTTCACCCACAAACTTTCCCAACAGCCAGGTAAGCACCTGCTGACCTTCATCACGCTGCTAAGCATCATCAGCTGTGCATACTCAAATAAACATAATGTAAATATCATGTTGTTGTTGTTTGTATTCTGAGAATTTTCATACCTCAGAATGTTCCGAGCCAGTGTAGGACCTGTCTGTGACCTTATTGGTTCTGCCCTCTGAAACATTTTGACATTTGCTGGATCTGTTCCAAATATGTTTCCTGTTTTGTGGAATAACAACAAAATTGCAGATGTTCTGATTAGTACAGGGAAAAGCCAAGTGCTGACTTTGACGTTAGCACATCTGAAGCCTGTTTTGCTGTCAATAATATCAGAACCTCTGAGAGTTATTGCCTTTCCAGCAGAATCAGAACTTCTGGTTTCTCCACTAACAAACTTCTGTCTTGCAGCGCAGGGGGGTCAGAACTTCTGATTTCCCCACTAACAGGTTTTTGTTTTGCAAGTGCCAGGGTCAGAAGTTCTGACTCATACAGTTTAACCAAGAGGTTGATCATCTGGCAGCGGATCTGAGTCAGAACTTCTGATGACCTCTCAGCAGCGCGCTGGCTCCCTCTCTCTCTCTCTATATCTTGTTTTTTGCTATTTTTTTTGTCTATTTTTCTCGTTGAACCCCCCATGTACAAATGTGTATCCCCACCCCCTAATTGTTGTAATAGCGTAGGATTTTATATTTCCGCTTCTTATTGCTAGTAATTAGGACGTGTATGGCAAGATAAAATCAACGAAATAGAAAATCCTAATTCAAAGAAAAAACTCTTGTATGCAATAAAACACACTTGCACACTAACACCCCTAGGGTTACATCCACTTGTTGCCTTTCAAAATTGGGCCATATTGCATGTTAGGTCTCTTTGGGCAAAACAAACAATTCAAATGATCATAGTCACTCGATGACGCTTTCGAAAGTTGCCTAAAAATGATCAAGTCCCTTAAAGAAAAAAATTGCCCAAAGATACTTGGCACCATTGCAATTATGGTCTAAACGATGACCCGCGCCCGTCCCTCTCACATCCTAACACAAGATTGTCCACCAAATACAATGGTGGAACAAAATTGTTAAAAGGGTTAAAACATAGCAATAATCTTTGAGAAAATTAGGGTAGATAGCTCTTGGTTACTTGCCAATTTGCAAAACAAAACACTTGCCTATTTTTTTTCAAAACCACACATCACAATACACTTTCAAAACAAACTTTCAAAAACATTGAAAACTTTTTCAAAAGACATACATCTTTGTATACATCCCAACATGGATCATTACAAAGGTTGCCACCACATTGGCCTCTTTTCAAAACATTTTCAAAACCCACACACAAAGCACCATTTCAAACAATTGAAAATTAAGGTAAGTTGATCTAAGCAAGTAACTAAGAGCCCATGGATAACCATGGATAGAAAGGGTGCTAATACCTTCCCTTTCTATAATCTACTCCCCGAACCCAAGAAAACATCTCAAAGGTTTTTGCTGTGCTTTTTAACCTTTCCTTAGGATAAAATAAAAAGTCGGTGGCGACTCTTGCTCAACCGAAACATTTGCGAAAACAAACGCAAACCTCAAGTCAGTTCTCCCACCGTATCACAGAACTGGCGACTCTGCTGGGGAATTCTTTAAAAGTGGAGTAACCTTAGGGCTTAGATCACCCTCTTGCATGACTAATTGTTTGATTTGATTGCTTTATATCTTGGCTCTCTTGTTTGGGTTTGCAATCCTACACCCGGATTTTGGGAGACATTCATAGATAGCAATACGTTGTGGAAACTGTGCGGGGTATACCGACACGGTCGAAGGAATAGCTATATTAGTGTGACATATTTGTGAGTACCGGTAACCCTTGAGTTCAATCAAGGAGAGTACGGGGCCGCTGAGTGATGTCACTAAGCACTAATGACCTAGAACCTTACTTGACCATCTTGGCCTTTTATTAGGGGTAGTGAGATGACCGGCTTTGGTACAGTCCGAAGTTGGTAGATACTCGATACTACACTCATTGAGGGTTGTTTTCTTGGAATATTTTGGTCGCTAGTTAAGTGGCTAAACCAAAACAATGAACAATGAAAACAATCCAATGATATTGAGCTCCTTAGAACCCGGTTACTATTTATAGGACAGGTTTTTAAGCTAACTACACTCAAGAGGGTACTTACCTATGAAACCCCATGCAAGCCTGAAACTAGGGTTTGGTGTGAATTGCTTGTACATATGTTTGTGCATACATCATGAACATCATAAAGCATCATATGCATTTACTAACCACTTCAAGGGTTTAGATCTTCATCTTTGTTCTTATTTTGTAGGTCATGGAAATTCCTCGCAGAAAAACCATCCAAGTCAACCTTGTGAGAATCTCTCCTCAACTCAAGGAGCTCACCTCAAGAATTCCAGAAAGCTCTCCCTTCAGTGAAAGACATGGTAGACTGCTCAGCTTAGTCAACACCAACATTGAAGAGGACATGATGAAAGTGCTATTCCAGTTCTTTGACCCTCTTCATCACTGTTTCACTTTCCCTGACTACCAGTTGGTGCCCACTTTGGAGGAATTTTCTCAACTCCTGAGAATTCCTATCCTAAATCAACTACCTTTCAACGGTACGGAAAAGGAACCAAAGCCTGAAGATGTTGCTCGAGCATTACATCTACAGCCTTCTGACATCAAGGGGCATTGGGAAACTAGAAGCGGCGTCAAAGGTTTCTTAGCAAAATTCTTGTTTGAGAAGGCATAAGAATGTTGGAATTCATTGGACCTACAAGCCTTTGAAGAAATTGTGGCACTTCTTATCTATGGGTTGGTCTTGTTCCCAAATCCTGACCAGCTTGTAGAGGTCAACGCCGTCAAAATCTTCTTGTCCAGAAATCCAATACCAACATTGCTTGGGGACATCCTTCACTCATTTTACACACGAACAGTGAGAAAGAGGGGTGTTCTCATGTGCTGCACTCCTCTCCTTGCAAGGTGGTTTATTTCGCACCTTCCACAATCTGTCTTGAAGAATGACCAAGGCTCAAGGTGGTCCCAACGGTTGATGACTCTTACTCACTCTGATGTACATTGGTGTTCTCGGTCCAGAGAAAATGTCATCATCGTCGATCATCGTGGAGAGTTCCCTAATGTTCCATTACTTGGCATTAGAGGGGGCATTACCTACAACCCTTGCCTAGCTTTGAGGCAATTTGGATATGCACGAAGAGATGGCCCTCACGACATGTTGATTCCTGACCTAGTTTTTGACTTCGACAACGATGCGCAAGGACTTCGCCAAAGATTCATCAGAGCTTGGAGGATGCCCAACAAGGTTGATAGCAAGACACTAGGACACAAGAACTCCATCCCTCTTGAGCCTTATCTCAAGTGGGTACGAGCCTGAGCCTAGAGTCTAATGATGCCTTATCCTCATGTTCTCCCTGTGATTAAAGAGCCCATCAGGGAAGGAGAGGTTCCCTACAACATCCTACATCCTGACATGCCTACATCGTGGGAGGAGATGCAGAAGAGTTGGATCCAACTCAAGGAGGAACGAAACACTTTTGAAGCCAGCTTCTACGCCAGTGAGAAGAAGGTTCTAGAGCTCACCCGCCGACTCCATGAGCAAGAGGCCCTCAACACCTACATTGCGCCAAAGAGGATGTGCAACGTCTTTTTACCTTGAGAAGTTATATTTGGCCCAAGGGGCACTTATGTACCAACAATTTCTTCTTATTAATATGACGTGCGTTCTTTTTGTCTGCAACAATTGTGAACTTCTAAAACCCTTGAATGCATTGCATAGATAGCATCTCATGCATCATGTGCATAACAGGTACCCCTTTTTTTCTACAGGTTGCTTAATCTTCTTCGCTGTTTATTTTGGCCAGTCATCATGAATCCAGAATCATCCAGTGAGCAAGCAATCAAGGCCCTTCAGGCCCAAAGTGCCCAGTTTCAGGAAATGGTCATGAGCCTGGCCCAAGGTCAGCAAGAGTTGAAGGCTTTGCTCCTAAAGAAGAAGAAGAAGAGGACTGTGTTATTTAACACTGGACGCAGGTTTGGGAACACACTCCATAACGAGGCTGATCCAACTACTTCCTCTGTAGAGAAAGACAGTCCCCAGGGGGGAGGAGCTCCTAGTCCTACAGTCTCTGACAACGAGACGGATTACAATGACGAACAATACCCTCCCGCTGCTGACAGATACACGCAATTGGAAGACCGCTTGAGTGCCATGGAGATTCAAAATGTGCCGGGGCTGGATTTCGGAGATTTGGGGTTATCTTCTGGGGTGGTAATCCCACACAAGTTTAAGGCGCCTGCCTTTGCCAAATATGACGGGGCTTCCTGTCCAAAGCTGCATCTTAGGTCGTACGTAAGGAAGATCCAACCTTACACGGCAGATAAGAACCTTTGGATCCACTTCTTCCAAGATAGCCTTTCGGGGTCACAGCTTGAGTGGTTCTATCAGCTAGATGGAACCAGTATCCGACATTGGGAAGATTTGGAGACCGCATTTTATAGACAATATCAATACAATTCTGACCTCGCTCCTACGCGTACCCAACTTCAGGGTATGTCATTAGGGACGGGCGAAGGATTCAAAGAATATGCACAAAAATGGAGAGATTTGGCTGGCAGGGTGCAGCCTCCTTTGACTGATCGTGAATTGGTTGACATGTTTCTAGGGACCTTGTCTGGTCCATTCTTCAATCATCTGGTTGGTAATTCCTCCGATGGGTTTACGGATTTGATCCTAACGGGTGAAAGGATAGAAGCTGGCATCAGGTCAGGAAAGATACAGAAGGGTACCTCCGCAAGTACTGAGAAGAGGCCTTTCAAGAAGGAAGCTAGTGCCGTCTATGGTCCTAGAAGACAAGTCAAGCTAGAAAGCCGCCAAGCCGTCAATGCCTTGGTCATTTCAAAGCCTGTTGCTGCTCCTCAGCAGTACAATCAACAAAGGGGTGAGAGGCCCAAAAGGCAATACACTCGGCTGAGTATGACCTTGTCACAAATCTTACCGCAACTATTATCAACCAACTTGGTGACCATCAAAGAGGCTCAGAAGGTCATGAATACTGCATCTCCTAAGTATAACCCAAATGCCCGTTGTGCTTATCATTCTGATAGCCCCGGGCATACTACTGATGATTGCTGGGCCCTGAGAAATAAAGTTCAAGACCTTATCGATGCGAAGGAAATTCAGTTTGAGGCGCCCGAGAGGCCAAATGTTGTAACTGCTCCTATGCCCCAGCATATAGTAAATGCCATTGAGGAAGATCTGTATGCTGTTTCGGTGAATGATGTTGCTACCCCTCTATTGACTGTTAAGAGGAACCTACTGCTAGCCGGTTTATTTCCGGGTTGTAGCAAGGGTTTCCTCCTGTGTGCTGTTATCCCTACCGGTTGTCCGCTGCTGAAATCAGGCATCCAAAGCCTGATGGATAGCAAAGAAATTCTGTTCAAGAAAACTGCTGTTCCGTTTGTTTCCGCTGAAGAAGTATCTGTCGTCACAATTTTCAACAATCCTACCAAGGCTCCCCCGAGGAAGCCAGTCCAAATTATGTCTGTTGCACCCATTACCATTACTGTTCCGGGGCCCCTCCCCTATGAATCTGACAAGGCTGTCCCATGGCACTATGGGGCAGACGTGTATGTGCTTGGAGTGAAGCAGGAGTTCAACACCGGTACCAGTATCAGTAACATCACTAGTCCCGCCAAGATTACTCGCAGTGGCAGGCTTTTCTCGCCTGACATTGCACCACCAGTTATCCGAAAACCTCTTATCATCACACCCGCAAGTTTGCATGTTCCAAATCAAGTTCATGTGTCTACTACTGCCGCCGAGTCCTCTGGTGCTCGGGGCAAAGAAGTTGCTACCGATTTTCCTGCCCGGACGGAGGCACCAAAAAAGACCGTTGTTGAAGCCTCCCAGCAAGAGATGGAGGAAATCCTTAAAATCATTAAAAAGAGTGACTTCAATGTCGTTGAACAGCTGGGGCATACCCCCTCCAAGATCTCTATGCTATCATTACTGCTGTGCTCAGAGGCCCACGCCAAGGCCCTGATTTCATTTCTGAAAACGGTCCATGTGCCGCAAGAGACCTCTGCAGATCAATTCACTGACTGTGTGGCTAATTTGGCAGCTGACAATGGTTTGGGGTTCTCGGATGCTGACCTTACTGCCAAAGTAAAAAACCACAATGATGCCCTGCATGTTTCCATAGAATGCAGGGGCACTACTCTCGCACATGTGTTGGTGGATACCGGTTCTTCCCTGAACGTTTTTCCCAAGAAGGCCTTAGATCGGTTGGATTGTGAGGGCCTGGAATTGAAGCCTAGTAACATCATTGTTAGAGCCTTCGATGGTTCTAAGAGGATGGTGCACGGTAAGGTAGACATTCCTATCCGTGTGGGTTCCCAAGTCTTTGACTCAACATTCTATGTAATGGATATTCGTCCATCTTATTCCTGCTTGTTGGGTCGACCCTGGATTCACAAGGCTGGGGCGGTAACATCCACTCTACACCAAAAGCTCAAATACCCTATCAAAGGGAAGGTTGTTACTGTGCAGGGTGAGGAGGAATACATGGTTAGTCACTTGAATTCATTCCGGTATATCGAGATGGATGGGGAGTTTATTGAAACCCCCTTTCAGCATTTTGAGGAGGTACCTCCAACGTTGGCGTCAGCTGAGACAGTGGTTGAAGAAGACTTTCCTTTGAAGATGGCTTCCTTGAAGGATGCCCGGGCTGTGATCGAGAAAGGCAAGTGTGCAAACTGGGGTCAACTTCCTGACTTCACTCAAAAGACCGACAAGTTTGGGCTAGGCTTCACTGCAGAGGCTCAGAGGGCTGTTCGCAAAGAAAGGATCAGAAAGGCTCCGGTGTTCATCACCAACCCAAGGGTGAATGCTATCGAGGAGGACGTAGAGGAAGCAGAATTTGACAGTTGGATCTATCCAACAGCCAACAACGGACCAAGCAACTGGACGGTAAACGATTTTACACCTATTACATTTATCACGCAGTAATGAACTCTTTTGATTTTCAATTTGTAACAAACAATATGTTGAAACTTTCATTGGCTCGGTGTCCTACCCGGGGCACCGTAGCTCCATTTGCGAGGGATTTTTGTATGACATTTCCATATATCATTAATCAAAGCATTGGACGTTTGTTGCATTTCAAATCTTGTGCTCTTTTTCTTTGTGTTATATATTGCAAAACAACTATATTTACACACACTCACTTATACAGGTTCCAATCCACTCTGGATCTCACTGGTAACACCTCTGCTACTGCAAGTTATGACTTCGAAAATCCGATCAACTTGGCCGAAGACGAAGGTGAAGATGATTGTGAAGTGCCTGGTGAACTCGCAAGACTGCTACTCCAGGAAGAGAGAGCCATTCAGCCGCATGAAGAGCCAGTGGAAACAGTGAACCTGGGTACTAAGACAGATAGAAAAGAAGTCAAGATTGGTGCCAATCTAGAGCTCAGCGTGAAGAAACGATTGATCCAGATGCTGCATGATTACATGGAAATCTTTGCTTGGTCTTACAAAGACATGCCCAGTTTGGATGCCGACATTGTAGTTCATCATCTGCCTACCAAGGGAGACTGCCCTCCGGTAAAGTAGAAAGACCGCCGCATGCGCCCAGAGATGTCCGAAAAGATCAAAGCTGAGGTTATGAAGCAATTCGATGACGGGTTTCTAGCAGTGACTTCTTACCCTCAGTGGGTTGCCAACGTGGTGCCAGTGCCGAAGAAGGACGGTAAGGTCAGAATGTGTGTCGATTACTGGGATCTAAACAGGGCAAGCCCCAAGGATGACTTCCCCCTACCTCACATCGACGTTCTTGTTGACAATACTGCTCAACACAAGGTGTTCTCCTTCATGGATGGTTTTTCAGGGTATAATCAGATCAAGATGGCTCCCGAAGATATGGAAAAGACTACCTTTGTCACTCAGTGGGGCACCTTCTGCTACAAGGTCATGCCATTCGGGTTGAAAAATGCTGGGGCAACCTACCAACGTGCCATGGTTGCTTTATTTCATGATATGATCCACCATGAAATTGAAGTGTACGTCGATGATATGATTGCAAGGTCCCAAACTGAGGAGGAACACCTTGACCATCTGCGGGAGCTGTTTGACCGGTTGAAGTTATACAAGCTGAGGTTGAATCCCAACAAATGCACCTTTGGGGTGAGGTCTGGAAAATTGCTAGGTTTCATTGTAAGCGACAAGGGTATTCAAGTGGACCCTGCCAAGGTAAAAGCCATACAAGAGATGCCGACTCCCAAGACAGAGAAAGAAGTCAGAGGCTTTTTAGGACGACTGAATTACATTGCCCGATTCATCTCGCATCTAACTACTACCTGTGAGCCAATCTTCAAATTGCTGAAGAAAGATCAAGTAGTACGTTGGAAGATGAATGTCAGGCTGCTTTCGAAAAGATAAAGGAATATCTCCAAGAACCACCCATTCTTATGCCACCAGTAGAAGGGAGACCTCTGATACTATACCTGACAGTACTTGACAACTCAATGGGGTGTGTGCTGGGGCAGCATGACGAGTCTGGCCGAAAAGAGCACGCTATTTATTACCTGAGCAAAAAGTTTACCGACTGTGAGGCTCGGTACTCACTGCTCGAGAAAACTTGCTGCGCTCTGGTATGGGCTGCTCGCCGGCTGAGACAGTATATGCTGACTCACACTACTCTGTTGATTTCAAAGATGGATCCCATCAAGTACATATTCGAAAAGCCTGCTCTGTCTGGAAGAATATCAAGATGGCAAATGATCTTGACGGAATATGACATCCAGTACATAACTCAAAAAGCAATCAAGGGAAGTGTATTGGCAGACCATTTGGCACACCAACCTGTGGACGATTACCAATCATTGAACTTTGAATTTCCAGACGAAGATATCATGGTAGTAACTGATTGTGAAGTACCTGGACCGGATGAAGGACCTGAGGAAGGATCCCGATGGTCTATGCATTTTGACGGAGCCTCGAACGCTTTGGGTAATGGAATCGGCGCTATAATCATATCCCCCAAAGGAACTCACACTCCACTCACCCCCCGGCTGTGTTTCAACTGCACCAACAACATGGCAGAATATGAGGCATGTATCATGGGTCTTCAAGCTGCAATCGACTTAAGGATCAAGTTTCTGAGTGTCTTCAGGGATTCCGCTCTCGTGATCAATCAGATCAAAGGCGAGTGGGATACGAAACACCCAAATCTTATTCCTTACAAGGAGTATGTGTTGACTTTGCTTCCCCACTTTGAAGAGATAACCTTTGAGCACTTCCCAAGAGAAGAGAATCAGTTAGCGGACGCACTAGCTACGATGTCTTCAATGTTCAAAGTCAAGTGGGACAATGAGGCTCCTGGGATCATTATCTGGAAGTTGGACGAACCTGCATACTGCTGCGATCTTGAGGCCGAAGAGGTAATCGAGAAACCCTGGTATCATGAGGTGAAGAGATATTTGGAAGCTCGAGAATACCCCGAAGGCGCATCGGTCAATGACAAGAAGTTCATGAGAAGGTTTGCGGCAAAATTCTTCCTCAGCAACGACATTCTCTATAAACGAAATCATGATTCAACTCTACTGCGTTGTATGGATAAAACTGAAGCAGAGAAGATCATGGTAGAACTACACGAAGGTACATTCGGAACACATTCCAGTGGACACACCATGGCAAAGAAAATCCTTCGGGCAGGATATTTCTGGTCCGCAGTGGAAGCCGACTGTTACCAACATTCTCGAACTTGTCATAAATGCCAGATCTATGCTGATAAGGTGCATATCCCTCCGGTTCCTCTGAACGTCCTGACGGCACCTTGGCCTTTTGCAATGTGGGGCATTGATATGATCGGCAAGATCCGACCGAAGGCATCCAACGGGTATCGCTTCATCTTGGTAGCGATTGATTACTTCATGAAGTGGGTAGAAGTAGCTTCCTATGCCACCGTAACCAAGAGCGTCGTTGCACGTTTCATTCGGCATAACCTGATCTGTCGGTACGGTGTCCCGGAAAGAATCAGTACAGACAATGGTACCAATCTTAACAACAAGATGATCAATGAGCTCTGCGAGCAATTCAAGATACAGCACCACAACTCTTCTCCTTATCGGCCGAAGATGAATGGGGCTGTAGAAGCAGCTAATAAGAATATCAAAAAGATCGTGCAGAAGATGACAGTGACCTACAAAGATTGGCACGAAATGTTACCATTTGCTCTTCATGGTTACCGTACCTCAGCGAGGACGTCAACCGGGGCAACTCCTTTTTCCTTGGTCTATAGCATGGAGGCAGTCTTGCCTATTGAAGTCCAGATACCCTCTCTCCAGATAATGAAAGATGCAGACTTGAGCGAAGATGACTGGATCCAGACTCGACTTGATCAGTTAAACCTAATTGACGAAAAGAGACTCACCGCTATCTGTCATGGTCAGACGTACCAGAAACGGATGATCAGGGCATTTAACAAGAAAGTCAGACCACAAGAGTATCAAGTTGGGAACCTGGTAATCAAACGCATCATCCTTCCTCAAGGTGATCCCAGGGGAAAATGGACCCCTACGTATGAAGTGCCATTTGTGGTTAAACATGTGTTCTCAGGAGGAGCCATGGTTCTAACCACCATGGATGGTGACGACCTTCCTCACCCCGCCAATGCAGACATAGTAAAAAAATACTATGCATGAATAAAAGACCCGCTAGGTTGACATACCTAGGCAAAAATAAGGGCTTCCCGGTGAACCAAAAGGGTTCGGGAAAAAATAAGGGATGAAATGAAAAAATTTTGTACACCCGGCGAGTCGAAAACCTGAAAAGGCGGCTTGGGCAAAAATGGGTATCCCGATGGACTGAAAACCCGAAAGGGCGGTCCAGGCAAAAGTTAGGGATAAAGCGTAACACTATGTCTCATTGGATCACCTCGCATCCAGAATTCGGCATCAAATATCTGGCTCAGACTTCGGCATCGATCAATCAGCTTCATCTTCAACTAAGCAGCAAAGTGATGAGACGCTTGAAGACATAAAGGCGGTAGCAGAGTTGGAACCCAGTGGGGATTTTGTGCACATAGCTGTTTTGTTTCCTTTTCAAAATTGTATAAACTTTATGTTATCTGGCGGCGTTCTCTTTCTAGGATGTCAGCCTCTTGTACAAAAACGCCTATTTACAGGCAAATTTCAAAATCAATACAAGTTCACTTTTCCAAACAAATTGCCAATTGTTTTTTTTCTTTTCTGTTTTGTCTTGCGAAGAACGTCCAATGTTCATTTTTAATATATGCATTTAACATTAAATTGCTAATTCATAAATACTTGCATACGAAACAAAAGACTAATTACAGGTGACATCGGAAACAGGGGCAATGTAGAATTGTCCAGGCAGTCTAGTTGTTTTGTCCGCCAGGGTACCAAGGTAGATTCAACTGAAGAATGTGACCAAGTTGCCTCAACTCCCCACAGAGTAAGACAAGATTCAGCAATACTCTCCCCGGGAAGAGTTAGTCTATCATCAGCGCTACAATAGGCACCCTATTCCCCTAGCAAGTCAGCAATACTCTTCTCCAACAGAGTTAGTCTACGATCAGCCTAAAGGAGGTTGGGTATCCCCAGAAGATATCAACTTTCCCCAGCGAAGTATAGGCGTTCCTTAGCAAGCATCCCCGGCAGTCTTGATCTAAGATTGTTCCCCGGCAGAACACAGACACCCCCAGTAGAACCATTTTCCAGTACAGTCCGAAAGTTTCCCCAGGAAATTTGAAATCCATATCCCCAGCAGGGCTGGAAGCTTATCCCCAGTAGATTCTGGAAGCTTATCCCCTGCAGAGTACGGACGTCTCTCCCGGGTTTTATTCAAAGTTATTCCTCACAAGGGCTTATAACTGGGTCATCCTCAGCTAATTGCCATGGAAGACCGTCCTCGGCGAAGTTTTTCCTATCCCCAGCGGAGTTCATCAAAGTTCCCCAACATAACTTATCAACACAATCCCCAGCAGAGTTAATCATTATTGTCCCCAGCAGAGTTAATCATTATTATCTCCAGCAAAGTCCATCATTGAAATCCTCGACGGAGCTCTCATCAAAACTTCAGCGAAGTATCTCTTCCCACAGAGCAACTCCCCTCAGGGTAATCTCTCCAACAAGTTTATTCCCCAACGGAGCCATCTTCTCCTATCGGTGTATTCTTGTAACCATCATCCCCAGCGGAAGCAAAGAGCTCTACTCTTCAACATCATCCCAGGATTTAATTCCCCGGCCGATCGTCAAGGATTTATTTTCCTAAGACGAAAATACATTCATAAACATTTCACATTTCTTACATCTTGCTTACATACATGACAAAGTGCATACAACACTATCTCATTTTGAACATCATGACATCATGCATTTCATACATCATGACATTGCATACAACTGATGTTTTGCCTTTTCAGGGAAAAAGACAACCCAAAGGACTATCTATCAACTGTCACCAATTCCAGATTCGATACCTGTATCTAGCCAGGGCATATCTGCATGAAGAGTTTGAAGATCAACCCCTGTAACAGGCCAGGAAATTATCTTTCATTCTCGGGTCAGAGGTCTACGCCTGTATCTAGCCAGGAAAGCTATCTCTACCAACCTTTCAACATTTTCCAGATTCGATTCCTGTATCCAGCCAGGGCATATCTGTAGACAACATTTTCCAGATTCGATTCCTGTATCCAGCCAGGGCATATCTGTAGACAACATTTTCCAGATTTGATTCCTGTATCCAGCCAGGGCATATCTGTAGACAACATTTTCCAGATTCGATTCCTGTATCCAGCCAGGGCATATCTGTAGACAACATTTTCCAGATTCGATTCCTGTATCCAGCCAGGGCATATCTGTAGACAACATTTTCCAGATTCGATTCCTGTATCTAGCCAGGGCACATCTGTAAGCAACCAATTGTAGATTCGATACCTGTATCTAGCCAGGGCATATCTGCATGAAGAGACTGAAGATCAACACTTGTAACAGGCCAGGAAACCATCTTCCTTTCTCAAAATACACAAGTTCTCGCTAAGGAATCTCTTACGCAGTCGACACTTCCAAATGGCATCTATAAGCCCATTCCCGACAAGGTTCTGTCACGTCTCCAGATGGCATCTATAAGCCCATATCCCTATCCACCATCTCTCCAAATGGCATCTATAAGCCCATTCCCGACAAGGTTCTGTCACGTCTCCAGATGGCATCTATAAGCCCATCTCCCTATCCACCATCTCTCCAAATGGCATCTATAAGCCCATTCCCGACAAGGTTCTGTCACGTCTCCAGATGGCATCTATAAGCCCATCTCCCTACCCACCATCTCTCCAAATGGCATCTATAAGCCCGTTCCCGCCATCACATTGTTGATACTCTACTATGCGAGTGCAAATTTCCGGGCACTCTAGTGTCCAATCTCCTTTTACCTTCGAGTCGCGAAAGGCAAACTTGCCAATCTAACTCTTCAGGTTCAAGAAGATTGAACAGGGGCAACTGTTGTACCCCAAAATTTGCCCTCTCTTTCTTCAGGAAATCATCTTGGATTTTCAAGGTCCCTCTGAAACAAATCCAAGTCCTGAGTTATCATTTTTTGCCCGAGCAGACCATTTACAAGAGCAAGATGATCACACAAGCTCTAAAGACAACGCTTTTTATCTTGAGAAAAAAATTAAATTCTAAATACTTGGAATGTTTCTCTAAAAAATGAGTGTTTAAGGAAAAATCAGTGTTTCAAAACTTCTGGACCAATTCCAGATAAAAACGGTCAGAAGTTGCAAGCTTGGCTCAGCGTAGTCAGAAGTTGGCTCTTCAGCAGCTACATCAGCTCAATCAGAAGTTGTAAACGTAGTTCAATATGTAAGCCTCAGACAGAACATGACTCTTTCAGCAGTTACGCAAGCTCAGTCAGAATTTTTCTAAAGGAATGCAAAAGAAGCAGGGAAGTCTGAAGGCTCTTTCAGAACATGCTGAAATCAGAAGATGAAAAGGTCAGAAGAGTGGGTGTTACACTGATACAGAATCTCTAAGCCCAGGAGGTCCAGAAGCAAATCCAAGGAACGTATCAGAAAATCAGGAGAATCCCCAGAACTTACTAAGACAACAGGAAGCCAAGGCCAGAGCATGGTTTACGCTGTTCTTTTTGAAACAGAACTGCTGATTCAACGTTGGTTTCCATTACCAGAATATTGATGTTGATAGGTCTTATCACCATTTAATGCTCATTAATGCTTCCAACCACTCCTAAACATTCATCCAAGTAATCCCTTCACGTGTGGTTTGGAAAACGCCTTTATGCAGATTCTGGCATGGGTCTACACACCACCGCCCACTTAAGAGGTCACTTCTCTCCAATCCACGCCTGCTGCTGCAGCCTAGGCTGAAGGCTATCTGTTATCACAACTTCCCAGGAATTTCTGTCAAAGAACAATTCAAACTCTGTTGGCGCTTTAATGTTCAAGGCACCCACAAGAACTTTGCCTATAAATAGAGAGTCATTGTCCACTGAAAAAGGGCGTTCAAGAAACAGAAAAAAAATTGCTAAGAGAGAAACAGAAACCCTTAGCAAGATAGTGTTATGAAACTCTGCCAAAATCTCCAGTTGTTCATAGCTTTGAATTTCTCATCTTCAAAATTGATCCAATACCCAGTTTTCTGTGTGAACTAAGAAAACCTCTTTTTAAACTTCTGACCCTACATACGCATACACCTTCACCTGCTTTTTTCAAAAAGAATCTGTCCAGAATACCACCAGAGCCAAAAGCTAGCTTTCACCCATAAACTTTCAAAAACAACCAGGTAAGCACCTACTGACCTTCATCACGCTGCTAAGCATCATCAGCTGTGCATACTCAAATAAACATAATGTAAATATCATGTTGTTGCTGTTTGTATTTTGAGAATTTTCATACCTCAGAATGTTCTGAGCCAGTGTAGGACCTGTCTGTGACCTTATTGGTTCTGCCCTCTGAAACATTTTGACATTTGCTGGATCTGTTCCAAATATGTTTCCTGTTTTGTGGAATAACAACAAAATTGCAGATGTTCTGATTAGTACAGGGAAAAGCCAAGTGCTGACTTTGACGTTAGCACATCTGAAGCCTGTTTTGCTGTCAATAATATCAGAACCTCTGAGAGTTATTGCCTTTCCAGTAGAATCAGAACTTCTGGTTTCTCCACTAACAAACTTCTGTCTTGCAGCACAGGGGGGTCAGAACTTCTGATTTCCCCACTAACAGGTTTCTGTTTTGTAGGTGCCAGGGTCAGAAGTTCTGACTCATACAGTTTAACCAAGAGGTTGATCATCTGGCAACGGATCTGAGTCAGAACTTCTGATGACCTCTCAGCAGCGCGCTGGCTCCCTCTCTCTCTCTCTCTATATATATCTTGTTTTTTGCTATTTTCTTTTTTTGTCTATTTTTCTCGTTGAACCCCCCATGTACAAATGTGTATCCCCACCCCCTAATTGTTGTAATAGTGTAGGATTTTATATTTCCGCTTCTTATTGCTAGTAATTAGGACGTGTATGGCAAGATAAAATCAACGAAATAGAAAATCATATTTCAAAGAAAAAACTCTTGTATGCAATAAAACACACTTGCACACTAACACCCCTAGGGTTACATCCACTTGTTGCCTTTCAAAATTGGGCCATATTGCATGTTAGGTCTCTTTGGGCAAAACAAACAATTCAAATGATCATAGTCCCTCGATGACGCTTTCGAAAGTTGCCTAAAAATGATCAAGTCCCTTAAAGAAAAAAATTGCCCAAAGATACTTGGCACCATTGCAATTATGGTCTAAACGATGACCCGCGCCCGTCCCTCTCACATCCTAACACAAGATTGTCCACCAAATACAATGGTGGAACAAAATTGTTAAAAGGGTTAAAACATAGCAATAATCTTTGAGAAAATTAGGGTAGATAGCTCTTGGTTACTTGCCAATTTGCAAAACAAAACACTTGCCTATTTTTTTTCAAAACCACACATCACAATACACTTTCAAAACAAACTTTCAAAAACATTAAAAACTTTTTCAAAAGACATACATCTTTGTATACATCCCAACATGGATCATTACAAAGGTTGCCACCACATTGGCCTCTTTTCAAAACATTTTCAAAACCCACACACAAAGCACCATTTCAAACAATTGAAAATTAAGGCAAGTTGATCTAAGCAAGTAACTAAGAGCCCATGGATAACCATGGATAGAAAGGGTGCTAATACCTTCCCTTTCTATAATCTACTCCCCGAACCCAAGAAAACATCTCAAAGGTTTTTGCTGTGCTTTTTAACATTTCCTTAGGATAAAATAAAAAGTCGGTGGCGACTCTTGCTCAACCGAAACATTTGCGAAAACAAACGCAAACCTCAAGTCAGTTCTCCCACCGTATCACAGTTTCCATACACCTTTCACCGCTAGACTCTGCGTCAACTGCACCAACAACATGGCTGAGTATAAAGCTTGCATCTTTGGTCTCAAGGCTGCCATAGACTTGGGAATCAAATCTTTGATTGTATTTGGGGACTCAGCTTTGGTCATCAGTCAGATCAAAGGAGATTGGGATACTAAACATCCAAACCTCATCCCTTACAAAGAACATGTCTTGACATTATTACCACATTTCGAGCAGATCACCTTCGAGCACTTCCCGCGAGAAGAGTATCAACTAGAGGATGCTCTAGCTACAATGTCATCCATGTTTAAACTTAACTGGGATAATGAGGCTCCCCAAATCACCATTGAACGGATGGACGAACCTGCGCATTATCACGAGATTAATACCGAAGAAGTAGTGGACCGACCTTGGTTTCATGAAGTAAAAAGGTATCTCGAGGCTCAAGAATATCCTGAAGGAGCTTCAGTCAACGGCAAAAAGTTCTTGAGGAGATTCTCTGCCAAGTTCTTCCTGAGCAATGGTATCCTGTACAAGCGCAATCATGATTACGTTCTGCTCCGTTGTGTGGACAAGATTGAAGCTGAGCAAATCATGGCTGAACTGCATAATGGTACCTTTGGCACTCACTCTAGCGGGCATACGATGGCTAAGAAGATTCTACGGGCAGGCTATAACTGGTCTACCATGGAAGCTGACTGCCATCAACATTCCCGTACTTGTCACAAATGTCAAATTTATGCGGACAAGGTGCATATACCTCCAGTTCCTCTCAATGTCTTAACAACTCCTTGGCCATTCGCTATGTGGGGAATCGACATGATTGGAGAGATCAAGCCTACAACATCCAATGGACACCGCTTCATCCTGGTGGCCATTGATTACTTTACCAAATAGGTCGAAGCAACTTCCTTCGCCTCCGTTACAAAGAATGTTGTTGCCCGCTTCATCAAGAAGAACCTCATTTGTCGGTACGGCATCCCCTAAAGGATCATCACCGGCAACGGTACAAACCTTAACAATACTATGATCACCGCCCTGTGCGAGCAGTTCCAGATTCAACATCATAATTCATCTCCCTATCGGCCAAAGATGAACGGTGTTGTCGAAGTTGCGAACAAAAATATCAAGAAGATCATACAAAAGATGACAGTCACCTACAAGGACTGGCATGAGATGTTACCGTTTGTTCTCCATGGGTACCGTACCACGACGTGTACGTCAACTGGGGCAACACCCTATTATTTGGTATACGGCATGGAGGTTGTTTTACCTATCGAGGTTCAGATTCCCTCCTTGAGAATCATGAAAGATGCTGGTTTGAGTGGAGACGATTGGATTCAGATCCGGCTTGATCAACTTAACTTGATTGACGAAAAGAGACTTACTGCTGTTTGCCACAGTCAGACGTATCAAAAATGGATGATCAAGGCTTTCAACAAGAAGGTCAGGCGCCAGGTTTATCAAGTCGGGGATCTTGTAATCAAGCGGTTCATCTTGCCACAAAGTGATCCCAGGGGAAAATGGACTCCAACCTACGAAGGACCATTTGTGATCAAAAACATCTTTTTTGGTGGGGCAATGATACTAACCACCATGGACGGTGATGACCTGCCGCACCCTGCGAATGCAGACATAGTCAAAAGATACTACGCATAAATGACCCGCTAGGTTGACACACCTAGGCAAAAAAAAAGGCATTCCGGTGAATCGAAAACCCGAAAGGGAGGTTCAGGCAAAAGTTAGGGATAAATTAAAAAAATCTGTACACCCGACAATTTGAAAACCCAAAAGGGCGACTTGGGAAAAAAAGGGTTTCCCGGTGGATCGAAAACCCAAAAGGGCGGTCCAGGCAAAATTTAGGGAATTAAAGCGTATGAGTATGTCTCGTCGGATTACTTTAAGGATAATCTCTTCACAAACAAGCTTCGGGCTTCTGAGCAACTCAATCATCTTCGGACGAAGCAACGAATGGACAAGATACTCAGAGTTACGAAGGCTATAGCAGAATGGGAACCCCATGGAATTTTTACACATAACCATCTTTCTTTGTATAAAATTTTCTCATTTTTTATGACAACATTCTCTTACTAGGATGTTTGTCTCCTTTGTACAAAATACTTACACAAAGTTAATACAAAGTGTGATCGGTGGGAAAGAGAACTGATTGTTTTGGAATGCTGGTTCGCGTTTTGCGTTTGTTTTTGCAAAATGTCGCGGTAAGCAAGAGTCGCCACCGTCTTTTATTTTATCCAACAAGGAAAGGAAAAAAGCACAGAAAAATTCCTTTTTCGAGATGTTTCTAGGGTTCGAGAGGTAGATTATAGAAAGGGAAGGTGTTAGCACCCTTTCTATCCGTGGTTATCCACGGGCTCTTAGGTACTTGCTCATTGTGTTTTCAAAATTTTGCTTTCCTTTGTGTTTGTGGGTTTGAAAGAGTTTTTTGTTTTGAAGAGAGTGTAAGTGCGGAAAGTTTTGTTTTGTTTTAAAAGGAGCAAGTACTTAAGAACCATCTACCTACTCGAAAAGGGAATTAAACTATGCTAATGTCATTTAGACAATGCTAGCCCACTATTGATGAGTAGGTAGCATCGTCGTTGGAGTTTTCGGGTTAATTCGATTAAGGGTCGTGTGGTCACTAAAGCAATGTTAGGACGCCTTAGCGGTAACTCTAATGTCTTAGATCATTTTATCCGAGGCAACTGTTTCGAGGAAACTTATGATCTTTGGACAAGAGGGCGACCTCTAAAGCTTCCTATACTCAATGACCACGTTCGAAGGCAACCAAGTGAGGTGTACCCTAAGAGTGCACATGTGCGAGTGTGTTAGTTCAGTTAATTTATCTTTGTACATGTAGTGGGTGAGCTATGTTGATTTTAAGTTCATACATTTGATCTTGTCATGCATCCCCTATTATCAAACATCTAGCAGTGTATAGTTGCGGAATTTAAATTGCGGAAATTAAATCTAACTATTACAAGGCGTCGGGTATTTACATCGCCAAAAGTAACCCTTTAATTTAAATTGCGGAAAGTAAATAAAGCGATAAATAATTAAAGTCCTAATTAAAAGCTATTACATACCGGAAGCAATTACAATATTGGAAATATGGATCGCGTGCGTGAAAATTAAATCGACGCATTTTTTAGGGTTTTGACCCTTTTTTGAAAGAAAGCATGTTTTTTTTGTTATTTTTGAATTTATGGGAATTAAATCTAAGTTAATAATTAAATTAATTAATTAATGAAAATATTTTTGGATTTTTGAATATTAAAGGAAATAAAATAATTTTAATCAAGGTTAGTAAAAACCTAATATTCTACATTGATTTTAATTATTTGCAAAAAATCATTAAAAGTTATATCTATTTAAAACTAAATTAATTAGGTTAATATTTATTTACAAAAATAAAGTTAAACTTAATTTTAATAAATAAAAATAATATTTTTTGTATTTTCTGATTTTTGTGAGAAAAAGATTTTAATTAGTCAGTGGTTTAAATAATAAAAATAATAATATAAAACAAATAATTAAATAAAAGAAAGAAAAGAAAAGAAAAAAACCAAATGGGGGGGGGGGGTATGGGCCCCAAATCAGGAGGTGAGATAGCAATTGTTTGGCCCAATTCATACAAGCCTTCAATGACTTTTCTGGCTCCCACGTGTGTGCATTGACTTTGGAGTATGGTGAGCTTTCAATCCTGGCCCTTAGATTTGGCCTGGAGGCCATCTGGCGTTGATTGCATGAGG
This sequence comes from Vicia faba, assembly GCA_948472305.1. Taxonomy (NCBI): domain Eukaryota; kingdom Viridiplantae; phylum Streptophyta; class Magnoliopsida; order Fabales; family Fabaceae; genus Vicia; species Vicia faba. Next base: position 729,058,685 of record OX451738.1, read on the forward strand.
GAGCATGGTGGATCTCAGGCCGTGGCATGCACTGGAATACCTGTGGACAAAATTCAACAAATATATGGGGGACCTGGGATTCGAACCCAGGTCCCATTGGACTTTCCACTAGCGCCTTAGCCACTACACCACTGCCATTTTATTATTATTGGGATAGGCAACAAATATTATATAGAAAACAAAACGTTATGCCTGAAAATAAAAAAAAGCGCGAATATTCAAAATCAACCAATAAGAAGAGGACGCATCATCGTCTTCTTCGTTGAAAAGCCGTGATATTTACCTGCGGATTTTATCCGCAGCTAAATTCATGGCTCATTCCTAAAATCTTCCCTAGGCTGTAAAAAATGCAATCTAAAACCATGGTTTACTTCGTCTCTTCCTCCTGAGTTCATCTATACTCATGGTTTGTTCCAATTTTTCCTGAAAATCAAACGCCCAAAAATGCATACCAAGAACCCTAGAACCGGCTAGGGGGTTACAAGCTATAAAAACCAAATCAAATATTGCAGAAAGTCCCTAAATGGACCGATTAGTATGATTATGCAAAGATTTAGGCAAAAGGATGCAAGAATAAGAGATTATGATTCCATGTACATGGCCACTTTCAGAGATACTTACAGTGCGATTCAGGGAGGGAGAAGGCTTGGTTTTGATTCCAATAGCTTCAGTGGATGTCAGGCAAGAAGATAGCGTTGAGTTTTTGTGTTGAAAATGTCTCCAATATGGATTTGAGTTTTCAACTTTTCTAAGCTTTTTCAAGTTTTTGTTTTTGAGATTTGGCAGCTTTCCGATCATGTTCTTTGTATGCTTTGCATTGTGTGAGTATAATAGAAGCAATTAGGTTTAATTTTGGGCCTTGAATCCATGTGAATTGATGATTGAAGATATGATTTGATCTTCTATGAACAAGCTTCCAAAAATGTCTCAAATCAAATATTTTGTTCATAACATGGCATGATTCGAGTTTGATCTTGTCCATGATGGTAATTGAAAGCTGTATCAATAAAAAAGATCTTGTTTTATCAATATTTGGATTTTATTTGGATTTAAATTGATTTAAAATAAATTAATTCAATAAAAATCAAATAAAATAGAAAAATCAATGAATGGACATAAAACTGAATATAGGACACGTGTGTGGTGTGACAAGATCAAATCAAGTGGAAACAAGTGGGCTCATTTGACAAAATTTGAAGTTTTGGGGATAGTTGACTTTTGGCAATTTTGAAAAAATGCCCAACTTCAACAATGCATAACTTCTTCAATTTTGAACTTTTGAAGTTGTTCTTGGACTTTTTAGAAACCTTGAGATGTCCTCTAACCAACTCTTTTTGTCTCATTGAATTTTGATATTCCATGCTCACGTTATAAGCTTTGGAAAAAAAATGTGTTTTTGTTGACTTTCAAAAATGACCTATAATGTCCAAATTTGTAACTTTTTATAAGTGAATTTATTGATATTGGGGTGTGAAGATGGATTGTATGAAATTGCATCCTCTTCAAAATGAGCTTTGGATGGGTCATTTATCATAAAGTATGAGAAAGTTATGATTGGTCAAAGTTGAGTTGACTTTTCCTACAAAACCGTAATTTAGCAACTTTTGAATCTTGATGAATTTTGAGCAATCCTTGATGAATCATGATCAACCCTTGATCAAATGATGAATTATACTTCAAAATGAGAATGTGAACAAAAAATATTGAGGTTTGACTGGTTATAGGTCACAGTTGACTTTTGCCCTAGCACAATCGATTTTTGGGCTTCTTGAGCAATTGACTGACCAAACTTTCTCTGCAAGGCTTGAAATTTGACATGGATGATCTTGAGAACATATTAGGACATTGGGAAGCACTTGAGGTCATTTGTATGTAAGGACATTGATGCAACACAAAACCCTAATTTGAGGTTGACTGCCTTAAGAGATGATTTGACTGTCCAACTCTTGAGCAATCTTGAGCCACTTGGGAATTGTTCTTGACATGTCTTGAGAAATATGGGAGGGAAAATTTTGGGGTACAACAATTTCCCCTGTTCAATCTTCTTAAACCTAAGGATGTAGATTGGCTTTTGGGCCTTTCGTGATCCGAAAGTGGAAGATGATTGAACACTAGAGTGCCCAGAAATTTGCACTCGCATGGTGTAGTATCAGCATTGTGATGTCGGGAATGGGCTTACAGATGCCATTTGGTAATTATCGGTAGGTGGTTTTGTCTTCTTTGACTGATCGTCTCCTTTGACAGGTTGTCTCCTTTCACGGGTTGTCTCCTTTGACGGGTTGTCTCCATTGATGGGTTGTCTCCTTTGACGGGTTGTCTCCATTGACGGGTTGTCTCCATTGATGGGTTGGCCTCAGAAAAATCTTTAGGAATCGATTTAAATGATTTTGTCTCCATTGACTGGCCTCAGAAAAATCTTTAGGAATCGATTTAACTGATTTTGTCTCCATTTACGGGTTGTCTCCATTGACGAGTTGTCTCCATTGACGGGTTGTCTCCATTTACGGGTTGGCCTCAGAAAAATCTTTAGGAATCGATTTAACTGATTTTGTCTCCATTGACTGGCCTTAGAAAAATCTTTAGGAATCAATTTAACTGATTTTGTCTCCATTGACGGGTTGTCTCCATTTACGAGTTGTCTCCATTGACGGGTTGTCTCCATTGATGGGTTGGCCTCAGAAAAATCTTTAGGAATCGATTTAACTGATTTTGTCTCCATTGACTGGCCTCAGAAAAATCTTTAGGAATCGATTTAACTGATTTTGTCTCCATTGACGGGTTGTCTCCATTGAAGGGTTGGCCTCAAAAAAATCTTTAGGAATCGATTTAACTGTTTTTTGTCTCCATTGACTGAATTGGCCTCAGAAAAATCTTTAGGAATCAATTTAACTGATTTTGTCTCCATTGACTGGCCTCAGAAAAATCTTTAGGAATCGATTTAACTGATTTTGTCTCCATTGACGGGTTGGCCTCAGAAAAATCTTTAGAAATCGATTTAATTGATCTTGTCTCCATTGACTGGCCTCATAAAAATATTTAGGAATCGATTTAACTGATTTTGTCTCCATTGACGGGTTGTCTCCATTGACGAGTTGTCTCCATTGACGGGTTATCTCCATTGACGGGTTGGCCTCAGAAAAATCTTTAGGAATCGATTTAACTGATTTTGTCTCCATTGACTGGCCTCAGAAAAATCTTTAGGAATCAATTTAACTGATTTTATCTCCATTGACGGGTTGTCTCCATTGACGAGTTGTCTCCATTGACGGGTTGTCTCCATTGACGGGTTGGCCTCAGAAAAATCTTTAGGAATCGATTTAACTGATTTTGTCTCCATTGACTGGCCTTAGAAAAATCTTTAGGAATCGATTTAACTAATTTTGTCTCCATTGACGGGTTGGCCTCAAAAAAATCATTAGGAATCGATTTAACTGATTTTTGTCTCCATTGACTGAATTGGCCTCAGAAAAATCTTTAGGAATCGATTTAACTGATTTTGTCTCCATTGATTGACCTCAGAAAAATCTTTAGGAATCGATTTAACTGATTTTGTCTCCATTGACGGGTTGGCCTCAGAAAAATCTTTAGAAATCGATTTAACTGATCTTGTCTCCATTGACTGGCCTCAGAAAAATATTTAGGAATCGATTTAACTGATTTTGTCTCCATTGACGGGTGGCCTCAGAAAAATCTTTAGGAATCAATTTAACTGATTTTGTCTCCATTGACTGGCCTCAGAAAAATCTTTAGGAATCGATTTAACTGATTTTGTCTCCATTGACGGGTTGGCCTCAGAAAAATCTTTAGAAATCGATTTAATTGATCTTGTCTCCATTGACTGGCCTCATAAAAATATTTAGGAATCGATTTAACTGATTTTGTCTGCATTGACGGGTTGTCTCCATTGACGAGTTGTCTCCATTGACGGGTTGTCTCCATTGACGGGTTGGCCTCGGAAAAATCTTTAGGAATCGATTTAACTGATTTTGTCTCCATTGACTGGCCTCAGAAAAATCTTTAGGAATCAATTTAACTGATTTTGTCTCCATTGACGGGTTGTCTCCATTGACGAGTTGTCTCCATTGACGGGTTGTCTCCATTGACGGGTTGGCCTCAGAAAAATCTTTAGGAATCGATTTAACTGATTTTGTCTCCATTGACTGGCCTTAGAAAAATCTTTAGGAATCGATTTAACTAATTTTGTCTCCATTGACGGGTTGGCCTCAAAAAAATCTTTAGGAATCGATTTAACTGATTTTTGTCTCCATTGACTGAATTGGCCTAAGAAAAATCTTTAGGAATCGATTTAACTGATTTTGTCTCCATTGATTGACCTCAGAAAAATCTTTAGGAATCGATTTAACTGATTTTGTCTCCATTGACGGGTTGGCCTCAGAAAAATCTTTAGAAATCAATTTAACTGATCTTGTCTCCATTGACTGGCCTCAGAAAAATATTTAGGAATCGATTTAACTGATTTTGTCTCCATTGACGGGTGGCCTCAGAAAAATCTTTAGGAATCAATTTAACTGATTTTGTCTCCATTGACTTGCCTCAGAAAAATCTTTAGGAATCGATTTAACTGATTTTGTCTCCATTGACTGGACTTAGAAAAATCTTTAGGAACCGATTTAACTGGTTTTGTCTCCATTGACGGGTTGGCCTCAGAAAAATCTTTAGGAATCGATTTAACTGATTTTGTCTCCATTGACTGGCCTCAGAAAAATCTTTTGGAATCGATTTAACTAATTTTGTCTCCATTGACATAGTTGAGAATTTAACTGCATCTTTCCTGAAAGGTAAAGGTCAGTCATATGCAATGCATGATATGGATCAAGGAATGATGTTCTCAACATAAATGAGATTGTATTATATGATGCATTTATGCATGTATCATGATGTATGGAAATGTAATGTTTTAGCTGGGGAAAATAAGTCTCGGAGCTGTTGGAGAATAGAGTTGGATTCTTCATTTCCGCTGGGGATGATGAACGAAGATGATTGCGAGAATAAACCTGCGGGAGAAGATAACTCCGTTGGGGAATAAACTGATGAAGAGATTACTCCGAGGGGAATTACTCTGTGGGGAAGAGATGTTATGCTGAGGATTTTAACGATAAACTCCGCTGGGGATTCCGCTGATAAGCTCCGCTGGGGATTTCAACAATAAACTCCGCTGGGGATGGATTACCGTTGCTGGTGATATTAAATCTGTTGAGGATCGAATACCTATTTTTAAAAGGAAAGAACTTCGCTGGGGATAATCTTTCAGTTGCAACTTGCTGGGGATATCCCTGTTAGGCTCTTGTGGGGATAATCTCTTGAATTTGGCTGGGGAGATTTATTTTTGTACTCCGTTGGGGATAAAATTCCAGAGTCTACCGGGGATGATGCTTCAACTCCGTTGGGGAAGCTTTTTTTAGACTGCACTGGGGAAATATTGACTCCACCGAGGGTATCTTGTATTCTGCCGGGGAGCATTCTTATACTCCATTTGAGGAATATTAAGACTGCTGGGGATACTCTTATACTTGCTGGGGAATATCCTTATACTCTGCTGGGGAATATTAAGATATTTTTAGTGCTGATGGTAGACTAACTCTGCTTGGGGAGAGTATTGCTGATTTGTTCGTAGTTGCAAGTCTCAGCTGGGAGAGCTACCATTACCGTCTTGCTCTACGGGAAGTGAAAGTATCTTAGCCATATTCTTCAGCTGAATATACCTTGGTACCTGGTGGACAGAGCAACTGTACAGTTCGGACAATTCTTATTTTCCCCTGTTTCTGCTATTACTAGTAATTCATCTTTTGTTTCGCATGTAAATATTTATGAGCAGCAATTAATGTCAAACGCATATATCAAAAATGAACGTTGGACGTTCTTTGCAAAACAAAACAGATAAAGGAAAAACAGTTTGAATATTTTTTTTTGAAAGTGAATTGTATTGATTTTGAAGTTTGGCCTGTAAATAGGCGTTTTTTGTACAAGAGGCTGACGTCCTAGTAAGAGAATGCCGCCGAACAAATAGAATTTACACAATTTGTGAAAAACTAAACAAAAACAGCTATGTGAATGATCCCACTGGGTTCCAACTCTGCTATTGCCTTTATGTCCTCGAGCATCTCATCGCTTTGCTGTTGGTTGAAGATGAATCAGATTGATTAGTGTCGTCTGAGCTTGAAAGTTGATACCGAAGTCTGGATGCAAGGTGATCCAATGAGACAGTGTTACGTTTTGATCCCTAATTTTTGCCTGGACTGCCCTTTCGGGTTATCAGTCCACCGGGATACCCATTTTTGCCCAAGCCGCCTTTTCAGGTTTTCGACTTGCCGGGTGTACAGATTTTTTTCATTTTCATCCCTTATTTTTGCCCGAACCCTTTTGGTTCGCCGGGAAGCCCTTATTTTTGCCTAGGCCAGTCAACCTAGCAGGTCTTTTGATTATGCGTAGTATCTTTTTACTATGTCTGCATTGACGGGGTGAGGAAGGTCGTCACCATCCATGGTGGTTAGAATCATAGCTCCTCCTGAGAAAATGTTCTTTACCACAAATGGCCCTTCGTAAATAGGGGTCCATTTTCCCCTGAGATCACCTTGAGGTAGGATAATGCGCTTGATTACCAGGTCCCCAACTTGATACTCTTGTCGTCTAACTTTCTTGTTAAATGCCTTGATCATTCGTTTTGTATATGTCTGACCATGACAAATAGCAGTAAGTCTCTTTTCATCGATTAGGTTCAGCTGATCAAGTCGGGTTTGAATCCAGTCATCTTCGCTTAAACCTGCATCCTTCATGATCCAAAGAGAGGGTATCTGAATTTCAATGGGCAAGACAACCTCCATGCCATATACCAAGGAGTAGGGTGTTTCCCCTGTTGATGTCCGTACTGAGGTACGGTACCCATGAAGAGCAAATGGTAACATCTCGTGCCAATCTTTGTATGTCGCTGTCATCTTCTGCACAATCTTCTTAATGTTCTTATTAGCTGCTTCTATAGCCCCATTCATCTTCGGCCGGTAGGGAGAAGAGTTATGATGTTGTATCTTGAAGTGCTCGCAGAGCTCGGTGATCATCTTATTATTGAGATTGGTACCGGTGTCCGTAATAATCCTCTCTGGTACACCATATCGACAGATCAGATTGTGTCGAATGAACCGTGCTACGACGTTCTTGGTTACTGTAGCAAAGAAAGATGCTTCAACACACTTCGTAAAATAATCAATAGCTACCAGGATGAAATGATGCCCGTTGGCTGCTGTAGGTCTGATCTCGCCGATCATATCAATGCCCCACATTGCAAAAGGCCAAGGTGCCATCAAGACGTTTAGATCTTTTAGTATCAGAGTAGTATGAGTCAACATGTACTGTCTCAGCCGGCGAGCAGCCCATGCCAAAGTGTAGCAAGTTCTCTCGAGCAGTGAGTATTGGGTCTCACAGTCGGTAAACTTTTTGCTAAAGCAGTAAATAGCATGCTCTTTTCGGCCAGACTCGTCATGCTGCCCCAACACGTACCTCTTTGTATTATCCAACACTTATAAGGTCAACGATCTTCCTGTAATTGGAGGCATCAGAATTGATGGCTTGGAGGTAGTATGGCCCTCTCTTCTTGAAGCAGTAGTCTATCAAACTCATCAGACACTTCGCAATCATCTTCACCTTCGTCTTCGGCTAAGTTGATCGGACTTTCGAAGTCATAACTGACAGTAGTAGGGTCGTTATCAATGGGATCCAGAGTGGATTTGGATCATGATATGTGAGTGTGTGCAAAACAGCTGTTTTGCAATAAAAGAAAAACAAGGAGCGCAAGATTTGAAATGCAAGAAACGTCCAATGCTTTTATTAATGATATATGAAAATGACACACATAAAGCCCTCACAAATGAAGCCACAGTGCCCCGGGTAAGACATCGGGCCATAAAGTTTTAAAACATTGTCGATTACATATTCAAAACAAAAGTTTTATTACTGGGTAACCAAAGTAATATGGGTGAAGTCCTTTGCTGTCCAGTTGCATTGTCCACCGTTGGTCGTAGGATAGATCCAGCTGTCGAATTCAGACTCTTCCACATCGTCTTCAATGGCATTCACCCCCGAGTTGCTGATGAACACGGGAGGTCTTCCGATTCGTGCATTCCAAATAGCCCTTTGAGCTTCTGCAGTGAAACCCAAACCAAACTTGTTAGCCTTCTGTGTAAAATCAGGGAGTCGACCCCAATTTGCACACCCACCTTTCTCAACAACAGCCCGGCCATCCTTAAAGGAAGCCATCTTCATAAGAGAATCTTCAACAACGGTCTCAGCCGACGCCAGTGTCTGGGGAACCTCTTCAAAATGCTGGAATGGGGTCTCAATGAACTCCCCATCCATTTCTACGTATCGGAAAGAGTTGAGGTGGCTAACCATGTACTCTTCCTCTCCCTGTACTGTCACAATCTTCCCTTTGACCGGGTACTTCAGCTTCTGGTGGAGCGTTGAGGTTACGGCCTCGGCTTTGTGGATCCATGGACGACCCAGCAAACAAGAATAAGATGGCCAAATGTCCATCACATAGAACGTAGAGTTGAAGACCTGAGAACCAACCTTGATTGGGATATCAACCTCTCCATGTACCATTATTTTAGACCCATCAAAGGCCCTAACAACAATATTGCTTGGCTTCAACTCCAACCCTTCACAATCCAACCGGTCTAGAGCTTTCTTGGGCAAGAGGTTTAATGAGGAACCAATATCCACTAATACATGTGCAAGAGTAGTGCCCCTGCATTCAATGGAGACATGCAGGGCATCATTGTGATTCTTCCCTTTAGCAGTCAAGTCGGCGTCCGAGAAACCCAACCCATTATCAGCAGTCAAATTGGCCATGCAATCTGTAAACTGATCGGCTGATGTCTCTTGTGGTACGTGAGCAGTCTTCAGGAAGGTAATCAGAGCCTTGGCATGGGCCTATGAACATAGCAATAGTGACAACATATAAATATTAGATGGGGTTTACCCCAGTTGCTCAACTACATTGTAGTCACTCTTTTTAATGATCTTCAGGATCTCTTCCATCTCTTGCTTAGAAGCTTCAACAGTAATCGTCCTTGGTGCCTCTATCTGGGCAGGCACATCAATGGTGATCCCTTTGACCCGAGTGTCAGATGACTCGACGACAGGGGTAAGAATAAGAACTTGAACAGGAATGGTAGCAGGTACACTGGCAGGTGTAATAACAATAGGTCTTCAGACAGTTGGTGGAGAGATATCAGGTAAGAAAAGTCTTCCGCTGCGGGTGACTTTAGCAGGTCCAACAATATTGCTGATATCAGTATCAACATCCAACTCTTGCTTAACTCCATGAAAATAAACATCAGCCTCATAATGCCATGGGACAGCTTTATCAGAAGTGTAGGGGATGGGCCCCGGAACAGTGATGATCACAGGTGCGATCTTCGGAACAAATGTAATTCTAACAGGCTTCCTCGAGGGAGCCTTGGAAGAATTGTCGAAAATGGTAATGATGGCAACTTCTTCAGAAGGAACTAAGGGAACAACAATCTTCTCAAACAGAATCTCCTTACTATCCATCAGGCGTTGGACACCTGACTTCAAGAGATGGCAACCGGTAGGTAGAACTGAACACATACGGCTACCTTCGTCACAACCCGGAAATAAACCGGCTAGCAAAAGGTTCTTCTTCACAGTCATCAAAGGGGTAACAATATCATTTACAGAAACCACAAATGAGTCTTCTTCTATAGCATTTACTCCATGCTTGGGCATAGGAGCATTCACAATGTTAGGCCTCTCGGGCGCCTCAAACTCAGTCTCCTTCGCATCAATTAAGTCCTGTATCTTACTCTTCAAAGTCCAACAATCATCTGTATTATGCCCCGGGCTATCAGAGTGATAAGCATAGCGGGAATTAGGGTTATACCTCGGTGATGTTGTATTTGAATTATTTGGAGCTTCCTTTAAAGTCACAAGGTTGGTCTTCAGCAACTGTGGCAGAATCTGAGACAAAGTCATGCTGAGACGGGTGAATTGCCTTCGAGGTCTCTCTTCCTTCTGTTGATTGTTGTACTAAGGAGCACAAGCAGGTTTTAAAATAACAACCGCATTAACAGCTTGGCAGTGTTCAGGTCTATTCTGTCTTCTCGAACTGTAGACAGCACTGGACTCTTTCTTAAACAGCTTCTTCTCGGTACTCGATGAGGCACCCTTCTGTATCTTCCCAGCCTTAATACCATCTTCAATCCTCTCACCGGTCAAAATAAGCTCTGTAAACCCAGATGAAGAGCTTCCAATCAAGTGGTTGAAAAATGGACCAGACAGGGTCCCCAGAAACATGTCCACAAGCTCCCGATCAACTAAGGGTGGTTGTACTCTTTCGGCGAGGTCCCTCCACTTTTGAGCATAATCTTTGAATCCTTCACCCGTTCCCATTGACATACCCTGGAGTTGGGTACGCGTGGGAGCGAGGTCGGAGTTGTACTGGTACTGCCTGTAGAATGCAGTAGCCAAATCTTCCCAACTGCGGATACTGGCTCCATCCAACTGGTAGAACCACTCAAGCTGAGTCCCTGAGAGACTGTCTTGAAAGAAATGGATCCATAGGTTCTTATCAGCGGTATACGGCTGAATCTTCCTCACATATGACTGGAGGTGCAGCTTCGGACAAGAAATTTTGTCATACTTGGCAAAGGCTGGTGCCTTGAATTTTTGGGGAATCACTACCCCAGATGATAGACCTAGATCGCCAAAGTCCAGACCACACACTTTCTGAATTTCCATAGCATTCAACTGGTCTTCCAGTTGCTTGTATCTATCCTCAGCAGGAGGATATTGTTCTTCATCATAGTCTGTCTCGTTGTCGGAGACTACAGGGCTAGGAGCCCTCCTTTCCTCTTGATTGTCTTTCCCTCCAGATGAGGTAGTCATATCAACTTCATTTTGAAGCCTGTTTCCAAACCTAGGACCAGTGTTAAACAGGATTGTCCTCTTCTTCTTCTTCTTCTTCTCTTTCAGAATCAGGGTCTTCAGGTCTTGCTGACCCTTAGCTAGATTCATGAACAACTCTTGAAATTGGGCATTCTGGGCCTGGAGGGCCTTGATGGCTTGCTCAGTTGAAGGTTCAGTAGACATGATGATTGCTGAAATAAACAGCGAAGAAGATAAGAGACATGTAATGGGTACCTGTTATGGAGTGCATGAGATGAAATGCGTATGATTATGATTTCAAAGACAATCGGGGGATTCAAATTTGTAAACCAGAAAGGAACTACACTTTATTAGATAAACTTAAAAATTCAAATTGTTCAACTGATGCCCTTAAGGCGTTACAAGAATGGAAATACTGAAAAGTAAATAAAACTGGAAAGGAAACAATCAAAGGTGCATCAACGCTCCCATGGTCTCTTCTTCTCAGTACGGACATAGTCGTTGAGAATCCGCTCATTCTCTAACTGTCTAGTCAACCTCTGGATCTTCTGCTCTTGCTCGTTGAACTTCTCTCGGTAAGAATCCCGTTCTTCCCTCAGTTGCATCCATGACCTTTTCAGTGCCCCAATGTCAGTGGGCATATAAGGATGGAGGATGGTTGGAAGAACTCCTTCTTCATTAGCAACTTCAAGAGTGACAGGCCGTACGGCTTCAGCATACCCAGCTTCTGGGCATGGATACAGACCCATCTAAGATATGGCTCCATCGGAAGTGAAGTCTTTGGGCCCAACTCATGTGGATCAGATTGGTGAACTCTATCCCAAGCCCTTATGAATCTGCGACGTTGCTCGTCGCTATCCCCTTGAAAATCAAAGATGATACTAGGCATTGACAGTTAATGAGGTCCTTCTCTTCTGGCACGCCCGAACTGACGTAGAGCTAAACACGGGTTGTAAGAAATTCCTCCATGGGTTCCTAGCAGTGGAACATTGGGGTACTCCCCACATCGATCAATAACAGTCACCTCATCCATACCCTTGAGAGTCCAGATAATGTCGTTATGAGAGAGAGACATCACCCTATAAGCCCAGGCCACGCCTTCTTTATTCTTCAGCATAGATTTGGGAAGGTGCGAAATAAACCACCTTTCCAATAACGGAACACAACACATCAAGGTTCCCCGTTTTCGGGCCGTACGAGCATAAAGCTGATGAAGAATGTCACCCAAGAGAGTGGGTACAGGATTACGAGAGATGAAGATTTTCACTGCATTCACATCAACAAAAGAGTCAGGATTTGGAAACAATACCAAGCCGTATATCAAAAGATCCAGAATATCTTCGAATGCCTTGAAGTCTAGGCTATCCCAGAAATAGTTAGCTTTACCAACCAAGAACTTAGTCAGAAAGCCCTTTGCTCCACTTCTAGTCTCCCAATTAGCCATTACCTCTTCTTTGGTCAAATGAAGGGATGCAGCAATCTCTTCGGGCCTAAGAATCCTCTCCCAACCAGTAAATGGGGTCTGCTCCAGAACAGAGATACCAAGAAGCTCAGAGAACTCTTCTAAGGTGGCAACCAGCTGATAGTCTTGAAAAGTAAAACAATGGTACAACGAATCATAGAATTGGACTAGGACACTCATCATCTGCCCGTCCAATTTGGAGGTGACCAAACTGAGAAGATGCCCATGTCTTCTGATGAAGGAAGTAGTATCTGGCATCCTTACAACCAAATCTTTAAGCATAGTAGGAACCTGGACAAAGTTAATCCGGATGGTGTTTCTACGCATAGGAATCATGATGACCAACAAAACAGAGCAAAGATGAATCCCTCCTGTCTTTGAAATAGGTTAGTCCAATGCAGGATGTATGCAATGTTATGATGTCATGATAGTAAGCACACCACAAGTATCCACAAAAAGCAAACATGGTAAAGGCACATAAGTCACACAGAGAGCCCTTAGATTTCAGGCTGGCAAGGAACTTAGGTACTACCCTCTTTCAGTTCAGTTGGTTTAAACCTATCCTAAAAATAGTAACCGGGTTCTAGAGGATCTCAATATCACTGACTACCCTCAATCGGTCATGATTCCAGTTTAGCAACCTTTTCTTGCAGTCGGAATCATCGCGAGAGTTTAGTCTCAATGAGTGTAGCATACTGCTACTGTTCTATGGCCAAGTTGGTCAATTTAAAGGTTCTAAGGTCAGTTAGTGCTTAATGACCCCTTATATGACCCATATTCTCCTCGTTCCAACACAAGGGATATCAGTACAATCTAAAGTGCCACACCAACGTAGATACTGCTTCAACCGTATCGGTCTACGCCGTACAGTTCCCTCACAGTTTATTGCTACTTACCTAAAGGGTATCCCCAGATCCGGGTTAGGATCTATAGAACTCCAATACAAGCCCACAAATGTAAATCATACAAAGAAAACAATTGAAAACCCAATGATCTAATCCTAAGGTACACCCCACTTTTAGAATAATCCCCAGCAGAGTCACCAGTTCTGTGATCGGTGGGAAAGAGAACTGACTATTTTGGAATGCTGGTTCGCGTTTTGCGTTTGTTTTCGCAAAATGTCGCGGTAAGCAAGAGTCGCCATCGTCTTTTATTTTATCCAACAAGGAAAGGAAAAAAGCACAGAAAAATTCCTTTTCCGAGATGTTTCTCGGGTTCGGGAGGTAGATTATAGAAAGGGAAGGTGTTAGCACCCTTTCTATCTGTGGTTATCCACGGGCTCTTAGGTACTTGCTCATTGTGTTTTCAAAATTTTGCTTTCCTTTGTGTTTATAGGTTTGAAAGAGTTTTTTGTTTTGAAGAGAGTGTAAGTGCGGAAAGTTTTATTTTATTTTAAAAGGAGCAAGTACTTAAGAACCATCTACCTACTCGAAAAGGGAATTAAACTGTGCTAACATCCTTTAGACAATGCTAGCCCACTATTGATGAGTAGGTAGCATCGTCGTTAGAGTTTTAAGGTCAATTCGATTAAGGGTCGTGTGGTCACTAAAGCAATGTTAGGACGCCTTAGCGGTAACCCTAATGTCTTAGATCATTTTATCTGAGGCAACCGTTTCGAGGCAACTTATGATCTTTGGACAAGAGGACGACCTCTAAAACTTCTTATACTCAATGACCACGTTCGAAGGCAACCAAGTGAGGTGTACCCTAAGAGTGCGCATGTGCGAGTGTGTTAGTTCGGTTAATTTATCTTTGTATATGTCATGGGTGAGCTATGTTGATTTTAAGTTCATACATTTGATCTTGTCATGTATTCCCTATTATCAAACATCTAGCAGTGTATAGTTGCGGAATTTAAATTGCGGAAATTAAATCTAACTATTACAAGGCGTCGGGTATTTACATCGCCAAAAGCAACCCTTTAATTAAAATTGTGGAAAGTAAATAAAGCGATAAATAATTAAAGTCCTAATTAAAATCTATTACATACCGGAAGCAATTACAATATTGGAAATATGGATCACGTGCGAGAAAATTAAATCGGCGCATTTTTTAGGGTTTTGACCCTTTTTTGAAAGAAAGCATGTTTTTTTTTGTTATTTTTGAATTTATGGGAATTAAATATAAGTTAATAATTAAATTAATTAATTAATGAAAATATTTTTGGATTTTTGAATATTAAAGGATATAAAATAATTTTAATCAAGGTTAGTAAAAACCTAATATTCTACATTGATTTTAATTATTTGCAAAAAATCATTAAAAGTTATATCTATTTAAAACTAAATTAATTAGGTTAATATTTATTTACAAAAATAAAGTCAAATTTAATTTTAATAAATAAAAATAATATTTTTTGTATTTTCTGATTTTTGTGAGAAAAAGATTTTAATTAGTCAGTGGTTTAAATAATAAAAATAATAATATAAAACAAATAATTAAATAAAAGAAAGAAAAGAAAAGAAATAAACCAAATGGGGGGGTTTGGGCCACAAATCAGGAGGTGAGATAGCAATTGTTTGGCCCAACTCATACAAGCCTTCAATGACTTTTCTGGCTCCCACGTGTGTGCATTGACTTTGGAGTATGGTGAGCTTTCAATCCAGGTCCCATTGGACTTTCCACTAGCGCCTTAGCCACTACACCACTGCCATTTTATTATTATTGGGATAGGCAACAAATATTATATAGAAAACAAAACATTATGCTTGAAAAAAAAAAGCGCGAATATTCAAAATCCACCAATAAGAAGAGGACGCATCATCGTCTTCTTCGTTGAAAAGCCTGGATATTTACATGCGGATTTTATCCGCAGATAAATTCATGGCTCATTCCTAAAATCGTCCCTAGGCTGTAAAAAATGCAATCTAAAACCATGGTTTACTTCGTCTCTTCCTCCTGAGTTCATCTATACTCATGGTTTGTTCCAATTTTTCCTGAAAATCAAACGCCCAAAAATGCATACCAAGAACCCTAGAACCGGCTAGGGGGTTACAAGCTATAAAAACCAAATCAAATATTGCAGAAAATCCCTAAATGGACCGATTAGTATGATTATGCAAAGATTTAGGCAAAAGGATGCAAGAATAAGAGATTACGATTCCATGTACAGGGCCACTTTCAGAGATACTTACAGTGCGATTTAGGGAGGGAGAAGGCTTGGTTTTGATTCCAATAGCTTCAGTGGATGTCAGGCAAGAAGATAGCGTTGAGTTTTTGTGTTGAAAATGTCTCCAATATGGATTTTAGTTTTCAACTTTTCCAAGCTTTTTCAAGTTTTTGTTTTTGAGATTTGGCAGCTTGCCGGTCGTGTTCTTTGTATGCTTTGCATTGTGTGAGTATAATAGAAGAAATTGGGTTTAATTTTGGGCCTTGAATCCATGTGAATTGATGATTGAAGATATGATTTGATCTTCCATGAACAAGCTTCCAAAAATGTATCAAATCAAATATTTTGTTCATAACATGGCATGATTCGAGTTTGATCTTGTCCATGATGGAAATTGAAAGTTGTATCAATCAAAAAGATCTTGTTTTATCAATATTTGGATTTTATTTGGATTTAAATTGATTTAAAATAAATTAATTCAATAAAAATCAAATAAAATAGAAATATCAATGAATGGACATAAAACTGAAGATAGGACACGTGTGTGGTGTGACAAGATCAAATCAAGTGGAAAAAAGTTGGCCCATTTGACAAAATTTGAAGTTTTGGGGATAGTTGACTTTTGGCAATTTTGGAAAAATGCCCAACTTCAACAATGCATAACTTCTTCAATTTTGAACTTCTGAAGGTGATCTTGGACTTTTTAGAAACCTTGAGAGGTTCTCTAACCAACCCTTTTGGTATCATCTCATTTTTATATTCCATGATCAAGTTATAAGCTTTGGAAAAAAGGTGTTTTTGTTGACTTTCAAAAATGACCTATAATGTCCAAGTTTGTAACTTTTTATGAGTGCATTTCTTGATCTTGGGGTGTGAATATGGATTGTAGGAAATTGCATCCTCTTCAAAATGGGCTTTTGATGGGTCATTTCTCATAAAGTATGAGAAAGTTATGCTTGGTCAAAGTTGAGTTGACTTTTCCTACAAAACCCTAATTTAACAACTTTTGAATCTTGATGAATTTTGAGCAATCCTTGATGAATCATGATCAACCCTTGATCAAATTATGAATTATACTTAAAAATGAGAATTTTGACAAAAAATCTTGAGGTTTGACTGGTTATAGGTCACAGTTGACTTTTGCCCTAGCATAATCGATTTTTGGGCTTCTTGAGCAATTGACTGACCAAACTTTCTCTGCAAGGCTTGAAATTTGACATGGATGATCTTGAGAACATATTAGGACATTGAGAAGCACTTGAGGTCATTTGGATGTAAGGACCTTGATGCAACACAAAACCCTAATTTGAGGTTGACTGCCTTAAGAGATGATTTGATTGTCCAACTCTTGAGCAATCTTGAGCCACTTGGGAATTGTTCTTGACATGTCTTGAGAAATACGGGAGGGAAAATTTTGGGGTACAACACAAAGATACTTCAAAGTGCAGAAAACTATTTGCCTTTTCTTTTTCTTTACACTTGTGTTTTATTTGAAAACGTCCAATGATTTATTAATGAGCATATGCATTTGAATATAATCACTGTTTACAAATAAATGAAATGGGAAAGAATAATTACTGACAGGTTGAAAGTATAGGAAAACGTCTTCAGACTATTCCAAGAGAAATCCCTTGCGGTACATCATCTAGATCCCCAGCGGAGCTAAAAGCTTGAAATACATATCCCCAGCGGAGCTAAATTTCAAAATCCCCACCAGAGTTAAAACTTCAAACTCCTAATCCTCAGCGGAGCCAAAAACTTTGAACTATAGACCCTCAGCAAAGATGAAACCTTCTTCCCCAGTCAAGTAAAGACTACCAATCCCCAGCGGAAACCATCCGATTTCCCCAGCAAGTTGTCTTAAAGCCTGGAAGTTAACCATATAACTGTTAACTTTTATCCCCAACCGAGGATAATTCCCCAGTAGATTGGCATATAACCCAAACTCATGACCCCCCGACAATACAGCTACTCCCCCAGAGTCCTGAACTTACTCTCCAGCAGGAAGCCTTCTTCCCCACAGAGTTCTTACTCCCCAATAGAATGAAGATTCTCATTCTTGATTCCCCAGTGAAGTTTCCAGAGTCTTCATTACTCCCCAGCATGAATTTGTCAGAATTTTTAATCCCCTACAGATCGAAGATTCTCATTCTTGACTCCTCAGCATGAAGTTCCCAAGGATTCAAATTCCCCTAGCAGAATGAAGATTCTCATTCTTAATTCCCCGCGGAAGCCATCAGAGACTTCCTTATTCTCCAGCAGATCAAGGTTTTCTTTTGTCTGATCCCCGGTAGAGATCATCAGAAGTTTCCTTATTCCCCAGCCGAGTAAAGATTCCCATTGTGTAATCCCCAGCCATAGTCATCAGAGTTCTCTAGATTCCCCAAGCAGATTTCTCAGGAAGTACATGGCATTACTTCCCCAAACAGAATGATTATCATCCTACAACTCCAAAGACTTGAAGGATCCCTATCCCCAGGAAAGTCATGAAGGATTCTCACATCCCCACAAAAGTTATCCAAGATTTTGAATCTCCAGCAGCGGTCATGGATTTATTTTCCCCGGCAGCAGTCAAGGATTTTATTATCTCCAATTATCAAGGATTTATTTTCCTCAGTAATAAATCTCTCCTATCAAAAAGTATGCAAATAAGAAATTGTTTGTTAGGGTTCTTGATGCCCCGCTTGACAACATGTCCTTTCACTCTGTTGGGAATGCTGAGAAGTGGAAGTATGTGTATCAAATAAGGGTTGCCCTGGAGAGAGAACTAGGAGCCATTGCTTTGGAATGTAAGGAAATCATGGAGCTGATCTCCTATGCTGGACTGATGAAAACAATTACCAGGTTTGCAAATTGCTATGAAACTCTTGTTAAGGAGTTTATTGTTAATATTCTTGTTGTCTGTGCTGACCATAAGAGTAAGGAATATAGAAAGGTTTTTGTTAGAGGAAAGTATGTAGAATTTTCTCCTTCCATTATAAACAAATTTCTAGATAGGTATGAAGATGTATGTTGTGAGCTGGAAGTAACAGAAAATCAAGTGTGCAGAACCATTACTGCTAATCAAGTAAGTGAGTGGCTAATGAAAAACAAACTTCATGTCAGCAAATTGAGCGTAAAATATGCAATTTTACATAGGATTGGAACTGCAAATTGGGTTCCCACTAATCACACTTCAACCATCTCCATTGGTTTAGGAAAGTTCATTTATGCTATTGGAAACCAAAAACTTTTTGATTTTGGGACTTATATCTTTGATCAGACCATCAAACATGCAAGAACTTGTGCCATTAAGACGGCAATTGCTTTTCCTTCCCTCCTCTGTGGAATTATCCTAAATCAGCATCCTAAAATCCTTTGTGGAAATGATATTGTGTGCAAGAGGGAGTCTGCCTTGACCCTTCATTTTAAGCTCTTTTCAGGAAAACATGTCCCCGACATTGTTTTAACATCTGCTCCTGCTAAAAAGGCCTCCACTAAGGATGAAATGATCAATGAACTAAGGGAAGCCTGTAAGGAATTAGATGATGTGATCAAAGTGAGCTTAGCTAGGAAGAAAATATTTGAAAAGATGATCAAGGACTTTCAAAAGGATAACAACCTTGATGATGTAGTGAGCTATGAAGGTGGAGACTCCAGTATGTAAAGAAGTTCTAGTTCAACCAAGTCAACTTGTCCGGATGACAGTTAGACTACCTGATGTTTCTCTAAACACTTTGTTTCCTTTTTTTTGGAACTTGCATGTGCTTGACATTTGAATTTTATGGTTTGTACCCTAATACTGATATTCCTTTGATTGCACCCTTTCTTTGGAATATTATGACTAAAAAGGGGGAGAGAAAGTGAGTGACTGACTAACCACTGACTGACCACTGACCATTGATTAAGGGGGAGCTCAATACTTGAGGGGGAGCCTCATGTCCCAGAAGATGTTTTGACATCTTCATGTGATAAGAACTAACTGCTAACTGAATGTATGTCTTGATTCCCTTGCGTTTGCTGCTGCCCTGATAATGCTCTGATGATTGTGCTGTTGCTCTGATAATATGCTTTAACAATGTTTTTGCCAAAATTTTCCAAAGGGGTAGTTTGTAAGTGTTTGTTGGCAGCAATTTCAGTAAAACAATGACTTGTTAATGTTTTGTTAAATGTCTTAACATTTGGAGAAAAACTTTTTTGAATGATGTCAAAGCAGATATCTTGACATCTGCCTACTGAACTGATCTCAGCCCAAAATCAGTTAAGTTTTTTGTTTCCTGATTTCCAGCATTCTATAATTCAGGATTTGTGAACTACAGGTTGCGAAAAATATGGAGGAATATTTTTCAAATTGCATAATTATATCTTGGCCTATTTTTATGGAAATATTCAAAAGATTTGAGTATTTATTTTCAAGTCCAAGCTCAAAACTTCGCATATATAAGGACTTGCTTCCTTATTCAAAGACAAACAACATTTGAAGAAGAATAATTTCTTTCTGATTAGTAGTCTAGGCTTTTTATTTGTAATACACTCTAAGTATTAGTTTAAATAATTGAGTTGTTATTTGGGTTGTTAATTATGTATCATTCATAAGCTTTTAAGCATCTAATGATTGAAGTGTTTAAAACTTATTAATTTTGTTAAGTTCTTCACTGTAAGTGATTGAAGGGATTTGAGGATGGCCTCATACCTAGGTGAGTCTTAGGTAGAAGTTTATCTTGGGTAGTGATTAAGTGATTATATTGTAAACTGGTTGTTTACTGAGGGTCTATGAATTGATACTATTTAGTGAACTTGTCCCTGGCTTGGTAGCCCCCCAGAGTAGGTGTTATTGTACACTGAACTGGGTGAACAATCTCTTGTGTTTTAACTGCTTTTGATTTTACTGCACCTTACTTGCAAACAGATATTTGTGTCGTGACATCTCATTTGACATCACATGTTGGATACAAGAATTTCAAACCTCAAATTCAAGTTAAAGCCTGGACCTGACCAGATAACAGCTTAATTTTTGAAGCCTAGACCCGACCAGATAACAACTTAATTTCTGAAGCCTGGACCTGACCAGATAACAGTTAACCTTAAATTCAAGTTGAAGCCTGGACCCGACCAGATAACAACTAAATTTCTGAAGCCTGGACCCGACCATATAACAAGTTAATTTCTGAAGCCTAGACCTGACCAGATAACAATTCAACCTCTTCAATTACTACAAAGCCTGGAAAGAGGCCATACAATAGTTACCTTTCATCCCTCCAGTCAAGGGATAACTCCCCAGTATAGTAATGGGCAACTAAAGTTCCTATACTTTATTCCCCAAAAAAAAATCAACATTCCCCAGTGAAGTCCTCCTCAAACAATAGGAACATGAATCCCCACAAAGAGACCTCTTATGAAGTCAACATCTACTTTAGATGGCATCTTTAAGCCCATCTCTGACAACTCTCAGTCAGCTTCTCCAAATGGCATCTGTAAGCCAATTCCTAATATCATCAACCAATGGTGTTACTTCATGCGAGTGCAAATTTTCAGGAACTCTAGTGTTCAATCATCTTCCACCTTCGGATCACGAAAGGCAGACAAGCCAATCTAAATCTTCAGGTTTAAGGAGATTGAACAGAGGCAGCTATTGTACCCCAAAATTTTCCCTCCCATTTTTACTCAAGATATGCTCATTGAGGTCCCCAATTTCTCAAGGTTGACCAAGAATTGACCAAACAAATTCTCCTTCTAAGGAATGGATCTCCATCCAGGGTTTCATTTCTCACAAAGAATTTTGGTTTGCAAAAGCTTCAAATGATTTCCATGGCACCCTATACGCCTCAGCATAATGGCCTAACTGAAAGAAAGAAAATAAGTGTAAGTTGAAAGCTGAAAATATGCATAAGAGCTTTTGAGTCGAAGTAGCTTTGACAGAAGTATGCAGTCTACTCTGATGCCCAACGAAGCGCTAGGATTGAAGAAAGAATGGTTTGAAATAAAGTGTGAGGAGGCTTTTATGAAGTCTTCGATTAATGAAGGGCTAGTAAAGAGCTTCACTATGTTGAACCATTATCGAAGGGCTCGCTTTCAAACTATGGAAATGTAAGCTATTAGAAGCATGACAAGGAAAGACATTTCGACTGACATGTTGTTTGAATGGGAACTTCAAAAAGAAGAATATTTTGAATTCAAAAGCTTTTATCTTATCCAAAGAAGCACATGGAAGTATAATGGTTCAAAGGACATGCAACCTTCAAACATGGCGTGATCGAAGGACAGTTAGGGATGAATCAGCCAAATATAAGTCATCTTAGAGTTTTTGGATCAATGTGTTTCAGGCATGAACCTGAGCAAGTGAGGAAGAAGTTAGAGGATCGAAGTGAAATCTTGACGCTCATAGGGTATCATTCGATTGGTTCATACAAGCTGTATTCACCCAATCAAAGACAAACTAGTGATCAGTAAAGATGGTCTTGTAGACGAAAGCAAAGGGTGGGATTAGAGTCGAAGTTCAGTTCGAAAAGAAAATGAACAAGTTGATACTTCGACTGGACAAATCAAAGAATCACTTATGCAACTGTGTTCGAAGGAGACAAACATAACGAAGCTTCGATACAATCATAACTGGCAAAACTTTGTTCGAAGGAGAAAGAACAGAACGAAGCTTCGACTAGTCAAGATGAAGAGGTGATACTTTGTTTGGTCGAATTGAAAGAGAGGAGATCAGAAGGAACAAGAATTGAGTTCGATTAGGCTGATTGAATATGAGAGTTTTCCAGATCAATCAACCAATGCAGATGGTGACTTAATCGAAGAAGCCATGATGATGAAGCCTGGAGAAATTTGAATTGGGGTTCAGAGCCATCGAAAGGAGCAAAGCTTGGGAGCTTATCGAAAGGACCAACATAAGAAACCATTGGATGTGAAATGGATATACAGGGGCATGTAAGCTTTTGATTACCATCAAGTTGGAGGCCCAAACAACTTATAGTAAGCTGGCAAAAACGCATAAAACAGATTGGCACATGATTGGATCAAATATAACAAGTTTTCATGAAAATCAAATCAAATCTCTCCATCATAATGTGAAAAGATATGAAGCCTAATTGTTGATCTAAACCCTTTGTCTATATAAACCTAATAACCTCAGAAGCATAGGGGACAAAAAAATTTTCCTCAAACAAATGCGCAGCTAGCCTCACCAAATCACAAAAAAATTTCTAAAGTCTTTCAAGAAGCCGTAAAGCTTCCAAACCCTCACTATAAACCTTCTTACCGCAAGATCGTGGTTCCATTCATTCCTAGTAAGGAGATTGAGTAAGCTGGATACAATATTGAAGTCTCTAAGCACACGAAACACCCTCACATGGCATTGCCGGTTGCATATCATTCATGATTTTCATATTTCTATTTTTGTCTTGTTTTAAATTATACCAATACTGTTAACGTGTTCCTGAGATGTTTTTGAACATATCTGAATCATCCTCATGTTCCCATGCATATAGAATATTGATATGCCATAGTTACTTTTGAATATTTCCAATTGTGTAGCAGCGCCCAAACCAGCCAGTTTTAGGTCTTGAATTTGCTTCCATTGAGACTGCAAGCCCTGAATTAGGGCGGACAGGGTCTCCCTGGATCTTTATTTGTGTCTTTGTTTGCAGTTTTTGGTGGAAGAGACAACCAGAGAAGACGACCGGAGCTAGGGCTCCAGCGTCCCTCCGTTATAGATGCAACATTTAATATATTCTTATTCCTTGTTATTTAATTAACAGTTGAAGCGTGCAACTCAGTTGGCAAGGCGAGGCGTGATAAGGAGTTAGTCCAAAGGGGGCTGGGTTCAACCCAACCCTTTTGCATAATTTGATTTTCTCTTACTTGTTTCATACATATCCAATGCTTCAGACCCCAGCGCGCCTACCGTGTGCCCTCATTACAATACCATGGGATATCATCATATCTAATTCAAACGCTCCAAATTTGGTGCCCACACTGAAGTTGGAAAGGGTCAGCATCACTGGATTCCATACAGGAAGTTGGACCAGTGCCACTTGGGCCTGTCAAAATTCCATATTACACCCCCATCTTGCTACATATACCAGGCCCAGTCCACTTCTTTTTTTTACTTTGTTTTATTCGTTCAATTATTTTTATGCTTTTAAAAAAATCACTTTTTATTTATCTAGTCGTAAAAAATCAGAAAAAATATATAAAAAAATTTAGATCCAGGTTTTATTCAATTTTAATTTTCATAAATTAATTTAATTAATCATTTTGATTTCTATTCATAAATTAAAAAAACAATTAGAATTAGGTTAAAATTTTAATGTTTTCTTAAATAAAAAAAATACCAAAAAGTATTAGGTTGTTTTAGAATTAACTTTAATTGATAATTTTTCTTTTCTTTTAATTAATCAATTATGGTTTAACCCAAACTTTTTTTTTCTAAATAAACAAAAGCGACAAAAAGATTTTCTTTTAACTTAATAATTTTTAAGGTTTTAGAAGTTGTTTCCGTTTCGCACGCGTTATTTACTTTCACACTTTTTATATATTAATGTATCTGCTCATGGTTTGTAATAGACTTAATTAGGTCTCTTTACTTCTCTGCATTCCTTATTTTTTTCCCCAATTTTGGACTTGTAATAACCCCCCTCCCCGAAGCCTTGTAATAGCTAGATTTACATTTCCACACTTTTAATTACTGTCAAATTATTAACTGCTTAGATGTATGCTAACTAGGATTGTATGGCAAGAATAAAACAAAACGCTAGCAAATCTAATGCAAAGACTAAAATAACTGAAAATAATGCAATTGCACATGCGCACCTCTAGGGTACCCCACTTCGGTTGCCTTCAGAAAAACAGTACCAACTCTCAAAATGTGAGAGATTTTAGTGGCTACCCTCCAGTTTAAAGATCATAAGTCCCTCGATGATCCTCCCGATGTTGCCTCATTAAAAATGATCTTACAACCCTAGGGTAGTTACTAAGATTTCTTACCCAGTTTCCTTTGTGACTATAAACGTACCTTCGAATGTCCCTCAAACATCCAACGACTAGGGATACCTACTCACTAATAGTAGGATAGCACTGTCCAAAGGAAAAGAGGAAAAGAACGATCCTTTCGAGTAAAGTAGATAGTTGTTAGATGCTTGCTCAAACAAATTTTTACACTTACAAAAAACAACTTTCAAAAACATTTTCAAAATGTTTTACTAACACTCTTGAGGACTGATACAAGAGTTATCATAAAGGAAATTGCCTTACTATTTGCATTTCAAATACTTTTTCAAAACACACAAAGCACAAGGTATTTCAAAATGAGCTAAGCATCTAAAATCCCGTAGATAACTACAGATGGAAAGGGTGCTAACACATTCCCTTTCCATAATCTACTCCCTACTCAGAAATAATCTCGAAAGGTCTTTTTTTGTTCTTTTCACCCTTTCCTTTGTTGGATAAAAGAAAAGTAGGTAGCGGCTCTTGCTTACCGTAACATTTGTAAATACAAACGCAAAACCAATATAACAGTCGGTTCTGCCACCGTGTCACATAAGGTAGCAGGGTCAGCACAAGCTCTTTGTAGTGGATCAGATTTGGATGATTAGTATCCCAATATCCTTTTACTTGACTGATTACTAGAGCCGAGTCCCCGTATACGCTTAAGAAATTGATTCTTAGGTCAATGGCAGCCTTAAGACCCAAGATGCATGCTTCATACTTGGCCATGTTGTTTGTACAGTCGAAGCATAGTCTGGCAGTGAAAGGCGTATGGCCACCTTCGAGGGAAATAAACACAACACCAATTCTGTTACCTAAAGCATTGGAAGCTCCATCAAAAACCATAGTCCATCAGGATCCTTGTTCAGGTCTGTCATACAGTCCAGGCTCTTCACAATCAGTAACTAGCATGATATTCTCATCCAAGAATTCAAAGTTCATGGATTGGTAGTCATTGACAACTTAATGGGCCAAATGATCCGCCAATGCACTTCCTTTGATTGATTTTTGTGTAGTGTATTGGATATCATACTCAGTCAAGATCATTCGCCATCTAGCTATTCGTCTGGAGAGAGATGGTTTCTCGAAGATGTACTTGATAAGGTCTATCTCAGAAATCAACAAAGTGGTGTGAGTCAACACATACTGTCTTAGAAGGCGAGCAACCCATGCCAGAGCATAGCAAGTTTTCTCGAGCAGTGAATATCTTGTTTCACAGTCGGTAAACTTTTTGCTCAGGTAGTATGTTGCATGCTCTTTTCGGCCAGACTCCTCATATTGGCCCAACACATACCCCATTGAATTCTCTAATATAGTTAAGTACATAAACAGAGGTCTTCCCTCAACCGGAGCCATCAGGATGGGAGGTTCTTGCAGATATTCTTTAATTTTGTCAAAGGCTGCTTGGCAGTCGCCGTTCCCTCTGACTACTTGATCTTTATTCAAGAGTTTGAAGATTGGCTCACAAGTAGCAGTCAAGTGAGATATGAATCGAGCAATGTAGTTGAGTCGACCTAAGAAACCCTTGACCTCCTTCTCAGTACAAGGAGCTGACATTTCTTGTATGGCTTTGACTTTTGCAGGGTCGACCTTGGTACCTTTTCAACTGACAACAAAATCTAGAAGCTTTCCAGACCTTACCCCGGAGGTGCATTTGTTGGGATTCAACCTTAGCTTATAATTCTTCAACCTCTCAAACGACCTGTGAAAATGATCAAGGTGTTGTTCCTCAGTTTGCAACCTTGCAATCATATCATCGACGTACACTTCTATCTCATGATGGATCATATCATGAAATAAAGCTACCATAGCTCGGTGATAGGTTACCCCTACATTCTTCAAACTGAAAGAAATGATCTTGTAGCAGAAAGTGCCTCACTATGTGACAAAGGTGGTCTTCTCCATGTCCTCGGGAGCCATTTTGATTTGGTTGTAGCCAGAGAAGCCATCCATGAAGGAGAAGAGTTTATGTTGAGCAGTGTTGTCGACTAAGACGTCAATATGCGATAGTGAGAAATCATCTTTGGGGCTTGCCCTATTCAAATCTCTATAGCCTACACACATACAGACTTTCCAATCTTTCTTTGGTGCTGGGACCATATTTTCCACCCATTGCGGATATGACGGCACTGCTATAAAACCTGCATTAAATTGCTTCATTTCCTCAACTTTTATCTTTTCAGACATGTCTGGCCGCATACGATGAACTTTTTGCTTAACTGGAGTACAATCTTCCTTTATTGGTAGACGATGGACCATAATGTCAGTATCAAGCCCCGACATATCCTCATATGACCAAGCAAACACCTCAACATAGTTGTGCAACATTTGAATCAATATGCTTTTGACACTGTCTTCTAAGTTGGCGTCGATCTTGACTTCCCTCTTGTCTGTCTCAGTACCTAGGTTGATCACTTCAACTAGTTCTTCATGCGGTTGAATGGCCTTTTCCTCTTGCATCAGAAGTCTGGCTAGTTCCCCAGGTATTTCACAATCTTCTTTGCCTTCGTCTTTGGCTTGGAAATTTGGATGTTCAAATTCATAGATGGAAATAGCAGAGTCGTCGTCAATGAGATCCGGATTGGATGTGGATCTGCAAATATGCGTGTGTGCATGTAAGGTCACATGGCTATTTAGAAAATGCAATAAAGTGAAAGAAAGACAATGAGCGCAAAATTTGAATGCAAAAGAGTCCAATGTTTTTCATTAAATGATCATATGGCATATGAAAATGGACAAACCCTTAACAAATGGACCATGGTGCCCCGAGCATGGCACATGGCTTAAAGTCATTATTTCAATAAAATTATAGACAAAGTTCTTAAATTAATAAAATAGTAAATGGTAATTACTCCTTATTGAAGGAGATGGGAATGAAATCCTTGGCACGCCAGTTATTGAGTCCTTCTTCGGAGGTCGGGTAGATCCAATCAACAAAGTCACAGTCATGTTCATAGTTTTTAAGGGCATTCACTTCATGATTACTGATGCGAAGAGGTGGTTTCCCCACACGAGCATGTCTGATCTCCTTTTGAGCTTTGGCAGTGAAACCCAAACCACACTAATCTGATTTAAACGAAATGTCAAGGAGTTTCCCCTAAATGGTACAACCTCCATCTTCAATCACAGCACGAGCGTCTTTGAGGGAAGCAATCCTTGGCACATATTGAGCAGCTTTTGGAATATCAGAAGAGACCTTGGTGGTAGCAACCATGTGAGAAACCACTTCGAAGGCTTTACATGGAGTTTCTTTGAACTCCCCATCCATCTCAACATATTTAAGCGAATTTAGATGGCTAACCATAAACTCTTCTTCACCACAGACGGTAACAACCTTTCCCTTGACCAGATATTTCAACTTTTGATGAAGTGTGGAAGTCACTGCTCCTGCCCCATGTATCCAGGGGCGCCCAAGTAGGAAAGAGTAGGTGGGACAGATAACCATCACATAGAAAGTTGAATTGAAAATTTGAGACCCAACTTTGATGAGGAGATCAAATTCCCTATGGACCATCCTTTTTGATCCATCGAATGCCCTTAACAAAATGTCACTTGGCTTCAGTATCAAACCTGAAGTGGTGAAAAACACAAGAAGGGGGGGTTGAATTGTAAAACTGAAATCTAATGCAATGAACAAGATATTTTTATCCTGGTTCGTTTGATCTCAAACTACTCCAGTCCACCCGTCAAGGTGATTTCGCCTCTCTCCAACGAGGTCTTAATCCACTATGTTCAACTGAATATTACAGACTGCTTTAGCAACTGCTAAAGCCTTCTTGATCCAAACCACAACCCAATCTATCAAGGAAACACTTTCTTACAAAGAGATAAAACTAAGTGTGTGAATGTTTTCTACAAAACTGTATCACAACTGTGATGTATACACAAATTGAAGCTTAGAAACTAGATTGCTAAACAATGATAGAATATCAGAATGTGTGGTTTAGCAAAACTGAGAGAAAGAAGATTTTGATTAGCTTTTATGCGTGTAGAGATTTTGAGAGCATTAGCCATTTCAATCTTCAAAGTCTTGTTTATATAGCACTGAGATGATGAACGTTGGATGCAATATTCTTGATTCAATGCTAATAACAAACTTTCCTTATCGAGCAGATCTTGTCTGGAATGAGGCCGTTGGTATTAATTTGCTTTCAATGCACAGTACCGTTGCTTACTTAATGCAAGTTCTGGCTTGGCTCATTCTGACTCTGCTTAGCTGCTGATGAACTGTTGTGTTTCTATATCAGAGTGTTGAGCGCAGTCTTGTTCATCAAGCTTCAGCATGTACGTGAGTTGATCATCTGATTCTGACATTCTGATATGGCAACTTCTGATGCTGGTGTCAAGAACCAAATTCTGATGCTGAATAGATGTGATTTTACTTATATCAATCAGAGTATCTGCAAGTCAGAACATAATAATTTTAGGCAGCAGATAGTTCATACATGAATATTATAAATAATATATCTGTTCACTTTGTTATCATCAAAACTTAAATATAGGGTAGTAGATTCAAACTTTGTTCTAACAATCTCCCCCTTTTTGATGATGACAAAACCTAGATATTTTTAAATGAAAATAACTTGAAAAGGTATCAGAGATATGCATCAGAGTAAGAAGTAAAAAGGATAAGGAGTAAAAGGATATCAGAGTTAAGAGATACTCCCCCTGAGTTTATTACTTCCCTTTGATTACAAGTGTTCTTCAGGATCAGATCTTTTTGCCTTTCTTTGAACATCAGAGTATCAGAGTCTTTGACTATCAGAAGCTTTATGTCAGAGCAGAGCTTCAGAGCTTTTCTTGTCAGAGCTTTGCTTTGGATCAGAGTATCAGAGCGGATCAGAGCTTCATAGTGATCAGAGCTTCTAGTCTTCAGAGTGTCCAGGAGCTTCCTTGTACCTGTAGACTTTAAGCAAAACAGAAAAAACATTTTCAAGTAATAGAGTTAGAATGTTTGAGAATTTCTGTCTAGTTAGCCATTATTGTTTAAAATATCGTTCTTGTTCTCCCCCTTTTTGTCAGCAATCAAAAAGTGTAGGTGAGTGCTAAAACAGTTAAGATCAGAAAAACTAGTCATATTGAGAAGTTCAGAATCAAAACATGAAAATAGTACAAAACATATTCAAATAGTACATCAGAAAATCAAAGAAAACATGAGAAGGACATGAATGAAAAAAGACTAAGGTTGAGGAGGCAAGCGTGTGAACAGGTTCTCCAGCATGGCTTGGATCTTTTCAGCAGTCTCATTCTGCTTGTGCACCATGCTGACAACAGTGTCAATCTTGCTATCCTGCACATCCATTCTTTCTTTCATCTTCTGGTCGCTTTCATCCATCCGCTGCTGCAGACGCATGTCATTCAGCCTTAGTTCTTCCAGAGTCTGCCTGACCAAGGCAGCTTGAGAAGCATCAGAAGCAGGAAGCTTCTGAGAGCTTTCAGCAACATCTTCTGCTTGACTTTCTTCAGCTTGAATGGTCTTGTCTTCTTCTGATTGCACCTTTGAAGCTTGCTGTTTCTCAGACCAAGGTTCACTATCCAGAGGGAGCACGTCTTCTTTCAAAAGCTGACTTCCAACTTCATTCAGAAGCTTGCTGAAATTCTGTTGTGCCTGCTCATAGTTGATATCCTGCAACTTGAGGGCTTCAGCACGTACCCAAAGTCTGAATTGTGACCAGAGCTGATCAGAAGCAGTTGGGTCAATCATTCCGGGACAGACTTGCTTCAAAGAAGCAATCCATTGCAGCACACCTGTTTCAAAATTCATAATACCAGAGCCAACATCTGGTTGTTTTGGTTTTGGGATGGCAATTTTATGTTTCAGATCAGCAAGACGGTCAAGACTGGTTAAGTCTATGAAAGTCCTGTTGGGGTTTTCGGAGGTTTTCTGGGCAGCTGTTTGTTTTGGAGAGGGAGTTTCAGAATCAGAAATTATGATTGGACTAGGTGGTGTTTTGGGAGTATTTGGTGGTGTAGATTCTGATGAGGATGGCAATTGTGCTAAGGTGATAGTTGTTCCACCTGGCAGCTGGATTGCCAAAGGTGATGGTTGAGGTGAATGAGGTTCAGATGGTTGAGGAGAAGGAGTTTCAGAGTGATGAAACTCTGGTTGAGGTGATGGTGGATTAATTTCTGGTTGAGGAGAGGAGACGGAATTGCTGGTTGAGGAGAAGTTGTTGGAATTTCTGATTGTTCAGGGATAAGGGGTTCTTCTGGAATTGGTGAAAGTGGTTGTTGTTGTTCTGGTTCTTCAGCAGATTGTTGTTGTTCTGGTTGTGGAGGAGGAACAATTTGTGGTTCAGAGTTTGGTTGATCAAAGGTGTGTTGATCAATGTCAGACAGCACTTGGTCAATTGCTGATGTTGTTGAGATTGTTGGTTGTTTGGGATGTTTGGTTCTGGGTCTTCTGAGTTTTAATGCCTCAGAAGGGTCCTCTTCTGGTACAGTTTCATCTATGGTACTGATGGGGATTGAGATTCTATGAGAGGTTTGAGGAGGAATAGATGCTGGAATAGTAGAATAATTTAAAACAGAGGCAGCAGATGAATTACCTCTTTTCCTGGGTGTCTGCTGGGATGATCCTTCTGATGGTGCCTTCCTCTTCTTCGTCTTCTTCAGAGTCACTTCTTGCTGAGGTTGATGCAGAGCTTTGATAATCAGATTTGGATCTGAACCATCTGCCTTGCACGCATCCAAGTATCTGAGAACCACCTCTGGTTTGGATTCTATTTCAGAAAATAACGGAAAGTCACTCAGAGGCACTCTTCTGCTGGTGATATCAGCAATAGGAGTAGCTCTGGGTTCCTTCTGAATATTCTCTATCAGCTTCATCTTCTTCAAGTTCTTTGCATTCAGAGGTTTCCCAACTGTTGGTTCAATAGTGCTTAGCTCTTGAGCTTCTATCAGATGCTCTATCAGCCTATTCTCTGTCAGAATATCTGATATCAACCTTCCAAAGGGTATCCAATCCCTCTTGGTTCTTTCTTCTTCCCTGGTTTCCTTCACACTTGTTCTGAGGTGGTTGAACAGAAAATGAGCCAGATTGATTTTTACCTTCTGATCAGTAAAGTAGATCAGAAACTGTTGATCCACATTTATGTAATCAGGTGAACTGGTTGGTTTCCTATGGTTGAAGCACCCCAGAATTATCTTAGCCCAAACTCTGTAATGATCCTTCAGATCTTTGATCTTGCGGCTGGGCACCCCATGAGTGAAAATCCTTGCAGCTATCACACCCACATCAGCACATCTTTCAGCCATGTCCACACAACGGACGTCACCGCCACTGTAACCGATTAGCCTTGCAATGTGATCCTCAGTGATCACAATCTTCTTCCCCATAACAAAGGAGGTGACTAGATGTGTTGAAGCCTTGGCGTGAATCCAGAATTCCTTGACAAGCATAGGGAATGTTGGTCCAACCAACCTGTCAAAATACCTTTCCCACTTTTATGCCCTAACTTCTTCAATTAGGTCAAAACTGTTCTCCTTCAAGCTTCCGAAATCAATGATTAATTCAGAAAGCACTTCAAGATTCTTCACAGGAGTGAGGAGTGTTCTGAATGGCACTTGATATTGCTAAGATGATGCTTTCTTCTGAGGACCTGCAGAAGCACTGCTGGAGGTTGCCATGTTCACACTAAAAAGGTTTTGAGAATAAACTGAGAAAAAGGGTTTTGCAAGAGATGAATACAGAAATATGCAGAAAATGCTTGAGTATTAGTGAGAAAACGTAAAGAATGAGAATGAGAGATTAATGTGTTTAAATAGAGTTTCAAAAATATTTTGAAAAGATAAACGTTTTTAAGAAAGAGAAAAATCATGATTGCATTTTAAAAGCATGATTACTTTTCATTAAATGCTTGCTGATTTTGGGGGATTTGAGAAAGATACTTAAAAACGGTTACCAGACATGTGTCTCAATGCACCCAATCAACGCTTTGCCTTCTCAGAAGCGTGCACGCGTTCTGCTTCAGAGATATGCTGATGATTGGATGACACTTGTTTGATGTAGTGATCAGCACGTCTGTCTTTGAGCTTAGACTCTCAGATCTTTAGACTTGCATCTGATACAATCTGCATGTTCTATCTTTCTGAAAGAAGATTGATCAGAAGTTCACAGTAAAACAATTACATTCTGAAGGTAAATATATGGAATTAAAACATTTTCACTCTGGACAAACTTTCATGCTGAGATGTTTCAGAATGAAATTAAACCTATCTTCTAAAAGGGGTTTAGTAAAGATATCAGCCCATTGATGGTATGTATCTATAAATTTTAAGTTCAAAATACCTTTCTGAATATAGTCCCTAATGAAGTGATGTTTTATTTCTATATGCTTAGCTCTAGAATGTAAAATGGGATTCTTACTTAAGCAAATAGCAGAAGTATTATCACAGAGTATAGGAATGTTACTCTCAAAAATCTGGAAGTCTTCAAGCTGACTTTTCATCCAGAGCATTTGTGTGCTACATCCTGCTGCTGCTATGTACTCAGCTTCTGCTGTTGATAGTGCAATTGTTGATTGCCTTTTGCTGGACCAAGAGATCATATTTTCTCCCAGAAACTGGCAGCTTCCAGAAGTACTTTTTCGTTCTACTCTGTCTCCAGCGAAATCAGCATCGCAGTAGCCTACTAAGCTGTAATCACTAGATTTTCTATAAAACAAACCCAGATTAGTAGTACCTTTCAGATATTTGAAAATTCGCTTAACAGCTGTTAAGTGAGATTCTCTAGGATCTGATTGGAATCTAGCACAGATACAAACACTGAATAATATGTCAGGTCTTGAAGCAGTCAGATAGAGGAGAGAACCAATCATACCTCTGTAGACTTTCTGTTCTACATTTTTGCTTACCTCTTCTCTTTCCAGAATGCACGTGGGATGCATTGGAATCTTTGATGGCTTACATTCTGAGAGGTCAAATTTCTTCAGAAGATCTCTGATGTATTTGCTCTGATGAATGTAAGTTCCCTCTGGAGTTTGATTGATCTGAATTCCTAGAAAGAATTTCAGTTCCCCCATGAGGCTCATCTCAAATTCTGCCTGCATACACTTAGTAAATTTTCTTCCAAGAGAAGGATTAGTAGAACCAAAAATAATATCATCAACATAAATTTGACAGACTAAGATGTCATTCTTAACTGATTTAAAGAATAGAGTAGTGTCCACTTTCCCTCTGGTGAATTTATTTTCTAACAGAAAGTTACTTAGCCTTTCATACCAAGCTCTGGGAGCTTGTTTCAGACCATACAGTGACTTCTTTAGTTTGAAAACATGTTTTGGATGTTTTGTATTTTCAAAACCTGGGGGTTAGTGTACATAAACTTCTTCTTCTATATAACCATTTAAGAACACTTTTGACATCCATCTGATACAGAGTGATGCCTCTATTAACAGCAAATGAAATTAAAAGTCTGATAGATTCTAACCTGGCGACTGGGGAAGAGGTTTCTGTATAGTCTATCCCCTCTTGCTGACTATAACCTTGTGCAACCAGTCGTGCCTTGTTTCTGATGACTTCACCTTGTTCATTTAGCTTGTTTCTGAACACCCATCTTGTTCCAATGACGTTGAATCCTTTTGGTCTGGGAACGAGATCCCATACGTCGTTTTTGGTGAATTGATTCAGCTCTTCTTACATTGCCAGAATCCAGTCATTATCCAGAAGTGCTTCATCAATAGAAGAAGGTTCAATCAGAGACACAAGTCCCATAAGAGTTTCTTCAGAGTTTCTGAAGCTTGCTCTTGTTCTGATTGGATCTTCCTTTCTTCCTAGGATAGTCTCTTCTGGGTGATCCAAGCTGCTTCTGGGTAATCTCTTCTGAGGTTGATCAGCAGCTGTTGTAGGATTGCTAGCAGTGCTCCTTTCAGACGTTGAAGGAATGTCTGTGTTGAGAGCTTCTGATGACTTGTCTTCAGAACCTGCAAATTCAATTTCTATACCTTCAAAAACTTCATTCTGCTTTGACTTTTCAGAGTCAAGCTTATCATCAAAACGAACACTGATTGATTCTTCCACAATCTGTGTTTCTGTATTGTATACTCTGTACCCTCTTGAGCGTTCAGAGTATCCTAACATAATACACTTCTGTGCTTTAGAGTCAAACTTGTTCAAATAATTCTTTGTATTTAATATAAAGCAAGTACATCCAAATGGATGAAAATATGAAATGTTGGGCTTTCTGTTCTTCCACAATTCATATGGAGTCTTTTCCAGAATAGGTCTTATTGAGATTCTATTCTGAATGTAGCACGCTGTGTTTATTGCTTTTGCCCAGAAGGTCTTAGCAACGTTTGTCTCATTGATCATGGTTTTGTCCATTTCTTGCAATGTTATATTCTTTCGTTCTACAACTCCATTTTGTTGGGGAGTTCTAGGACAAGAGAAATCATGCAGAATGCCTCTGTCATTAAAGAATGACTCAAAATCTTTGTTTTCAAATTCTCCACCATGATCACTTCTGACTTTAACGATTCTAAGATCCTTTTCATTCTGAACTTGGTTACAGAAGGTAACAAACACAGAGTGTGACTCGTCCTTGTGTCTTAAGAACTTTACCCATGTCCATCTGCTATAGTCATCTACGATTACTAACCCATACTTCTTGCCACTGACTGAAGCAGTTTTAACTGGTCCAAATAAGTCAATGTGCAGAAGTTCTAATGGCTTAGAGGTAGAAACAACATTTTTGGATTTAAAAGAAGGTTTTGAAAATTTTCCTTTCTGACATGCTTCACACAGAGCATCTGAATTGAACTTCAAATTAGGAAGTCCTCTGACCAGATTGAGTTTGTTAATCTGAGATATTCTTCTCATACTAACATGCCCCAATCTTCTGTGCCAGATCCACGGCTCGTTGTTAACAGACAGAAGACATTTTACATTCTGACTCTTTAGTTCAGAAAGTTTGATTTTGTAAATGTTGTTTTTCCTCTTACCATTAAACAGGATAGTCCCATCTTTCTGACTAACAGCTTTACATGATTTTTGATTAAAGATTATATCATAACCGTTATCACTTAATTGACTTATGGATAACAGATTATGCATCAATCCATCTACTAGTAGAACATTATTAATAGAGGGAAGATTTCCATTACCTACAGTTCCAGAGCCAATTATCTTTCCCCTCTGATTGCCTCCAAAGCCAATGTGGCCTCCAGGATTAAGTTCCAGGCTTTGGAACATATGCCTTCTTCCCGTCATGTGTCGTGAGCAGCCAGAGTCCAGGTACCATGACTGGTGTTTCTGACTTGCTGCTAAAGATATCTGCAACATGTATTATTTTATCCTTAGGTACCCAGATTTTCTTGGGTCCTGATTTGTTAGTTTTACCAAAACTCTGGTTGAATTTTGGTTTCACAGAGTGCTTACTGCTAGTGTATTTAATATCATGTGTGTGACCATACACAAAATGTGAATTTAAAGGAGTGTGTTTAATTGTTAAGTCCATGACATTCTTTGGTGTAGGAACCTTACCTTGGTATCATATTCCTTTCCTGCCGTTTCTGCTAACTCCATAGATCATTGAAGCCATTCTTCTTCTATCTATGCTTTTAGCTAGGAACTTCTGGAAACTGTGATCATACTCCTTGATGATCTCATCAGCGTTGCTGGGAGTTTCAGAAATTGGTTCCTTCTGAGAGTTTTGTAAAGTGTTTTCTAATTTTGAAATCTTATATCTCAGCTTAAAATTTCCCAATTTGAGACTCTCAGTCTTATTAGAGTCAGATTCAAGATTCCTTTTCAGGTCTCTGAATTTAGCTCTACTTTGCTGATAACGTTCCAGAATCTCATTAAGGCTTTCAGCAAGTCCAGCCTTTGTAAAGTTAACAGCAAAGTTAGGAAATACCTCTTCAGTATCTGATTCTGATTCAGAAGATTCACTATCTTCTGAGATGTTAGCCATGAGAGCTATGTTTGCCCTCTCATCATCTGATTCTGAGTCAGCTTCAGACGAGTCAGAGTCATCCCATGTAGCCATGAGACTTTTCTTCTTCTCTCTTCCAAACTTCTTTTTGGGCTTTTCCCTCTGAAGCTTTGGGCAGTCACTCTTATAGTGTCCTTGCTCATTGCACTCATAGCAGATGATGTCTTTGGTGTTTGGCTTTTTGCTACTGGAGGAGCCTTCAGATCTTCTGTATCCAGAGGAAGAATCTGTCCTTCTGTATCTGGAAGAAGACTCGTTCTGATCAGATCTTCTGGGATTCCTGAACTTCCTTTGTCTTTGCTTCCACGGTTGATTTACTCTTCTGGAGAGGAGGGAGAGTTCGTCTTCTTCTGATGAGGATCCATCAGATGTTTCTTCAACTGCCTGCAAAACTTTAGACTCAAATTTTTTGTTAGATTTTAATGCTAAAGGCTTACCTTGCTTCTGAGGCTCATCAGCTTCTAGCTCTATCTCATGACTTCTGAGGGAGCTGATAAGTTCCTCCAGAGTGATTTTGTTGAGATCTTTAGCTAGCTTCAGAGCTGTAACCATAGGTCTCCACTGCTTGGGTAAACTTCTGATGATTTTCTTGACATGGTCAGCAGTAGAGTATCCTTTGTCCAGAACTTTGAGACCAGCTACCAGAATCTGGAATCTAGAGAACATGGTTTCAATGGATTCAGATTCTTCCATTTTGAACGCCTCATACTTCTGAATGAGCGCCAGAGCTTTTGTTTCTTTGACCTGAACGTTGCCCTCATGCGTCATTCTAAGTGAGTCAAAAATATTCTTTGCTGTGTCTCTGTTGGAGATCTTTTCATACTCAGTATAGGAGATGGCGCTGAGGAGGATGGTTCTGGCCTTGTGGTGATTCTTGAAGTCACGCTTTTGTTGATCAGACATTGTTTTTCTATCAATCTTCTGACCGCTTGCATTCACAGGGTGCGTGTATCCATCTGTCACCATATCCCACAGATCATCATCATGTGCCAGAAAGAAGCTTTCAATTCTGTCTTTCCAGTAATCAAAGTTTTCTCCATCAAAGACTGGAGGTTTGCCGCTGAATCTGTCTCTGTCCTCATTGTTGTCATTGCTGATGTGAGAATTGTTTCCTGCCATTGTGTTTTTCTGACGCTGGATCTTGTACTGACACGGTTAAGTGTTTTAGCTCAGAACCAGGCGCTCTGATGCCAATTGAAGTGGTGAAAAACACAAGAAGGGGGGGTTGAATTGTAAAACTGAAATCTAATGCAATGAACAAGATATTTTTATCCTGGTTCGTTTGATCTCAAACTACTCCAGTCCACCCGTCAAGGTGATTTCGCCTCTCTCCAACGAGGTCTTAATCCACTATATTCAACTGAATATTACAGACTGCTTTAACAACTGCTAAAGCCTTCTTGATCCAAACCACAACCCGGTCTGTCAAGGAAACACTTTCTTACAAAGAGATAAAACTAAGTGTGTGAATGTTTTCTACAAAACTGTATCACAACTGTGATGTATACACAAATTGAAGCTTAGAAACTAGATTTCTAAACAATGATAGAATATCAGAATGTGTGGTTTAGCAAAACTGAGAGAAAGAAGATTTTGATTAGCTTTTATGCGTGTAGAGATTTTGAGAGCATTAGCCATTTCAATCTTCAACGTCTTGTTTATATAGCACTGAGATGATGAACGTTGGATGCAATATTCTTGATTCAATGCTAATAACAAACTTTCCTTATCGAGCAGATCTTGTCTGGAATGAGGCAGTTGGTATTAATTTTCTTTCAATGCACAGTACCGTTGCTTACTTAATGCAAGTTCTGGCTTGGCTCATTCTGACTCTGCTTAGCTGCTGATGTACTGTTGTGTTTCTATATCAGAGTGTTGAGCGCAGTCTTGTTCATCAAGCTTCAGCATGTACGTGAGTTGATCATCTGATTCTGACATTCTGATATGGCAACTTCTGATGCTGGTGTCAAGAACCAAATTCTGATGCTGAATAGATGTGATTTTACTTATATCAATCAGAGTATCTGCAAGTCAGAACATAATAATTTTAGGCAGCAGATAGTTCATACATGAATATTATAAATAATATATCTTTTCACTTTGTTATCATCAAAACTTAAATATAGGGTAGTAGATTCAAACTTTGTTCTAAAAAAACCTTCGTAGTCCAACCGATCTAGGGCACCTTCGGGAAAGACGTTCAGAGGACCCAGTATCCACCAATACATGGGCTAGAGTGGTTCCTTTGCATTCAATGAAGACATGCAAGGCTTTATTATTATTTCTTCTGGATGGAGTTAAATCAGCATCTTAAAATCCCAACCCATTATTGGCAGTCAAGCTCGCTACACAATTTTCAAACTGATCGGCTGTAGTCTCTTGAGGAACATGAGCTTT
Source organism: Vicia faba (assembly GCA_948472305.1). Taxonomy (NCBI): domain Eukaryota; kingdom Viridiplantae; phylum Streptophyta; class Magnoliopsida; order Fabales; family Fabaceae; genus Vicia; species Vicia faba. The sequence continues at coordinate 729,097,472 of OX451738.1, forward strand.
CTTTAGAAATTTTATCAATGCTTGAGCATGCGCATCAGAGCAAAGTAATAAAGATAGCATAGAAGTCTTAGAGGGGGTTCTCCCCAACTGCTCTACTATCTTATAATCACTTTTCCTTATAATCTTTAAAATATCCTCCATCTCTTGAGTAGAGGGTTCTTCAATAATAATGTCTTTGGCAGGCGCCTCCATCCTGGCAGGCTCAATGATCTTTTCTTTTCACCTAGCATCAGTACTAGGTTTGTCAACAATGATGCAAACAGGTGTAGTTATGGTGGTTGGAGGTGACATATCAGGAGAGAAGATTCTCCCCGTCCTAGTCACCCTGCTAGAGCCAACAATGTTGGTGATGTCAGCAATCTTGTCTTCATTAATCCAAGAGTCTTGTTTAATACCATGGTAGTATACTTCAGCGCCATAATTCCAAGGTACCTCCTTATCCGAAGAATAAGGGACTGGCCCTGGTGTGGTAATTATCAATGGAGCTATCTTCGATTCATTAGTAATTCTAATAGGACCTTTTGACGCAGTCCTAACAGGTTTGTTGGAGATAGTGATGATGGATATATCTTCAACTTCTTGAGGCACAACTTTAGTCAAACTTTTTATGGATGGAGTTCTTTCAAATCGGATCTCATGGATATCCATTAGGTGTTGGACACATCTTTTCATCCATTCACAATCATTAATTTGCACAACACAATAACAACAATCTTCAAGGCAACCAGGGAAAACCCCAGCTTTCAACAAATTGTTTTTGACAAACTTCAGTGGAGTGGTTAAGTCATTAACAGAGGAAACAAAGGCAGTATCTTCAATAGCGTTGAAACCTGTGCCATGATTTGGCATAGGCACGGTGATTACATTTGGTGTTGGAGGAGGATCAAATTCAATGGTCTTGTTGTCAATGAGGTCTTGAATCTTGCATTTTAATGCCCAACAATGATCAGTGTCATGTCCGGTTCTATTGGAGTGGTAAAAACATTTGGCATTCGGGTTATACTTTGGAGATGAAACATTGGGATTTGAAGGGGGATCACGCAATGTTACCAAATTATCCTTTAACAGGTGTTGTAGGGCTTGAGATAGTGACATGTTGATCCTTGTAAATTATCTTCTTGGAATATCAGGCCTTTGGTAGTTGGCTTGTTGTGGTCTTTGAGTAGAGGTTAGATTGGAGATTAGAACTGCATTTACAGATTAACGATGGTCCTTCTTGACATGGCCCCTTGACCCATACACGACATTAGCTTTTTTTTACTGGTAAAAGGCTTCTTCATAGTATTTGATGTATAGTCAAAGGCCATGGGAATATTTTCACTTTTAATACCGCTCCCAATCCTTTCACCAGTCAAGATTAACTCAGTGAAACCAGATGATAAGCTCCCAATTAGCAAGTTGAAAAATGGCCAATTCAATGTTCCCATGAACATATCTACCAATTCCCTGTCAATCAATGGTAGTTTCACTCTGCCGACCAGGTCTCTCCATTTTTGCATGTATTCTTTGAAGCCTTCATTGGAACCCATGGTCATTCATTGTAATTGTACTCTAGTTGGCACCAGATTGGCATTGTACTGATATTAACGATAGAAGGAGGTGGCCAAGTCTTCCTAGTTATGGATGTTGGAACCCTCTAATTGATAAAACCACTCCAATTGAGTCCTAGACAAACTCTCTTGAAAGAAGTGCACCCATAACTTCTTGTCATTGGTATGCGGTTGAATTTTACGGATGTAAGATCTCAAGTAAAGCTTCAGGTATGAAATGCCATCGTACTTAGAAAAAACTGGAATCCTGAATTTGTGGGGTATTGCTACTCTAGGAACTAAAACCAAATCACCAAAATCTAGGCCATACACAATTTGAATTTCCATAGCCTTTAATTTATCCTCTAGTTGCTTATACTTATCTTCAGCTAGTGGATATTATTTGTCAAAATAGTCCTCATCCTCAGAGATTGGATTGTTACCACCCCCAACACGGATGCTCCTTGCGTCTTCATCCTGATTCTCATCTTCTTCAGAATAGTCTCCTATCACTTGAACTTGTCGAACAGGGCCCTTGAATCTCTTTCCCATGTTGATCAAAGCCTTCTTCTTGGTCTTCTTCATTGCAACCAGAAGTGGCATCAGTTCTTACTGCCCTTTGGCCAAGTTGAGCAAGGTTTCTTGAAATTGAGAATTTTGTGTCTGAAATTCCTTCACAATCTGCTCGAGATCCATCTTACTGAAATAAACAGTAGAAAGATGAGGAAACCTGTGTCAGAAAACCTGCTTATGTTATGATGCATGTAATGTGAATTCAAATGTTTTCAAGGACCTTTAAGATTTAAATTTGTTTAAACAAAGAAGGAACAAACATTAATTGTATTAGTAAGTTCAAACTGTTACAAAAATGCCTCTCGGGCTTACAATAAAAGAAAACAAACAAAAAGAACTAATACAAAAAGGCTCAGGTCTCCCATGGATGCTTCCTCTTTGGAGTAATGTGGGCATTCAAGTCTCGCTCCTCGTGAAGTTTCCTTGTGAGCTCCAACACTTTCTTCTCGCTTGAGTAGAATTAGGCTTCAAAGGTGTCTCGCTCCCCTTGAATTGAATCCATGATCTTTGCAATTCCTCGAGAGTAGTAGACATGTCAGGATGAAGAATAGTGTAGGGAATATCTCCTTCGGCAATAGGCTCCATGATGATAGGTAGGATGGCCACATACGACATCATGAGGTTTTGAGCGCGAGCTCACACCCACTTAAGATAAGGCTCCAGAGGAATGGAGTTGTTAGGCACCAACGTCTTCCTATCAACTTTGTTCACCATGCCCTAAGCTCGTACAAATCTTTGACGATAACTTTGGACATCATTTTCATAGTCAAACACAAAACCTTGGATAAACGTGTCATGGGGACCATACCTCCGAGCGTAAACAAAATGTCATAGAGCCAAAAAAGGATTATAAGTGATACCCCCTAATGCCAAGGATTGGGACATTATGGAATTCCCCACAATGATCAATGATGGTGACATCCTCCAAAGATCGAGAACACCAATGGATATCCAAATGCGAGAGGAACATCAACCTATCAGACTATCTCATGCCTTGCCCATTCTTCAAAATAGACCAGGGAAGGTGTGAATTAAACCACCTAGCCAACAAAGGAGTGCAACAATAATAATTCCCCTTATCTTCATGGTGCGAGTGTGAAGAGAGTGCAAAATGTCTCTAAGTAAGGTAGGTACTAGGTTACGAGATAGAAATTTTTTAACCGCATTCATGTCTATGAGTTGGTCCGGCTTAGGAAATAGTACCATCCCATAGATTAGAAGATCCAAAACCTCTTAAAGATCTTGCAAGTCCAGAGCATCCCAAAAAAGTTGAGCCTTCTCAAACAAAAACTTTGCTAGAAAACCCTTAACCCCACTTCTTATCTCCCAATTTGTCACGACGTCGGACCATTACAAATGTAAAGCTAAAGCGATCTCCCCAGGTCTTGGATATTTCTTAATACCGGTGAAGGGTAATTAATCAAGAATAGGCACTCCCAAGAGTTGAGAAAATTCCTCCATGGTGGACACTAATTGGTAATCAAGAAGTGTGAAACAATGATGTTTAGGATCAAAGAATTGAAAAAGCACATGTACCATATCTTCTTCAAAGTTTGAGGTAACCAAGTTAATGAGACGTCCATAATTATTGTTGAATGGAGAATCATTTGGAACTCTTGACGCTAAATCCTTGAGTTGAGGAGGAACTTTCACAAGGTTGATTCAGATGGTATTTCTTCACATGGAAGCCATGTCCTGCAAAACAGCACAAAGGTAAATCCTAAAAGTCGTTGAAATGGTTAGTGAAAAATGCCATGGTATGATGTCATGATGTTATGTACAAGTAAACATATACAAGCAAAGCAAACGAATCCTTATGTTTAGGCTTGCATGAGGTTCATAGGTAAGTACCCTCTCGAAGTCTATTTGGTTCAACCTGTCCTAGAAAGTAAACGGGTTCTAGGGGATCTCAATATCATTGATCTTTCTTCATTGGGCATTATTTCAGTGCAAGCCTCTTTATTAGCGACCGAAATATCCTAAAAGTCTGATCTCAGTGAGCATAGTATCGAGTATCAACAAACTTCGAACTACACCAAATCCGACTATATCACTACTTCCTAATGGCCAAGTTGTTCAACAAAAGGTTCTAAGGCCAGTTAGTGCTTCATGACACCACACAGAGGCCTCGTATTCTCCATAATTTGCCATAAGGGATACTGGTACCCACAAATGTGTCACACTAACGTAGCTATTGCTTGAACCATATCGGTCTATGTTGTACAGTTTCCACAATCTTTGCTACTTACCTAATAATGTTCTCAAATCCGGGTAGAGGATCAATGCAAAACCCAAACAAGGACCCAAAAATGTAAAGCAAACATGTCAAACAATGAAAGAATTTAAAGGTGATCTAGTCTCTAAGGTAACCCCTACTTTTAAGTTATCCCCAGCAGATTCGCCAGTTCTGTAATACGGTTGGAGAATTGACTTGGGTGTTTTGAGTTTTATCGCAATTGTTGTGGATAGCAAGAGCCGCCACTAATCTTTATTTCATCTAATAAAGGAAAGGGTGAAAAGAACATGAAATATCTTTTAAGAATTTTCTTGAGTTCAGGTGGTAGGTTATGAAAAGGGAAGGTGTTAGCACCCTTTTCATCCGTAGTTATCTACTGGCTCTTAGTTGCTAGCTCACTTTGAAATTCTTTATTTGTGATAGTTTGAAATTATTTTTGAAAAGTGCCTTCGTTTAAGAGAACTTTGTAACGATTCCCGTCTCTATAAGAATGCATACAAAGTGTTGACTTTTGAAAATATTTCATTTGAAAGTGTTGGTGTGTTTGAAAGATGTTTTTGAAAAAGGAATCTTAGCAAGCAACTATGAACGTTCTACCTACTCAAAAAGTCTTCGTTCTATTCCTTCTACTTTAGATACAACTATCTTACCATTGATTGATAAGAAGCCCTATCATTGGATGTAAAGGGACGAACGTGGGTCATCGTATAGTCATAGAAAGCAACATTGTATGATACCTTAACAATTTTGTAAGGGTCTAAGATCATTTATGAAAGCAACATTTTGAGGGTTCATCGAGGTACTATGATCTTGTTTTCGAGGGTCATTGCTAAAGTATCCCACGTTCGAGGGATATGACTATTTTTATCTTAGGCAACAAGTGAGGTTAACCCTAGAGGTGCAAGTGTGCATAGTGTTTTGTTTTTCATGCATTTTATATTTTGATTAGGGTTTTCTACTTGATTGATTTTAGTCTTGCCATACAAACCCTAATTACTAGCATTTATATTGAAAGCGATAAATTGCGGAAATGTAACATTCTACGCCATTACATCATTGGGGATATGGATACAAATTTACAAATGAGGGGATGAAAGCCAATAAACCCTAATTTACTATTACAACCATATTGAATATTATACAAGAATGTAAAGGCAATGTACAAAGAAAAAGGCAATTGTTTTTGTTTGTTTTTTATATGAAAGGGTTTAACTTAATTAAAACAAAATAATTAGTCTAAGTTTATTAAAGATAAACTAAACCTAAGTTATTTTGAGAAAAGAAATTGAATTAATCAAGAAAGCTTTTTTAGGGTTTTTATGAAAGGGTTTGGATTAAACTTAGTTAAAAGAGAAGTTAATTATAATCCTAAATTCTAAATTATTCAAATAATAAAGAAAATTTAAAATAAAACTAAGTCTAATATTAATTTAATTAAGAAAAGGAAATTTGTTAAAAAAAGTTTTTGGTCTTTTTTGTTTTAAAAGAAGTAAAATAAAAATATACTAAATATTCTAAATAAAATATAAAATATTTTTGGTATTTTTTTAATAAATAAAAATAATAAGAATAATAATATTAATAATAATAATAATCAAAAAGGAAAATAAAATAAAATAAAATGTAAAATTTAGGGTCAGTAGGGTGTGAAAATGATTTGGGTGGTTTAATAGAAGAAACAAATTTTTGCTAGGCCTAAAAGCCTGTTTTTGTTTTGTAATAAGAATAAAAAAAAGTGGGTTGCATGTGATAAATAACAAGGGGGGGTATTATTCAGAAAAAACAAAATCCCAAAGATCTAGAGCCCAATGCGCGCTTGTGAGTGAGAAAGGAAAAGGAAATTACAAAAAAAATGATAAAATATCCCATGTTTGGCTCGAACCCATGACCAAGCATAGTAAGGCCTTATACGCGCGCTCTCTACTACTGGAGTGGATATACATCCGTTTATTAAAACAAAACCATAAATATATATTTGAAAACCAATCCTAGGACTGTGTCATCTTCTTCCTTGCGCCATCTTCCATGTACAACATTTTTAAATTCTGTAACTTGCTCATTTCTCAATCATTCTCAAAAGTGCAAACATCAAACTTGTTAGAAATTTCACCATGATTCCAAATATGTAAACTAATGAGCCTAACTCTCAAATATGAACATGAATTTTATTGGTACCAAATTTTGACCTAAATATTTCAGAAACTTCAAGACTAAAATTTGCACTACTCAAGCAATATAAATGAATTCCAAGGACATGGTCAGTTTCGGGGCTAAGATATCTACATTTTATATTTACAAACCAGAATTAGATGATGCTTGTATGAAGAGATAGAAATTTAGAAAACTTACCTCAAAAATGGAATTCGTGTTTTGTAAATAAGCTTGATTCAAGGTGCTGCAGTGTTCAGGTTAGCTTCCTTGAGTCCTTAGGAAGCTAATGCAATGCTTAGCTTGAATGGAGAGTGGCTAAAATGGTCTGGAGAAGTCAAGTTACAGACCTCTGTTTTTGGTTATGGAAGATGAAGAAGACGGTGTTACAGTTATACTGCAGGTATTGGGATAGCCTCTATATGTGTATTAGAAGCTTTGTGATTGATTAAAACTAAAAATGCACGAGTAGATTTTGTGTTTCAAGTTTCTTGGCCAGAAATGACAATAATGGAGGTTTGTGTGAAATTTTGAGTTTCAGTGAGTTTTGGGATGTTTGAGGGCTTGTGAACTTGTGTGTTAGCTCATAAATAGTGTCTGTATTTATAAGCAAGAAGTTTGGATGCTTTGAGAAGTCAGAAATCAAGAATCACATGTTTCGTGGATTTACCTTATTTTTGAAGCAACTTGAAAAATATAGTTTCAATGCATAGTACAATCATTGTCTGAGTAGTTAGAGGCTCTAGACAAGTTTCTTATGGCTTTGAGATTGTGTGTGATCAGAAGAAACAAGTGCAAAGCTCAAGGATAGTGGTCTTTGTGATTAAAGCCACTTTTCCAAAATGGAAGTGTGAACTTTCTTCCATTAATGGAAATTTGGTTTGGATAATGGTTCAATAGCTTGGATAATGGCTAAAACATTTGTGTAAACCATTAATTATGGAGTGAAACACAAGTTTGAGGCCTGCAAAGCAAATATTATGCAGCATGATTTGAGATTTGATTATGTGTTCATCACAAAATTGACTTGTAATTCAAGTTCGAAACCCTAACTTCATCTCTTCGATTCACTTAGCTCAAGAAAAATCTCAATGAGTTCTTGGAAATTTGGAAATCTTGTAACATCTTATACAACTTTCATGTTGGCCATTTTGACAAAATCATCTTGGAGCATGGTGAAAATTGGCCAAGAAGTTAGGTCAAAAATCTGCCTAAACTAGGTCAAATTTTCACCAAGTGTTTTTTATAAAAAGTGCATGAATTTGTGAATTTACAACTCAAGATCCAATAATTTCTAGGACTTAATCAGTAAAGAAAAGTTGTATATCTCATCAAGATCTACAACTTTCATGTTGAAAATTTTCTTTGAATAATCTAATTGAGATATGCAATTAGGTCAAGATGATTCATTTGAATCCTTAGATCATGTTTCAAACCAATAAGTCATGTATTAGGTCAAAAGTCAAAGATTAACCACTCTCAGTCAAAACCCTAATTTTGACCATTTTACCCTTTTGATGATTTGAACAATTTTATTGGGGAATTATGATCCAAACTTGATCAATTGATACACATGACTTCAAAATGTTGATATTAGTCCAAAATCTTTAAGTTTGACTGTAGGTTGACCACAACTGACTTTTTACCTAATACAGCTAATTTTAGGTCATCTGATTAATTGACTGAACAATTTTGAGATGCAAGACTTGAAACTTGACAAGAACATTCTTGAAGGTCCATAATAATCCGTCAAAGTCATTTGAGGCATTTAGAGTCCAATTGTCCTTGTGAAAACTCAAACCCTAATTAGAGGCATTAGTGTTGAGGAGATGGCTTCACCTAATCCATCCTTGTGCAAGCTTGAGTTATTTGAAGATCTTCTGAGAAATGTCTTGAGAAAAGAGAGGCCAAATTTTGGGGTACAACAACTAGACATTCCGGTCTTGATTTGTTAACACTTTAACGCTAAGGCTGATGGTATTTTCTTTATTGGTGATAACAGCTCACAAAGTTTTACGGGTTTCTTTGTTATTGCTTAGCATCTATGGATTGTTATCTGTTTGGTACATTTCCCTGCTATTTTCCTTTTCGCATCTTATTGCTTTCTAGAGATCATGAGAAGTAGGGATTTTATTGATTTGCTTGCCATGTCAAGTAGGAATAGAGATGTATGATGGGGATTTCTGTTGTGGATATATGTCAGGAATCCCTCTGGTTTATTTAAAGACTCGTTTAAGGAAATTCAGTATTATGTGCCTTGTTTTCTACTTGTGTTTGTTTAAAATCCTATCTTTGAAGTAGGTATACCGCACATGTGTTTACATTTGTGCTCACATATTCCCCCACCCCATTAAGGAAAGGGTGAAAAGAACAGGAAATACCTTTGAGATTTTTTTGAGTTCGGGGGGTAGATTATGAAAAGGGAAGGTGTTAGCACTCTTTTCATCTATAGTTACCTACGGGCTCTTAATCGCTTAACTCACTTTGTTTTGAAAATGATTTGTGAAGGTGTGTTTGAGAAAATATTTTGAAAAAATGCCATAGTGAGGCAGACTTTGTAATGATTCTTGTATCAGTCCTCAAGAATGCGTATAAAGTGTTTTGAAAATATTCGTTGTTTTGAGAGTGTGATGTGAGAAATGTTTCGTTTAGAAAAGTTTGTAAGCAAGCGATTAAAAATATCCTACCCACTCAAGGTCGTTCTTGTTATTTTCATCTTCCTTTAGAGATAATGTTATTCGTACCATTAGTTGGTAAGTAGCCCTATCCGTTGGATATGAAGGGATAGGCATGGGTCATCATTCAGTCATAGAAGGCAACTTTTGAGGATGCTTTAGAAATTTATCATTAAGGGACTAGATTGTTTACTGAAGGAAATATCGAAAGGGTCATCAAGGGACTACGATATTTGATTTCGAGGGATTGTGCTAAAGCGTCCCCACGTTCGAGGGACATGTCTGTTTTTATCAAAAGGCAACAAGGGAGGTTACCCTAGAGGTGTAAGTGTGTAAGTGATTGTTTTTAGTTATGATTATATTTGAGATTAGGGTTTGCTATCATTTTATTTTATCTTGCCATACATGACCTAATTACTACAGTAACAGTAAAAAACTAGGAAAGCGGTAAATAAGCGGAAAGTAAAAGCAGAAAATAAAACCCTATACTATTACATGGCTTTGGGAGAGGTACATAGGTAATAAAATGCGGAAAATAAACCTAATTACTATTACAAACTGTGAGCAATTACAATAATCGTAAAACATGCGAGAAAAGAAAGCTATGCTAATTCTAAGACTAAGAAAAAGGAAAAGGAAATTATTTTTGGTGATTTTTTGATAAAAAGTTTTTATGATGATTAACCCTAAAAATTCTAATTGATTTTAAAATTTCAAAAAAGTTAATTAATTAAATTAAAGTTTTAATAAAAAAACCTAAATAATTAATTAATTTTAGTTAGTAAAAGATTAATTTAAAAGTTGATTAAAAACCTAAAACCTAATTTAATTAGGGTTTGTAAAAAATATTAGGTTAATTAAAATAATTACGGTTAATTAACTAAAAAGAAAATAATTCAAAAAAATGAGATAATAAGGGTTATGAAAAATCAATGAAAAATAATGTTGGGGGTGGGTGTTGAACCCACGTCCCCCGCCTCTCCAACACGCCTCTTTACCACTGCGCCCAACGCTTGCTGGTGTCAAGACTACAAATGCACTGCAATACATATAAAACATGCAAAAAATATTTAAAACAAAAAAAAATTGCAAAAGGCAAGGATCGAACCCACGCCCTAGTGCAGTAATGCCATAACGCGCGCGCTTCTACCATTGGGTGGCCATACATCCGTTTATTTATTCAAATAAAAAAATATATAAAATAACTCTGATCAGGATGGCCGGAGAAGCGTTGGAGCCCTAGCTCCGATCATCTTCTCCGGCTAGGTGCTTTTTCAAACTTGTAAAATAGCAATTGTTAGTGATCCAAAGGGACCTTACCCCCCTAAATCGACCTCATGAATCCAATGGTGAGGTTGTTTTGGTCTGAAACCGATCGAACTATGAGTTTTGAAGCAAAGATCCGATTGTGCCCTAACAATGACACTTTGTTATTTCTGCGTTAGAGCTTACATGTTATGCATCAAACATGTTCTAATGATGGATATGAACACATGTAAACACACCAGGTTAATTAACAATGCATAAATTAAAAGTTTTTATTTGAAAAACAATAACAAAACCGGTGAGGATGAAACATGGTGTTCCTGCGTGCTTTAGGATTCAAAGAGCGTAGGGATGACCTCCTGGGATCTTCAGGGAGATAATGGAAGGCCTAACTTTGATTGTAAGAGGTTGGAGATAAGGTTTTACAATTTCCCTAATTTTGACAACTTTTGGAATTTTGGAATATTGATCTTGTAACGGTTTTTTCGTGCTTTGTCTTGTCTGAATGCATGCAATATATAGAAGAGAATTTAGGTCAAAAATTTCATGGGCTTGGACTCTTGTAATAAGCCTTTGTTTTATTTTGTTCTATTTTGTTTTATTTTGACTTTTAAATAAATAAAAAATAAAAATAAAAAATCAAATGGGGGTGTATGAATAAGTCTTGAGGTGTATAGGGAGTGTAGAACACACTTGATCTTTGAATCAATAGCCCAATAGCCCAAAATTTCAAGTTTGCTCAATTTGAACTTCATGCATTTGTTTAAAATTTCCCAACTTGAACTGGTAAAAAATATCTCAATTTTCATCATTTGAAGGTGACCTTGGACTTTTTGGAAATCTCAAGATGTCCTCTACAATCTCTATGTTGACCATTTTTGAATTTGAAGACTTTATCTTAATGTAAGTTTCCTTGACAAAAAGTGTCTTTTTATTGACTTTTGAAATGACCTATAATGTATTGGCTCATATCTCTCAAATGAATAATTTTTTAGACGATCTAAAATAGGAAAAGATGTAGCAAATTGAATTTCCTTCAAAATCGGCTTTGGTTGAGGAAAATCTGATGAAGCATCTGAAAGTTATGCCTGGTCAAAGTTCAGTTGACTTCTCATAAGGAAAACCCTAATTTGGGAATCTTTGACTTTTGATGATTTGAGAGTTTTCCTTGACGAGTCATGATCAAACCTTGATCAAATGATGAATGTAACTTAAATATCTTGATGTTGACCGAAAATGTTGAAGTTTGACTGTATGTTGACCATATTTGACTTTTTACCCAATATAATTGATTTTTAGTCATCTGAGCAATTGACTGAGCAAACTTGTGATGCAAGGCATAAAACTTGGTATGAGCATTCTTGGAGACATATAAAATACCATGAAATCCCTTTGAGGCCTTATAAATTAAATCTTCCTTGTGATAAGTGAAACCCTAGTTTTGGACCCATTGCTTAGAAGGAGAATTTTGTCTGATAATTCTTGAGCCACCTTCAGCATTTGAGAACCTTAGGAGAGTGTCTTGATGAAATAGGAGGATAGATTTTGGGGTACAACAACTGCCCATGTTCAATCTTCTTAAAACTGAGGAGTTATATTGGCATGTCCGTCATTCGTGACCTGAAGGTAGAAGATGATTGAACACTTAAGTGCCCAGAAATTTGCATTCCCCAGTGCATGATGTAACACTATTGGTTGATAGTATTGCCTGAATGGGCTTAAATATGACACTTAGAGAGGTGACAAAATGTTATCCAAGATGGCCTTATAGATTCCATCCAAAGTAACTGTTGATAGAAGTATTAGAAGAGTCTACGCTTTGACTATCTTGAAGAATGCTTTCCAGAATGAACCTCTGGGGAAGGTGCTTAAGTAGCTGATTGTCAGATTTAGTCTCTGAGGGAAGTTTTCATCATATTTAGTCTCTGAACTAAATGCTTGTCTTGTAGATAGTCACCTCATCCTATTTCAGGAATTTATCTACAGTCTACTTTTATTGGTAAACCCATCCTGTTTTGGGAATTCATACCAACTGGCCCTGTCGATAGTTTCCTCGTCCTATTTCGAGAATTAATTCTTTACCTGGTTATAAATATAGTTTCCTCGTCCAGTTTAGGGAGTTAATATTTGGATAGTCATATTGATAGTTTCCCCGTCCTATTTCAGGAATTAATCTTAGACCTGGTCATACAGATAGTTTCCTTGTCTTCAGGTCCTGGCTCAGGTCCTTCATACGATCTAGGTTCTTCATAATCTATAACTAGCATAATGTTCTCATTTGGGAACTCAAAATTCACAGACTGGTAGTCATCTACAGCTTGATAAGCCAAGTGGTCTGCCAATACACTTCCTTTGATTGCTTTCTGAGTGTTGTACTGAATGTCGTATTCTGTCATGACCATTTGCCATCGGGCTATTCTTTCGGAGAGAGCAGGCTTCTCGAATATGTATTTGATAGTATCCATTTTAGAGAATAACAAAGTAGTATGGGTTAACATATATTGTCTTAGTCAACGAGCAACCCATGCCAAAGCGCAACAAGTTTTCTCGAGCAGTGAGTATCTTGTTTCACAGTCGGTAAATTTTTTGCTAAGGTAGTATATTGCATACTCTTTTCAACCAGACTCGTCATGCTTCCCTAGTACACACCCCATTGAGTTCTCTAACACTGTTAGGTACATGATTAGAGGTCTTCCTCCAACTGGTGGCATCAGAATTGGAGGTTCTTGGAGATAATCCTTGATTTTGTCAAAGGCTATCTGGCAATTATTGTTCTACTTTACTACCTGATCTTTCTTCAGTAACTTGAAGATCGGATCACAAGTAGCAGTCAAATGAGAAATGAATCAGGCAATGTAATTCATTCGTCCCAAGAAACCTCTGACTTCCTTCTCAGTACAAGGAGCAAGCATTTCTTGAATGGCTTTGACCTTGGCGGGATCAACTTCAATACCTTTACCACTAACAATGAATCCTAGGAGTTTACCGGATCTTACTCCGAAAGTGCACTTGTTTGGATTTAACCTCAGCTTGTATTTCTGCAGTCTCTCAAACAGCTTGTGTAGATGGCCAAGATGTTCTTCTTCAGTCTGAGACCTGGATATCACGTCGTCAACATAAACCTCTCTCTCGTGATGGATCATGTCGTGGGATAAAGTTACCATGGCACGCTGATACGTGGCGCCGGTGTTCTTCAACCCGAAAGGCATAACCTTATAACAGAAAGTGCCCCACTATGTGACAGAGGTTGTTTTCTCCATGTTTTCCGGCGCCATCTTGATATGATTATAACCCAAGAAACCATCCATGAAGGATAATACCCTATGTTAAGCGGTGTTGTCGACCAGAACATCAATATAGAAGCAGAAAGTCATCCTTAGGGCTTGCCCTGTTCAGATCTCTATAATCTACACACATATGCACCTTGCCATCCTTTTTAGGTACTCGCACAAAATTTGCAACCCACTGAGGATATGATGTAACGACTAAGAACACTGCATTGAATTGCTCCATAACCTCAGCCTTGATCTTCTCTGACATCTCGGGATGCATACAACGGACCTTCTATTTTATTGGAGAACAACCCTCTTTCATCAGTAGACGCTGAACCACAATATCAATGTCGAGCCCCGACATGTCTTCGTATGACCAAGCAAAGATCTCAACATAATCATGCAACATCTAGATTAACCTGTTCTTGACATTGTCTTCTAGGTTGGCACCTATCTTGACTTCTTTCCTGTCTGCTTCAGTACCCAAGTTTACAATTTCGACTAGCTCTTTATGCGGTTGTATAGTCTTTTTCTCTTATACTAACAGTCTGGAAAGTTCTCTAGGTATTTCACAATCTTCCTCACCTTCGTCCTAGGCTTGGTTGATCGGATTTTCAAAGTCATAAGTGGCAATAGTAGAATTGTTACCAACGGGATCCAAAGTAGATGTGGATCTAAAATTTATTGTGTGAGTGTATGTAAGAACACATAGATATTTGAAAGTGATAAAAATAAATGAAAGACAAAGAGCACAAAATTTAAATGCAAAACATTCAATGCTTTATTAAATTAAGATATGTTTATGAAATGACAACCCTTAACAAATGGACCATTGTGCCCCGGGTAAGGCACAAGACTTAAAGTCATTACAGAACCAAAACTTTGAAAGCAAATATAAAATGGAATTTACTCCTGACTAAAGGAGATTGAGATAAGGTCTTCAGTCTTCTAGTTGTTGATCCCGTTACTGGTTGTGGGAAAAATCCAATTATCCAGATCATAGTCAACATCAACATCCTCTACAGCAGAAACATCATCAATAGCATTAACACCCTTGTCGTGCTTAGGAATAGGCACAATAATCACATTGGGAGTATCAGATGGATCAAACTCAATCTCTTTATTGTCAATCATGTCTTGGATTTTGTTCTTCAAGGCCCAACAATCATTGGTGTCGTGCCCGGGGCTATTGGAATGGTTAGCACATTTCACATTTGGATTATAACAAGGAGAGGAGATGTTGGGATTCTGAGGAGGATCTCTCAGTGTAATCAACTCTGCTTTTAAAATATGTCGCAATGCCTGAGACAGTGGCATACTGATTTTGGTAAACTGCCTTCTAGGTGTATCTGACCTACGCTGACTGCCATATTATTGTTGTTGTACAAGCGCATGGTTGGAAATTAGCACAGCTTCTACAGATTGATTGCGATCATTTGTTGTACGACCCTTCTGCCCATAAACAACATTTGTTTCCTCCTTACCACTGAATGTCTTCTTCATAGTACTTGAAGACACATACACTTGAATATTTCCACTCTTGATACCACTTTCGACATGTTCCCTAGTTAGAATCAGTTTAGTAAAACCAGATAAGGAGCTTCCAATCCGATGGTTAAAGAAAGGACATGTTATAGTTCCCATGAACATATCAACCATCTCCATATCAGACAGAGGAGGATGAACCCTTCCAGCTAAATCTCCATTTATGGGCATATTCTTTAGACCCTTCATGAGAGCCCATGGTCATACTTTGTAACTGCACGCGGGTCGGTGCAAGATCAACATTGTATTGATACTGCTTGTAAAAAGCAGCAGCCGGGTCTTCCTAAGTGCGGATGTTGGTTCCCTCCAGCTGATAGAACCATTCAAGTTGTGTCCTAGATAAACTCTCTTGAAAGAAGTGAACCCATAACTTTCTGTCAGCAGTATGGGGCTGGATCTTCCGAACATAAGACCACATATGAAGCTTTGGACAGGACACACCATCATATTTGGCAAAAGTAGGGACCTTGAACTTGTGAGGGATAACAACCCACGAAATAAGACCCAACTCCTCAAAATCCATCCCAGACACTTTCTGGATCTCCATAACATTAAGTCGATCTTCCAGCTATTGGTATCTATCGTCAGTGGGAGGATACTATTCAGCAAAATAGTCTTCATCAGAATCTTGACTAGAACCAAGGTTATTATTCTCTTCAGCTTTCACACTCTTGTCATCTTGTTCTTGGTTATCGTCTTCATTTAGGGGGACCTCAAAATATAAATCCCTTCTGACCGGACCTTTAAATCTTCTCCCCATATTAAGAAAGATTGTTGGCTTCTTAGTCTTCTTTTTATTCCCTTTCGTAATGAGGGTCTTCAGCTCGTCTTGTCCCTTAGCTAAGTCTAGGAAATTTTTCTGAAATTGAGCATTCTGAGCTTGAAGGTCTTTTACAGTTTGTTCGAGAGCCATCTTTTATTGAAATAAACAACAAGAAGATGAGAAAACCTGTCTAGAAAGTACCTGTTATGCGATGATACGCATGATATGTAAATGCAAGTGCAATGTTTTCAAGTATCTTTGTGGGATTTAATTTTTTTTAAAAAGGAAACAAAGAAGCTTTAGTAACAAGTTCAATTTATAATTGCCTTGTAGGCTTACAATGACAACAAAAAGGGTTACAAAGAAGAAAAATATGAACTCAAGTCTCCCATGGGCGCTTCCTCTTTGTGTTGAAATATGCATTAAGGCTTTGTTCTTCGTGGATCCGTTTCGTCAGCTCTAGTACTTTTTTCTCACTAGCATAGAACTGAGTCTCAAAGGTATCCCTTTCTTCCTTGAGCTAAATCCTGGACTTCTGTATTTCTTCGAAGTCAGTAGGCATATAAGGATGAAGAATGGTATGAGGAGCATCTCCTTTAACAACAGGTTCTATGATCACTGGTAGGATAACATGATATGGCATCATAAGATTTTGAGCACGAGATCACGCCCATCCGAGGTAAGGCTCCAGAGGAATGGAATTCTTATGCCCCAATGTTCTGCTATCAATCTTGTTGATTATGCCCCAAGCACATATAAACCTTTGTCGGTATCTCTGAGGATCGTTCTCATAGTCGAATATTATACCTTGGATGAGCATATCACGAGGGCCGTCTCTTCGAGCATAACCAAACTGACGTAGATCTAGGGAAGGGTTGTAAATGACACCTCCCCTTATACTAAGGAGTGACACATTAGGGAATTCCCCACAACGGTCAATAATAGTGATGTCCTCCTGAGATCGGGAACACTAATGAATATCTGAGTAGGTGAGTGACATCACGCTTTGAGACCATCTCAAGCCTTGTTCATTCTTCATTACTGATCAGGGGAAGTGCGAAATAAACATCCTGGAAAGTAGAGGTATGCAACACATGAGAGTCCCATGCTTCCTCATTGTACGAGTCTGAAGGGAATGCAAAATATCTCCAAGCAAAGTAGGAACCGGATTACGGGTAAGAAGTATTTTGATGGTGTTTACATCTATGAGTTAGTCCGGGTTAGGGAAAAGCACCAAACCATAGATCAACAAAGCCAAAATATCCTCAAAAGCACAAAAACATATGGCATCTGGAAACCACTGAGCCTTCTCTATCATAAATTCAGGAAGAAAACCCTTGACTCCATTTCTTGTTTTCCAATTAGATACGATGTTCAATCTTTTCAGATGTAAGGCTACTGCAATGTCTTCAAGTTTTGGAACTTGCTCTAGACCGGTGCAAGGTATTTGATCAAGAACAGGCACTCCGAGTAATTTACATAATTCTTCCATTGTGGGAACCAACTGATAATCCAGGAAGGTAAAACAGTGATGTTTAGGATCAAAGAACTGGAACAGAACACTCATCATGTCTTCTTTGAAACCGGTAGTAACCAAACTGAGTAGATGACCATGTCTCTTGGTGAATCGAAAATTGTCAAGAACCTTTGAGACTAATTCCTCAAGCTTGGAAGGTACCTTTACAAAGTTGATTCAGATAGTATTTCTGTGATTGGAAGCCATGACCCTGCAACAAAGAACAAAGATAAATCCCCTAGATCCTTGAAATGGTTAGTGAAAATGTCATGACATGATGTTATGATGTTATGATGTTATGATGTCATGATGTCATGTTTAAACAAATAACAAACACAAACAAAGCATACAAGAGCCTTAGGTTTAAGGCTTTCATGGGGTTCGTAGGTAAGTACACTCTTGAAGTTTAGTTGACTCAACCTATTCTAAGAATAGTAACCAGGTTCTAGGGATCTTAATATCACTGATTTTTCTTACACGTTTTGTTTAGCACGGAAACCGACTTGCCACAAAAAAAAAACCCAAGAGTTGAATCTCAATAAGCGTAGCATCGAGATTCAACCAACTTCGGACTTCTCCAAATCCGACTATCTCACTACCTTATAATGGCCAAGTTGGGTCAATTAAGGTTCTAAAGGTCTGTTAATGCTCATGACACCATGCAGAAGCCTAGTATTCTCCCCGACTGACTTGAGGGACACCAATACAAATCAATGTGTCGCACTAACGTAGCCATCACTTCAACTATATCGATCTATGTCGTAAAGTTTCCATGATCTATAGCTACTTAACTAAGGTTACCCCAAGATCCAGGTGTATGATCTTTGCAAAAAAGTAAACCCAAGCAACCCTTTAAAGATAAAGCAAGCAAATCAAGCAAAGCAGATAAAGTGATCTAACTCTAAAAGTAACCCCTCTTTTTAGTTATGCCCATATATGGTAACCGGTTACCCTAAGACAGTAGCCAATTGCCATCTTTTGGTAACCAGTTACCCAGTTATGGTAACCGGTTATCCAAAAAAAAATGTTGATTTTTGCTTTGTTTTTATTGCATGTTTGCGACATTGCCTTGTTACTTCTAATTCCTTTTGTGAATTCTTTGCAAGGTACATTGTTAGGCCTTCAAAATTTAATTAGACGCATGATTATTGGTTGAAAGGACACCTTATGCAATCACTTGTTAAGTGAAAATTTGCGTATGATACGCAAATGATGTCCATTCTCGCATATATCCTATTTTTGCACAGGTACTCGAGGATCACACAGATGTGTCCGCTACACATTTCATCATGTGATTGTTATTTTTGTATCTTGTATGGATTGTAATTCGTGTAGGTACTTTGTAAATGGTGCATGAATGTTCGATACATATTCCGTGCCATGTGCTCACATTTGTTGTGCATTGTGCTATCATATTTTTGTTTGGATTGATATCTGGTACAAGTGTATTTTGATACTCGGGTGTGTCCGCTACACATTCCAATCTTGATTTGTTGACACTTTGTCACTTAGGCTAATGGTATTTTCTTTATTGGTGATAACAGCTCGTGATGTTTTCTAGGTTTCTTTGTTATTGCTTAGTGTGATACGGTGGGAGAACTGACTTGAGGTTTGCGTTTGTATTCGCACTTGTTCGGTTTAGCAAGAGTCGCCACCGAATTTTTATTTTATCCTAAAGGAAAGGTTAACAAGCACAGGAAAAACCTTTTGAGATGTTTCGTGGGTTCGGGGGGTAGATTATGAAAAGGGAAGGTATTAGCACCCTTTTCATCCATGGTTATCCATGGGCTCTTAGTTACTTGTTTAGATCACTTGCCTTTGTTTTCAAATGCTTGAAATGGTGTGTGTGTGTGTGTGTGTGTGTGTGTGTGTGTGTGTGTGTGTGTGTGTGTTTGAAAATGTTTTGAAAAAGAGGCCTTGTCTAGGAAACCGTTGTAACAATTCTTTACTCAAATGTTTTACAAAGGTGTGTATCTTTTCGAAAAGATGTTTCAAATGTTTTTAAAAGTTTGTTTTGAAAGTGTTTGTGGAGTGTGGTTTTGAAAAGTAGGCAAGTGTGTTTTTGCAAGTTTGATCAAGTAACTAAGAGTTGTCTACCTCTAAATTTACTCAAAGGTTTTTTCCTATGTTTTAACCCTTTTAACAATTTTGTTCCACCATCGTATTTGGTGGACAATCTTGCGTTAGGATGTTTAACGGGACAGGCGCGGGTCATCGTATGGACCATGAATGCAATGGTGCCAAGTGTCTTTGGCAATTTGCTTGAAGGGACTATGATCATTTCGTTTAGGCAACTTTCGAAAGCGTCATTGAGGGACTATGATCATTTAATTTGTTTTGTTTTGCCAAAGAACTCAACGTGCAAGCATGGCCCATTTTGGAAGGCAACGAGTGGGATTACCCTAGGGGTGCAAGTGTGAATTGTGTATTGATTGTCATGCATTTGTCTTGTATTTAGGTTATCTAGCGTTTGATCTTATTTACATACAAACCCTAGGTCTAAACATGGTATAATTGGAAGCGATAAATTGCGGGAATTTAAAGTCTACGCTATTACAAATAAGTATCCGGGAATGGGGGTACAAATATTTACAAATGGGGATGAGACTTATTAGGAGAGTAGTGTCCAAATATTTACAACCAAATCGAATCAATCGCAATCTCAAATGTAAAGTAATAGCAATGTATGAGAATAAAGCAATGTAAATGTATCAATGTATTTGTGTAACTGTATGATTATTTACAGGTGATGCAAGTATTACCCTAATATACTTATTAAGTACTTATTTATGTATCAATATTATTTTTGGTATTTTGTTAATTATGTACAAGCAAAAGATTTAAGAAAAGAATGTTGCTTAGGAAATTCTATTTTTTATGTATTGATGTTAATTTTTAAAAAAAGAATGAAAATTGTTTTAAATTTAAGAAAGATTATTTAACTCAAAAGTTCTATTCCTCTATATATTTTAATCATACTAGCTAAAATAAAAAAGTAATTAAGAACATTTTTATATAAAAGAGTTAATGTGTTATTTTTTCATTTACAAAATTTAATCATATTATAAAAATAAAATAAAAAGAGTATTGTTAATTAAATTTAACATGAAAAATTAGTATGATATGATGTATATATAAAAAGTATTATGTGATAAAAAAAGAGTATTGATTTCTAAATAAAAAAGAATTAACATGGGCTTTAGGGGAATTTGGCCCAAAACAGAATTTGTAGAAAAAAGGAAAAAAGGGGGGGTGTGCTCCATATTTCGTTGGGCTTAGGCTGATTAGGAAAGGGCAAGGCCCAACCATGCTTTGACATGCTTTTTTTTGGTAAGGGTTTCAAGGTTTGCTTCATTTGGGATTTTAGGGTTACAATGAGTTGCAGAGAACGGCACCGTGCATCTTCTTCTCTCTTCGTCTTCGTCTTCACATGCCAAGCTTCTGAATAAGCCTCTCCGTCTATGGCCACCAGGCGCCGTCGCTACTTCCTCTTCCCTCCATGGATTATTCAGTGATGTTGTACACAGGTAATGATTTCGTTCTTTGGTTTTTCGAAATTCTCTCGCATGTTTTACTCTTCATATATGGATTCTGATTTTAGGTCTTTTTGTTCATATGAGGTGGGAAAGGAGGGAGAAGAAATACTACCTTTGTTGGAGACGGAGGAGGACGGTGGTTTGGAGGCGCTTTGGACGGCTAGGCGGAGGGAAATGGGATGATGTGCTTGCTTCGGTAACCACGTATTTTGCTTTAGCTTTTTGGTTTGATGATGATTACCTGAGAACCTTTGTATAATCACTTCCTTTCCTCTTCTTATCTGCTTGAATGCTTGCTCTTGTATGCTTGTGTGCTGATTTTGAGTATGTTGTCTTCAATTGCCTTTGATTATTCTGATTCTTTTCCTCTCCGTCTGTTTGCCTGATATGTTGTTGAACTGTTGGACCCTGTGATTGCTTGTTACTGGACCCTGTGATGAACATAGTTCTGAGGGTCTCTTTTGGTTCTGATATCTGATGCCTCTGAGATGCTTGGCTTTTTAGGCTTTGGTTGGATTTTGAGGTTTTGAATCAGGTTTTATATATTTGAAAACAGGTTAGGCTTGAGGGCTTGTAATTTTTGACATGGTTTTGTGGCTTTTGTTAAGTTACAGTTTGCGCTTGAGGCTTGACACTGGTTATAGGCTCGTTTTTGACAGGCTGGGGTGTTTTGACTGGTTTTACAGGCAGGTTAGGCTTGAGGGCGTTGAGGCTTGAAATTTGTTTTGGAGTTTTTGTTATGTAACAGGTTGATGGCTTTAGTATGCTTGTGCACTTCTGGTTTTTAAACAGGTTATACAGGATGAGGCGGGTTAAGGCTTTTTTTATGTCTATCTAGTAAAGGCTCTAATGCTTTTGTTTTATATCTTACAGGGTCTTGGCCTTGTGGTCTTTGAAAGGCAGGAGGTGTTATATTTTTTGTATATTCGTTCTTTTTGAATTTGGTCTTAGTGTAGATTCCAATGCTTGGACAGGTTTGCAAGGCTTGAGGTTTTCATTCTTTATGATCTCTTCTGCTGTATGCCTTCTGCCTCCTCTCTCTATGTGTTCTGATACATCCTGTTTATATCTTCTTTTTAGCCTTTAGCCTGTTGTACTGTAAGCTCCTTTCTTCTCTCCTTCTCTCTCCAGATTAAAGAAAGCATTTTTATTGCTTAATTTTGTCTTTTCTGAAAAAGTAATTGGCCTAGGAAGATGATGTATCTGAACATTGCTTGCATTTGTCCCTTTCCTCTGCATATTTTCCATATTTCTTGCATACTTTGTGTACTTTATTGACAGCTTTTTGGTGTTTGATATCTTTTGATATCCTTGGACAATTTTTGGCAGCTTTTGGCTTAGTTTGAAATTATGATTTAGTTTGCCTTTATACTTGTACATGCTGTTTGGAAACTTTGGTTGACAATTTTTGGATTTATGCAGTATGTTTGACAAACTTTGAATTTGTGCAATTTGTAAATTTGTGCATTTCATACTTTAATTGCAAGCATACTCTTATCCCTCTTTGTGAACCAAGAGAAATCTTGTGATTTGCAGAGAGGGAAAACTGATTCCGGCCAGTCGCTTTTAATGATGAGTCCTTTTTTATCTGTCTGTCTTTAATTTCATTTCATCTGCTTTTGACTTTTTCTTTTTCTTTGTTTTGCAGATAAAAATCAATGGAGCAAAAGAGGAGTAGCAGTAGATGATGAAGATTTAGGAAATTTTAGGATGCAATTTTATTTTCCTTTAAATCATTATAACATTATTATTGTAAATACTTTGTAAATAATTACTGTATTTAAATAATAATTGTAAAAATAATTAAAGATAAATAAAAAGTCTTTTTATTGACATTCCTTTTTAATTCTCCTTCAAATGTTTATTTAATTATTTATAATTCTTAAATTATAATAAAATGGAAATAAATCCCAATTATTCTAACTTAGAATAAATAAATAATCAATAAACAACTGGCGTTCCGAATAATCGAAGCATTGTACAGCTAAACAACAAATGTCCACATGTCTTTTTTTCACTGATTAAATCCAAACACTGCAAATTCTCAATCAACAGCCTCAGTCCATATCTTAGAGTAAATTGAAAAGCACTGATAGAATTAATTCTTTCTGAGAACTATGCGCACCAAACCCTAGTTCTTGATTAAATGTCAAAGAAGCGTCCGTCGGATCCAACCCTGAGCCAAATTCAAACCAAACCCTAACGATCTGCCTGAACTGTTCCAGATCCATAAAAACCCTAAATTGGATAGACTGATAAGAAAAAGTCTGTTTGACTGATTCTCACGCCAATCTGAAAAATCAGGGAAAACCCGAAGCTGTGTTTTCTTGTGGAAAAAGAGGAGGGCAAATTTTGGGGTACAACAGTTACCCCTGTTCAATCTTCTTGAACCTGAAGAGTTAGACTGGAAAGTTTGCCTTTCGCGACTCGAAGGTAAAAGGAGATTGGACACTAGAGTGCCCAAAAAATTTGCACTCGGTGATGCGATGGTAGAGGGAATGGGCTTAAAGATGCCATTCGGTGATGGGCTTAGAGATGCCATCTAGGGATGTGACGGAATCTTGTCAGGGGATGGGCTTAGAGATGCCATCTGGAAATGGGCTTAAAGATGCCATTTGGAGATCGTTGGTAGGAGGATGGGCTTAGAGATGCCATCTGGAAATGGGCTTAAAGATGCCATTTGGAGATTGTTGGTAGGAGGATAGGCTTAGAGATGCCATCTGGAAATGGACTTAAAGATGCCATTTGGAGATTGTTGGTAGGAGGATGGGCTTAGAGATGCCATCTGGAAATGTTTGGAGGAGGATGGGCTTATAGATGCCATCTGAAGGTGATTGTTGAATTGTATGTCATGGACGAGTATCAGAAAGGTATCCATGTTTTGGAACGTCTCTGAACTGGGGGTCTGAATGAGCAATAGATTGACATCCGTATCTAGAAGCATCCGTAAACTGTTTTCAGAGGTGGAAGAATCTGAACAAGCGATAGATTAACATCCGTTGTTGGGAAGAATCCGTGAACTGTTTTCAGAAGTCTTGACGTTGAATAAGCAATAGAGCAGCATCCGTTGTTGGGAAGCGTCCGTAAACTGTTTTCAAAAGTTGAGAAGAATCTGAACAAGCGATAGGTTAGCATCCGTTACTGGAGAACCCCGTGAACTGTTTTCAGAAGTCTTGAGTCTGAAGCTTACTAATCTTTATCCTAAAAAAGGGTAAGATATTAGTTGAGACACAAAGTCATGTTGCATGAAATGTATGATGCAATGTATGTTATATCAATGTTTATGACGTGAATGTAATGATTGTGCATGTAAGCTGATGAACTGTCTTGCTGAGGTAGATGAATCCAGGATGACTGGAGACGAAAGAATCTTGACTGTTGTCGGGGAAAGTGATCCTTGACTGCTGCAGGGGAGGGCAAGAATCTTTGATTGCTGAAGATGAGAAGTCCTGGGACCACTGTTGGGGGATCAGGAGCTTGGGTTGTATGCCAATCTACCGGGGATTTCCTGTCTTGAGGAGATCTTCACTGGAGAATATTCGAATATTCTGTGAGGTGCTGAGAACGAGAGTCTTCATTCTGCTTGGAGATTGATAGTTGGAAGTTTTAGCTTCGCTGGGGATCTTGAAACTTGATTGCTGCAGGCATTGATCCGGGATCCTGTGTAAGGTTTCTTGACGATGAGTCCGTGTAAAACCGCATCTGAAATTGAGAAGGAACCGGTGTAGGGTTTCCTGATGATAAGTCGTGTAACAATACATCTTGGATTTGAGAAGGAACCGGTGTAGGGTTGCTTCATGATGAGGTGATGAGAATCTTCATTCTTGAGTGTCAACTGCTATCTGGTCGTAATCCAGGCTTCACAGAAATTTGCTTAAACTGTTATCCGGTCAAATCCGGGCTTCACGGCTTGTGTTGAAGATATATCACTATTTGGTCGACTCCAGGCTTTGTAGTATTCTTGAATGCTGTCTGGTCGTAATCCAGGCTCCGCAGAAATTTGTATTGTCATCTGGTCGTAATCCAGGCTTCACAATAGCTTGCTTAAGCTGTTATCCGGTCAAATTCGGGCCTCACGGCTTGTGTTGAAGATATACCACTATCTGGTCGACTCCAGGCTTTGTAGTATTCTTGACTGCTGTCTGGTCGTAATCCAGGCTTCGCAGAAATTGTATTGTCATCTGGTCGTAATCCAGGCTTCACAATAGCTTGCTTACGCTGTTATCCGGTCAAATCTGGGCTTCAAGGCTTGTGTTGAAGATATACCACTATCTGGTCGACTCCAGGCTTTGTAGTATTCTTGACTGTTGTCTGGTCGTAATCCAGGCTTCGTAGAAATTATATTGTCATCTGGTCGTAATCCAGGCTTCACAATAGCTTGCTTACGCTGTTATCCGGTCATATCCGGGCTTCACGGCTTGTGTTGAAGATATACCACTATATGGTCGACTCCAGGCTTTGTAGTATTCTTGACTGCTGTCTGGTCGTAATCCAGGCTTCGCAGAAATTGTATTGTCATCTGGTCGTAATCCAGGCTTCACAATAGCTTGCTTACGCTGTTATCCGGTCAAATCCGGGCTTCACGGCTTGTGTTGAAGATATACCACTATCTGGTTGACTCCAGGCTTTGTAGTATTCTTGACTGCTGTCTGGTCGTAATCTAGGCTTCGCAGAAATTGTATTGTCATCTGGTCGTAATCCAGGCTTCACAATAGCTTGCTTAAGCTGTTATCCGGTCAAATTCGGGCTTCACGGCTTGTGTTGAAGATATACCACTATCTGGTCGACTCCAGGCTTTATAGTATCCTTGACTGCTGTCTGGTCGTAATCTAGGCTTCGCAGAAATTATATTGTCATCTGGTTGTAATCCAGGCTTCACAATAGCTTACTTAAGCTGTTATCCGGTAAAATCAGGGCTTCACGGCTTGTGTTGAAGATATACCACTATCTGGTCGACTCCAGGCTTTGTAGTATCCTTGACTGCTCTCTGGTCGTAATCCAGGCTTCGCAGAAATTTGTATTGTCATCTGGTCGTAATCCAGGCTTCACAATAGCTTGCTAAGCTGTTATCCGGTCAGATCCGGGCTTCACGGCTTGCTCTGAGGGGATATCACTATCTGGTCGTAATCCAGGCTTGGTGGTTGTCTGACACTGTTATCCGGTCGTAGTTCGGTCTTTACAATGTGCTGTAGAGATCAAGATACTATCCGGTCAAATCCGGGCTTCATAACTTGAATTCAGGAGATCCCACTATCTGGTCGTAATCCAGGCTTTACGGTAATCTGACACTGTTATCCGGTCGCTGTCCGGTCTTCACAATGTGCTGTAGAGATCAAGATACTATCCGGTCAAATCCGGGCTTCATAACTTGAATTCAGGAGATCCCACTATCTGGTCGTAATCCAGGCTTTGCGGTAATCTGACACTGTTATCCGGTCGCAGTCCGGTCTTCACAATGTGCTGTAGAGATCAAGATACTATCCGGTCAAATCCGGGCTTCATAACTTGAATTTTGTGAGAATTTGATCTTTGACGACCGTAACTTCCAACAGGTGATGAAGGAATCTTTGATGTTGATCATAACTTCCAGCAAGTGATGAAGGAAATTTAATGACCTTGGTGATTGACATTCTAATGCCCCAAGTGATGATGAATGGGTCTTGAATCAGATTACTCTGCAAATTGAGAGATTTCTTGAAATCTTGACTGGACTGCCCCAGGTTAACTGAACATTGAAAGATCTGTTGAAACCTTGACTGGACTGCCTCAGGTTAACTGAACTTTGAAAGATCTGTTGAAACCTTGACTGGACTGCCTCAGGTGTGCTGGATGGTGACAAGTCATGCCCCCTTGTTGATAGGAAATTTGTCAATGGAAGTGTCGTTCCTTTTGAAGTGAATTTGTTCACTGAGAGAGTTTTCGTTCCTCCGAACATTCGCTGTATGAATTTCTTCGCTATCAAACAAATAGCCAAATGCAAACAGTGATATTAAGTAATGCCAAGTTTATGCTTGTCTCGAAGTTTCGAGAAATGCGTTTTTTAGCAGAAAACTTTTTTTATAAGACAAAATCAACACAAGACTTAGAGCAAAGCCTTACAGGAGTCAGGATACCATTTGTAACAGTATGCTTTCGAACTAACCCATGCTTCAATTAGGACTTTTGAAGGGTTGTAACGTGGCTTGGTTCACGGCTTAAGAAACAAAGGATAAAGGCTCAAAGTATATTTGTACCCACCCGCTCTTCGTGATGTTGTCCACTCTTAAGCTCAGTTAATTGTGCGTCGAACTCTGTTCGAGTTTGGAACGACTTTGGGGTGATGGTTCACCAGTTGAATTTTGGGAGACAGTCATCATCTCCTTTTTCTTTTGCAACATTTTTCATGTTGTTGAGGATTTGTAATGACCTCTTTCTTTTGATTTGTTATCCCTAACTTTTGCCTGACTGTTCCCATTTTCGAGATTACAGTCAGCGGGATGCCCCAGCTTTCTTAAGCCTCCTTTATAGGTTTTAGCTCAGTGGGATTTTTTTTTGTTGAGAGATTGACTGCCTATGTGATAGGGAACCATCACTGTCTTTTGATTCTAGAGGAATGCTTTTCTTTGACGTCGTTCGTCGTATTACGAACTGAGAGTTTGCGACTTCAATGTGCTTTTTTTTGTGTAACTGAGAGACTACCCTGCCCCAGGTTTAAATCAAAGGTTTTGATTGTTTAGAACAGAAAACTCCTACTTCTTTGGCTCGAAGGGGTTGACTAGGGATTATCTTCCTTATAACTCTAGTGTTTGGGAATTGAAAGAAATGCCTGTACATCATCAGCAAGGTCTGTTCAAAAGCATACTGTTATGAAATTATGGTATTGTTTCGTCATCCTCCCTCTAAAGGCTTGCATCTTTTTATCAAGAGTTAAATATCATAAAGAAAGCATAAGAGTAGTGAAAAGGAATGAATGAATTCAAGACAAACATATGCAATGCATTAATGAAACAAAGTTTGACATCAAAGGATAATTGTTCGAACAACAAAAGAAATTACAACTTGAAAGTTAAATGAACAGAAGTCTCTCAGTTTGAGCTTCGTCACTTCAAGTGGAGGTAACCTTAACGGAAGATCTTCACCTTGCCATCTGGCATGAATTTCAGCACTCCATTGTCAATCAGATCCTGAGTTTTGTTTTTCAAGGCCCAGCAGTCCTCGGTGTCATGTCCAGGACCATAAGAGTGGTAGGAACACCTCCTATTGGGATGATAGGTAGGAGCAGAAGTATTGGGGTTCGGATGAGGAATCCTTAATGTAACTAGCCCTGACCTTAACAAGTGTTGCAGCACCTGAGCTAACGACATGCCAAACCTTGTAAATTGTCTCCTAGGTGCAACCTTCTTATGCTGATTCTTTTGGGTTTGCGACCCTGAAGCAAGTTGAGGAGCTTTTCCCTTGCCTTCTTGTCTCAAAGGGGGTCGAATGATGACTTGATCTTCAACCTCAAATGTTTGGCCCACTTGATCGTCCCGAAGTAGTTTGTTGACGAGAACCCTGAGCTCTTCTTGTCCTTGTTCCAGATTTTGGATAAGAGCCATCTGACTCGCCAATTGATCCTTCAGTATGGCTACCTCAAATCGTGGCCCCAACCAGTCGTCCCTGTCGTCCTCAGGAAGTCCCATGATCATATCCCTGGTTACGACCGCCTTGACCTCTTCTAGTCCCTTGGATAGGTTCAAGAACATCTCTCGAAGTTGAGCGTTTTGAGCCTGGAGGTCCTTGATAGTCCGCTCTAGAGCCATCTCTACTGAAATAAACAGTAGGAGAGTAAGGAAACCTGAAAAGGAAAGATTGTTATGATGCAATGCATGATATGTGAATGCATGCTTTCAAGGATCTCTCGGGGTAAACACAAGAGAAAGTTAGAGGTTGAACTTTGATCTTTGATTGGAGAACTCTGCACCGGTGGATGTCTTTCCACAAGAATCAAGCTCACCATGTCAAGTGGGTCATAGCCCCTGATTCAAGTTGTTGCACTTGATCTTTGATGGCATTTGCTTAGAGGAGAAAACTTCTTGCCTCTTGGTAGACGTCTGGTTCAACGTAACCCTACATCAAAAGAACCCTCGAGATCCTTGAAATGGTTATTGGAAAATGCTATGGTATGATGTTATGATGTTATGTACAAGTATGCAAAAGCAAATGAGTGTATATACAGACAGTCATATTCATACAAAGCAAGCAAGTCCTTAGGTTTAGGCTTGCATGGGGTTTGTAGGTAAGTACCCTCTTGAAGTTAGTTGGCTCATCCTGTCCTAAAATAGAAACCGGGTTCTAAGGAGCTCAATATCATTGGATTGTTTTCTGTGTTCATTGTTTTGGTTTAGCCACTTAACTGGCGACCAAAATATTCCAAGAAAACAACCCTCAATGAGTGTAGTATCGAGTATCTACCAACTTCGGACTGCACCAAAGTCGGTCATCTCACTACCCCTAAAAAGGCTAAGATGGTCAATTAAGGTTCTAAGAGTTCGTTAGTGCTTCACGACATCACTCAGCGGCCCCGTACTCTCCTTGATTGAACTCAAGGGTTACCGGTACCCACAAATATGTCACACTAACATAGCTTACTGCTTCAACCATATCGGTATACCCCGCACAGTTCCCTCACAGTTTTATTGATATTTACCTAAAAAGGTGCCCCCAAATCCGGGTGTAGGATTTACAACAAACCCAAACAAGGACCCAAAAATTAAAGCAATCAAGCAATCAAAGTAAGAATGTAAAGGTGATCTAAACCCTAAGGTAACCCCACTTTTAAATTAATCCCCAGCAGAGTCGCCAGTTCTGTGATACGGTGGGAGAACTGACTTGAGGTTTGCGTTTGTATTCGCACTTATTCGGTTTAGCAAGAGTCGCCACCGACTTTTTATTTTATCCTAAAGGAAAGGTTAAAAAGCACAGGAAAAACCTTTTGAGATGTTTCGTGGGTTCGGGGGGTAGATTATGAAAAGGGAAGGTATTAGCACCCTTTTCATCCATGGTTATCCATGGGCTCTTAGTTACTTGTTTATATCACTTGCCTTTGTTTTCAATTGCTTGAAATGGTGTGTGTGTGTGTGTGTGTTTGAAAATGTTTTGAAAAATAGGCCTTGTCTAGGCAACCGTTGTAACAATTCTTTACTCGAATGTTTTACAAAGGTGTGTATCTTTTCGAAAAGATGTTTCAAATGTTTTTAAAAGTTTGTTTTGAAAGTGTTTGTGGAGTGTGGTTTTGAAAAGTAGGCAAGTGTGTTTTTGCAAGTTTGATCAAGTAACTAAGAGTTGTCTACCCCTAAATTTACTCAAAGGTTTTTTCCTATGTTTTAACCCTTTTAACAATTTTCTTCCACCATCGTATTTGGTGGATAATCTTGCGTTAGGATGTTTAACGAGACAGGCGCGGGTCATCGTATGGACCATGAATGCAAATGTGCCAAGTGTCTTTGGCAATTTTCTTGAAGGGACTATGATCATTTCGTTTAGGCAACTTTCGAAAGCGTCATCAAGGGACTATGATCATTTGATTTGTTTTGTTTTGCCAAAGAACTCAACGTGCAAGCATGGCCCATTTTGGAAGGCAACGAGTGGGATTACCCTAGGGGTGCAAGTGTGAATTGTGTATTGATTGTCATGCATTTGTCTTGTATTTAGGTTATCTAGCGTTTGGTCTTATTTACATACAAACCCTAGGTCTAAACATGGTATAATTGGAAGCGATAAATTGCGGGAATTTAAAGTCTACGCTATTACAAATAAGTATTCGGGAATGAGGGTACAAATATTTACAAATGGGGATGAGACTTATTAGGAGAGTAGTGTCCAAATATTTACAACCAAATCGAATCAATCGCAATCTCAAATGTAAAGTAATAGCAATGTATGAGAATAAAGCAATGTAAATGTATCAATGTATTTGTGTAAGTGTATGATTATTTACAGGTGATGCAAGTATTACCCTAATATACTTATTAAGTACTTATTTATGTATCAATATTATTTTTGGTATTTTGTTAATTATGTACAAGCAAAAGATTTAAGAAAAGAATGTTGCTTAGGAAAATCTATTTTTTATGTATTGATGTTAATTTTAAAAAAAAGAATGAAAATTGTTTTAAATTTAAGAAAGATTATTTAACTCAAAAGTTCTATTCCTCTATATATTTTAATCATACTAGCTAAAATAAAAAAGTAATTAAGAACATTTTTATATAAAAGAGTTAATGTGTTATTTTTTCATTTACAAAATTTAATCATATTATAAAAAGAAAATAAAAAGAGTATTGTTTTATTAAATTTAACATGAAAAATTAGTATGATATGATGTATATATAAAAAGTATTATGTGATAAAAAAAGAGTATTGATTTCTAAATAAAAAAGAATTAACATGGGCTTTAGGGGAATTTGGCCCAAAACAGAATTTGTAGAAAAAAGGAAAAAAGGGGGGTGTGCTCCATATTTCGTTGGGCTTAGGCTGATTAGGAAAGGGTAAGGCCCAACCATGCTTTGACATGCTTTTTTTTTGTAAGGGTTTCAAGGTTTGCTTCATTTAGGATTTTAGGGTTACAGCGAGTTGCAGAGAACGGCGTCGTGCATCTTCTTCTATCTTCGTCTTCGTCTTCACATGCCTAGCTTCTGAATAAGCCTCTCCGTCTATGGCCACCAGGCGCCGTCGCTACTTCCTCTTCCCTCCATGGATTATTCAGTGATGTTGTACACAGGTAATGATTTCGTTCTTTGGTTTTTCGAAATTCTCTCTCATGTTTTACTCTTCATATATGGATTCTGATTTTAGGTCTTTTTGTTCATATGAGGTGGGAAAGGAGGGAGAAGAAATACTACCTTTGTTGGAGACGGAGGAGGACGGTGGTTTGGAGGCGCTTTGGACGGCCAGGCGGAGGGAAATGGGATGTTGTGCTTGCTCCGGTAACCACGTATTTTGCTTTAGCTTTTTGGTTTGATGATGATTACCTGAGAACCTTTGTATAATCACTTCCTTTCCTCTTCTTATCTGCTTGAATGCTTGCTCCTGTATGCTTGTGTGCTGATTTTGAGTATGTTGGCTTCAATTGCCTTTGATTATTCTGATTCTTTTCCTCTCCGTCTGTTTGCCTGATATGTTGTTGAACTGTTGGACCCTGTGATTGCTTGTTGCTGGACCCTGTGATGAACACAATTCTGAGGGTCTCTTTTGGTTCTGATATCTGATGCCTCTGAGATGCTTGGCTTTTTAGGCTTTGGTTGGATTTTGAGGTTTTGAATCAGGTTTTGTATATTTGAAAACAGGTTAGGCTTGAGGGCTTGTAATTTTTGACATGGTTATGTGGCTTTTGTTAAGTTATAGTTTGGGCTTGAGGCTTGACACTGGTTATAGGCTCGTTTTTGACAGGCTGGGGTGTTTTGACTTGTTTTACAGGAAGGTTAGGCTTGAGGGCGTTGAGGCTTGAAATTTGTTTTGGAGTTTTTGTTATGTAACAGGTTGATGGCTTTAGTATGCTTGTGCACTTCTGGTTTTTAAACAGGTTATGCAGGATGAGGCGGGTTAAGGCTTTTTTTTCTGTCTATCTAGTAAAGGCTCTAATGCTTTTGTTTTATATCTTACAGGGTCTTGGCCTTGTGGTCTTTGAAAGGCAGGAGGTGTTATATTTTTTGTATATTCGTTCTTTTTGAATTTGGTCTTAGTGTAGATTCCAATGCTTGGACAGGTTTGCAAGGCTTGAGGTTTTCATTCTTTATGATCTCTTCTGTTGTATGCCTTTTGCCTCCTCTCTCTATGTGTTCTGATACATCCTGTTTATATCTTCTTTTTAGCCTTTAGCCTGCTGTACTGTAAGCTCATTTCTTCTCTCCTTCTCTCTCCAGATTAAAGAAAGCATTTTTATTGCTTAATTTTGTCTTTTCTGAAAAAGTAATTGGCCTAGGAAGATGATGTATCTGAACATTGCTTGCATTTGTCCCTTTCCTCTGCATATTTCCATATTTCTTGCATACTTTGTGTACTTTATTGACAGCTTTTTGGTGTTTGATATCTTTTGATATCCTTGGACAATTTTTGGCAGCTTTTGGCTTAGTTTGAAATTGTGATTCAGTTTGCCTTTATACTTGTACATGCTGTTTGGAAACTTTTGTTGACAATTTTTGGATTTATGCAGTATGTTTGACAAACTTTGAATTTGTGCAATTTGTAAATTTATGCATTTCATACTTTAATTGCAAGCATACTTCTATCCCTCTTTGTGAACCAAGAGAAATCTTTTAATTTCCAGAGAGGGCAAACTGATTCTGGCCAATCGCTTTTAATGATGAGTCCTTTTTTATCTGTCTGCCTTTAATTTCATTTCATCTGCTTTTGACTTTTTCTTTTTCTTTGTTTTGCAGATAAAAATCAATGGAGCAAAAGAGGAGTAGCAGTAGAAGATGAAGATTTAGGAAATTTTAGGATGCAATTTTATTTTCCTTTAAATCATTGTAACATTATTATTGTAAATACTTTGTAAATAATTACTGTATTTAAATAATAACTGTACAAATAATTAAAGATAAATAAAAAGTCTTTTTATTGACATTCCTTTTTAATTCTCCTTCAAATGTTTATTTAATTGTTTATAATTCTTAAATTATAATAAAATGGAAATAAATCCCAATTATTTTAACTTTGAATAAATAAATAATCAATAAACAACTGGCGTTCCGAATAATCGAAGCATTGTATAGCTAAACAACAAATGTCCACATGTCCTTTTTTCACTGATTAAATCCAAACACTGCAAATTCTCAATCAACAGCCTCAGTCCATATCTCAGAGTAAATTGAAAAGCACTGATAGAATTAATTCTTTCTGAGAACTATGCGCACCAAACCCTAGTTCTTGATTAAATGTCAAAGAAGCGTCCGTCTGATCCAACCCTGAGCCAAATTCAAACCAAGCCCTAATGATCTGCCTGAACTGTTCCAGATCCATAAAAACCCTAAATTGGATAGACTGATAAGAAAAAGTCTATTTGACTGATTCTCACGCCAATCTGAAAAATCAGGGAAAACCCGAAGATGTGTTTTCTTGTGGAAAAAGAGGAGGGAAATTTTTGGGGTACAACACTTAGCATATACGAATTGTGATCTGTTTGGTACATTTCCCTTCTATTTTCCTAGAGGAGGTTGCTCTTCTTGTTTTTAAGTTGGCGTCACTGCTCTGATACGTAACACTGGGGAAATGAATGCTTATTTACTTTGTTACTTCATTATTTTGTTTTGATGATTATGTTGGAGTATTATAAACTCCCATTTATTGGATTAAATGTTGTTTGATGCTGGTTGAGGATGTTTTAATGATAAACTTGAATTCTTCATGCTGTATTAATAAAGTTGAAATTGAGAACTATGTTGAAAAGTGTCGTCGGTTCATCCGGAAGTGTGTTATGTATCTGATCATTTATACTTGAGAAGATTTTTGATGTGTTGAAAAATGTGGCATCCTATCCTTGATGTTTTGATTTAAGAATTAATTTACTCTGATTTTATTAATTTACTAATGGGTAAATAGGGTGTTACATTAGTGGTATCAGAGCAGGTCGGCCCATCCGGCCAAGTTGTTGAGTCAATAGTGTAGTGTGACAGTTGAATACTGTCGATGTGTTTCATCTAACCATTTTTTGATGTTATGATGTGCAATAGAGTAATGGCTGGATGAAACAATACTGCACTTGTTGCTGCTTTGCAAGATTTGGCTTAGGTTGTGCAGCATCAACCTAATGCTGGTGGGAACGGTGGATCTCACGTCTTGAAAACACTCTAGAGGAATCATCCACCTATGTTCAAGGGTAAGCATGATCGCGAGGAAGCATGGAGTTAGCTCAAGGATATCAAGAGGATCTTTCAGGTTATAGACTGTACGTATGCACATAAGGTACACTTCAGTACGCATCAATTGGAAGAGGAGGCTGATGACTAGTGGGTGAGTACTCGCAAAAGACTGAATGGTGAATAAGAAGAGATTATGTTGATTGTGTTCAACAAAGAATTTTTGAGAAAGTACTTTCTAGAAGATGCTTGCGGGAAGAAAGAAATTGGTTTTATAGAAGGTCTTGGAGCTGGAAAACTTCTACCCTCATTAAAGCGAGGCAACTGCTGAATTTTCAAAGTGCATTAACTTTGAAAATGGCCCGCGTTCAGAAATCAAGAAGGAAATTAGGTATCAGCGAATCTATAATTTCCAGATTTTATGAATAGCCGTAGAATTTATGAAGAGGACAAAGGAAAATAGAAAGTTGTTGATGGTAAAAAGCCAAGTGGGGGAGGTGCTCCTACTGGTATTGTGTATTTCAGATGTGGAAAACCTGGTCATTAAAGTGATGCATGTAGTGAGGGAATGAATAGGTGTTTGCATTGTGGTAAAGCTTGGCATGAGATAGTTGATTGTCAACACAAAGAAGAAATATTTTTTAACTGTGGTGAAGAGGGACATATCAGTACTATGTCAGAAACTGAAGTAAGCTCGGTCTGGTGGGAAGGTGTTTTCTCTAGCTGGGACTCAGACATCTAGTGGAGACCTCTTTATCAAAGGTACGTGTTTCATTAATAGTACTCCTTTAATTACTATTATTGATACTCGTGCTACACATTGTTTTATTGTTACTAACTGTGTGAAAAGGTTGGGTCTTGTGTTATCTTCTATGAATGGAGAGATGATTATCGATACTCCAGCTAAGGGATTAGTGACTACTTCTCTAGTTTGTTTGAGGTGTCCTTTGTTAATCTATGACAAAAATTTTGTTCTGGATCTAGTTTATTTACCGCTGAGTGGACTAGATGCGATTTTGGGTATGAACTGGTTGGAATATAATTATGTTCATATTAATTGCTACAACAAATCCGTTCAGTTTTTTGCTCCTGACAAGGAGGAGGAAGCTGAGTTCTTATTTGCTAGGTAGCTGAATGAGTTGATGTAGGATGAATCTGATATGTTTTCGTTAATGGCATCTTTATCTATTGAGAATCAGGCTGCGATTGATGAGTTGCAAGTAGTATGTGATTTTCCTGAAGTCTTCCCAGATGATATCCCAAATGTGCCACCAGAAAGAGAAGTGGAATTCGTTATTAATCTTGTCTCTGGTACCAGACCAATTTCTATGGCGATGTATAGGACTTCAACGTATGAATTAGCAGAGTTAAAGAAGTAGTTAGAAGACTTACTTGAAAAGAAGTTTGGGAGACCAAGCGTATCACCCTAGGGAGCTCCAGTGTTACTAGTGAAAAACAACAATGGTAGTATGAGGATTTGTGTTGATTACCGATATATGAATCAAGTGACAATAAAAAATAAGTATCAACTTCTGAGGATAAATGACTTGATTGATCAATTGGTGGGTGCACACGTGTTTAGCAAGATTGATTTGAGATCAGGTTATAACCAAATTTGGGTCAAGAACGACGATATTCAGAAGACAACTTTCAGAACTTGGTATGGACATTATAAGTATTCATTGATTCTATTCGGTGTTACTAACGTGCCGAGAGTGTTGATGAAGTATATGAATCGTATCTTTTGCACTTACCTGGATCGGTTTGTAGTAGTATTTGTTGATGCTATTTTGATGTATTCCAAATTGGAAGAGGAACATGCTGAGTATTTGCAAATTGTATTGCAAGTGTTGAAAGAGAGGAAGTTGTATGCAAAACTATCAAAATGTGAATTCATGTTAATATAAGTCAGTTTTCTTGGTCATGTTATTTCAGATGACAATATTATTATAGATCCATCCAAAGGAGATGCAGTGTTGCAGTTGGAAGCTCCAAAATCAGTTACGGAGATTAGAAGCTTTTTGGGCTTGGGTGGCTATTATAGAAGATTTATTGAAGGTTTTTCTAAGTTAGCACTTCCGCTAACTCAACTGAATTGTAAAGGCAGGGCGTTTGTGTGGGACATCCAACGTGAAGAAAGTTTTGTTGAGATAAAGAAGAAATTGAAGACGACTCTGATTTTAATATTACTTAATCTTGAAGAACCGTTTATGGTGTATTGTGATGCTTCTAAATTGGGTTTAGGTGGTGTGCTTATGCAGAATGATAAAGTGGTAGTTTATAAATCGATACAATTAAGGATTCATGAAAGGAATTATCCTACTCACGATCTAGAATTAGTTTCAGTAGTATTTGTACTAAAGATTTGGATGCATTACCTTTATGGTTCCAGATTTGAAGTGTTTAGTGATCACAAGAGCTTAAAGTATTTTTTGATTAGAAGGAATTGAATATGAGGCAAAAAAGATGGTTATAATTATTGAAGGACTATGACTTTGGCTTGAATTACAACCCTTTTGCAACTGGTTTTTAAATCAGAGTCGCCACCCTTAATTTTTATCCTACAAATGGAATATAAAGGATAACGCTAAAAAGTTAGAGATTCTAGGTCTTTGACTCAGTTTTAGACGAAGGGAAGGTGTTAGGAACCCCTCATCTACCTTGTTTACAAGGATACCAGGGCTAGAAGCATAATTTTTAAGAAATAAGGTTTTAATGTTTTATTGGGGGAACTCGCCACGACTTTAAATCGTATGACTACGTATCCTCTTATGAGGAATCAGAGTCTCAATTCGTAGTTCGTAGTTGGTTTGTGATTTTTATGAATTACGAAGATATTTGAATTTCCCACATACTTAGTCTAGGTGTGTGAATAGCAGAGATATTTAGACAAAGCGCGTATTTAATTAAAATATGCTTCATAATTCTTCGAAAATTAATTGTTGAATTAATTTATTTATGAAAATGTTTGGTGTTTCTTAGGTATTAATTATAGAATATATCTTATTTAAATGCATGATTAAAAAAAGTAATTTAATGCAATAAATAAAATATATTTGAATGAGTTTTAGAAAAATATTATTATAAATATAATATTAAATGACAATAAATATATTAAATATATATAAAATAGAAAATATAAAAATAATAAATTTAAATAAAAGAAATAAAACAAAAACGTACGGGAGGTGTAAATTAGGTTAGGGTAGTAAAAAATGGGGGGTGCAGATATTAGGGCCTTGAATTCAGATATTGAATTCAGGCCCAATAAGACAAGGGGATACATTTTTGAGTGAGTCAGTAAAACTGGGGGGGTGGGGGGCATATAAAGCATCAATTAACCATCAAGCTAAGTAAGATATTACCTTCCGGCGCCTTAAATTTTTTTGTTTCAGTTCCCTTTCTAAGATCTCTCTTTTTGATTTGCAGGTGGAAGCCGGTAATGATGATTAAGGCGTCAATTTGATGATGGCGGCGGTGCAACGAATGGATATAAGGTTTCATATGTTGAAACCCTAGGCGGCGGTGAACAGGGATTACAACGGTGGCGCTTCTCTGTTCTTCTTCTATTACAAATTTTCCTCCTTCTAATAATTTCCTTCTCTGTAATTCTTTCCTCTCCGATTTATTTTGTTGGTCCTTTGTTCTGTTTTAACAATTAGGTTTTATAGTGTTTTAGGAGTTTACTATATTAGGAAATAAATTAATATGTCTCTAATTTTTTAAACGATTTTAATCACGTTTTGAATAAGAATTTGATTTTGTCTGTAAATCTGTGATATCCTTGATTAGTTTCAATATTAGTATTAATCTTGTCTGAACATTGCAATAGGTATTGATTATGTGCATTAACCTAGTTTCTGTTTTGGTACGATATTGTTTTTAGAAAGTTAATGCATATATTTTCTTATGTTTTTATTATAATAAAAATAGTAAGATTAATAATAGGTTAATAATAATGTTAATAATAATAAAAAAATGTTATAATTTAAAAAAAAAACTTTTTTTTTTAAAAACGAAAACCAAAAATTGAATTGGACCATAACGTTTCAAATTATTGGGCTTTAACAAGAAAATAAATT
The DNA here is from genome assembly GCA_948472305.1 of Vicia faba. NCBI lineage: Eukaryota > Viridiplantae > Streptophyta > Magnoliopsida > Fabales > Fabaceae > Vicia > Vicia faba. The sequence goes on from OX451738.1 coordinate 729,136,430, forward strand.
GCTTTATACACCCCCTTTTTAATATTTGAAATGGACTAAAAAAATTACATGGGCCCTTTCAGATTTAGAAAGGCCCGTGATTTTTCAAAATAGTGTAACTCCTTTCAACATTTAAAATGGGCTTAAACCTAAACATAATCATACCCAAAAATATAGTTGGCTCAAAAAAAACTTAAATGGGCTTTTCAGATTTAGAAAGACCCATTGATTTCTTTAAAATATAAAACCCTCTTTATAAATTCTAAATTCCCATAACTATATGAATAATATTTTATAAAGTAAAGTAATTTTTAGCAACATGAATAAAAAAATTTGAAACAAGTAGGGCAAATTTGGGGTATGGCAGTTGCCCCTATTTAATTTCCTTTCGATTGAATAGTGCGAGAATACGTAGGTCTTGCACGTTTTGATCGAAAGTTTATTAAATATTGGTAGACCCCAAAATTTGTCCGAAAGATTATAAGGATACACTGTACATCGTTCCCATGGGAATGAAGAGTAATCATAGATGATGATGTATCATCTAATCCGCGTTTGAACCAAAGTTGATTTGACTTAGACATGACGATGTAGATAACTCGTTAGTATCTAAGAAGAGATCGTTTGCATATTTACTGTAACCTAGGAGGTAAATGATACAAGTTTGAAAAGCCAACTTACTAATGCTTGGAGACTAATATAGCAAGTTTTGATTTGATTTTTTCTATTCATCGTAACCTATGGGATGAATAAAACAAAGTCTGATAATATATTGCTGCCTGGAGACTGATGCAATGGATTACACATATTTATTCGTATATCTATCATAACCTAGGGGATAGATAATTGAAAAATCTTGATAACTACATCACTGCATGGAGCCTGACACAATGAGTTATATCGTGGATTTCCCACATCGTTGCATGAAGACTGATGCAATGGGTTATATCGCAGAAAAAGCTTGATAATAAAATTGCTGCATGGAGACTGAGGCAATGGTTTAATTTGCAGATAACTTTATAATAACATTACTGCATGGAGACTGATGCAATGGGCTATATCGCGGAAAAGCTTGATAATAACATTGTTGCATGGAGACTGATGTAATGGGTTGTATCGCGAAAAAAGCTTGATAATAACACTGTTGCATGGAGACTAATGCAATGGGCTATATCGCGGAAAAAGCTTGATAATAACATTGATGTATGGAGACTGATGCAATGGCCTATATCGCGGAAAAAGCTTGATAATAACATTGCTGCATGGAGACTGATGCAATGGGCTATATCGTAGAAAAAGCTTGATAATAACATTGTTGCATGGAGATTGATGTAATGGGATATGTTATGGAAAAAGATTTATAATAAAATTTCTACATGGAGACTGATGCAATGGTCTATATCAAAGAAAAAGCTTGATAATAACATTGCTACATAGAGACTGATGCAATGGATTACGCAGACTTACTCGCATATCTATCGCAACCTATGGGATAGATAATTGAAAATGGCTTGATAACTATATTGTTAGATGGAGACTGAGGCAATGAGTTATACCACTAAGGAGAAAACACATCGCTACATGGAGACTGATGCAACGGGTTATATCGCAGATGAGGAAACATATCACTGCATGGAGACTGATGCGATGAGTTACATCATAGAAAGAATTGTCTTTGATAATCAAGTCTTAGATAGCTAAATCAGAGATGATATTGGGTTTTTACCAACTGTGTCTATTGATCGCGACTTTGAGAGTCTTTCAGTGTAGTGACTACAAGTGCACAGTCTAATCGCGTAGTTTTAAAAGATATCGAACCCACAAGGACTGATGGTCAAACTACTATCATCTAGGGTCGTTGTGTAAAGCTAAGGCTAATTATAAAATTAGGATGTTGGGGTTTAAACTGGAATAAACTAAAATCTAATAATTGATAACGGGACACCGGTATGTAATTTGTCAACTTCAGGGATTCAATAAGTCATTGGCATAGTTTTAAGTATTAAAAACACTGTTTCAGTGGAAACTATTAATTTACAAACCCTTGTCTCACAATTTTGTTCTATCAATTCAGGCCATATTATTAAACTCAAATGAGCGCTCTCGCTATTTCTTTTAAAATTCAAAAGTATTTTTGAAAACAAATAGAGTCCAATTAATTTTAAAGAGCCCTCGCTGTTTTTAAAATTAATGTTCAATCACCACTATCTAGTTAAAACCTCAAACTCTCGCTCTATTGATTTTATCCTTACTCTGCCTTTTACTCTCGTGAAAAAACAATTTAATATCCAAATTGGAAGTCAAAACCAGAAAAGTCTTTTTGTAAAATATTTATGCCAATTAATTACCGAATCCCTTCGGTTTATGACTTCACATACCAGTATCGGGGAATTTAGCCAAACATAATTTTATTGCGTGATAACATAAAATAAAAAAATACATTCAATAACACAGGCATGGTAAAAATAAATAATACTATATTTAAAATTGGAACCGGGAATAAAAACACTGAAGAATAATTGTGCAGTATGCTATCCTCCACAAGCCGACAGGATTAACTTCGGAATAAAATATCTTGAAGAAATTAAAATAAACCTAAACAAATTGTGGAAGCTAGAAGAAAAACTAAAGTTCAAATATTCCTCCGATGTGAAGAAATATCGCTTTAATGGTAATGGTTTTCTTTGCTTACAAAAATTCTAAACGAAACTCGAAAAAGTAGTAAATACTATAAAATTGGAAATAATAACAATGTTGCAGAAAAATAAGAAATTGGAGTAGGTATTGAACTTTTTAAATTTTGGTAACTATCTGGTTTTATAGATTCCCTCAAATGAGCAAAAGTAGGGACAATCCCTTAATCTTCGTTCTTCAATCGTGCAAAATTTTCAGCAAGATGTGCGCTTCATAGAGATAATCTCGTAATTGATATATGAGTTGTAACAAGTGTCATGTGCTGTGGTATGGGGCACGTATCTTCATTTTGTGCCGGTCGGGACAAGAAGTGTGCCGAGGGGCACACTTTTGGATTTTGTGACGGGATGCATGCGCCTGTGACAGGCGGCATGGCTTCTAATACAAAATGCTTGCGTTTTTGCTATTAAAGTGCCATTTCTTCTTCATTTATCCATTATTTTTCTTCCTTTTCTCATTTAAGCTTTAAAGAGACTAAATACCCGAAATATTCTACAAATACTACAAATAGAGATATAATGTGACATAATAAATGAAGAATCGAAAGCTCTATCTATGTGAATCGGGCGGAAAATGCTATGACTTTTCGTGTTATCAAACTCCCCTAAGCTTGAACCTTTGCTTGTCCTCAAGCAATATAGTTAGTATAAAAATTAATAGAGGTTGCCAATGTTTTTGCGGAAACATAAGCTCAACATAACATAAAAGATACAATAATAACACTAAACGTCCCTTATTGTGCAGACCAATTCCAATCATGCCTTTATAGCTCAAACTAATTCTTTTCGCTAAATTTCACCTGTTTTCATTCTAGCACAATCACATTAAGCCCTTTATCTTTACACACACATAGTAGATTAGCTGATTAGTGAATATGATCCTTTTAACACGAGGTTTTGGAACATATATGTGGTAACCTCCTTTAATTCACCCAATTGCAAGTTGCGGGGCATCGAACCGTAGTCCGCCCTACCAAGTTCAGTACCAGACACCTCTGAACCAACCAACAATGGGTTTCTATGTTATATTGTGTAGGTTCTGCATCTGTTGGATTAAGTGACCGGGTGAGGGTCACCTAACTTAATTAATGCATTCCCTATTTTCTAATATTAGAGCATGTATCTTTTAAAATACTTGGGATCATTCACTTATATTCATCGACTCCCTATGTAGTTTGTGTTTAACACGGTGCTGACTACTAAATAAACTACTCGGGGTTACTTTAAAACTAAAGTTTAAGGTTTCGGTATAAAGGGTACTGAAATCAATCTAGTGTAATTTGGGGATTTAGAGTGTTACGACGGTATCCATCGTGCTTCTGTTTCACTCAAGGTTTCTCATATATCTTAAAAGTGAGTAACCTAAATACTCTTCGAATACGTCAAGTTATGCAAGTAACGAACAAATTTTTTTGTTTTGGCTCAAGAAAGTGGAGAAATTAGATAATAGAGGAAAAGTTTGCGTAATAGAACTAGAAAGTACATAGATGTTTGAATTACAGGAAATACAAGCGGGAATGAAAAATCTACTTAGAAAGCAGTAAAGAGTTTCCTAACTAACTAACTCCCTTAAGCTTGAAACAAGCAGTGTCTCAATGCTTAAAAACAAAGAGGAAACAGGAAGACAAGCAAATTCGATTTACTCTTGCTCATTATTACGTCCTCTTCCTCGGCCTCGTGCTCGTCCATGTCCATCACATCCAACTGGATAATAAGGCATACCCACATGGTAGAAATATTCTTGAAAACCATCCATGCGTACAGTTAAATCTTCCATCTCCTCAGTCATTCTTGCAGCCCGACACTCATTTCTTTCATCATATTCTTGATGCTGAGTTTGCATAGCTAGCATAAGTTGCATCATTGCATTTCAATTGTTCTGCATAGCTTGCACCCTCTCATTTTGTTGCATCATGGCAGCCATAATGTCATCATTTGAGGCCGATGCTCTTTCGCATCTTCTTCTGGTTCTTGTGGACGTTCTTTCCATGCTTTTAGAAGGAGCTTGTTGTTCAGCATCCCCTGGCTCCATTTCCTGCTCCATCTCATCAGTCAGGGTATTTCCTTGGCTGTTTTGTGCATTATCTCCAAGTGCAGGAGTAGTAAGATCATAAAGCGGCTTTTCCATGTTTGTTACATCGGTAAGTGCAATGTTTGGAAAAATGACACTAGGAACGAATTTGTTATGCACCATAAGATTATACCTTCCATCTCCTATGACCTTAATCAAGTGGCTAGCCCGACAGTTGTCGATGTCAATGAATGTGGGTGGAAGTGGAGGCAGATTTGCAAGCTTGTCTTCTAGGCGTAGGCCAAGTGCTATAGAGGTAACTAACCCTCCAATGCAGAAAGGTGTAGACCCTCTGGCTCATAAAGACTGGATATGCGACAGGAGGAACATGGTGGAATTGATCTTCTGGTTAGGAGTGAAGGTACAATGCAGGAGGAACAATTATTTAGAATTCACTTTGTTGTTGTTGATCCTCCCAAAAATAGTGTTGGAGATGACACGATGAAAATACCGAATTGCGGGATTATGTATAGATGATGTATAAAGTCCCTTCCAACTGGTTGGTTCCTCATCAGAGATAGATTTCCAAATCCTGAAAGTTGTAGATGCCCAATCTGCTTCTGTAGGGATTCAGTAGTATACCTCCCCCTCATGAGGGAAGCAGAAGAAATCACTCAGAGTTGTTTGAGTTATAGAATATTCATCATTGAACACTCTAAAAGTTGATGAGCCTGATAGGTGTTGGATTTCGTTGCATGGTGGGTTGTATGAGAACAAACTTAAGAATTTCAAAGTTAACGACTCATACGTAGGAAGATTTTGTGTGCAGATAAATGCTAAATCAGAGTTCCTAAGTAACCACCACACACTATCAAGTAATCCCAATTTACGCAAACACTCAGTATCAACATACCATGTAGGGATTAAAAAATGTTGATGAAATTTGAGATATTGAGCCCTCTGTTGTTCTCTGGCTTCCCCATTTCAAAATGTAATTCCTAAAAGGTCGGGTTCTGGCCTTGAGTTTCTGCATGCCATTGTTGAATCAAATATGGAAGATGGTTAGGTGTTTTGCGTGAGAATTTGGGGGTTTTGGAATGGAAGAGTGTTTGGAGAGTGTATATGTAGAGAAAAAAACAAAGAGGGTAATGCGTGGGAACTTATGAGTTTTGATGATAACAATAATGGAGGGAGTGAAATAAGCAGTGGTTTAATGGAATTTAAGAGAAGTTTAAAGAAAATGAGAAGAAGAGAAATTGATAAGGGTTTGTGTTAAAACAAAAGCGCTTATTTTTATGACTCTGTACCGAGGGGAACACTTTTGTGTTGGGCGGGACCTATTTGTGAACCGTGAAGGACGTCACGCTTGTATGGCGAGCGGCACAAAGCGCATAAATAGGATAAAAATTAAAATATTTCTCCCAGACTTCCCACCAATAAAAAGTATATATTTCAATACTTGTAGTCAGTACGTACATATATATATATATATATATATATATATATATATATATATATATATATATATATATATATATATATATATATATATATATATATATATATATATATATATATATATATATATATATATATATATATATATATATATATATATATATATATATATATATATATATATATATATATATATATATATATATATATATATATATTGGAAATATTAAAGCATAGAAAATATATGTAAACATGATAATAGAGAATTCAATGAAAAGTAATGTAAATTCCAAGAGTAAACGAAGAAAAAACAAAAAAAAATATAACTGAAAGTAAATGATAAAAATATACTTAAGAATTTAAAACAACAATTAATGGAAATTCTAATCTAATAGGTCTTCTCCCCACACTTAAACAAAACATTGTTCGCAATGTTTAAATGTTAAAAGAAGATATGCAGTAAGTCCGAAAAATTAGCCACATCGATTATTATGAAGAGAGGCGGAGTAAACATGCTGATAAATATGGTCCAACTGTTCAACTACCATGTCCATGAAAGAAAGGAAGTCGATCCTCAAAATAATGAGTTCATCTCTCAATAAATCAAGCTCGGATTGAAGAGCATTTATAGCAGGAGCTTGGTCAAATATGGGAGGTGGAGTAGCAATTGGAGCAGCGGAGGTGTTTGAGTTAGCTTGATCGGGAGATGGAAAATGATGGTAAAATGGAGGGGTTTCGGGGTCGGTTTCTTCATGAGATAGGAAAGAATCAAGGTGGTCATAAATTTGGGGTGTCTAGGAGTAGGTGGTGGTGAAATGTGTGGTTCAGCCCAATCATATAACCAATTATTCCTATCATGAAGACTAGTCCTAGGGTTAGGAAGGGTGAAAAGAGGAATTAACTAGTTGTTAATGAGCAATTCAAAGGTACCCGACCCTAGGTTCCCAATTATTCCTCTATAGAAGCAAAAATGGATGTTCATTGGTTAGAATCTTCCTATAGGGACAATGTTTAGCAGTGGTTGTCTCAGGCCGATAACATTTCCTATCATGGTTACTAGGCCACCTATCAGGATTGGTTCATGGACAGTTCTTGCAAGACGGTGGAATTTTTCTATCATGAAGGTAGCACCATTTACGGGATGGTTTTGCAATGCATGGAACATTATAAAAAGTCCGGCTCTAGATATTGTGGTTATGTTTTCTGGCTTTCCAAATAGGGTATGTGCTAGGCTCTTATGAAAAAACCTTAAAGAGGGGTTATGAATGTTTCCTGAGTGCATGTCATTAGGATCAGGGTTACTTATATTTGTAATACTACACCATAAATAGTATAATACACCCACATCAAAAAGTTCATGTTGGATTATTGTTAATATATCGAGGCCGTGTGGAAATCCTAACAGTTCCGCCATTTCCCTATGGGTATAGGTGTGTTCAATATCAAATAGCATAAAACTAATTAGTCCCCTATTAAACCCTAGACCATGGTTAGGCTTGTATAAAATAGAGCTCAGAAACTCTATGGTTAATCTACGGTAGGAACTAAACCTTCTTATTAAGGCAGATGTGTCCCAGCTTATTTGGCTTAACAGATATAAGACACTGTCTCGAATGCGTAATATGGTCATAGCAAGTCCATCAAGGTAGATACTCAATCGCATCTCCCTATCAGATAAAGACTCAAAATGCCTCCTCTGATTTCTTCCTCTGAAAATGATTCCCATTGTGTCAACTTGATTCATCGTGGTTAGTGCAGTTAACTAATAGTTAAGTTACCATGAAGTAAGTTGACTGTTAGAATTAAGTTTGTAGTGGATAATTGTAGAGAAATAATATTTCATAATTTTATAGAAATAAGAAATCACAAAATTAAGAAAAGAAAAACTAAAAATAAGTAAAGCAAAAAGAAAAGACTAAAAAGTGGGTTGTCTCCCAATAAGCGCTTTGTTTTAAGTCGTAAGCTCGACATAACAGGTGATTAATCTAATGAGTGAGGTGGCAGCACATCCAATATAAATATTGTGGAATATTCCTTATTATCGATGCAATGATAATGCTTTAAACGCTGTCCGTTTACGATAAAAGGTTCACTAGACATTCCTTTAATTTCTATTGCGCCATTTTGAAAAACCTTAGTGACTTCGAAGGAACCAGACCATCTAGAGCAAAGTTTTCCCGGAAATAGTTTAAGTATGGTATTAAATGGGAGTACTATATCACCTTCATTGAATTATTTCCTAGATATGCGTTTATCATGCCATTTTTTAGTTCTCTCCTTATAAATCTGAGCATTCTCGTAAGCGTCTAATCTAAGTTCTTCAAGTTCGTGGATATCTAAGATTCTTTTCTCACCCATGGCGGTGTAATTTAAATTATGGGTCTTAATGGCCCAATAAGCTTTATGTTCAATTTCTACCGACAAATGACATGATTTCCCATAAATTAATTTAAATGGCGTGGTTCCAATTTGAGTTTTGTAGGTCGTCCTATATACCCATAGAGCTTCGTGTAACTTAGATGACCAATCCTTCCTAGAGGTTGCTACCGTTTTTTTTATAAGATTTGATTAATCTCTCTGTTGGAGACCTCTACTTTCCCACTTGTTTGTGGATGATAAGGTGTTGTGACACGATGTCGAACTTCATACTTCACTAGTAATTTTTCTAAGATTTTGGAAATGAAATGGGAGCCACCGTCACTGATGACGAGTCTCAGCACACCAAATCTTGGGAAGATTATTTTCTTGAAAAGCCTAACTACTACGTGTGCGTCATTTGTTGGAGAGGCTACAGCCTCGATCCATTTTGAAACATAGTCGACAATAACTAGTATGTAGTGATTTCCAAAGGAAAACGGGAAGGGTCCCATGAAATCAATTCCCCATACGTCAAAGACTTCAACTTCTAGAATGCCCTTTTGAGGCATCTCGTTGTGTCTAGATATATTTCCAGTGCATTAGCATTGGTTGCAATTTTTAACCGCGATGTGGACATCTTTCCACAGATTAGGCCAATAGAGACCAACTTGTAATATTTTAGCGCATGTCTTTGAAGTGCTCGCATGTCCTCCATAGGGAGCAGCATGAAATTTGAAAATTATGTTTTTAATTTCATTTTCGGGAACACATCAACAGAAAATATCATAGGCGCCTCTCTTGAAAAGCAAAGGCTCATCCCAATAATATTGTTTAAGATCATGAAAGAATTTTTTCTTTTGTTGATAAGATATATCAGGTGGAAGCACTCTAGCAGCTAAGTAGTTGACAAAATCTGCATACCATGACAGTATGGTTTTAGTGTAGACTGCTTCCACGACTTCATTTGTGTCTGTGTCTTCATAAGTCATGGGGTAATTTGTTGTAATACTTTCCAATTATAATTGGGCTACAAGGCGTTCATAAGGAAAATCATCATTGATAGGTACACGATCTGATTTAACGCCTTCTATTCTGGATAGGTCGTCAGCTACTACATTCTCAGTGCCTATCTTATCTTTGATTTCTAAATATAATTCTTGTAGAAGTAAGATCCAACTTAGTAATATTAGTTTGGCGTCTTTCTTATTTAAGAGGTACCAAATTGCAGCGTGATCGGTATAGATAATTATTCATTCTCCTACTAAGTAAGAACATAATTTATCTAAAGCAAACACAATATCTAACCGTTCTTTTTTTATGGTGGCGTAATTCGTCAGTGTAAGATATAGGGTTCTACTTGCATAGTAGATTGCATGAAGCTTTTTATCCTTTCTTTGTCCTAGAATTGTTCCTACGACATAGTGTAGCGATAGAAATGTTTAAGACTAAGCCATTGGATTGACTAGACTTACACAGATCAAAATAAAAATCGCCACCGCGCTTTATTGTTTCCAAAGGAATGGGAAAAGAGCGAGTAACCCAAAAAGAGGATGAAAGATTCAAGGTAACGAGGTTGGTTATGCAAAGGGAAGGTATTAGCACCCTAAACATCTATGGTACTCCGCAGGAACCTCTTTGTAAAATCTGTATATTTTGGTTATAAAATATTGTATGTAAAATAGATGGTGGAGATGAGAGAAGAAATATATTTTTTATGATTTTTGCACCCGCCGCGGTTGCGAACCTTTAGTGCCAATGTACCACCTTTCGTGCAATAGGGGATCAGGGTACACGTAGTTCACCTTTGAAATTTTTAAAACCCAAGTGTGTTGGTTAATTTTATGAGATAATACATCATCGTTATTGTTCGTGTGGAAAAACATACTTACTACCCACAATCATGAGAAAGGAGAATTTGCATCATCTCAAAGTGGAGGATATGGCTTGGATTTTAAAATCATCAATGCCTCACTCAACACCCAAGTGGAAAATATCTCTCTTCACTATATATTGTAGAAGTATAGTTGTTTGCATCACTACAAGGATTGACAAGAGTTTAATCTTTTGAGAAAGGTTTTAAAAGCCAAAGTGGCAAAATGGATTGAAATGAGATTGATTGACTTTTAGTCTTCTCACAATAAATGTCAAGGTATCATTAAGTTGATTAAAGTTTATTTATGAAAATGTTTTGAAAATGCATGGACCTAAGTCCAAGTTTATTATGAAAGTGGTTCAAGTTCAAAAGAAATAAGAAGAGTTTTTAAAAGGAGGGAGAAGATTTTTTGAAATTAAAGAAGATGGAAGGAGATGAAGAGAATATCCTAAAGCATAAGGTAAAAGCTAAGTAGAAAAATCATCTAACCAACAAGAAGCAAATACTTGACATTATTAGTCAATATAGAATTCCCATTCTTTGGATTGAAACCAAGCAAGCAAAGATACTAGACCTCTTGAGAGAACCAAACTTCAAGTGTATTAAGTCTTCACAAAAATTAGGCAGAGTAACGGCTGTATACGGGTGAATTCCAGATTACAAACAAAGGATGCAATCACAATAATCTGCACACAAAACAAACAAACAACCCAATGTCTTGAGGTAAACCTTAAGAACTTCAGACAAAATATCAATTAAGATCACAAGGTCTCCAACATAGGCCAAGGTCTCTAATCCTAAGTCCAAGAAGTCGAAAACTCCATAATGCCAAGGACAGTAACCAAATAGTCCAAGTATAATTAAAGGGTTTTTTATGGTTCATGTTGATTATTAAGTGTCTTAGAAGAGAAAAAGAAAAGCTCAAGTGAGCAAAATAAAAATGACATGAAATGTAATGCTTAAAGTAGATGGTACATAAAGCATAAAAAATAAAAGACATAAAGTAAAAACAATTTAATAATTAGTGGTTAGTTGGATGACCATCTTGAAACTTGTATTTGGAACTCATTAGAGGATTGGTAGAACCAAAGCCTCCATACAACAAGTTGCATTTGCTTTTTGTGAAGTATATAATCCATTTGGGATCCTCAAAAGTACCATTTAATGATCAACGATGTTTAAGTGATCCGCGTTAACCAAAAGTGTTGTAGATCCATTAGAGGATTGGTAGAATCAAAATCTCCACACAATGAATCTCAAGGTTATTGGATCAAAGAGACCAAATTAACATACTTGGGCTTGCAAACATAGGTTTGGGCCACGAATGATCATTTATTCGAATCAGGACAAAATTTAGTGCTATGTTAAGCAATCGCAAGTGGACTAATGTAAAAGTCACACATATTTTAAGGCCGGTCAATAGCAATCTATGCACCATTTGTTTTGAGACATGATATAGAGATCTTGCTCCAATAACACTTAGTGCAATGAGAAAAGGATAAGATGAAGAGGGGTGGGAAAGAACATACAAACCACATTTGAATTAAATTTTAATTAAACTATTATTAAAATCATTCATCCATTTTTATGGAGTTAAACTCAACACCATGGATCCAATGATGTTAACAAAGTTGATAATAAAAAATTCAACCCAAGATCAGCCAGAAAATAATCACAAAACAATATTGCATTTAATATATACATTAAAAAAAGTTTTAAAATGTTTTTAAAATAGAAATAAAAGAGAAAAATATCAACTATGTTCAAATTAATCAAGAAATAAAAAGTAAGACCATAGAAAAATCAGAAATAAACTAAAATAATTTTATAATTTTTTTGGTAATTTTAAAGTTAGAAACTATTTTTAAAATTAAAAGAAATGAGTAAAATGAACCAAAAATGATAAAAAAATACCAAAGTCAGAAATAAAAAATGAATGAGGTCACCAATATTTGTCACAATATCATTGGATCATTCCATAATTTTTTCAGAATTAAAAAATGCAAAAAAGTATTTTTAAACATTTAAAACAAATCAAATAAAGTGAAAATTTATAAGAAGTATCAAAACACAAAATAAAATTGTGAAAAAATAAAAATCAGAAAGAGAAAATTCAAAAATATTTTTCAGAATTTTTTCAGATTTTTTGGACTAAAAATGAATTTTCTATGAATTTTTGAAATTTAAAACAATTAAATATAAAAATCAGAAAAGAAAAATAAATTCAAAAATATGTGGACCATTGGATGAGAGTCAAAACGCATTAGTAATCAAATCCAAGGGATCTGGCGCGCTGTGCATATCATGGTCATTAGTGAATAAAGCGTAGAATCATTAATTAAATTAGATTTTCAAAAAAAAAAACAGATGGCGCGCCTTCATTGGTTGGAAGATGACACATTGGTCATCTTCAACCTCCAGCCAATGTGAATTGCAGGTCTCTCAAACTGTAAAATCAGAAGCTCGGACCTAAGCCATTCGCTTCGTCTCTTCAAGACGAAGACAACCACACCTTCGCGACAAATTTATATAAACTGTAGCTCACGCAATCTGGAAGAAAAGTTTTGAAAAGGGATTTGAAATTTCATGGTCAAAATATGTTTCTAGATAAAAGTAAGTGTTGCGGCTAGAACCAGGGCAATGAGAGCATCACAATGATATCAAAGTTTTGAAGAATTAATGGAGAAATCTACCTATTGAAATTGAGTTGCAGAGCTCTAAAACTGGACTTCTATGGAGAAATATAGGGCACGATTCTTGAAGGTAATTATATGGTTAGCTTTAGAGAAGATCAAGGAAGGTAAATTGGTAGAAAAATTGGATTGAAAAAGGCTTGAAAACAAATTTCGAAGTTGCAGAAATTTTGAGTTATGGAAAAAGTTTGGCAGGGTGATTCTGGCTATCCAAGCTTGAGAAAATGAATGATGGATGACCCTCTATTTATAGGGAATCAAATGGAATGTCCAAGCGTGTGAAATGATGAAGTTTGGAGGGAAATCGTGTAAAGTTTAAAACAAGAAAAGTGTGACTTCTAATTTGATCAAAACTCATCCAAAACACGCGTTTTGTTGTGCTAATCACTTCTGGAAGTTCACTAAACATGTTTAGAGGAAAAAATGCACAGAAACAAAGCGTTTAGAAGCTAAGTCAATGATTTCAAATTCTGACCTTTGAAGAAACTTTAGTTCCAAGTTACCAAGTTCAAATCAATGACATTCTCAGCTCAAGGGATCTTAGGGCATGATTCTTGATGCTTTAGAAAGATGATGTTAGAAGCTTTGCAATGGAAAAAGAATGAAATCAAATGGATTCTTGAGCTGAAATTTGAATTGAGTCAAAGTTGGAGAAAAAGGGTTGGCTTTCCATGCTTAGAAATATTTCAAAAAAATTCTTCAAAAGTGACCTATAATGTTTTGCATCCAAACATGGCATTCCACTTGGAATTTGCTCTTGACCAAAGAAGATGGCATGAAATAGACCTCTTAAATGACACTTTGAAACTTGAACCATTCAAAATCTCCAAAAATTGAGAGAGTTATGAATTGTTGAAGTTGGAAAAAAAGTCATGAAATGACCTATAATCTTTTGTATCCTTAGGGCATCTTCCATTCATTTTCTCACTTTTCACATAAAAGAAGGGATAAAGTTCATATTCTCAAGATCATTATGGAAAAAAAAGTGGGCCCAAGGTAATAAAATTTCACAAAGTTATGATCATTTTAAGTCACGCATTAGAAAATGAGGGTTCATCTGGAGGACTTGTAATCTTTCTTCATCATCAAGTTTCTTCCACATGAAAACTCCTTGAAACCCTTGAAGTGATTTTTTAATGACCATTTGAATAGAAATATGTCTTTGGAATCACTCAAAAATACCAAAATATGAACAAGATATACTTCTTTGAAGTTCAAAACCCTAGCTGCTAGATCAAGAAAATGCTTTGAGGAACTTTGACAATTTTGAACCACCTTCATGTACCAAAACTCTTGCTTTGTAAATAGAAGTTATTGAGGATGAAAATGAGAATCCATAGCCACCAAAACTACTTCTATATCTTGGGAATTTAGAGAAATATGCACTTGTGACCAATGGGAACAAGGCCTTGTCCAACCATGACAACTTCTTCAATCAATCCCTTGCACTTTTGAATCAATCTGGATGACTTGGAAATATATTGAACCAAAATAACCTTGCCATGCCATCCCTTCCAAAACAACTTCAATGGTGAGGTTTATACTTCTCAAGCTTTATTGACTAGGGCATGGAAATAAACTCATGAACCCAAGGAGCAACTTTCTAAGCCTCATTGCCTTTACCTACATTATTAACAAGTAAGACAAACCAACATTGCATTTTATTAATTAAAATAAAAATCAAGACAAAATATTCATGATCACAAAACAAAACAAGTCAAGGTGCTTGGTGATTCCTCAAAGAGAAAAGCTAAAGATTTTGGAGAGAACCAAAAGCCCTAATGTGATCTTATTGTGATTGAATCAACATGGTATGATGAAGGGATCTTAGGGGTAAAAATTGGGGTACAACAGATGCCCTTATTTAAGTTTCTTCTATCTGGAGATACGAAGGTTGAAAATCTTCGTGTCAACGCGATCGAATATACTTAAATATAAAACAAACCTTATTTTTTGCTCTAAGATGCCATGTAATGCTTATGAGCGTGAATGCATATGAACAAAATCAAAGAGACGCAAAGCACCGCTAGGGATGTAACAAAGGAAATAAAGAAACAAAAGAGAAACCCGACCAGGAAAACAAATCGCTAGTGGATCAAAAGACCTGGCTTATAGAGGATGATAAAAAGTCAAATGATACACCAACTTCTACTGAAGGCGAAACTACCAACGTTCACTGGAGGTAGAAAGAGGAAAGAAATAACAACACCGACGTTTACTAACGCTGAGCTACCAACGTTCACTTAAGGTAGAGAGAAATAAATCATCAACTTTCACTGACGATGAACTACCAACTTTCACTGAAGGTAGAAGGAAAAGAAATATCATAGCATCGCCGCTCACTAACGATGAACTACCAACGTTCATTGAGGGTAGCAAAAAGATAACAATCACCAACTTTCACTGAAGGTGACCTACCAACTTTCACTGAAGGTAGAAAGAGAATATATCATAGCATCGCCGTTCACTGATGATGAACTACCAACATTCACTGAGGGTAGCAAAAAGATAGCAATCACCAACTTTCACTGAAGGTAGAAAGAGAATATATCATAGCATCGTCGTTCACTGATGATGAACTACCAACGTTCACTGAGGGTAGAAAAAAGATAACAAGTACCAACGTTCACTGAGGGTAGAAAAAAGATAACAAGTACCAACGTTCACTGAAGGTGACCTACCAACTTTCGATGAAGGTAGAAAGAGAATATATCATAGCACCATCATTCATTTATGATGAACTACCAACGTTCATTGAGGGTAGAAAAAAGATAACAATCACCAACTTTCACTGAAGGTGACCTACCAACTTGCGCTGAAGGTAGAAAGAGAATATATCATTGCACCACCATTCACTGACGATGAACTACCAATGTTCACTGAGGGTAGCAAAAAGATAACAAGTTTTTTCCAAAATCCCGGCGTTTCACCTAGAACGGGTCTCAACTTCTTCTTTAACCAAATCATTCTTCCTGGAAAGGGTAATATATAAGTTGTCTCAAATAAAGAGACTACCAGTTGCAAAGATTTCACAATGAACTGTCTCTGCGATATTGAAAGTCTTGCCATCCACTGGTGTAATTTGACAACAGACTGCAAACTATCAACTCATAGAGAAGATAGTAAAAAAGTTACGTCGACTTTTACAGGGAAGTATAAGTTGCTCAAATAAAGAGATATGCTACTTGTTGTTATAGGAAGGATTGTAAAAAATGATTTCTGGGGAACGCAATATGACTTCCTATGGAAATGCCAATATATTCCTGCTAAGGAGATAAAGGTCTTCTCGTGCAAAATAAATGCACATTCTTAAACCAAAACTCGAAGCTTTCAGACGTCCAAAGTAATAATATTGCTGGGAAACAAAGATTCGATCCATAAATAAATTGGAGTAAAACGGTCTAGCAAAATACATTCTCTGAGAAACAAACTCAAGAGGGAAACCCAAATTATCCAGTTGAGGAGCTGTGCAGGAAGGCTAAAACAAAAATCTTCCACGAGGGATAATTCAGTGGGAAAATTGAAAGAACATACACTTTTTGCTTATGACTGACACTCTATTGGAGAGAGGACAACACAACTCTGCAAAACAGGGAAATACGTCCACAAAATAATGAATGTGAATGAACAATGATTTTCCAAATTTAACTATGCATGATGTATGTATGAATGTATGAGTGCTATCGTGAATATGCTGACAAAACAGACATATAACACTGGGAGTAACCAGGCAAAACCAACTTGGGCACAAAGAACACTCGGCTAAATCACATCCAAGATGAACATTCCAAGATAAAGTAAGAGCCAACTGAGGAAACAAAATCCTACTGCATGGCTTAACCTCACTGGGGAGAAACGTAATCTAGAAGTAAACAAAACATAACGAAAAAACAGTACAGACACAGAGATATAACATCCTTCTCCAGGCTTCACTAGGGAATAACACTCAGACTTCAACGAGGAAGCAAATGTTTTAAAATGTAAAGCTTCTACTAGGGATTGCAAAACTAATTTCAAGTAAATCAGATGGACACCAAATCATCAAAACATTCATTGGAGAATTCAGGCCCATTTTGAAGGAGGAAAAACATACAAACTTCGCTAAGGCATATAATGTCCCATCATCGAGACATTAACTAGGGATTTCGTGTTGACTTCCTTGGGGAGGTCAACACCACATTCTCAAAGGGAAACCCAATATACGTTCTTCACTGGAGAAACCGGAGACATGTGTTCTTTGAGATTAATTATTGTACCAACTTCTCTGGGAAGAAAGAACTTCTATCAAACAAGTGAAACCTTCACTGGAGAAATCTTAGATTGAGTCTTCATATCATGCAAACTCAGAAAAGAAGAAAAAAAGAACCAAGACTTGGTTGGGGACACTGGAGTCACAAACCCAATACAGCGAAAACATCCTGAGTAAACCTTCTCGGGGGAAACAAAAACTTCTCAAAACAACTGGAGTTCTTCCATTCCTGGGATCACCACTTTTGTTTTTCTCTTGCATCACAAATTCTAAAGTAAAATCAAATTGTAAATTCTTTTTGAAGATCAATTTTGTTCTTTAATCTTTTCGCTTTGAAAGTTATTATCAATAATAAATGGAGTCTTTGCAAGCTAAATAAAATAAGAAATACAAAGAATTGGGTAAAAGCTCAAATTTCATTAATAGAATGGTAGTCTGCGAATGGCGAGACTCCATGGATGATTACAATGTTCGGAAAATGGTAATATATAATGGGAAAGATACATTGAGATACAATGACCACTATCCTCTCTAAGAACTTTTGAAATCCTGAGTAGCAGCTTCCGTTGAAGTATGATGAGGATCTGAGAAGATTGTTGCTTCAATGATCAAGTATTTTCTGATGTAGTTACTTTCCAAGAAAGTCCCTAACTTTTTCCTAAGCTGCCCTTACGGGTTTTCAACTTAGCGGGAAATTTATTTTGTTCATGTCTCTAATTTTTGCCTAGACCGCCCTTTCGGGTTTTTGCTCTACCGAGACGCTCTTTTTTGCCTAAGCCGCCCCTTCAGATTTTCAACTTAGCAAGATGCTCTTTTATTTCTTTAGGCAAAGTATTTCTTGACTGCATCAGAATTCATGGGACGTGGGAATTCCTCGCCATCCATAGTTTTAAGAATTAATGCACCGCCAGAGAAGGCTTTCTTGACCACATAAGGGCCTTCAAAATTGGGAGTCCAGTTTCCCCTAGAATCAACGTTAAAAGACATGATCTTCCTGAGCACGAGGTCACCTTCTCTAAATTCACGAGGCTTGACCTTCTTATCAAAATCTTTTTTCATTCTCTTTTAATATAACTGTCCATGACACAAAGCTGTCATTCTCTTCTCTTCGATCAAATTCAATTGGACAAACCTGTTCTAGACCCATTCATCCTCTGACAACTTGGTTTCCATCATCACTCGCAAAGAGGGAATCTTAACCTCGATTGGGAGTACCTCTTCCATTCTGTACACAAGGGAGAACGGGGTTGCTCTTGTTGAAGTGCGGATAAATGTTTGATATCCATACAAACAGAAGGGAGCATTTCATGCCAATCCTTATAAATAACAACCATCTTCTGGATAATCTTCTTGATATTCTTATTAGCAGCTTCAATAGCCCCATTCATCTTTGGTCTGTATGAAGATGAATTGTGATGGACAATCTTGAATTCCTCACAAAGTTCTGTCATCATGTTGTTGTTCAGATTCGAGCCATTGTCAGTGATAATTCTACTCATCACACCATACCGACATATAAGATTATTCTTAATGAAGCGCACAACCACCTGCTTAGTAACATTAGCATATGAAGCTGCTTCCACCCATTTGGTGAAGTAATCAATTGCTACCAAGATAAAGCGGTGTCCATTCGAAGCTTTGGAATCTATCATCCCAATCATATCATAATTTCTCTTGTACAACATATTTTCACTGAGGAAGAAGTTGCTAGCCAATCTTCCCAATGTCTTTCTATCTTTATTCGATGCACCAATCGGGTATTCCTGAGTTTGGAGAAAATGCTTGATATCATAATACCAAGGTTTTTCATCTTCTACCTCCTCTGTTGTAAACATATGAGCGGGCCTATCCAGTCACCAAACCATAATTTGAGGTATATCATTCCAAGCATTTACTTGATACATAGAAGCTAGAGTTGCCAGAGCATTCGCCATTTGATTTTAGTCTATGGGGATGTGATGGAATTCAATTTTGTTAAAGAAGGGTAACAATATTCTAGCATAATCTTTGTAAGGGATCAAGCCGGGGTGACGAGTATCCCACTCTCCTTTAATCTGATTTATTACCAAAGCTGAATCGCCATACACATCTAGAATTTTAATTCTGAGATCAATAGCTTCCTCGAGACCCATGATGCAAGCCTCATATTCTGCCATATTATTAGTACAATCAAATATCAACCTTGCAGTAAAAGTAATGTGCGATCCATGTGGAGTGACAATCATATCACCAATTCCTTTACCATAAGAATTCACAGCTCCATCAAATATCATACTCCAGCGAGATTCAGGATCAGGACCTTCCTCAAGAAAAGGTTCATCACAATCTTTCACTTTCAAAAACATCACATCCTTATCGGGGAAATTATACATCACAGACTGATAATCATCAAGTAGTTGGTGAGCAAGATAATCTGCCAACACACTGCTTTTAATAGCCTTTTGAGTGTGGTATTTGATGTCATATTCAGATAACAGCATCTGCCAGCGGAAAATTCTCCCAGTAAGAGTAGGCTTTTCAAAAATGTACTTGATTGGATCCATTTTGGAGATCAACCAAGTAGTGTGATTCAACATATATTGTCGCAAATGTTTTTCCGCCCAGGCCAGAGCACACATGTCTTTTCTAGCATGGAATACCGCGACTCACAATCAATAAACTTTTTAGTGAGATAATAAATGGCATACTCTTTCTTCCCTGTTTCGTCTTGTTGTCCCATAATACAACTCATGGAATTATCTAACACTGTCAGATACATAATCAATGGTCTTCCTTCAATAGGAGGGAGCAAGATAGGAGGTTCAGGAAGATATTCTTTAATACCTTCAAATTCCCTTTGGCAATCATCCGTCAACACACAACCTTGATCTTTCTTTAGCAACTTAAAGATCGATTCACACAATGCAGTCATGTGAGAAATGAACATGGAAATATAGTTCAAACGCCCGAGGAACCCTCTGACTTGCTTTTCAGTTCTTGGCCCTGGCATCTCTTGAATTGATTTGACTTTGGCAGGGTCAACTTCAATTCCTTTTTGGCTAACAATGAAACCCAACAATTTCCCCGATCGAACACTGAAGGCACATTTATTTGGATTCAAGCAAAGACGATACTTCCTCAAACGCTGAAACAACTTCAACAAATCTTCTACATGCCCTTCTTCAGTCTGGGATTTAGCAATCATATCATCAACATATACCTCAATTTCCTTGTGCATCAGATCATGGAATAGGGTTGTCATAACCCTCTGGTACGTTGCACCAGCGTTCTTCAACCCGAAAGGCATCACTCTGTAATAGAATGTTTCCCAGGGTGTGATAAATGTTGTTTTTTCCATGTCCTCTGGAGCCATTCTTATTTGATTATACCCGGAAAATCCGTCCATGAACGAGAATACTTTGAATTTTGTTGTGCTATCCACTAACATATCAATGTGTGGCAAGGGAAAATCATCTTTTGGACTAGCTTTATTTAGATCTCTATAATCTAGGCACATGCAAACTTTTCCGTCTTTCTTCGATACTGGGACAATATTGGCAATCCATTGAGGGTACACTGATGTCACAAGAAAACCGACATTAATCTACTTTAGAACTTCTTCTTTGATCTTCACTGCCATATGTGGGTGAGTCCTTCCCAACTTCTGTTTGATTGGCGGACACTCTGGCTTCAACGGAAAACAATGCTCTACTATATCTGTATCTAGGCCAGGCATATCTTGATAAGACCAAGAAAAAATATCCACATACTCTTTCAGCAACTCAATCAACCCGCTCTTCACATCAGGATGCAGTAACGCTCCAATCTTGACTTCCTTCAGATCTTCTTCTGAACCCAAATTGATAACTTCCAAATGGCTCTTTATATGGTTGAATGCCATTTTCCTCGCGCTCAAGCAACCGTGAGACCTCTTCTGGAATCTCATCATAGTCTTCATCTTCGGCCCCATACACATAACATTCAAAGTTGGGAGAGGGTGCAGAGTCATTGTATCCAATGGGTTTTTTAATTAATCTGCACATATGATTTATGATTGTTTTTAGAAAATGACACATATAACAACTGATCATGCCGATTGATTTTCAGTTATTATTTATTTGAAAGGTTTTTTTTCTGATTAACATTTTCCAAGAAAAAGCAGAAAATAAAGACACAATTTGGAGAAACAAAGATAACTTTTATTATTGATTTTAAAAGTCACAACAAACAGATAAGCCCATACAATATTAATACTTCCATCTTGGGAAGAACGAAAGCTTTTTTAAAAAAGATTAACAAGACAAATTACTTTGAAACATGTATGCAAGAGGGAACGTCAATGGTGATCCAGTTCTGAACCCTAACTCTGTGCGTCACGTAATTCGGCATTTCTGGCTCTGCTTCATCTTCCACAATGGAATTAATCCTGGAAACAGTTGGATGAAGATAACCTCCGCTACAGAAGATGTCTTGATACTTTCCTGCAGCAGACTTCAGCTTCATTCCCTTACCTTTGTCATTCCTCAAAGAGAACCCCAAGCTAGCTCTGTTTTTGTTTACAGGTGGATCCATAATCTCTCCCCATACCTCGTTATGACCATTACGCATAACTTATTGCGCATCCTAAGTGAAACCATGGAATTCTTATTTCCCCTTATTTTATTAATGGATAAAGCTTGGAACTGGGTTCTAACAGCAGCTTCATCCGCCTCCACAATGCTGAAAGAGGACAAATGAGATATCAATAATGCATTTTCTCCATTTATAATCACCACTTTTCCTTCACATACAAACTTCAGCTTTTAGTGTAAAGTTGAAGTGACAGCCCCTACCTCATTTATCCACGGTCGTCCCAGCAAGAAGCTATAAGCGGGTACAATATCCATGACTTGGAAAGTAATCTGAAACAAATGTGGGCGTATATGAATGGGCAAGTCCACTTCACCAATAACATATTTCCTTGATCCATCAAATGCTTTCACAATAATTCCACTTGGGCACATGGGCGTTCTTTGATATTTCAACTTCATAAGTGTGCTCCTTGGTGTAATGTTAAAAGCGGATCCATTATCAATCAGCACATTGGATAGTGAATCATTCTTGTAGTTCATAGTGATGTGGAGGGCCAGGTTGTGATTCCTTCCTTCATCTAGAAACTCATCATCGCATAAACTCAGGTTATTACATGACATAATGTTCCCAACTACACTGCTGAATTGGTCTATAGGCGTGTCAATTTCCATGAAAGCTTGGTCCAATACCCTCTGTGATCGGTGGAAATAGAACTGACTGTTTTTTAATGCTGGTTCGCGAAATGTCGCGGTAAGCAAGAGTCGCCACCGTCTTTTATGTTCTCCAACATGGAAAGGACAAAAGCACAGCAAAATTCCTTCTTTGAGAATGTTTCTCGGTTCGGGAGGTAGATTTATAGAAAGGGAAGGTGTTAGCACCCTTTCTATCCGTGGTTATCCACGGGCTCTTAGGTACTTTCTCTTATGTTTTCAAAAATGTTTGCTTTTTAAATGTGAGTGGGTTTGAAAAAGTTTCATTGAAATATTTCTGAATAACTCTTGTATCAGACCTCAAGAGTGTTTGAAAAATTGTTTTGAAAGCTTTTTGAAAGTGTCGGTGTGAAAAGAGTTTTGATTTGTTTTTGAAGAGAGCAAGTATCTATGAGTCATCTACCTACCCTAAGGAATTAAGCTGTGTAAATATCCTTAAGGTAGTGCCATCCCACCATTGAGAGGTAGGTAGCACCACCGTTGGAGGTGTTCGGGTTAATTCGAGTGTTAGGGACGTTGTGGTCACCGAAGCAACAGTTAGGACACCTTAGAAGCTACCCTTATGTCCTTGATCATCTTTTTAATCCGAGGCAACCGTTTCGAGGCAACTATTCCGAGGCAACCGTTTCGAGGCAACTAGATCATGTCATGGACATAAGGACTTACTAAAACGTCCTATACTCGACGACCACGTTTCGAAGGCAAGGCAACAGTGAGGCGTACCCTAGAAGTGGTGTATGAATTTGTGTGTTATTTTCATGTTATGTTTCATCTTGTACATGTATCGTGGTGATCTACGCATTGTTTTTAATTAACATTCATTCTTTCATGCCATTAGAATTTAAAAGTGCGGAAATTTAAATGCGGAAAGATAAATCCTACGCTATTACAAGGCGCGGGTCTATAGATCGCCAAATTACAAAGACCCGTTTTTAATAAAAGTGCGGAAAGTAAAACCTAGTTACTATTACATGGCTTGAGCAGTTACATAATATTCACAAAAATAAAAATAAAATAACGTGCGAAAAGAATAAAAATAGAACGTTCGAGGGCGTTGAACCCTTTTGAAATTAAATTGAAATTAAAACTAGTTAATTATTTAATAAAAGGAAAGAAATGTTTTTTAGGTTTTTGTTTTTTATGAAAATAAAGAAAATTGAAAATCAAGAGAAACCCTAATTCTAAGTTGTTTTTAATTATTAATGAAAAATATTAAAGTTTAACCTAATTTACTAAATAATTAATGTACATGTTTATTTACAAAATAGTTAGTAATTAATAATAATAATAATGATGAGAAAATTATTTATAGAAAAAAAAGATGAGAATGTTAAAAACCCTAATTTCTACATATTTTATTTATTAAGAAAAGTATTAAAATTGAAACCTAAATTAATCTAAATTAATTATTTAAAGTTTATTTACAAAAATAATAATGGTGAAATTAAATATAATTAAAAAAAATAAACATTTTTAGTTTCTGATTTTTTATTGTGAAATTTATTTTATGGAATTAAAGAAACAATTAAAAAAAATAATTAAAAGAATTAAAATTGAAAAAGAAAATAAAATTGAAGAATGCAAACCAGGGGGGTTTCAGGCCCATTAGGGAGGTTTTTGAAGCATTTTGGCCCACTGAATCAAAGCCCTCTTTTTTTTGACTTTCTGTGCTTGCGTGTGGATCCATTGACTGAGGTACATGGTAGAACTCCCTTTGTGGCCTTCAGATTGACCATCAAATCCACTTGGCAGGTATAGGCATGGGCGTGCATGGTGAGCCATTGAGACTACGCTGCATTGGAATATATTACAACAAAAATTATGGATTAAATGGGGGGACCTGGGAATCGAACCCAGGTCCCAGTACCTACAGGACACCTCAGCCACCAACTGAACCAACGCGTTTCTTTGTAATGTTAGTGGAACGTGATTATTATAAAAAGAACAAACGTCAGTAATATGAACAACAAAATCACGCGCCAAATTTGAATTATCCAGTAACATCAAGCCACGCATGCTTCTTCTCCGTTTTGTACCTGCAAATATAACCAAATAGCGGGGGTTTTAAACCCCCACTAAACACAACCAGAAAAAATAGCGATTAGCAGATGGACAAATATAAAAAAGGCGCGAGGTATGGGTTTACTTCGTCTTGTTGCAACGAGTTCAATGGCATAGGTTTTAGGATCCAATTTTTCCATATACAGAAAGCCCTATTTTGGAGCTTCTGAAACCCTAGGTTTCAACAATGGTGGATTCTTATTTAGGCAGCCATAATTCAATTGAATGGTACCAACAGCTTCAGAATATCATTGTTAGTATAAATCAACAGTTAAAAAACATGAATAATGCATGGAAATTGAAAAACGATGATGAACACATTCATGAAAAGTGAGACTCTGTTCTACCAATTCTTGTAGTATGGGGACTTGGTTTTGATTGTAATCGACTCCTAGCAATGTCAGGAACATAATGGACCAGCTTTTAGACCTTCAATCGCCTTGTACCTATGATTTCAGTTTTCAACTTTTTCTGGAAATTTTGCACTTTGGTTCTGAGTTCTTAGCAGCCTTTTCGTGTGTGTGAGCATTAGGTTAGCTTGTGTATAAGTATCTGAACGAAATTAGGTCAAAACCAAGTCCAAAGATCCATTGAATTTATGATTTCAATATTTGATTTTGTTCATATCTTTTCCAATCTTTTTCCATGAAATTCTTGCCAAATATGAATGATATTGTCCCCTTGAGATGGTGCACGAAATCTCTTGCATATAATGGACATATTTGCTGCACCAAAAAGATTTAAAACCATTATTTGATATTTTTTCTTATTTAAATTTAATTAAATGAATTAATAATAATAAAAATTCAAATAATTAATCAAAAATAAGAAAATAAATCCCTTTGAGATTAATGGGTCGTGCATAGCCTTTGGGTAATGATTCATGGAAGAATTTGAGGCCCATTAGCATTTTTGAAGCCTTTTGTGCAAAGTTGACTTTTCAAAATTCCCAAACATTTCTCAACTTCTACAAGGCATATCTTGCTCAATTTTGAAGCTATGAACATGTTCTTGGACATTTTGGAAAGGTCTTGAAGTCCTCTAACCAATGTCTTTGGTCCCATATAATTTTGATTTACCAATCTCAAGTTATGGTCTTTTACTTAAAATGCCTTTTTGTTGACTTTTGAAAATGACCTATAATGTTGAAATTGATAACTTTTGTGAGAGCATTTATTGGACTTGGAGTGTGAAGATGAGTTGTAGGAAATGTCATTCTCTTCAAAATGAGATTTGGATGGGATTTTTCTGATAAACCATGAAGAAGTTATGCCCTGGTCAATTTGCAGTTGACTTTTCAGCTGTCCAAAAATAGAAACTTTTGCATCTTGAGACTTTTTGAGCCATACTTTGAGAATCATGATCAAGAATTGATCAAATGATGTTTGTGGCTTCAAAATAAGATGTTAACCAAAAATTTTGACTTTTGACTGTCAAATGACCATTTTGCCCCTACAGTTGACTGTGGAGCATTTAGGGTTTTTGACTGTGCAACTTGATGCTGTGAGTCTTGAAGCTTGGCATATGGATGCTTGACAATGTATGTAGGCATGTGGGACTTGATTGGCCCCTTGAAAATTTCAATTTCTTTGCCAGAACCAAAACCCTAATTCTGACTGTGTTAGGAGGCCATTGGACAGTGCAACCCTTGAGAGATTTTGAAGCTTGATCTTGGAAAATCTTGAAGAATATGGGAGGGCAAATTTTGGGGTACAACACCCTCATCAAAGATTCTCCGTGAGTAGAGGATTTCATCAATAAAGCCAAGATAGATATTTTTGAAGGAGTCTGCAGTAGCTGATCTACAATTCTGTAGTCGCTCATCTTGATTATCTTCAAAATATTATCCACTTCTTTTTCTAGCATAACTCCACTAGATTCACCCGTAACCTTCTTGGGTTCAACATTCTCAGCAATTTTCTTTCCAGCGATAACATCTCCACGAACAACTGGTGCAAATACACGACCGCTACGGGTCACTCTGCTAGTCTTAGCAATATTTCCAACATCAGGAATTGGCTGGATGGGAAATTCCATACCATCCTCTAAGATTGTAGCGATATATTTGTTGGGTACAACCTTATCTGACCTATAGGGGATAGGACACGACAAACTAATCACCAATGGGGTAATAGTCGGTTTGCTATGATACTCGACTTCAAAATGGGCGGGTGCACAAAAACAAGGCACAATGACGTTTACCCCTTCTTCAACACAATCAGTCATTATGGAGTCATCTCTGGAAAACAAATCTTCATTCGAGGAGAAAAACTCATCTGTAGAAGCATACTCATCATCTGAATCTTCTTCAACCAAACAAAACTCAATCATATCAACTTCATGGTAATCATCCCTTTGACATGTAACCTTGATAGTTCTATTATCCAACAACAACTGAATACCTTTCCTCACAATTGAATATCCTCGGGAGTCTTGGCAGCAAATTTAGAAAGATCCATATTGATGTTCCACCTGACCATCCATGTGGAAGAAAGTATCATGCAATTGTACAAGATCCTCATTCATATACTCCACATTAAAAATTTTGAACTCTCCAAGACATCCAGAAACCATGTTCACTTCCTCTTCAAACTCTTCCCTGGGCCTGATTATGTGGATGAGGCCCTCATCCATCATCTCCTACAAATCAGCCTTTATCTTGTCGCAACCTTATACGTCTGTACTGCAAATAGCACAACCGGAATGGTCATGCGTGTAGTAATTAAATTCAGAGGTATGCATGCATTTTCACCAAATCTCCTCTAACCAGATGAATATCAAACATCCGGAAGTCGCCTGGACAACTGGCCACCATGCTCACAGCATTCGCTCCTCCATGCTTGGGTAGAGGATTGTCTTACACATTAGGGCCCACATCCTTGAAAGATAGAATACCATACTTCACCAATTTCTGCACCTCAGTCTTCAAAGGATAGCAATTCTCAACATTATGCCCTGGTGCTCCCTGATGAAAAGCACATGTTTGGTCTGCTTTGTAATACCAAGGTAATGGTGAGGGTACAACGGGAGGTGGTCGGGTCTGAACCAACTTCTTCTGAATTAATGCTGGTATTAACTCTGTCTAACTCATAGGAATAAGGTCATAACTCTCCCTTCTCTGATTATACCCTTGATTCCCCTGCTAGGATGGTCTTTGATAAGCAACAACAGTTGGAGTTACACCAACAACTAGAGTAACTAAGGCGACTTGCTGATGACATTGATAACTTCTTCTAGGAGGATTAACCCTCCTCTCTTGCATCACAACATCTGTATACCCTTCCTTCTTCTTGGTAAACCCATAAAATGGCTTCTTCACACCTTCAGATCCTTCACTCTTTGTTAAACGACCCTCTCTCACAGCCTCTTCTAAACGGATACCCATGCCCACCATTTCGGTAAAGTCACTTAGCGCACCTGCTACCATCCTTTCATAGTATAAAGAACCCAAAGTCTTCAAGAAAATCTTAGTCATCTCCTTCTCTTCCATGGGAGGAATCACTTGGGTGGCTACCTCGCGCCATCTCTGCGCATATTCTTTGAATGATTCTCTGTCTTTCTGAACCATGGCCCTGAGTTGATCATGGTCAGGCGCCATGTCCATGTTGTATTTGTATTGTCTGATAAATTCTTCTCCCAAGTCATTGAAAGTATGGATATTGACGTTATCTAACTCATATACCACTTCAGCCCAACACTGGTCAAACAATCCTGAAAAAAGTGAATCAGCAGAAGCTGATCATCAGTATGGGTATACATTCTTCTTACATACATCACTAGATGAGCACGAGGGCAAGTGTTTCCATTATACTTCTCGAACTCTAGAACTTTAAACTCTACAAGTATCTTAACATTCGGGACCAAGCATAATTCATTCATATTCTGCCCGAATAACTCTTTTCCCCTGAGGGCCTTCATCTCCCTCTGCATCTTGTCAAACTGCTCTTGAAAATCATCCATTTTGTCATAGAAACCCAAGTCTTCACTTGGTGGAGGAAAAGGACGACACACATTATCATTAACAAATGGAACCAAATTCACCGAAGGAGGTGCAGTAAGAGAAACATGCACCACAAGAGGTGCACGAGTAATAGTAGTTTGAACAACTTGAGCTTCTTGAGGACCAAGATTGAAACCTTCAGGTGCAAAATTCTCTGGCATTCCCCATGGATAACCTTGAGGCATGCGATTCTGAACAACAGTTAGGGTAGCAGACACTGGAACAGTCGGAGCTTCAGCATTAGCCCTTGTCAGTTGAGGTTGAACACTCGGTGGCTGATTCTGAGCAGCCACCAGAGATTCCATCAGAGCAGTAAGATTGTCCATGCCGCCCTTCAAATCAGAAACCTCCTCGTGTAGCTCGCGATTCTCTTATTCTAAGTTGTCCATCTTCCCTCTAAAATTAGCCCGAGTGTTGTAATGGTGAGTCAGCTTGCTGAACGAAGTAAATAAGCTCGGTAAGACACTTGGATATGCATAACAAATGCAAGAAATATGTGCAATATGATGTGTGATATGCAATGCACATGATTAATTTTTATTATTAATATTTCAAGGGACTTAAAGATTTATAGACACATTGTAAATATCAAAGAAATAACACATTTGAAATACTGAAAAATTTCATCATAATAACTTCAAAATGAATTACAAGTTTCAATAATCCCAAGTATAAGATGAAAAGAAAGTCTAAAACCCTAATAAGTAAAGTTGGCGGAGATCACTCTATACGCCGGCGCTTTCCTGTAAGCCTGGCAATCTGAGCCTTCAAGCTCTGGTTTTCTTCCGCATACCTGGTGGAAACCTCCTTCCAATCTCTTGAATCAGGAAGTGAGTAACTAGCATCTGACTGAGGCTTAGGAGAAAATAAATCCCCTTGCCTCTCCATGCTCTCTACCGCTCGACTCTCAAGGATCTCAATCAAGTCGTCTTTCTCCTTCAAGTTTACTCTATAGGAAATCTCTAAAGTTTGGCACTTATTCTTCCAAGCATCCTTTTCCTGCTGCAACCTGACCAAAGCAAGATGTAGCTCCTCTATATCATCCAATAAGGGAGGAATGGTTTTTACAAACAAATCAGGCATAGGTGTTTCCCAGGAATACGGCATCTTCAACTGAATAGCTCT
This sequence comes from Vicia faba, assembly GCA_948472305.1. Classification (NCBI taxonomy): domain Eukaryota; kingdom Viridiplantae; phylum Streptophyta; class Magnoliopsida; order Fabales; family Fabaceae; genus Vicia; species Vicia faba. The sequence continues at coordinate 729,166,191 of OX451738.1, forward strand.
CGTTTGGACCCACTGAAGATAAGGTTCCAAAGAAACAACCCCTCTTGGTCCCAAATCTTTCCTACTCTTCTTATGAATGTGACGCCAGGCCTTCTCAATTTTCTACCTAGTTTCCTTATGGTCTTCTCCCTCCTTCAGAAAGAAACTACTCAAATGAATACTATTTGGTTTATCACTCATTGGATAAACAATCTGTCGTCGTGAAAGAACAGGGTTTATATTTAATTCCTCCCTTTGTACCAAGAAGAGGTACATTGGGAAGCTACCACAACTGTCAACAATCTCTACATCCTGGTAAGCTCAATGATACCAATCAATATCCGAGTGAGTAAGTTCCATGATCTTAGGAGCCCATCGAGGTTCCTTCCTGACATCCCAAAAAGCATCAGACTGAGGCATATGAGAGATAAACCACCGGTACAACAAAGGCGTGCAACAGATAATCATCCCCCCATGATAAGAATTCTAAAGATGAATATAATAATAAGCATCACCCAACAATGTAGGAACTGGGTTTCCAATCATGAAGATCCTGATAGCATTAACGTCAACAAACTTATCCACATTAGGAAATAGAAACAACCTGTAAGCAAGTAGAGCAAAGATGGCCTCAAAAGCAACGATACTCTTCATCCTGGAAAAGTAAGGAGCTTTTTTTAATAAGAACTGGGCTGGTAATCCTCTAATTCCTCCTTTAGTAGTCATATGGCTTCCACCTCAGACTTCCCCGGATGGATCAAAACAGTAATCTCATGTGGTTTTGGCTCACCCTCCAAACCAGTAAAAGGAACATGATCGGTAACAGGTAAATCCAACAGATAAGAATACTCATCTAGTGTAGGCATCAACTGATTGTCGGGGAAAGTAAAGAAATGATACATCGGATCATAGAACTGGACCAAAGTCGAGAGAAGACCCTCCTTCATCCTAAGCTTCATAAGAGGAATAATGGATCCATACTTATTCCGAAAATCTGCAGGACACTCAATCGCGGGAATTAGACTGATCAACTCATCTATCTTGGGATCCTTAAAACATTATTTTCCAGTCATTCTTTTTTCATAATCCATGGTCAAAAGTACATGAGATATTCACAAATGATCAACTTTTAAGTCCCTTGAAATAAAATTTCTTCAAAAGATGCTTATGAGTGCATGGATGAATGATGAAACAATCACACACAAGATCACCCATATAGGATTCATAGGTTCAACGTCACGAGCATGAAGTCGAAGGTACTACCCATAAGGTGTTGGTCTAAAAGTTATCACCTGCCAAACAAGGTTCTAGAGGTTCCCAGAGTCTACATCCTTCCTTCGGATATTACCAACTTCTCGATTAACTTGGTAATTAGTAATATTCTCAAGAAAAACTCATTCGAGCATAGTATCGCGTGACAACTATTTCCGGATTACTCCATCATAGCTTCTGCACTACATCTAAAAGGCAAAGATGGGTTAGGTATTCTAGGGTTCTCAGCTTCAGTAGGCTCCTAGGTCGAAAGCAATATGTCTTCCCGATTACTCGGTAAACGACACTACAGTCAAAGGGGACTCCACTGAGTGGGGAATCTCATGCCTCCTTTTTTGGTATTACTCCCTCAAAGTTAACATGATTATACTGCTCGTCCTATCTTAAAGTTTGCCCAAGTCCGGGTATAGGACTTATGAGTAATCACCATGTACCCTGAAAACCAGGAAAATCCAGGAAAACATATATACAACATATAACACATAAACAACAATAGCATATATACAGATATAAACAAATATAGGTTCAACCCACTTAGGGATGGACCAACAAGAGGTCAATTTTTCCCTAGTGAAGTCGTAATTTTTTTTGTAGCGGTAGAAATGTTTAAGACTAAGCCATTGGATTGACTAGACTTACACAGATCAAAATAAAAATTGCCACCGTTCTTTATTGTTTCCAAAGGAATGGGAAAAGAGAGAGTAACCCAAAAAGAGGGGGAAAGATTCAAGGTAAGGAGGTTGGTTATGTAAAGGGAAGGTATTAGCACCCTAAACATCTACGGTACTCCGCATGAACCTCTTTGTAAAATCTGTATATTTTGGCTATAAAATGTTGTATGTAAAATAGATGGTGGAGATGAGAGAAGAAATATATTTTTTTATGATTTTTGCACCCGCCGCGGTTGTGAACCTTTAGTGCCTATGTACCACCTTTCGTGCAATAGGGGATCAGGGTACACGTAGTTCACCTTTGAAAATTTTAAAACACAGTCTGTTGGTTAATTTTATGAGATAAAACAGCATCGTTATTGTCTGTGTGGAAAAACATACTTACTACCCACAATCATGAGAAAGGAGAATTTGCATCATCTCAAAGTGGAGGATATGAGTTAGATTTCAAAATCAACAATGCCTCACTCAACACCCAAGTGGAATATATATATATATATATATATATATATATATATATATATATATATATATATATATATATATATATATATATATATATATATATATATATATATATATATATATATATATATATATATATATATATATATATATATATATATATATATATATATATATATATATATATATATATATATATATATATATATATATATATATATATATTCACTATATATTATAGTAGTATAGTTGTTTGCATCACTACAAGGATTGATAAGAGTCTAATCTTTTTAGAAAAGTTTTAAAAGCCAAAGTTGCAAAATGGCTTGAAATGAGATTGATTGACTTTTAGTCTTCTCACAAAAAATGTCAATGTATCTTTAAGTTGATTGAAGTTTATTTATGAAAAGGTTTTGAAAATGCATGGACCTAAGTCCAAGTTTATTATGAAAGTGGTTCAAGTTCAAAAGAAACAAGAAGAGTTTTTAAAAGGAGGGAGAATATTTTTTGAAATTAAAGAAGATGGGAGGAGATGAAGAGACTATCCTAAAATATAAGGTCAAAGCTAAGGATAAGAAAAATCTAACCAACAAGAAGCCAATACTTGACTTTATGAGTCAATATAGAATTCTCATTCTTTGGATTGAAACCAGGCAAGCAAAGATACTAGACCTCTTGAGAGAACCAAACTTCAAGTGTATTAAGTCTTTAGAAAAATTGGACAGAGTAACGACTGTATACGGGTGAATTCCAGATTACAAACAAAGGATGTAATCACATTAACCTGCACACAAAATAAACAAACAACCCAATGTCTTGAGGTAAACCTTAAGAACTCAAGACAAAATATCAATTAAGATTACAAGGTCTCCAACATAGGCCAAGGTCTCTAATCCTAAGTCCAAGTCCAAAACTCCATAATGCCAAGGATAGTAACCAAATAGTCCAAGTATCATTAAAGGGTTATTTATGGTTCATGTTGATTATTAAGTGTCTTAGAAGGGAAAAAGAAAAGCTCAAGTGAGCAAAATAAAAATGACATGAAATGTAATGCTTAAAGTAAATGGTACATAAAGCATACAAAATAAAAGGCATAAAGTAAAAACAATTTAATAATTAGTGGTTAGTTGGATGACCATCTTGAAACTTGCATTTGGAACTCATTAGAGGATTGGTAGAACCAAAGCCTCCATACAACAAGTTGCATTTGCTTTTTGTCAAGTATATCATCCATTTAGGATCCTCAAAAGTACCATTTAATGATCAACAATATTTAAGTGATTCGCATTGACCAAAAGTGTTGTAGATCCATTAGAGGATTGGTTGAACCAAAGCCTCCACACAATGAATCTCAAGGTTATTGGATCAAAGAGATCAAATTAACATACTTGGGCTTGCAAACATAGGTTTGGGCCACGAATGATCATTTATTCGAATCGGTACAAAAATTAGCGCTATGTTAAGCAATCGTAAGTGAACTTATGTAGAAGTCGCACCTATTTTGAGGTCGGTCAATAGCAATCTATGCACCATTTGTTTTGAGACATGATATAGAGATCATGCTCCAATAACACTTAGTACAATGAGAAAGGGATAAGATGAAGAGGGGTGGGAAAGAACATACAAACCACATTTGAATTAAATTTTAATTAAACTATTATTAAAATCAATCATCCATTTTTATGGAGTTAAACTCAAAACCATGGATCCAATAATGTTAACAAAGTTCATAATCAAAAATTCAACCCAAGATCAGCCAAAAAGTAATCACAAAATAATATTTCATTTAACATATACATTAAAAAAAGTTTTAAAATGTTTTTAAAATAGAAATAAAAGAGAAAAAAATCAACTATGTTCAAATTAATCAAGAAATAAAAAGTAAGACCATAGAAAAATCAGAAATGAACTAAAATAATTTTATAAAATATTTGGTAATTTTAAAGTCAGAAATTATTTGTAAAATTAAAAGAAATGAGTAAAATGAACCAAAAATGATAAAAAATACTAAATCAAATAAAAAATGAATGAGGTCACCAAAACTTGTCACAATATCATTGGATCATTCAATAATTTTTTTCAGAATTAAAAAATGCATAAAAGTATTTTTAAACATTTAAAACAAATCAAATAAAGTGAAAATTTATAAAAAATATCAAAACACAAAATAAAATTTTGAAAAAATAAAAATCAGAAAGAGAAAATTCAAAAATATTTTTCATTATTTTTTCAAATTTTTTGGACTAAAAATTAATTTTCTATGATTTTTTGAAATTTAAAACAATTAAATATAAAAATCAGAAAAAAGAAAAATAAAGTCAAAAACATGTGGAACATAGGATGAGAGTCAAAATGTGTTAGTAATCAAATCCAAGGGATATGGCGCGTTGTGCATATCATGGTCATTAGTGAATAAAGCATAGAATCATTAATTAAATCAGATTAAAAAAACAGATTGCACTCCTTTGTTGGTTGGAAGATGACACGTTGGTCATCTTCTACCTCCAGCCAGCGTGAATTGCAGGTCTCTCAAACTGTAAAATCAGAAGCTCAGACCTATGCCATTCACTTTGTCTCTTCAAGACGAAGACAACCACACCTTCGCGACAAATTTATATAAATTGTAGTTCAAGCAATTTGGAAGGAATGTTTTGAAAAGGTATTTGAAATTTCATGGTCAAAACATGTTTCCAGATAAAAGTAAGTGTTGCGACTAGAACCAGGGCAATGGGGGCATCACAATGATATCAAAGTTTTGAAGAATTGATGGAGAAATCTACCTATTGAAGTTGAGTTGCAGAGCTCTGAAACTAGACTTCTATGGAGCAATATAGGGCATGATTCTTGAAGGTAATTATATGGTTAGCTTCAGGGAAGATCAAGGAAGGTAAATTGGTGGAAATATTGGATTGAAAAAGGCTTGAAAAAAAATTTCAAAGTTGTAGAAATTTTGAGTTATGGAACAAGTTTGGAAGGGTGATTCTGGCTATCCAAGCTTGAGAAAATGAATAAGGAATGACCCTCTATTTATAGGGAATCAAATGGAATGTCCAAGCGTGTGAAATGATGAAGTTTGGAGGGAAATCGTGTGAAGTTGCAAACAAGAAAAGTGTGAATTCTAATTTGATCAAAACTCATCCAAAACACGCGTTTTGTTGTGCTAATCACTTATGGAAGTTCACTAAACATGTTTAGAGGAAAAAACACGCAGAAACAAAGTGTTTAGAAGCTAAATAAATTATTTCAAATTCTGACCTTTGAAGAAAATTCAGTTTCAAGTTACCAAGTTCAAATCAATGGCATTCTCAGCTCAAGGGGTCTTATGGCATGATTCTTGATGCTTTAGAAAGATGATGTTAGAAGCTTTGCAATGGAAAAATAATGAAATCAAATGGATGCTTGAGATGAAAGTTTCATTGAGTCATAGTTGGAGAAAAAGGGTTGACTTTCCATACTTAGAAATATTTCAAAAAAATTCTTCAAAAGTGACCTATAGTGTTTTGCATCCAAACATGGCCTTCCACTTGGAGTTTGCTCTTGACCAAAGAAGATGGCATGAAATAGTCCTTTTAAATGACACTTTGAAACTTTAACCATTCAAAATATCCAAAAATTGAGAGAGTTATGAATTGTTGAAGTTGGCAAAAAATCATGAAATGACCTATAATCTTTTGTATCCTTAGGGCATCTTCCATCCATTTTCTCACTTTTCACATAAAATAAGGGATAAAGTTCACATCCTCAAGATAATTATGGAAAAGAAGTGGGCCCAAGGTGATAAACATTGTGCAAGTTATGATCATTTGAAGTGACACATGAGAAAATGAGGGTTCATCTGGAGGACTTGTAATCTTTCTTCATCATCAAGTTTCTTCTACATGAAAAATCCTTGAAACCATTGAAATGATTTATTAATGACCCTTTTTAAGAGAAAGATGTCTTTGGAATAACTCAAAAATACCAAAATATGAACAAGATATACTTCTTAGAATTTCAAAAGCCTAGCTCCTAGATCAAGAAAATGCTTTGAGGAACTTTGATAATTTTTAACCACCTTCTTGTACCAACACTCTTACTTTGTAAATAGAAGTTATTGAGGATGAAAATAAGAATTCATATCCACCAAAACCACTTCCATATCTTTAGAATTTAGAGAAATATGCACTTGTGACCAATGGTGAGGTTTGGACTTCTCAAGCTTTATTGACTAGGGCATGAAAATAAACTCATGAACCCAAGGAGCAACTTCCTAAGCCTCATTGCCTTTACCTACATTATTAACAAGTAAGACAAAACAACATTACATTTTATTAATTAAAATAAAAATAAAGATAAAATATTCATGATCCCAAAAGAAAACATGTCAAGGTGCTTGGTGATTCCTCAAAGCGCAAAGCTAAAGATAAGGGGGAGAAGAAAAAGCCCTAATGTGATCTTGTTGTGATTGAATCAACATGGTATGATGAAGGGATCTTAGGGGGAAAAATTAGGGTACAACACATAGTCACTAGCATCACACATTATCTCAAATTCTTTGTTCCAATCAGGAGGTTGCATAATAGGTGCTGGAATTAATGCCTTTTTTGGTGTTGTAAATGCATCCAAGCATTTTCCGGTGAAGATGAACTCAACATCTTTCATTAGCAGTTCGGTTAGAGGTTTGGTTATTTTAGAGAAGTCTTTAATGAAACGTCGATAAAAACCAGCATGTCCTAGAAAACTTCTTATTTCTCTAACAGTTTTGGGTGGTTGAAGATTTTCTATTACTTCAATTTTTGCTTTATCCACTTCAATTCCCCTATCGGATACGATGTTCCCTAAGAAAATTCCTTGTCGTACCATGAAGTGGCATTTTCCCAGTTTAGCATGAGTTTGACACTTACACATCATTTTATTACAATTTCAAGGTTCGATAAACATCCTTCAAAACTTTCTCCACGGACGAAGAAGTCATCCATAAAAACTTCCACCATACCATCTAGAAAATCAGAGAAAATGGACATCATACATCACTAGAATTTTGCAGGGGTATTACATAATCCGAATGGAATTCGTCGATAAGCGAGCGTACCATAAGGACAAGTGAAAGTTATATTTTCTTGGTCGTCAGGATGAATAGGAATTTGGAAAAATCCTGAATACCTGTCTAAATAGAAGAAGTGAGATTGTTTAGCTAGTCGTTCAAGCATTTGGTCAATGAAGGGTAAAGTAAAATGATCTTTACGAGTGGATTTGTTTAACTTTCTATAGTCGATGCACATTCTCCGCCCGATGTGAGTTTGTTGCGCTACAGATTCTCCTTTAGCGTTGCTTACAACTGTAACACCTCCTGTCTTAGGTACGACATGTACTGGGCTAACCCATTTACTGTCGGATATTGAGTATATGATTCCTGCTTCCAATAGCTTTTCTACTTCCTTTTTGACTACATTACTCATAATAGGATTGATTCTTCTTTGATGTTCCCTAGAGGTCTTACAGTCTTCCTCCAGCATAATACGATGCATGCCGATAGGATGGCTTATCCCTTTTAGATCTGAGAAGTTATAACCTAAAGCGGTTAGGTATTTTCTTAGGACATGTAATAATTTTTCAATTTCTATTTGTCTTAGGTCTGCATTGACTATAACTGGTCATTCAAGTTCTGTGTCTAGGAATTCATACCTTAGGTCTTTGGGTAGTGTTTTGAGTTATATGGCTGACTTCTTTGGACAAGGTATAGGATCAGGAGTTAGAGCTAAGCATTCACTCAAATTTTCGTCTTGATATTCATGGCGCCAATTATCATCTTCGAGAATTGGAGGTATAGGAATCTTTAATACTTCTGAATAACTGGTTTGTTGTTTCTCCATTTCTTTTACGCATTTATTTATTACATCTAAGAAATAGCATTAATCGTCGATGGATGGTGCCTTAAAGAATTTAGACAAGATGAATTCAACTTTTTCTTCTCCGACTTCGAAAGTTAGTTTTCCATTTTTAACATCTATGATGGCTCCTACAGTGGCTAGGAATGGTCTACCTAATATAGTAGGAATATTGGAGTCTTCTTTAATGTCCATGATTATGAAATCAGTGGGGATATAGGATTATCCTATACGTACAGGAATGTTTTCTAACATGCCTAAAGGAAATTTCACCGATTGATCTGCTAATTGTACGAACATCCTTGTTGGTATTAGTTCTCCCATGTTGAGTTTCTTGAAAATTGATAAGGGCATTAGACTAATACTGGCTCCTAAATCGCATAGTGATTTGTCTATGACAAACTTTCCAATTAAGCAGGGTATGAAAAAACTACCTGGGTCTTTAAGTTTAGGAGGCATGTTGTTTTGGATTATAGCATTGCATTCAGCAGTGAGCAATACAGTTTCATTATCCTCAAGCTTTTTTTTATTGGGTAAGATTTCTTTAAGAAATTTAGCATAGAAGGGCATTTGTGTTATAGCTTCTGTAAAAGATATGGTAATGTTAAGTTATTTTAGAAGTTCAACGAATTTTCTAAATTGCCCTACATTTTTGGACTTAGAAAATCTTTTAGGATATCAGATAGGTGGTTTATAGGGTGGCAGAGGCACATAAGGTTCTTCTTTTTCCATGAACTCTTCACCATCACCTTCTTTTTCTACTTCCTTCGGCTCAACATCCTTCTTAGTTCCTTTTCCATGTTTCTGGTACATGGCTGGGTTTTCGACTCTAGGTTCAGCTAGTCCGCCTAGTTCTGTCCCACTCCGAAGTGTTATAGTATTAGCATGTCCCTTTGGATTTGGTTGGGGTTGTCTAGGAAAAGGTCCAACTGGAGCAGCTGTAGCTGTTTGCTGTTGAGCCACTTGGGAGATTTATGTTTCTAACATTTTGTTGTGTATGGCAAGAGCATCAATCTTATTTGTCAGTTTCTTAATTTGTTCACTGGTGTGAATATTTTTATTCATGAAATCTTTATTAGTTTGAGCTTGGGTGGCTACAAATTTTTCTATCATTATTTCAATGTTGGACTTCCTAGGGATATTCGGAATATTTTCCCAGGTGCGTACAAAATGTTATTGCTTTTGTAAGAGAAGGTTGGATGGTTCTTCACAGCAGGCTTATAGTTATTGCCATAGGGGTTTCCTTGAGCGTAATTCACTTGATCAAATGGTACTCCTGTTAAGAGTGGACATTTGGGTCCATCATGCGCGTGAAGTTCGCATAAATCACGGGTTGGAGCTACTACAACCATAATGGCTGCGGGAGTTGTGGTAAGTATTTCTATCTTTTGAATAAGGGCTTCTACCTTAGCGTTAACTTAGTCTAAGCTACTAACTTCGTGCATACTACCTTTCATTTGAGGTTTCTCCACCATGGTTCTATCGCTTCCCCAATGATAATGATTTTGAGCCATACTATCGATAAGTTGATAAGCATCGTTGTATGGTTTATCCATCAGTGCACCACCAGCAGCTGCGTCAATCGTTAGTCTTGTGTTGTACAAGAGACTATTGTAAAAGGTGTGGCTCAGCCATTCTTCTATACCATGATGCGGATAAAGTCGCAACATGTCTTTGTATCTTTCCCATGCTTTGAAGAGAGATTCGCTTTCCTTTTATTTGAAACTGTTGATATTGGCTCTTAGCATAGCCGTCTTATTTGGCAGAAAATATCGCGCTAGGAAAACTTTCTTCAATTCGTTCCATGTGGTAACAGAGTTGGATGAAAGATATTGGAGCCATGCTCTAGCTCTATCTCGTAATGAGAAAGGAAAAAGACGAAGTTTTATTGCTTCAGGGCTGACACCATTTGCTTTCACTGTATCTGTGTACTGCACAAATACAGGAAAATGAAGGTTTGGATCGTCTGTAGGACATCCTAAATATTGTTTTTGTTGGACAATGCTTAATAACGAAGGTTTTAACTCGAAACCATTCTGTGCAATGGCGGGAGCCGCAATGTTGTTGTGGGGTTCCTATTGCGATGGGGCAGCATAATCCTTCAGAGGGCGATTTTGGGGTCCTTCAGCCATTCTTGGGTCAGGAAGAGAATAGTCAGGAAGATTGAATTTGGGAAGTTCGTACTTGATTTGGTATTCTCTAATTCGGCGTCTTATACTAACAAAATGCTTGACCTCGTCGATTGGTTGCTCTAATTCTTCGCCTTTACAGCGAGTGCTTGGCATAAAGTCAACATATAAAATAAAATAAAATTGGTCACCTTAGTCTATACTGCATAACAAGGGATTTATAGTATTGACTTAATCAGTCCCCGGTAACGGCGCCAAAAACTTGATCGCGACTTTGAGAGTCTGTCGGGTGTAGTGACTGAAATGTACAGTCTAATCGCGTAGTTTTAAAAGATATCGAACCCACAAGGACTGGTGGTCAAAATACTGTTATCTAGGGTCACTGTGTAAAGCTAAGGCTAATTATAAAATTCGGATGTTGGGGTTTAAACAAGAATTAACTAAAATCTAATAATTGATAACAGGACACTGGTATGTAATTTGTCAACTCAGGTATTCAATAAGTCATTAGCATAGTTTTAAGTATTAAAAACACTGTTTCAGTGGAAACTATTAGTTTAAAAACCATTGTCTCACACTTTCGTTCTATCGATTTAGGCCATATTATTAAACTCAAATGAGTTCTCTCGCTGTTTCATTTAAAACTCAAAAGTATTTTTTGAAAACAAATAGAGTCCAATTAATTTTAAAAGCGCTCTCGTTGTTTTTAAAATTAATGTTCAATCACCACTATCTTGTTAAAACCTCAAAGTATCACTCTGTTGATTTTATCCTTAGTCCGTCTTTTACTCTCGTAACAAAACAATTTAATATCCAAATTTGAAATCAAAACCATAAAAGTCTTTTTGTAAAATATTTATGCCAATTAATTACCGAATCCCTTCGGTTTAGGACTTCAGATACCAATATCGAGGAATTTAGCCATGCATAATTTTATTGCGTGATAACATAAAATAAAAACATATATTCAATAACACATGCATGGTAAAAATAAATAATACTATATTTAAAATTTGAACCAGGAATAAAAACACTAAAGAATAATTATGCAGGATGTTATCCTCCACAAGCCGGCAGGATTAACTTCGAAATAAAATATCTTGAAGAAATTAAAATAAACCTAAACGAATTTTGGAAGCTAGAAGGAAAAGTAAAGTTGCAATATTCCTCCGATGTGAATAAATATCGCTTTAATGGTAATGGTTTTCTTTGCTTATGGAAATTCTAAACGAAACTGGAAAAAGTAGCAAAAACTGTAAAATTGGAAATAATAACAATGTTGCAGAAAAATAAGAAATTGGAGCAGGTATCGAAATTTTTAAATTCTGGTAACTGTTTGGTTTTATAGATTCCCTCAGCTGAGAAAAAGTAGGGACAATCCCTTAATCTTCGTTCTTCAATCGTGCAGAATTTTCAGCAAGTTGTGTGCTTCATGGAGATAATCTCGTAACTGATATATGATTTGTAACGAGTGTCATACGTTGTGGCGTGGGGCACATATCTTCATTCCATGTAGGCCGGGATAAGAAGTGTGCCAAGGGGAACAATTTTGGATTTTATGACGGGCGGCATGCGCCTGTGACGGGAGGCATGGCTTTTGATACAAAATGCTTGCGTTTTTGCTGTTAAAGTGTCATTTCTTCCTTATTTTTCTCCCTTTTCTCATGTAAGCTTTGCAGAGATATAATGAGACATAATAAATGAAGAATCAAAAGCTTTATCTATGTAAATCATGCGGAAAATGCTATGAATTTTTGTGTTATCATATATTATTAACCAAGGTAATAATCTAATGGAGGTTCCAAAGGTATTGGTTGCGCCCAAAGCATGTTTGGAAAAATGTCATGTATGACGTATATGCATGATGTCTTAGACTGATATGAACCTAGAGTGATATGTATTGAGTGTCTATATATGCCCTGGATGTTATGAATTACCTTGATACTTTGATATGGTTACGTGTACGTCATGCTTGATGTGAGGCTCTTAGTGGGAAATCTACTAACCACCTTTTGCCGGTGTCTACTGGATAATCATCTGCCGAGATTAACAAGGGGAATCTACTACCGAGATTCGATCATGAATTACCTTCTGTCGAGGTATTCTGGATAATTAATTGTCGAGATTAACTAGGGGAATCTACTGTCGAGATTCGATTAGGGTAATCTATTGTCGAGATTCAATTGTGAGTTGCCTTCTGCCGAGGTCTTCTAGATAATCAACTGCGATGATCAACCAGGAGAATCTACTGTTGAGATTCAATTGTGAGATACCTTCTACTGAGGTCTTCTGGATAATCAACTACCATGATTAACTTGGGGAATCTGCTGTCGAGATTCTGTTGAGAGATTACCTTCTGAAGAATTGAAAAACAAAAGAAGGGGGGTTGAATTGGAACCTTAAAAACCAATGCAAATAACACGATGATTTTCATCCTAGTTCGTTTGAACTCAAACTACTCCAGTCCACCCGCCAAGGTGATTTCGCCTCTCTCCAACGAGGTCTTAATTCACTAATCAAACTTGATTACACAACTACTTTGACTACTTCCAAAGTCTTGTTGAGTATAACCACAACTCGGTTTATCTCAAGGAATTGTACTAAACAAAATATGAATAAAGCAGTGTACAATATGTTTTTCTTTAAAAAAATAGTATCATAGACTTGTGATGTATTATGCAGTTTAAATTCTAGTATGAATGAGGAGTAGCAACATTGAAGTATTGTGTATTGTAGTGTGTAAATCGTAAATGATTTAACCTTATCCCTTGTTAAAATAGGCGCAACAATCTTGAGTAACTGGAAACTTGATAAATGACAGTTAATGCGCTTTCCTCAAATAAAAGATCCCTGTCTGTTTGTATCCATTGCATTTGATATTGCTTTGATGAATTGTAACGCTTTAGAACATTAAGGAATTTTTTTGCTGCTTGCTTTAGAATTTTGGAAGGTCAGAATCATAAGGTCCTGTTTGCAGCGTTAGACTTTCTTTCATAGTTAAAACGTCTTTCTCTTAGCACAACTTCTGATCTTCATTCATCAGGACTTTCTGAGAATAGTCTATGTTCATAGCAAGAACATCCTTATAGCTTAAATTCTGATCTACTTCCATCAAAACTTCGCTATAAAATAGAATATAATTTTAGAGTGCATAATTGTTCTTTGTGTTTGTTATCACCAAAACTCTAACGAGGGTTGTAGAATCAAACTATGTTTTAACAATCTCCCCCTTTTTGATGATGACAAAAACTAGGATATTTCAATTAAAATAGACAGAACATAAAGCATTAGAGAGTCTCCCCCTGAGTTGAGTACTCTGATAGAGATGAATTACTTCCCTAAAGTTCATTCTAATCAGAGCTTTTGATTTATCTCCTTCTGTCTTTATCAGAGTTTTGTTCATGTTTTGTTTTCAGAAAAAATAACGAGGTTATGATAGTCAAAATGTTTGAGACTTTGTCTCGATATACTGTTATTGAAAATATCTTACGTTCTCCCCCTTTTTGTCAGGAATCAAAAAGCAATATAAACACTAATATTCAGATTCAAAAAGATGAGTTATATTAAAACATGATTTCAATAACACTTTCAGAGCCAAATAAAACAAGATAAGTGAATGCAAAAAACAAGTTAAAAAACTAAGATTGAGAAGGGGAAGTCGTGTGAACAACACTTCCAACAAGCTCTTAATCTGAGTGCTTGATTCCTCTTGTTTTCACAGCATTTCCTTGATTTCTTTGCTCGTGTCTTCTTGCTTGTCCAATCTTTATTTGATCACCGTATTCTCTTTCTTTAACTATTCTAGAGTTTGCATAACCAAAGATGAAGCTGGTGTATCCACAGAAGATGCAAGTTTCTCAGAACACTCTGTAGCAGTTTTTGATTCAGTGGCTTCTTTAGTTGCTTTGACTTTGTCTTGAATAATAGCCAGAGGAAGATTTTCAGAGCATGGTTCAATAAATTCTAAAGGTTGGTTCTTTATCCAGGGAGAATTGTCCATTAGAAGAATATATTTCCTTTCCTAGTGACTCAGAACCTGATCCTTGAAAACTTTCAGCTGATCACAAAAGTTTTTTTGGGCCAGTTCATAGCTTAATTCCTTGAGTATATGGGATTCTGAGTTGAACCATCTTCTGAACCGGTTCCAGTGAGAATCAGAAGCAGCAGGATTTGGATTTTCTAAGCTTGCTTGATTTAAAGAGTTAACCCATTCCATTATTTCTGTTTCAAAAATCAATAAATTTCTACCGACATCTGCTTTGGTGATAGTTGGTTTTGGTTTGGGAATGGCTATTATGTGAGAGGTTGAGGCAAGGTGATCCAGCGCTTCTAAGTCTATGACTGTTCTATGGTGATCTTTTGGAGGGTTAATAGGAGAGGGAGTAGGAGAATCAGAAATGATGATTGGTGATGGAGGTGTGTTTGGTGGAGTGGAATGGTAAGGTGATGGAATTTCTGGAATGTCTTGGATGGAGAGAGATTGTCGAACCATGACAGGTTCTGTTATTCAAGGAATTGGTGTGGTGGTATCATAGTCTATGTATAAATTTTCTGGTTGAGAAGCGGTAGCATTTGGATCTTCTGGGTGAGTGGTTTGGAAGTTTGGATTTTCTGTTTGAGGAGTTTGAAAATCTGGATCAAATTGATCAATATCAGAAACGAATCTAGCAAGTTTTGGCTGATTTTGTTCAAGATGTGGATTGGGAGAGAGAGGTTCATTTAGTATGTTTTCTAGAGTTACTGAGGGGTCAAACTCTATATCAAAATCTTCAAATGTTTGAGTTGAGGGATCTTCTATTGGTTTTAGAGAGGAGGGTGTTTCAGATGTTGGAAAAACTATTGATTCTACAACAGAAATAAAAGAGGAGTTACCTTTCTTTTTAGCAGCTTTTGGAGTCCTCTGAGAAGGTCCTTCTCCTGCAACTTTTCTTTTTCTGGACTTCTTTAGGACAAAATCTGGAGCTTGCTGATGAAAATCATGAATGTTTAGCTCTAGAGCAGTTCCATCCTTCTTGCATGCTTCTAAATATCTGACAATTATTTCTGGTGAAGCATCATTTTCAGAAAATAGAGGAAAATCTGTCAGAGGGATTCTCCTTGACGTGATGACTTCCTTTGTAGCAATGATTGGATCCTTCTTAATGCTGTCAATAATCTTCATCTTTTTCAGGTTCTTGGAATTAAGGGATTTTCCAGCACATGCCTCCAGCGTGCTTATTTGTTGAGCTTCAGTCAGATGCTCTATTAACCTATTCTCAGTCAGAATATCTGAAATTAACCTACCCAGAGGTATCCAGTCCCTCTTGGTTCTTTCATCTTCTCTTGTTTCCCTCACGCTTGTTCTCATATGATTAAAAAGCAAGTGAGGAAGGTTTATTTTTGTCTTCTTTGCAATGAAGTATAGCAGAAACTGTTGATCAATATTTATGTAGTCAAGAGAGCTTGTTGGCTTCCTGTGGTTGATACAGCCTAGAATGATCTTTGCCCAGATTCTGAAGTAGTCCTTCAGATCTTTAATCTTGTTAGATGGCTTCCCAGAAGTGAAGATTACTCTTGATATGGCTCTTAGGTCAGAACATTTCTCAGCCATGTCGCTGCAACGGATTCCTCCACCATTATAACCAATCAACTTTGCAATCAAATCTTCAGTGATTGAAATTTTCTTTCCCATTACATAAGACATTACTTGGTGATTAGAGGAGGTTGCGTGAATCCATAATTCCTTTACCAAAATTGGGAACACTAGATCTAGAAGACGATCGAAATACATGTTCCATCCTTGAATAGCTACATCTATAAATGCACAACTGAGCTTTTTGAATATATGCTCGACCCATGCTATCGGACTTCGTCAGATGGATGAGATGATAAGTATAGCTTGATTCTGGATCAGGGAGCCTTAATTCATGATTTATGCAGCCTTATGCCTTACGATTATGACTTGAATGATTTTTTTAATGGTGCCCTGTGATGGGTCGTGGATAATTAAAGGATAGAGGTTTGCCTATGTGGCGATGTTGCTTGTCATATGATGGTTGAATGTTATGCTATCATGATTTCCCGATACTCGATTTGAACTTGAATATTGCCATTGTAGCAGAAAGATCCACTGGAGGTTATGAAAGTGTGCGGAGAGTCTGCTCTTATATGAACTGTGTTTCCCTAATTCGTTGGTATGGTCTTGGAGGAGATTCCCAGTGATATGAACTTGAAAATAGTTTGATCATATCATGAATGACCCCCACTATTTTACATTATTCCCCTGATTAAAAGACTCTTGAAAATGTTTGGCTTTTAATGGGCCATTTTGAGTCAACTCCTCTTGACCAAGTCTCCAGTGGTTTGCCTCAACATTCAAATTTTGAAAGATGTGCCCCTCAATCTCAAATATCTTGAGGAAGTACCCTCATAAAGAATTTTAGATCTCACCATGAACTTGACATATATTTCCCCAAGTATTCGAAGCTTGAAAAGTTTATACTTGAAGTTGCTTGAAGGGGAATTTGGACCCTGTGTGCAGTAGGATGAACTTGGTATGTACTGCCCTAACATTTGAATCTTGGTAGGTTTCCCTTGATTACCAAGGCCTGGAGAGGTTTGTTAAAATGAGGAAACCAAGTCATATCCCATTGTGATATAACTTGATTAAGGAATTCTCCTTCGAAAGGTATGCCCCTAATTGAACAGTTCTTTGAAATTTGATCCAAGTTGATTAAATCTTAGAATGATTAACCTTTGTCAATAGTACCTTCATGTGGTATAACCCTACGATCATTAGTATTTTCCCTATTTAATAGGGGTCTTCTTAGATGCTTTGCCCCTAGTTATAAGCTTCTTGGAAATGCTTCCTTTGATCAGACCTTCTTTTGAAATCTCCTTGATGCTAGGTATTGATTCTTAGATAAAATAGTACATTTTGAAAAAAGTAATTATAATGTGATGCACATGCATGTTCTTGAAATCCAAGTTTAATTATTGAAAATAAATGGATAATTAGGAATAGATATTCAAAGAAGCTAAATGATTAATAATTTTAACAAACATAGGAGTCAGTTTAACATAAATCTTGCCGAGTATGCTTTCATAGTGAACCTAGCTTCAATTAGTACTTTTAAAAGTTGTAACATGGCCATGGTTCATGGTTTAAGAAACAAAAGATATAAGGCTCAAAATTTATCTATCCCACCCCATTCTCCTTGATGTTCTCTAGTCCTAATTTCAATTAATGCAACACATGTGTTTAATCTCCAAGAGAAATTTCGTAGTTGCACAAATGATGAGAAGCACAGATAAAGATCCAAGCTTCGATGAAAAGCATTGATAAGATCCAAGCATTGATAATATCCAAGAGTTGACGAGAATCCTTGATGATTCTTGAGGTGACAGTCACAAGATTGTTCTCCAATTTTTTATTTTCAATCCCTCATTTTGCACGGACCAATTCTTTTGAATTTTCCGGTCCATCGGGATGCCCTAATTTTTTCCTAAGTCATGTTTTTTTAATTTCCTTTGACTTAACAGGCTTTTTTGAATTTCCTCTATTTTTTTTAATTTATTTATTTTTTCTTTTTGATTTTGAAAATTTGTGGCTGCCACACTGGTTGGTGTAAGCTTCGTCTTCATTGTTTTCCTCTATTTTGAATGATGTATTGAGGAAGAAGCTGTCGAGGATTTTGTCTTTATTGATTGCTTCCTCAATCTTTGTTGATGTGCACTAAGAAGATGATGTGATCGAACCCTTGCTTAGACTGTTTCCTCAATGATGTATCGATGAAGGAAATATGCTTGAACCTTTGCTTAGACCGTTTCCTCAATGATGTATCGAGGAAGGAGATATGCTTGAACCTTTTGCATAGATAGACTGATTCTCTTGATATTAGAATGCATCTATGAATTAATTGAAATCTACCCTGCCCCTGGTTAAATATTAAGGGTTTTTTAAAATAGAAAGAACTCCAACTTCTGGCTCGAGGGGGTTAACTATAGATTAACTCCTTATTTCTCCACTATTTAGGAAGTGAAACAATGCGTTACATCACCAACTAAGCCTTACTATTAAAAATCATACGTCAAAAAAATTTGATTATTCTGTAATTTCATCATTCTCCATCAATGTTTGTTAAAGTTATGTAATGGAATATAGAAAAGAAGAATAGAAAGTCGTTGATTATTTGAGGAATGGATTGATTTAAAAAAACATGCATGATTATTTTATTAGAATTACTGATCCAAAGATACAAATTTATAGCAAATGAAACTTAATAACTAAGAAATCACAAACTGAAATAATAAAGGCCAAATGATCTAGAGATAAGCCCCCTTGTCGATCCACTGACTTTAGGGGATTTTTCTTAGTCTTTGGATTTGTTAAAGCAAGGGGTGACCATTCACCAATGGGATCCCTTCTTCAAAAGTCAAATGCTTATTATCCATCAAATATCGGACCTTGTGTATGAAACTCCAACATCTTTCAAGAGCATGTCCTGGAGAGTTGGAATGATACTCACCCCTTGCATTTGCATCATACTTAGGAGGGAGTGCCCCATTCATAAGATTCAATGACCTCTTCTCTACCAAATATACATTGAGTAAATGTTGTATTAGCTGATTGTGCGGTATGAGAAGTGGATTAAATCTCCTTGGTGGTAATTTTTGCCTTCCCCTTTGTTGGGCATATCCCTTCTGTTGGTAGCATTATAGTAGTTGCGGTTGAAGTGGGGGAACTTTCCACAATGGTGGCATTTGTGGTGTTGAATAGTCCTGTGGTTGGGATAAAGAAGGGTTACCTTCACTCCTTAGTAATAATTTCATGATCAAGTTCATTTGAGTCTTCAATTGGCGAACCTCCTCTTTTAATAGTTCTTGGCCTCTTTTGAGTTCCTATATGGATTTTTGAGACATGCTTTGAGTTCGCTTGTGAGTATCGAGAATCTTGCCAGCTGATCACAACTGGATAAGGGTGGAATTCTAAATGATATGAACTTTGTGCAAATGGATGAAAAATGAAAATGTATGAAAATACTTGGGTATGCAAAATAGTTTTTTAAGGGTATGAAAATGTTTTCATGGAGAGGCAATGCAACGGGGATGTAGTATGAGGGTAGAGGTATGGGTACACTATACAAGTTTAATGATAGACATGATGATGTCCTACACTGACTTAAATATTGAGACAGTCAGAAACTCCTTAAGGACGAAGATAATGATAGATATATGATTGATGATATCCTACATCGTCTCAGAGATTGATACAGGAAGGAATTCCTTAAGGACTATGGAAAATGAAAGACGACGAGGAGTACCTATAGGATAAGGATTACGACATAGATGGAAGCCCTATGGGCTAGATATAGTGGTAGTAGAAGAAAAGATAACCCTTGCGGGTTTACAAATTGTAGTGGGATTTGTGAAAGGTATCCTCAGAAGAAAGGATCCTAGTTTTTGCCAACGGATATTCTACCCTCCCCATAAGGTGGTTTCCTTAAGGGTATCATGAATAACACTAGTGGGAAAGGCATAAGGGACTCCCTTAAGCAGAGTCTCTTTACAGACCGGGCATTTCGTCTCTAGGTCATGAAAGGTCTCATCATGAGTTTTTGGTTTAAAGACCGTACAAAGAGTCATAGGTGTCATTCCAAAGTCCTACTTCCCAAGAGGATGTCTCTCGAGAGGTATTCCTTTTGCAGAATTCCACCGACTCTAGGCTAAGTTGTCATATAAACTCATAGGATTGATGTAACCCTTTGGCTAATAGACGAACCTTCTTTCTAAAGTTTATTTTTGAAAATATTTTTGCAAAATTTTAAATCCCGCCACAGATATAATAAATAATGAATAATAAAAAAAATATGCAAAAAATAAATGAATAAATAGATAAAGCAAAAATAAAGAAAAACAAAAAAATAAGAAAAACCCTAAAACCTAAAGGAAAGGCTTCTAAACCTAGGGTTAAGTCCCCAGCAGAGTTGCCAGTTGTTGCAACTGATTTTTAAATCAGAGTCTCCACCCTTAATTTTTATCCTAAGGAAGGGAATATAAAGGATAACCCTAAAAAGTTAGATATTCTAGGTCTTTGACTCGGTTTTAGACAAGGGGAGGTGTTAGGCACTCCTCATCTACCTTGTTCACAAGGATAACAGGGTTAGAAGTACAATTTTTAAGAAATTGGGTTTTAATGTTTTATTGGGGGAACTCACCACGATTTTAAGTCGTATGCCTATGTATCCTCTTATGAGGAATCAGAGTCCTAATTCGTAGTTCGTAGTTGGTTTGTGTTTTTTATAGATTACGAAGATATTTGATTTTACCGCATACTTAGTCTAGGTGTGTGAATAATGGAGATATTTAGACAAAGCACGCAATTAATTAAAATATGCTTCGTAATCCTTTTCGAAAATTAACTCTTGTATTAATTTATTTATGAAAATGTTTGGTGTTGGTTAAATGTTTCTTAGGTATTAATTATATAAGGTATATTATTTAAGTGCATGATTAAAAAATAATTTCATGCAACAAATAAAATATATTTGAATGAGTTTTAGAAAAATATTATTATAAATATAATATTAAATGATAATAAATATATTAAATATATATAAAATAGAAAATATAAAAATAATAAATTTAAATAAAAGAAATAAAACAAAAACGCGGTGGAGGTGTAAATTAGGTTAGGGTAGTAAAACATGGGGGTTGCATATATTAGGGTCTTGAATTCAGATATTGAATTCAGGCCCAATAAGACAAGGGGGTACATTTTTTAGTGTGTTAGTAAAAGTGGGGGTCATGTAAAGCATCAATTAACCATCAAGCTAAGTTAGAGATTATCTTCCAATGCCTTAAATTTCTTTGTTTCAATTCCCTTTCTAAGCTCTTTCTTTTTAATTCATAGGTGGAAGTCGGCGATGATGATTAAGGTGACGATTTGATGGCGGCGAAGGCGCGGCGAATGGATTTAGGGTTTTAAATGTTGAAACCCTAGGCGGCGGTGAAAGGGGATTACAATGAAGAAGCTTCTCTATTCTTCTTCTCTTACAAATTTTCCTCCTTCTAATAATTTTCTTCTCTGTAATTCTTTCCTCTCCGATTTTTTTTGTTGGTCCTTTGTTCTTTTTTAACAATTAGGTTTTATAGTGTTCAATGAGATTATTATATTAGGAAATAGATTAATATGTCTGTAATTTGTTGTACGATTTTAATTACGTTTTGAATATGAATTTGATTTTGTCTGTAAATTCGTGATATCCTTGATTAGTTTTTATATTAGTATTAATCTTGTCTGAACATTCCAATAGGTTTTGGTTATGTGAATTAACCTAGTTTCAGTTTTGGTACGATATTGTTTCTGAAAAGATAATGCACAAATTTGCTTATGTTTTTATTATAATAAAAATAGTAAGACTAATAATAGATTAATAATAATGGTAATAATAATAATAATAATTAAAATATTATAATTTAAACAATACATTTTTTTAAAACGAAAAACAAAAACTGAATTGGGCCATACCGTTTCAATTTATTGGGCTTTAACAAGAAAATGAATTGCTTTATGCACCCCTTTTTAATATTTGAAATGGACTAAAAAAATACATGAGCCCTTTCATATTTAGAAAGGCCCATGATTTTTCAAAATAGTGTAACTCCTTTCAATATTTAAAATAGGCTGAAACCTGAACAAAATCATACCCAAAAATGCAGTTGGCTCAAAAAAACTCACATGGGCTTTTCTGATTTAGAAAGGCCCGTTGATTTCTTTATAAGATAAACCCCCTCTTTATAAATTATAAATTCCCATAACTATATGAATAATATTTTTTAAAGTAAAGTAATTTTTAGCAATAAGAATAAAAAAAATAGGAACAAGTAGGACAAATTTGGGGTATGATACACCCTGGTAAAGCTAATGTTATGGCGGATGCCTTAAGTAGGAAATCGTTACATATGTCTGCTATGATGGTTAGAGAATTAGAATTGATCGAATAATTCAGAGACACGAGTTTAGTCTGTGAGGTGGCACCGCATAGTGTGATGTTGGAAATGTTGAAGATTAAAAACGATTTCCTGGATAATATTAAAGAGGCTCATAAGTTAGATGTGAAGTTGGTACACTTGATGGTTAGGAATAACCAGTCTAAAGATAATGATTTTAAGGTAGATGTCCAAGGTGTGTCGAGATTCTGAGACAAAATTTGTATTCTTGATGACACGGAGATGAAAAAGATGATTCTGGAAGAAAGTCATAGAAGTAGTTTGAGTATTCATCTGGAAGCTACTAAGATGTATCATGACTTGAAGAAGTTATTTTGGTGGTCCGGATTGAAATAGGATGTAGTGCAGTTCATGTATGCGTGTTTCACTTGTCAAAAGTCAAAAGTCGAACATCAGAAACCTGCAGGATTGTTGAAACCACTAGATGTTCCCTTGTGAAAGTGGGATAACATAGTGGTGGACTTTATGGTGGGGCTTCCGAATACTCACACAGGACATGATACAATTTGGGTGATTGGTGATAGGTTAACAAAATCATCTCATTTCACTCCGATAATATCAATTTTCGTATGCCGAAGTTGGCGGAGATTTATATCCGCGTAATTGTAAAGCTACACAATGTTCCGTAAAGTGTCATATCTGATCGAGATCCGAGATTTACTTTTGGTTTTTGGAAGAGTCTGTAGGATACATTGGGCTCTAAGCTGAGATCGAGTTATGTGTATCACCCACAGACAGACGGTCAGACAGAGAGAATTATTCAGTCGTTATAAGATTTGTTGAGAGCTTGTGTTCTTGATTAAAGAGGTACATGGGATAGTTATCTTCCAATGATTGAGTTAACTTATAACAATAGTTTCATTCTAGTATTAGTATGGCACCTTTCGAGGAATTGTATGGTCGGAGGTGCAGAACGCCTTTGTGTTGGTATGAATATGGTGAACATGTAGTGCTCAGACCTGAAATTATACGAGAGACTATAGAAAAAGTAAAGTAAATTTGAGAAAAGATGAAGACTTTGCAGAGAAGGCAAAAGAATTACCATGATAAGAGGAGAAAGGATCTTGAATTTCAAGCGGGAGACCATGTATTCTTGAGAGTATCTCCGGTGACCGGCGTAGGATGTGCTTTGAAGTCAAGGAAACTGACTCCTCGGTTTGTTAGTCCATATCAAATATCATAAAAGTGGGGAATGCTGCATATAGAGTAGCCTTGCCACCTAATCTGTCAAATTTGCAAGATGTGTTCCATGTGTCACAACACCGAAGGTATATTTCAGATCCGTCGCATGTGATCTTGATGAACGATGTACAAGTGCAGGATAATCTTACTGTTGAGACCGTACCTGTGAGGATCGCGGATCATGAAATAAAGAATTTAAGGGGAAAAGAAAGTACTATTGTGAAAGTGTTTTGGGGAGGAGCTGCATGAGAGAATGCGACATGGGAGTTAGAGAGCAAGATATGAGAGGCCTATCTACAATTTTTTGCATCAGGTAATTTTCGATGACGAAAATATTCTAAGTGGGGGAGAGTTGTAACACCCCGATTTCGTTAAATTATTTATTTAAATTAATTAGGTGATGTGATGTGATTGTGCACTTTAGTGAATCTTCTGTTGTGTTGTGATGCATTTTTTGGGAGTTAGATGCCTTAGAAATTATTGGAGTTAAGATAATAGGGGTGTATGACCAAAAGTGTTGAAATATAAGGCGTAGAGAGATAGATAGTTTATTATCATTATTTGGATTAAAATATTAGATTTAATACTATAGTATAATAATTAAACAAATTATTAGTAGAATAATAGAATTATTATTATTTTGGGATTAATTAAATAATTATTTAATTGGGGAAGGATAAGGTTAGAATTATGATTTAGGGTTCATATGGGCAGTGTTGGAATAAAATAGAATTGATACTAGAGAAGAGAAAAACACAACGTAGAAATCATAGAAGGTTCGTAGAAGAGAGAAGAAGAGAAAGAGGCTAGGGCATGAAGTTTCTCTTTAAGAGTCATGAACCAACAAATCCAAGGTAAGAGTGGGATTCTAACTCTATAACAGGCTTCAAAATGACGTGGCATGGTAGTGATTAGGTTCCATGATCGTGTGTTCTTGATTTCTCACTATTTTGCTTTATGGGGTTTTATCTATTGATGAATTTCTTTGATGCATTTTTATATGTAATTAGTGAAATTGGTTATGTAAATCGAGTTGGATTGATGGATAATGTTTGTGAATAATTGGTAGTATTTAAAGGCACTTTTTTATTTAAAAATTGGAAGTTTGGATTTTGAAACAATGAAATTCCTATTTTAAAAAGTTGTAGATTTTAGGTTTTGCATCAGGTGTAATCGGTTACTATCTTGGGAGTAATCGGTCACCTTGTGCAATTTTAGGCGAAACAGGCAAAATTATGAAGGTGTAACCGGTTACTGGCTGGGGGGTAATCGGTTTCCCAACAGGATAGAAGCGCAATATTTTGAGTTCAGGGGTGTAGTCGGTTACCCTCCTAGTAGTAACTAGTTACCACTTAAGCTGACATTTTTTTGAAAACTTGAAAATTCAATAACTTTTGACTCGGGTATTCATTTGACACACCATTTGGACAATTGGAAATCTAGAAATATTTTCTACAATATGATAATAATTTTGATAATAGTAGGTGAATTATTTTTGGGTTGGAGGCTTATGCCTTGGCTGTTAGTGTCAGATAAATCGTTGCATATTCATGATAATTGCACATGATAAATTTTATGAATGCACATAAATGGAAAACATATTATATTTCTTAATAGTTATGATGATGTTGGCCTAGAATGGTTTTATATTGAAGGATATTTCCTTATAGTTGTATAATTTTGTTGTTGGATGTCACTGTCGCATACATGCATCATTACCAGCCCGAATTTGGCTTATGTTGTTGGATCGAATTTGGCCATATGTTGATAGCATGGATTTGGCTCATATTGTTGTCCCGGATTTAGTCGTAGTTGATAGCCTAAATTTTTTTTATGGAGAAGGCTTATGCCCTGATAGTATCACATGCATTGAGTTGGTTTCAGTCACATTGCATTGCACTATTAATAATTTGATGTTTTTGGATGTTGAAGAAATATGAATTATATCATGATGAATGTTATGTGTTATTTGTATATTTGATTGTATATTGACGTACCCTGTGGTACAATGAATGAAGTAAAGAAGTATAGTTATGTGTACTTGAATTGTTGTCTACTCATTATTATGATTTCTTTTATATTGTTACGATATCTCACCCCTTCTGTTTAAATGTTGCCTCTACGTGGGTAACATGCAGATAATCAGAATTAGTCCGAAGTCTTGGAGTCTAGAGGAGGTTTCTCTTCTTGTTTTGAGTTGGCGTCAGTGCTCTGATACATAACACCGGGGGGATGAACACTTATTTACTTTGTTACTTCTTTGTTTTGTTTTGGTGATTATGTTGGAGTGTTATAAACTCCCATTTATAGGATTAAATGTTGTTTGATGAGGGTTACGGATATTTTAATGATAAACTTGAATTCTTTCTATTTCATTAATAATGTTGAAATTGAGAACTATGTTGAAAAGCGTCATCTGTTTTTCCGGAAGTGTGTTATGTATCTGGTCATTTATACTTGAGCATATTTTTTATGTGTTGAAAAATGTGGCATCCTATCCTTGATGTTTTGATTTAAGAATTACTTTACTCTGATTTTATTAATTTACCAATGGAGAAATAGGGTGTTACAGTCGTTGCTTATAAATAGGAGGAATGTAGTGTTTTGATGTTTTCACAACCCTTGGTATTCAAACTTATGGTTAATTTTCCAAAAAAAAAACATCTTCATTTCATGTTCCATGAGAATATCACTAGAAGCAGTCATTAGTGTCTTGCTAAAGGTCTTTGCTTTTCTCCCTCTTCTCCTGCTTCACTAATCTCACATAACCAAGTATCATCCTAAACTCAAGCTTTTATCTTCATCATTTCTTGTTTTCTTGTTAGGATAAGTGATAGTACAGTTGACCTAGTGAGTGATTCTAAAGGCAAAACTTCGTATGCTTTTAAATAGGGACATCCCTTATTTCTTATCTTCATTCTCTTAGTCGCAATCACCTTGAACCAAAAATCATACCTTTATTTGACAATTATGACTGGGGAAGTGTACCCGGGAATTCCTTGGAGGAAGTAACTTCTTCATTCGGCTCATTATAAGCCCTTTTATCAAATGTTTGAAGAGAAGTTAATCACGACGAGGTCCTTATGCCCCCTACCATCTTAACCAAGGAATATATAAGCCAACCGACAGAGGAGAGAATGTGCTAAAGATTATATTTAGCTTCGCCTGAGGAGCGATAATTATGATCCAAATGATGCTAATGTGAAGTCTTACCTGGATCTTTGAGACCAACCAAATGCAACCGAGTATGACTGGGTGGGTGCAAAAGTAGTGGGCAGTCCATTTATTTTGAGCATGGAGGATTCCATAGATGTCGTGGTCAGCGGTCTTATAGAATCATCGGTTCTTCTAGTGGGACCAAAAAATAGGGTATGTAGCTTTTTAAATGATTATGAGATCCCGCTTATGAGTTCATGTTCACAAGAATGTGACATTGGTTTCCTTTTTCTGACTTTGAGGTAGCTATCTTGAAGCACTTAAAAGTTGCTCCTTCACAACTTCATTTGGGATCATGGGCTTTCATGAGGGTATCTCAGTTGTGTGCTAAGCATAAATCTCGGAAATCTTCCTTTGGGTTATTCTTTGATCTATTCCACCCGATGTGCACCTCCCAGGGAAACTTCTATGATCAAAGGCTCATTAGTTTCCATTAGGTTAATCCATGGTTCAACAGCTTCACTTAGGATTAGGGTGATTTTCTATGGCGCTTCTTATTGGTGAGGCCGTTTATGTTAGAGGCACATCTCACTTGGTGTTTGATCCGCTATCGCACACGAATCAAAATGAGTAATTTTAAAACAATAGTTAACGACAATGGCTCGAGTCGTATCACAAAAATTCTTGTATGAATTAAATAACTAATTGGAACAATGAGGGGTTGAGTTTAAGATTCAATTCAAAAAATAATGCAAATAAGTGATTATCAAATAAGATAAAATGAATCAACCTACTGTTTGGGTTCCCAACTTATCATCAGTAATTTTAAATTCAAACCCCAAGCGAATTCTAATCCCTATTCGATTACAACACCAATTAACAAGCGAAATTAACACTATGCAGTTTATATTCCTACTACCTGAATTAAGCAAACGGATTTAGCACTCATGAATTAAGCAAACATGGTTCGACATAAGCAGTTTAACGTTAAAACGTGAAACAAATCAAGGAAACATAAATCAATCGAATTAAATCAACAACATTCTATATAACTCGAATTAAGCATACAAGACATATAGAAGAATATTGAAAGGGAAAATAAATTGGATTGAAATTATAAAACCTCAAAGTTATGGCAGAAACATGAACAGTAAATCGATCATTGGTTCTTAGTTCTCCATTCAAAAGTGCCAAACTTCAGAAATAATTTTTGAACAGTAAAATCCAAAGATCATGAATAGTACTCGCAGCTACTAGGTATAGACAAAACATGAAATTCAGGTTCTAACCCAACCGGGTCGAAAAACATTTTAAAAAAAGGCCCAAAACTAAATATTTATTAAGTCTTGAACTTTAACTAATTATTTGAGACTTCTTCACTCCGAATCAACTTTTGGCTTCAACATGAAACTTGTAGTTCTTTCTCTTAGCTTTCTAACGTCTCAAAATGCATCAATTTGATTCCTGTAGCCGAAGTTATGGTCTACATAGTGAAGAGGTGTCAAATAACAGTTAATGCTGAAAATAAAATACGAAAATTAAGTAAAGGCAAAAATAAACTAAAATATAAAAACACAATAAAATGGTAAAAAAACTAAAGAAATGCCTAAGTACAATAGTAGAAGAATGTGCATAAAAATGCACCGATCAAATTCCTCCACACTTGAACCTTTGCACTCCGAGCAAACTAGTATCAAGACTCATGAAAAACAATAACATTTAGATACTCATTCTAGGCTACAAACTCTTCTTCGGTTAAGATTGAATCGATAGGTACTAATCTTGCACACTAAGGATATCGTAAGAACACAAATCTGCAATTGTGCAGTCATAAGCCTCCCTCCTATACAAACCAATCTAAATCATGTTATTATGCTTAAGCCTAACTTACTTATCCTCCTTTTTATTCTCTTTCATTCTAGTGCAATTTGTAACACCCTGAAATCTAGATTAACTATTTAATTAGTTATTCTATTGGTTTAGTGCGATTATATTAATCATCTGAAGGATAGAAAAACACACAATGGGGGATTTTAATTGGAGTTTTCAAAAATAATACCGTATGACACGTTTGGTTATCCTGGTTCGTTTAAACTCAAACTACTACAGTCCATCCGCCAAGGTAATTTCGCCTCTCCCAAACGAGGTCTTAATCCACTAATCAAAAACTTTGATTACACAAACACAATGACTATCGTCAATGTTTTCTTGAGACTAAACCAGAACTTTGTTTCTCAAGGTATTATAAAATATAAATAAAAAATGTGTACAATGGTGTTTCTAAAAAACTATATCACAACGATGATGTATACACAAAATTAAAGCACAATATCAATCTAGTAAAGATGTTTCTTTTGTATGCGTAATAGTGTTGTGTTTTGATTCTTCTCCATAGTCTTATTTATATAGGCGAGGCATATGAGACATGAGAAGATTAATTTTGAAGGTTGATAAAGTGTTGTTAATGCACTTTCCAAAAATACATATCTTGTTTTGTTCTAGCCGTTACTCTTTGATTTGTAATGAATGAGTTGTAACACATCAAAACTTTGCTTCTTTGAAATCTTTATCATAATGAGAATATTATCTTTGATACTTTAGATCTCAGAGTTTCTTGATGTTCATATGATTGGAACTTAGATGCGAAAAACACGTTAAAGCTTCTTTGCACTTTTAGAATATTTACCTATCATAGTATAGCTTAAACTTAAGTGTTGACTCTTTAGAACTTTAGTATAGATGAGTGCATTGAGACTTTCTTTGTTCTTCCATAACTTCACTTATCAGAGTATCTGAATTTTTCTTGCAGTGTTGATGCTTCAGAAGTTTATAACATCAAAACTTCTTCTATTGAGCGTGTTACACGAATTTTCTTCTAAATCTGTACACTTCGTCTAATCATAACTTCAAATGCATTTTCTCTCATCATCTTTTATGCTCTTTCATCATAACTTCTCTGCATATTTAGATACATTATTATAGAGCATATTTGTTCTTTATATATATCATGTATTTATTATCATCAAAATTTTTACTAATATGTAGAATCAAACTATGTTCTAACGTTATCATGATTTTATGTGAAGTCTTTGCGAGTATATGTGATGTCTTGATGATCATGATGTCTGATGTGATGTTATTGTGTGGTGTTTAATGGGGTAGTATGAATTAAGATGATAATTAGAATGATATAATATTTGAGAAAATTACTAAGTAGAATTATTATTTAGATAATTAAAGTAACTAATTAGACTTATTTTATTTAAATAAATATAGATGAAATATGAAGTATAGGTGTTGAGAGAAAAGTAGTAATTTGTGAATGGATTAGTGAGAGTAAGATAGGAAGGCCATAGAAAGGGTCCAAGGGTTAAACTAGGAAAAAGAGTGTCAATGTCTCATTCTGTGAAATCGTGATAATTTTGAAGAAGCAGTGAAGAGAAGCTAGGGCACAGAGAGGCAAGAGGTAGAGATCGATAGAACGCGAGGAAGAGAACCAAGAATTGTTGCTAGGAATGTAAATTAAGGGGAGTTATTGTTATTTATTATAATATATAGAAGGTTTAGATAATTGTAGGTTCTTTTTGGTGTTTTGATTGATGATGATGATAGTACGATGATTTGGTTGAAAAGTGATGCATAAGCGATGTTGTTTTACCATGAATTGATGTATATAACGTATACTAGGATGTGTTGTTATTGCATGATATTAAAATGAGTACTTGTGATGAAATGGGGTATGTTCTGTGTTGGAATCGCAAGATTTAGACTAGTTTTTGTACAAGAAATTGCAACAGGAAAACCCTATTCGTGCAGACTCGCTGGGCAAACCACCCAATTGTCAGGAAAAATAACTTTCGCTCAGACCTTGCCAGGCGAGATGGAGTCAAGAGGAAGAGTTGAGTTTTGGAATGATTCTGGAATTTGTATGTAGAGGTGATTCTCTCTTGCTTCGCTGTGCGAAGCAGAGGCGAGTGCGAGCTCGTTGGGCGAAGCAAGCATTCGTCGGGTGAATGAAGTGAAGAAAAACATGAGCTCCTGGAATTTTTATGGGGAAACATGGCTCGCCTTATCCTCGTCGGGCGAGCCTCAGGCAAGCGTGTTGCTTCGCCGGGCGAGCCTCAGGTGAGAGGCGTCTGACAGAAACTTTAAAAGGTCATAACTTGAGTTTCTGGACTCCGTTTGACACGTTGTTTGGAGCGTTAGAAAGCTAACGCGATGAACTACACTTTTATGGACCAAAATGGATTGTATGATGTGTTTTTATAGTGATTGTGATATGATTAAAATATGTGATTATGCATTAATGTAAGTGATGTATGTTTTCTATGATGAATGGTGTCGTTGTGATTATGATGTAGGTATTATGACTTGTGTGATGACATTATGATGATTACATGAATGATGATGCATTTTGACTACCAAAGGTCATGTTTTATTGTGTTGTTATGCATCATTAATTCATGGCATATGCTAGGACATTGGTCCAGTGACGTTTATAGGACGATTTGTCCAGTGATGTGGATAGGACGATCTGCCTAGGGATGGCCTCAATCCCATAGTGTGGTTTGAGTGTAGCATTGTGAAGTCTCTGGTTCCAAGAAGAAATCAATCATATTGGTTGGGATCTTTGGAGAATAATGAGTGAGTCATCAGTGCAGTTTTAGTACCACATGCATGAGTCAGTGATGTTACATTACACTGTTTGTGACATTGCATAATGATTGATTTAAGTGATGATTTGATGATATATGAATAAATGATTGTTTCGATGAGAATTGTGATTTGATTACATGTTGTTACTGTAAGCGATTTAATGATGATAGTGTG
Source organism: Vicia faba (assembly GCA_948472305.1). Taxonomy (NCBI): domain Eukaryota; kingdom Viridiplantae; phylum Streptophyta; class Magnoliopsida; order Fabales; family Fabaceae; genus Vicia; species Vicia faba. The sequence continues at coordinate 729,197,733 of OX451738.1, forward strand.
TGATTATTGATGCAAAGTATGATGATATTTGGATCTGGGATAGTTGTTGTGTAACTACTATATTTATTCCTTATGCCTTATATAATTATTACAAATTACTCACCCTTTCTTCTTGGAAATGTTGTCTCGATGCGTGGATAACTTGCACGTTATCAAGAATAGTCCTTTGAAGCTTAAGAGGTAGTGTGATGCAATGGGAGAATTGACTTTGGTGTTTTGCGTTTTATCGCAAATGTTGCGGTTAGCAAGAGTCGCCACTGACTTTTCTTTTATCCAAAAGGAAAGGTGAAAAAGCACAGGAAAGACCTTTGAGATTATTTCTTGAGTTCGGGGGGTAGATTATGAAAAAGGAAGGTATTAGAACCCTTTTCATCCATGGTTTTGCATGGGCTCTTAGTTACTTGCTAGATCACTTGCTTTTGTTTGAAATTGTGCTTTGTGTGGTTTTTGAAAGTATTTTGTAAAGAGGCCATTGTTTAGGAAATCTTTGTAATGATTCTTGTTCGTAAGAATGTATACGAAGATGTTTGATCTTTTGAAAATGTTTTCAAGTTTTGCAAGATGTTTTGAAAGTGTAAGTGTTTTTTTTTTAAATAGCAAGGATGTTTGTTTTGGAATGGAGCAAGTAATTAGGAGTAATCTACCTACTCAAATGTCTTTCTTGTTCATTTTCTTTTCTTTTGACATTGTTGTCTTACCATTGATTTGGTAAGAAACCCTATATTTGGATGTAAACGGGACGGGTGTGGGTCATCGTATAGCCATGATTAATGTTGCAAGGTATCTTAGCATTCCTTTTGAGGGACTAAGATCATTTGTAAGGCAACTTAGATAGCGTCATTGAGAGAATACGATCTTGTATTCGTTTGTTTTTGTTAAGATACCTCACATGTGTAATATGGTCATTTTGTAAGGCAACCAAGTGGGATAACCCTAGGGGTGCTTGTGTGCAAATGTGTTGTTTTAATGCTTGATTTTGTCTTGGATTAGGGTTTTCAATTTAGTTGGTTTTAATATTTCCATACAGAACCTAATTACTAGCATTGTATATATGAAAGCGATAAATTGCGAAATTTAAAATTACTATGCTATTACAAAACTTGTGGGAGGGAGGTATACAATTTACGAATGGGGATTTCAATAATATAAACCTAATTAATCTATTACAACCAAATTGAATATGTACAAAAATTACATAAATGCAAAGTATAATGATGGATAAATGTATAAGGATAAAAAAATGTAAAGAAGATGAATTTTGTTTGATTTTCATAAAGAAAGAATTTTTGGTCTTAACCTAATTTAAATAAAGAAAAATAATTAATTAAGTTTGAATTTATTAAGAAAAATATTTTTAAAAGAAAACCCTAATTCTATTAATTAACCAAAAGAAAATAATTTTTAAGGAAAGTATTTTTGGCATTTTTATCTTGAAAATATTTATAGCTTTAAAAATATTTTTAGTCTTTTTTTTGGTATTTAAATAATATATTTTTAAATGGTATAAAGAAAATAAATAATATAACAATAATTAAGTTTATAAGAAGAATAAATAAAGTATAGTAAATAAAATATTTTTGTTCATGGGAAAATAAAATAAAATAAGTCAAAACATAAAATATATCATTTTTGGTATTTTTTTTTCATGATTTTTAGTATTTTAGAAAATATATTAAAAAGGAAAAATGAAATAAATAAGTAAATAAAAATAAATGGGCCAAGGGGTGCCAAAAGTAGGCAGGGAGGTGAGTTAGCAAATAAAAAAAACAATGCCAGGCCCAAAGGGCCCAGCGCCTGCAAAAAAATATGAGGATCAGAAAATATGAAAAAATACAAAAGGGGGGTTCACGTTGGTTCGAACCCTCTCCCTTTAGGTAAGAAATGACTTAGTACGCGCGCGCTTGCCACTGGGGTGGCTGTTTCATTCGGTTATATAAACAAAACCATAAATATATAAGGCAAATCAAGTCTTGATGACTTCATCTTCAACCTCCAGCCAGTGTATCTGTAACTTCTTCATTTCTCCACAAAAATGGAAAGTTCAAACATGAAAATTGTGGTGTTTCTTCCCACGAATCCAACCATATAACTTATGTAAGCTAAAAGTCAAAGATGAAAACTAATTCTGCTGGCCCTAAATTGAAACCTAATTTTCTCAGAAATTTCAAATCCAAAATTCTCTATACACAGTCAATATAAATGGGAACTATGAACATGGTCAGCTTTAGAGCAAAGATATCTACATTTTTTCTTCACAAATCAGGACCAAATGATGCTTGTATGAAGAGATAGAAGTTTGAAAATTTACCTCTTGCAGCTGGAGTCGTAAATGGAGTTTGAGCAACTTTTGAGATGGCCTGAGGATCTGTTTAGCTTTCCTGGACTTCCTTGGATGTATTCCAACTCCTACTTTTCCTTGAAAGTTCCTGAACTTCTCTACTCAAGTAAACCTGCAAGCTTGATGTTTGAAAGTGGTAGATAATGATTGAGGAGTTACAGTCTTGAAACAGGGGTCTGGATCACATTGATATGATGTATATTAAGTGTTTGGATGGTTAAAACTCAATACACACGAGTGGATTTGGAGATGGCTATGTGAGGTTCAAAATTGTCAAGTTAAGGCAGATTCAGAGTTGCAGAGTGTTTGAGATAGTTTCAGGGAACTAGCATTCGTGTCTCATCTTACAAATAGTGTATGTACTTATAGGCAAGAGGTTTTGAGGCTTGAAACAACTCAGAAATTGAAATCACATGTTATGGCTTGGTTACTTGTTTTTGAAGCAAAGTTGACAAACATGGTTTCAATGTGAAGTACAAGGATTTGCAGGGTGATTAGCAGGCTGTAGATATGTTGCTTCTTACTTTTAAATTCTTTTGAGTCATAAACAACAATGTATGGGCTTAAGAAGAGTTGACATTGTGATTAAAGTCACTTTTCCAAAATGGAAGTGGTGACTTTCAACCCAAAATGGAAATGCAACTTGGATAATGGCTCTAATGCTTGGAAAATGGCTCTATCAGTTGTGTAAACATTAAATTATTGAGTGATTATCAAGTTTGAAGCCTGCAAAGCAAGATCTGTACATCATGCTTGAAGATTGGATCAAGTGTTCTTCATAAAATGGCTTGTAATTCAAGTTCGAAAGCCCTAACTTCTTGCCTTCAATTATCCTTTCTCAAGAATGATCTCAAGGAGTTATTTGACATTTTGTAAAGCTTGCAATATGCTCTTCAACTCATCTTTGAATTTCTTTTGAAGATTCCCCTTGGAACTATGTGAAAAATTTCCATGAAGTTAGGTCAAAAATTTGCCTAATTAGGGTAAAATTTTACTAAGTCTTTTTTTAGTTCATGAGCATGTATTCACAAAATTATAACTTGAGATCCAAGCACTTTTAGGAAAATTTGTGTGAAGAAAAGTTATAGATATCACGGATATCTAAAACTTTCATGTTGGAGGTTTCCTTTGAATCATCTTGCATCATGGTGAAAAAATTGCTCAAAGTTATGAAAAAATAAGAAATTTTCAAAATGAAATCTTGATTTATTGATGAATAAGTTTCCTATTTTGACATGTTTTGATGAATTGTGATCTTTGGCACTTGAATTTGACCAAAAAGTCAAAGTTTGACTTTTTAGTATACAGTTGACTTTTGATCAGTTGACTGCAAAATTTATCTGTCAATCCAATGGAATTGTAATGTTTTGAATCATGTAATTAGGTCAAAATGATGCAAATGGACTCTTGATATCATGCCTTAAATCAATTGACCATTTACTAGGTCAAAAATTAAAAATTGCCTTTTCCCAGTCAAAACCCTAATTTTAACCATTTTGCCCTTTTGGAGATTTGATCAAATTTCTTGAGGAATTGTGGTCCAAACTTGATCAAATGATACATATGGTTTTAAAATGTTGATGTGGATAAAAAATTATGAAGTTTGACTGTAAATTGGCCATGGTTGACTTTTTCCCCAATACAGTTGTTTTTTAGGTCAATTGTTCAATTGACTGATCAAAAGTGTGATCCAAGGCTTGAAACTTGACATGAGTAATCTTGGGGGTCCATAATGATCCATGAAATTCATATGGGGCATTGATAGTTCAAAAATCCTTGTGCAAACTCAAACCCTAATTTTGGTCATCAGTGCATAAGGAGGTGTCTTGAGCTGATCAAACCCTAGTGCAGACTTGAGCCCAATGAGATCTTGTGAGAAGATTCTTGATAAGTGAGAGGGAAAATTTTGGGGTACAACAGCTTCCCCTTTTCAATATTCTTAAGCCTGAAGAGTTATATTGGCGTGTTTCTCCAGTCGTGATTCGAAGGTAGAAGATGATTGGACACTAAAGTGCCCAGAAATTTGCACTCGATGATGTGATGGTTGAGGGAATGGGCTTAAAGATGCCATTTAGAGAGGTGATAGAAAGCTGTGGGAGATGGGCTTAAAGATGCCATCCAAAAGTGATTGTTGAATTGTAATTTGTAAGCTGAAAGAATGAGTATGAGAATGGCGTCCGTGTTTGGAGCGTATTTGAACTGTATCTGGGAGCTGATTTTGACTGATTATTAGAATGGCATTCGTGTCTGGAGCGTATCTGAACTGTATCTAAAAGCTAGTTTTGAATGAGTGTCAGAATGGCATCCGTATCTGGAGCGTATCCGAACTGTATCTGAATGTTGAATCTGAATGAGTATCAGAATGGCGTCCATATCTAGAGCGTATTCGAATTGTATCTGAAAGTTGAATCTGAATGAGTATCGGAACGGCGTCCGTATCTGGAGCGTATCTGAACTGTATCTGAAAAATTTGAATATTGTTAATGGTAGCTGTTAACCTTATCTTGAAAAGGGTAAAATGTTAGCTAAAATGCAATGTTTATGTTGTATGAAATGCATGGTATAATGCATTCGTGTTATCAATGTTTATGATATATGGATGTAATGTATGCATATATGAGCTAGTTTGCTGCACTGCTGTTGGGTTGGGGAAAATAAATTCCTGACTGTTGCTGAGGATATGGAGTATAAGTCTTCATGTTGTGAAGTATAAGTGTTGATGAATTTCTGTTTAGAGAAATAAACTATGTTGTAAAGGAAATGCCATGTACTGCTTGTAAAATCCTATTGGGGAATCCTGAGAATTTTGATGACTTCTACTGGGGATTGATAACTGGAAGCTCGTTCTGCTGGGAATCAAACTGTAAATTGTGGGGGATTTATGGAAATAGCTTAGAGAGATTTCTCTACCTCTTAAAGCCATTAGTAATTGTGTTTTATTTTGTTTATTTGTAAACAGTAATTATGTTCAAATGCATATGTTCAACAATGAATCATTGGACGTTTTTGTAATCAAAACACAAGAGTAAAGAAAAATAGAAAGTTTTGCACTTTCAAAGGAATATCTTTGTATTGACTTTGAGTATGTTTTTTTTACAATGAGACGAACATTCTAGTAGGAGAACGCCGTTGTAAAAAATGAAAATTTTGATACAAAGAAAAGATAGTTATGTGTAAAAATTCCATGGGGTTCCCATTTTGCTATAGCCTTTGTATCTCTGAGCATTTTGTCTATTTGTTGCCTCGTCCGAAGATGATTGAATTGATCAGAACCTTTGAGTTTGTCAGTTGAAGCCAAAGGTTATCCGTAAGGTGATCCAACGGGGCATAGTCATACGCTTTAATTTCCTAACTTTTGCCTGGACTGCCTTTTCGGGTTTTTAGTCCACCGGGAAACCCTTTTTGCCCAAGTCTCCCTTTCAGGTTTTCAACTTGCCGGGTGTACAAATTTTTTGTTTATCCCTAATTTTTTCCCGAACCTTTTTGGTTTGCCGGGATGCCCTTGTTTTTCCTAGGTATGTCAACCTAGCGGGTCTCTTATGCATAGTATCTTTTGACTATGTCCGCGTTTGTAGGATGCGGCATACCGTCACCATCCATGGTGGTCAAAATCATTGCTTCGCCAGAGAATATGTTTTTATTACAAATGGTCCTTCGTAAGTAGGAGTCCATTTTCCCATGGGATCACCTTGCGGCAATATGATGAGTTTGATCACCAGATCTCCAACTTGATACACTTGGCGTCTGACCTTCTTGTTGAAAGCCTTGATCATTCGTTTTTAATACATTTGACCATGAAAAATAGCAGTAAGTCTCTTCTCATCAATCAAGTTCAGTTGATCAAGTCGAGTCTGGATCTAATCTTCTTCGTTTAGCCCTGCATCCTTCATAATCCTCAGAGAGGGGATCTGGACCTCGATAGGTAAGACAACTTCCATGCCATAAACTAAGGAATAAGGTGTTGCCCCGGTTGATGTGCGAGTTGTGGTACGATACCCGTGGAGAGCAAATGGTAACATCTCATGCCAGTCTTTGTATGTGACTGTCATTTTCTGTATGATCTTTTTAATGTTTTTATTTGCAGCTTCGACAACACCATTCATCTTTGTCCGGTAAGGGGAAGAATTATGATGTTGGATCTTGAATTGCTCGCGCAAGGCAATGATCATAGTGTTGTTGAGATTTGTACCATTGTCAGTGATGATCCTTTCCGGGATACCGTACCGGCAAATGAGATTTTGCTTGAGGAAATAGGCAACAACATTCTTGGTAACGAAAGCGAAGGAAGCTGCCTCCACCCACTTTGTAAAATAATCAATGGCCACTAAGAAGAAGCGGTGTCCATTGGAGGTCATTATCATGATTTCCCAAATCATATCAATTCCCCAAATATCAAAGGGCCAAGGAGCCGTCAAGACATTCAGAGGAACCGGAGGTACGTGCACCTTGTCATCATAAATCTGGCACTTATGGCAAGTTCGAGAGTGTTGATAGCAATCTGCTTCCATGGTAGACCAGTAATAGCCTGCCCGTAGGATTTTCTTTCCCATCGTATGCCCACTGGAATGGGTGCCAAAAGTGCCTTCATGCAATTCAGCCATGATCCTTTCAGCTTCAACCTTATCTACGCACTGAAGTAACACAGATTCATGATTGCGTTTGTACATGATGCCATTACTAAGGAAAAATTTAGCAAAGAATCTCCTTAAGAACTTTTTATCATTGATTGAAGTTCCTTCTGGATATTCTTGAGCCTCGAGATACTTCTTGACTTCGTGAAACCAAGGTTGGTCCACTACTTCTTCAGTATTAATCTCGTGACAGTGCACTGGTTCTTCCATTCGTTCGATGGTGATCTGGGGAGCCTCGTTATCCCAATTAAGTTTAAACATAGATGACATTGTGGCTAGAGCGTCTGCTAGCTGATTTTCTTCTCGCGGGAAATGCTTGAAGGTAATCTTCTCAAAATGTGGTAGCAACGTTAAAACATGTTCTTTATAAGGGATAAGGTTTGGGTGTTTAGTGTCCCCTTCCCTCTTGATCTGGCTGATAACCAAAGCTGAGTCTCCGAATACATTTAAGGATTTGATCCCCAAGTCTATGGCAACTCTGAGACCAGAGATGCATGCTTCGTATTTCGCCATGTTGTTTGTACAATTGAAGCAGAGTCTTGCAATAAAGGGAGTATGACACCCTTCTGGAGATACGAGTACAACACCGATACCATTTCCAAGTGCATTGGATGCCTCATCAAAGAACAGGGTCCATCAGGATCCTTGTTCAGGTCCGTCATATGGCCTGAATTCTTTACAGTTGTCTAACGTCATGATGTCTTCATCCGGAAATTCGAACTTCATGGACTGGTAGTCTTCTATAGCTTGGTGAGCAAGGTGATCAGCTAGTACACTTCCCTTTATAGCTTTATGGGTAGTATGTTGTATGTCATACTCTGTTAGGATCATCTGCCATCTAGCTATTCTCCCAGAAAGAGCAGGTTTCTCGAAGATGTATTTTATCGGATCCATTTTAGATATCAACAAAGTAGTATGAGTCAGCATATACTGTCTTAGCCGGCGAGCAGCCCATGCCAGAGCGCAGCAAGATTTCTCGAGCAGTGAATATCTGGTTTCACAGTCAGTAAACTTTTTGCTCAGGTAGTAAATAGCATGCTCTTTTCGGCCAGACTCATCATGTTGCCCCAATACACACCCCATTGAGTTTTCTAAAACAGTCATATACATGATCAACGGTCTTCCCTCGACTGGTGGCATCAACACAGGAGGCTCTTGTAAGTATTCTTTGATTTTGTCAAAAGAAACTTGGCACTCGTCATTCCATTTGACTACTTAATCTTTCTTCAACAATTTGAAGATTGGTTCACAAGTAGCTGTCAGGTGAGAGATGAATCTGGAAATGTAGTTCAAACTTCCCAAGAATCCTATGACTTCCTTCTCAGTACGAGGAGCAGGCATCTCTTGTATTGCTTTTATCTTGGAAGGATCTACTTTAATACCTTTGTTGCTGACGATAAAGCCTAGGAGTTTACCAGACCGTACCCCGAATGTGCATTTGTTTGGATTCAACCTCAATTTATACTTCTTCATTCTCTTAAACAGTTTTTGTAAGTGATTAAGATGCTCTTCTTCTGTTTGAGATCTGGCTATCATATCGTCCATGTAGACCTCTATTTCATTATGTATCATGTCATGAAATAAAGCTACCATGGCACGTTGATAGGTTTCCCCAACATTATTTAGTCCGAATGGCATCACCTTATAGCAGAAAGTGCCCCCACTGCGTGAGAAAGGTTGTTTTCTCCATGTCCTCAGGCGCCATTTTGATTTGGTTGTAACCTGAGAATCCATCCATGAAGGAAAACAATTTGTGTTGTACCGTATTATCAACTAGAATATCAATGTGGGGGAGTGGAAAATCATCCTTAGGTATTTCCCTATTCAAATATCTGTAGTCTACATACATTCGTACTTTGTCGTCCTTTTTGGGCACAGGAACAACATTGGAAACCCATTGGGGATAAGAGGTGACAGCTAAGAATCCAGCATTGAATTGCTTCATGACTTATGCCTTAATCTTTTCTGACATATCAGGTCTCATGCAGCGAACTTTTTTCTTTAATGGCGGACAATCCTCTCTTGTAGGCTGACGATGTACCATAATATCTGCATCAAGTCCTGGCATGTCTTCATACGACAAGGAAAAGGCTTCAACATAATCGTGCAACAACTGAATCATACGCTCCTTGATATTGGGTTCCAGATCGGCACCCACCTTGACCTCTTTTTTGTCTTCTTTGGTACCAAGGTTGATTGTATCCACGGGTTCCTCGTGAGGCTGAATGGTTCTCTCTTCTTGTTGTAGTAGTCTGGCAAGTTCTCCTGGTACTTCACAATCTTCCTCACCTTCATCTTCAGCTTGGTAGATTAGATTCTCAGAGTCATAAAAGCCAATAGCAGTATCGTTACCCATGGGATCCCGAATGGATGTATACCTGCATTGTGAGTGTGAGTGTGTGTAAGGGTATAGCTATCCTTGAAAGAAATAAAAAATGTAAAAAGAAAAACAATGAGCACAAAAGTTTGTATGCGAAAACGTTCATGATTCATTGATGTCATATGAAAATGAGATAATAACCCTTACAAATGGACCATTGTGCCTCGGGTAAGACACAAGGTTTTAAGAGTGTGAATTGTTTTAATATTACAGATCCAACAAAATGTAAAGACAAATTACTGTGGGATAAAAGTGATCGGGACAAAATCTCTAGCCTCCCAATTATTGAGCCCTCCACTGATAGTCGGGAATATCCAGTCTTCTAATTCACAGCTATCTTCATCATCTTCTACGGTGTTGACCTCACGGTTGTTGATCTTTAGGGGTGGTCCTCCGACACGAGCACGGCGTATAACCTTCTGAGCAATTGAAGTGAAACCCAAGCCAAACTTGTCAGACTTATATGGGATATCCGGGAGTTGTACCTAGATAGTGCACCCGCCTTCTTCTACCACTGCTTTGGTATCCTTCAGAGATGACATCGGGAGCGGAGGCCTTATAATCTTGGGAACAACCTTTGTTACTGCTATATCTTGCGGGACCTCTTCAAAGTGTTGGAATGGAGTTTCAATAAATTCACCATCTAATTCCATATATCTGAAGGAATTGAGATGGTTTATCATGTACTCTTCTTCTCCATGAACGGTGATAATCTTCCCTTGAATCGGATATTTCAGCATTTGGTACAATGTAGAAGTGACAACGCCAGCATTGTGAATCCATGGTCGGCCTAGCAAGCAGGAATATGAGGGACGGATATCCATTACATAAAAAGTTGAATCAAAATTTTGTGTTCCAACTTTTATGGGAATGTCTACCTCCCCATGTACCATCCTTTTCGAGCCGTCAAAATCTCTTACTATTATGTTACTTGGCTTCAATGTCAATCCCTCACAGTCAAGCCTATCAAGAGCTTTTTTAGGCAATACATTCAGAGATGAGCCAGTGTCTACTAAAACATGAGCGAATGTTGTGCCCCTGCATTCATGCAATGCCTCATTATGCTTCCTTCCCCTTGGTGTTAAATCAGCATCTGAAAAACCTAGACCATTAGTTGCAATTAGGCTGGCTACGCAATCTTGAAACTGATGGGCAGATGTCTCTTGAGGTACATGGGCAGTTTTCAGGAATTATACCAAGGCTTTTTCATGCGCCTCAGAACATAGTAGTAATTCCAGCATGGAAATTTTAGAGGGAGTTTGCCCTAGTTGTTCAACTACATCGTAGTCGCTTCTTTTTATGATCTTCAGAATTTCCTTGATCTCTTTCCGGGAGGTCTCGGGGATAGCCAATGACTGAGCCTTCATTCGGACAGGCTCAATCAAAATACTTTTACCTCGAGTCCCGGTTAACTTGGCAGCAAGAGTGTCAGTAGGAATGATAATAGGTGTTGTAACAGCTTTGTTAGTTGGAGTATTGGCTGAGATGATTGTAGGACTGGGAGCAACAGCAGGAATGACTACAGGTCCAGAAACTGCTTTTGGGGGAGAAATTTATGGAGAGAATATCCTTCCGCTTCGGGTAATCTTGCTAGTTCCTGCAATATTGTTGATGTCGGAGTTGACTTTCTCGGAGCTTGAATCTTCGACGACTGTCTAATCCTTCTTGATACCATGGTAGTAGACATCCCCTCCATAATTCCATGGTATGGTTTTGTCTGACGAATATGGGACTGGTCCAGGCATTGTAATTATTAAAGGAGTTGCTTTTGGAACTGATGTAATTATAACGGGTCTTTTGGTGGAGACCCTAGAAGAATTGGAGGAAATGGTAATGATATAAACATATTCAAAAGGAATAGGTGGAACAGAAGTCTTCTCAAATAAAATTTCTTTGTTATCTATTAGGCACTGAATGCCTGCTTTCAACAAAGGACAGCTGGTTGGTGAGGACAAACAGAAATGACAAGCTTTATCACAGCCCGGAAGCACATCGACTTTCAACAAGTTCACTTTAATAATTAGGAGTGGGGTCATAAGTTCATCAACTGAAGTAACAAACAGTCCTTCTTTAATGGCATTGGTATTATAGCCATGTCTGGGCATATGGGCAGAAATGACATTTGGCTTTTCTGGCGCATCGAATTCAATCTCTTTTTCTTCAATGAGATCTTGTATCTTGTTCTTTAGAGCCCAACAGTTATTAGTGTCATGGCCGGGACTTTCAGAGTGATATGCACAACGGGCATTGGGATGATAGTGAGGAGATGTTGTGTTGGGGTTTTTCTAAGCTTCTTTCAAGGTCACCAAATTGGATCTTAGTAGATGCGGTAATACTTGAGATGGGTCATGTTAATTCTGGTGAACTTCCTGACCGGCCTTTCTATTCTTGGTTGATTATTTCTTTGCTGATCAGGTGCAGGCTTAGGAATCATAACAGCCCCCACCATTGGTCGGCGTTCGGCCCTATCTTGGTTTCTTTGCGGATATACAGCAACCACCTCTTTCTTTCTGATGAAAGGCTTCCTTATAGCTGCAGAAGAAGATATATCTTTCTGAATCTTTCCACTCTACATATCGGCTTCTACCCTTTCTCCGGTCAATATTAGTTCAGTAAAGCCTGCAGATGAACTTCCAATTAAATGATTGAAGAAGGGACCATACAAGATGCCCAAGAACATGTCTACCAATTCCCTCTCAGATAGAGGGGGTTGAACTCTTCCAGCCAAGTCTCTCCATTTTTGTGCATAGTCCTTGAAACCTTCCTTGGAAACCATGGTCATACTCTGGAGTTGAGTACGGGTAGGCGCCAGATCAGCATTGTATTGGTATTTGTGATACGGTGGGAGAACTGACTAGAGGTTTTATGTTTGTGTTTGTAAATGTTTCGGTTTAGCAAGAGTCGCCACTGACTTTTTATTTTATCCAAAGGAAAGGTCAAAAAGCACAGGAAAGACCTTTGAGATGTTTTCTTGGGTTCGGGGGGTAGATTATGAAAAAGGAAGGTGCTAGCACCCTTTTCATCCATGGTTTTCCATGGGCTCTTAGTTACTTGTTTAGATCACTTGCTTTTGCTTTTCAATTGTTTGAAATGGTGCTTTGTGGTTTTGAAAATATTTTGAAAAGAGGCCTTTGTTAGGCAACCTTTATAATGATTCTTGTTTGAATGTATACAAAGGTGTTTGTCTTTTGAAAAGATGTTTCAAGGTTTGAAAGTTTGTTTTTGGGAAATGTTTTGAAATTGTGTGTGTGTTTGAAATTAGAAAGGATGTTTACAAGTTTGATCAAGTAACTAGGAGTTGTCTACCCTAACTCAAAGATCTTTCCTACACTTTTTTAACCCTTTGACATTGTTATTTTACCATTGTATTTGGTAAACAATCTTGTGTTTGGATGTTAAACGGGACGGGCGTGGGTCATCGTATGACCATGATAGCAATTGTGCCAAGTATCTTAGCAAGTTTTTTGTGGGACTAGATCATTTTTGTATAGGCAACCAAGATAGTGTCATCGAGGGACTATGATCTTTTTGTTTTGTTTTATTTTTCCAAGATACCTAGCATGCATATCATGGCCATGTTTTTAAGGCAACAAGTGGATGAAACCCTAGGGGTGCTTGTGTGCATTGTGTTGTCATTTTTTCATGACTTTTTGTCTTGTATTAGTCATGCTATTTGTTTTGATTTTTTGGTTATCATACAAACCCTAATTTTTACTATCATGCATATTAAAGCGATAAAATGCGTAAAAGTAAATCTAACTATTACAACACCGATATGGGGAGGGGAATACAAGTTTGAATAGGGGGATATTTGCAAGAAAATAAAACCCTAATTCAACTATTACAACCAAATTGAATTCATTGTACAAATAATAAATTGACAATTATTTAAATGGACAATTAAATATGAATATGCAAAAATGTTTTTTTGTATTTTATTTTAGGTATGTAAAATAAATTATTTAATGTCCTAAAAATATTAATGGTTATTTTTTGGAAAGGGTGGAAACCCTAGTTTTTGTTTTAAGAAAATATATATATTATATTATTTAATTATGTACAAGAAAATAAATAAAATATATACAAAAGTGTTAAATATTAAAATGTGTGAGAAAATATTATTTAAGTGTATAAATAATAAAAATAAAATATATAATATTTTAGAATATTTACAAGTTTTTATTTAAGAAAATAAAAGTATATATTATTTAATAAACTATTTCTATGTCCAAAAAAATAATAAAAATAATAAAATAAAATGTGAAAATTTAAGAAAATATTTTTGGTGATTTTTTATATTTAGAAAAAATAATAAAAGTCAGAAATGAAAATAGAAATGGAAAATATAAAAAAAAAAAATCAATGGGGCAAGGGGGTGCAGAAAGCAAGCTAGGGGGTGTCAAAAACAAGGCCAAGTCAGGCCCAGCCCATATCCTCTTCATCCTTGTCCTCCAGACTGAAACACGTGCGCCATGGTTCAAATCTCGATCTCCTGCATACGTGCTCAAAAACAAAAACTTGCAACATGAAAGTTATAGCTCTTGATCACACGATTCTAACCATATAAAAAACTTAATCTAACTCTCAAAGACCAAAGAGAATTTATTTGGCCCTAAATCTTGACCTAGTTTTTTCAGAAAGTCCAACTATCAAATACCCCTAGCTCAGTTAACATAAATGAATTATATGCATATCTACAGCTCAAGGCCAATGAGGACTACATTTTTTCTTCACAAACCTAAGCCTAATGATTCCTAAATAAGGAGATAGAAGTTTGAGAAATACATGTTTCAGTCAAGCTCGAGTATAGCAATGCAGCAACTTTCAGTGAGGCTTGGGGTTCTTTTGAGCTTGCTTGATGTTCCCTTGACCTTCCCCAATGCTTGGCTTGATTTGGAATAGCTTGGATATGCTTGTAAAACTCAACCTGCAAACTCAGAATTTGAAAGTGGTGAAGTGTGTAAATGGAGTTACAGTGACTTGGGAATGGTTGGGATAGTTTAGGCATGTTGTATGGAGTGTGTTGGAACTGGTTTGGGACAAAACGCACGAGGCAATGTAAAAATGGAAGTGATTCTGCAGGGCCTGCCCTGTTTTTGCAAGAACTTGGTGTTTTGGTGATCAAGGGTGTTTGAGAACTTGCTAGCTCGTGTTTCTGACTTTAGGCAATGTAAAAAACTTGTTTGAAATGAATACAACAATTGGTTATATCAGATTACAAAGTTATGTGGTTTTTGCATAATGACTTGTTTTTGAAGCAAAAGGTGAGTTGACAATGCAAAGGGCTATACTTGCTAGCTCCAAGCCTGCTGATAGTTGGTATGGCTTTCCCTAAGTTTGTGGATGTTTTTTTCTGCAAAAGATTGGATTCAAGGCTCAAGGGAAACAAAAATGCAAAAGTTGTGCTTTATGGAAATGGTATTGTTGCCTTTTTGCCAAAAATGGATTAATTCAATGTGTAATATTCAAAAGCTCAGAACAAATACTTAATCCAATGTTTTTGCATTTAATTTATGAGTGTGGAAAGGTTTAAGGCCTGTAAAACAAGTACAAGCATGTTTGGACAAAATTTGCAACTTGTATCAATGTGCAAAATGCCTTGGCCAAAAGTGATATTTTGCCACTTTCAATCCTTCGATTCTACCTAACCATGAATGATCTTGAAGATTTCTGGGACATTTTGGAAAGCTTGTAACATGCTATACAATCCATCTTTGAAATGCATTTTGAAATTCCACTTGGAACTATGTGAAATATTTCCATGAAGATAGGTCAAAATCCTGCCTAAACTAGGGCAAAATTTCACTAAGTTAAAAGTTTCATGGACCCTTGTTCTCAAAATCATAACTTGAGATCCAAGCATCTTTTTAGAAAACTTTGTGAATAAAAGTTGTAGATTTTGTGGAGGACTATAACTTTCATGTTGGAAGTTTTGTTTGAATCCAATTTCATCATGGTGAAAAAGTTGGGAAAAAATAAGAAATTTTCATAACTTAGAAAATTTCTAAGTTATGAAAATTTTCCATTTTAATCCCTAATTTTCAAAATTAGGTTTCTTGGTGAACGAGTTTCATGTTTTGACACATCTTGATGAAAAATGACTCTTGGCACTTGATTTTGACCAAAAATTCAAAGTTTGACTTTTCAGTGTACAGTTGATTCTTGATCAGTTGATTGGAAAATTCATCTGTCAATCCAATGCATTTGAGATATTTTGAACCTTGTGATCAGGTCAAGATGGTGCCATTGAGTCCTTGAATCCATTCTTGAACCCAATCTGCCATTGGCTAGGTAAAAAATTAGAAATTGCCCTTCCACAATCAAAACCCAAAAAATGACCATTTTGCCCTTTTGGTGATTTGATCAAATTTCTTGAGGAGTTGTGGTCCAAACTTGATCAAATGGTTCATATGAGTCTATAATGTTGATGTGGATCAAAAATTATGAGGTTTGACTGTAAATTAGCCACAGTTGACTTTTCCCCCAATATAGTTGACTTTTAGGTCAACTGTCCAATTGACTAGGCAAAATTTTGATTCAAGGCTTGAAACTTGGTATGAGAAATCTTATAAGTCCAACATGAAGTACGAAAGTCACATTGAGCATTGGAAGTCCAAAAATCCTTGTGCAAACTCAAACCCTAATTTCAGGTCAACAGTGCAAGGAGATGTCTTGAGCAGAGCAAACCCTAATCTGGTCTTGAGTACAAAGAGTCTTGTGAGAAAAATCTTGATAAAATGAGATGGAAAATTTTGGGGTACAACAGCTGCCCCTGTTCAATCTTCTTGAACCTGAAGAGTTAGATTGGCGAGTTTGTCGTTCGTGACTTGAAGGTAAAAGATGATTGGACACTAGAGTGCCCGTAAATTTGCACTCGTCAAAATGTAATTGAGGGAATGGGCTTAAAGATGCCATTTGTAGAGGTTGATAGAATCTTGTTGGAGATGGGCTTAAAGATTCCATCCAAGGAAGTTGCTCACATAAGAGATTCCTTTGCGATAGCTCGTATACCTGTCGTTGAGGAGGACTATGTCGGGGAATGCTGGTCTCTTTCATGGTAGAAATAGAATTTTAGGAGCTTCAGTCGTCCGTTATTCTACTGGGGAATCATCTGTTGGTTGAAGAGGTGAAAATGAACTTCTATTTGGTCGTGTTCCAGGTTTTATAGTGTTTTACTGGGGAATGAGATTAAACTTGCTATCTGGTCGTTCTTCAGGCTTCATAATTTCTCAATTCTTATTTGGTCGTACTCCAGGCTTTTAGAAGGAATTAAGTTGTTATTCGGTCGCCTCTGAACTTCAACTTGAATTTAAGGCATACTAATATCTGGTCGATTCTGGACTTCTTAGTAATTAGCCAAGTAATCTAATATTTGGTCAAAATCCAAGCTTCACTGTGTACCTCAGTATTATCTGGTCAAAATCCAGGCTTCACAGTCTTGTATTGTTATCTGGTCGAAATCCAGGCTTCACGATACCTTACTTCCCATCTGGTCAAAATCCAGGCTTCAGAAGAAAATCAAATGGTTATCTGGTCGCCTCTGGGCTTCCTTTTGATTTTAGGGCTTACTAATATCCGGTTGAATCTGGGCTTCAAAGTAATTATCCAAGTAAACTGCTATTTGGTCAAAATCCAAGCTTCATAGTGTACCTCACTGTTATCTGGTCAAAATCCAGGCTTCACAGTCTTTTGTAGAGATCAAGATACTATCCGATCGAACCCGAGCTTCATAGCTTGAATTTAAGGTGTACCATAATCTGGTCGATTTCAGGCTTCATGGTACTTTATACTGCTATCTGGTCGATTCCAGGCTTCACAGTAATTTGCTGGGGATTCAACTATTTTTTCGGTCGATCTCCGGGCTTCAGTATAATCAAGATATTATCTGGTCGAATTCGGGCTTCATAATTTAAACTGGAACAGGAATCTGAGCACTGATTTGAATAAGCAATAGAATAGCATCCGTGTCTTAAGCATCTCTAAACTGTACTTGAGCTTTGAATATTTGTTAAAGATAGCTGTTAATTTTATCCTGAAAAGGGTAAAATGTTAGCTGAAACACAAAGTTATGTTGCATGAAATGTATGATGCAATATATGTGTTTTATCAATGTTTATGATATATGAATGTAATGTATGCGCATGTAAGCTGATTAGCTGTCTCGCTGAGGAAAATAAATCCTTGACTGTTACTGGAGATTTGAAACCTTTGACAACTTTTGTGGGGGTATGAGAATCCTTCACGACTTTCCTACTTGGGGAGTCCCGAGAACCTTGATGACTGTGGCTGGGGATTGAGAATCTTCAATCTGCTGGGAAATAAGAACAACTCTGCGGGGAGAAAGTTTATTCTGTTGGAGAGTTTTAAGAGGCTCTGTGGGGAACAGCTCATTCCTGTTATGGAGAGAGTTCAAGAGTTTGGATTATATGCCAATCTTACTGGGGAATTATCTGGTTTTAAGACAACTCTCTGGGGGATTGAAGGAAACTGGATGGTTTTCCACTGGTGTTTAAAGGTTGAAGTTTTGGACTCCGTTGGGGATGAAAGTTTCATCTTTGTTGAGAATCTGTAGCTCAAAGTTTTTTGGTTCCGCTGGGGATTGGGAGTTTGAAAACTTAGTTCTGATGGGGATTTTGAAATTTAACTCCGCTGGGGATATGTTATTTCAAGATTTTAGCTCCACTGGGGACCTAGATGATGTACTGCAGGGGATTTCTCTTGGAATAGCCTAAAGATGTTTTCATATCCTTTCAACCTATCATTAATCGTTCTTTCACATTTCGTTCATTTGTAACCAGTGATTATATTCAAATGCATATGCTCATTTAATAAATCATTGAACGTTTTCAAATAAAACACAAGTATAAAAAGAAGAAAAGGCAAATAGTTTTCTGCACTTTGAAGTATCTTTGTATTAACTTTGTGTAAGTATTTTGTACAAAGGAGACAGACATCCTAGTAAGAGAATGTTGTCATAAAAATGAGAAAAAATTTATACAAGGAAAGATGGCTATGTGTAAAAATTCCATGGGGTTCCCATTCTGCTATAGCCTTCGTAACTCTAAATATCTTGTCCATTCGTTGCTTCGTCCGAAGATGACTAAGTTGATCAGAAGCCCGGAGCTTGTCTATGAAGAGATTGTCCTTAAAGTGATCTGACGAGACATAGTCATACGCTTTAATTCCCTAACTTTTGCCTGGACCTCCCTTTCGGGTTTTTGATCCACCGGGAAACCCTTTTTTGCCCAAGTCGCCCTTTCGGGTTTTCAACTTTCCGGGTGTACAGTTTTTTATTTATTTATCCCTAACTTTTGCCTGAACCGCCCTTTTGGGTTTTCGATTCACCAGGATGCCCATTTTTGCCCAAGTTGCCCTTTCGGGTTTTCAACTTGCCGAGTCATTTATGCGTAGTATCTTTTGACTATGTCTGCATTCGCAGGGTGCGGTAGGTCATCGTCGTCCATGGTGGTCAGGATCATTTCCCCACCAGAAAAGATGTTTTTGATCACAAATGGTCCTTCGTAGGTAGGAGTCCATTTTCCCCTGGGATCACTTTGCGGCAAGATGATCCGCTTGATTACAAGATCTCTGACTTGATATACCTGGCACCTGACTTTCTTGTTGAATGCTTTGATCATCCGTTTTTGATACGTCTGACCGTGGCAAACAACAGTAAGTCGCTTTTCATCAATCAAGTTAAGTTGATCAAATCGGGTCTGAATACAATCGTCTTCATTCAGACCAACATCTTTCATGATTCTCAAGGAGGGAATCTGAACCTCGATAGGTAAAACAGCTTCCATGCCGTATACCAAAGAATAGGGTGTTGCCCCAGTTGATGTACGCGTCGTGGTACGGTACTCGTGGAGAGCAAACAGTAACATCTCATGCCAGTCCTTGTAGGTGACTGTCATCTTTTGTATGATCTTATTGATATTTTTGTTCGCAGCTTCGACAGCACCGTTCATCTTTAGCCGATAGGGAGATGAATTGTGATGTTGAATCTTGAACTGCTCGCACGAGGCGGTGATCATAGTATTGTTCAGGTTTGTACCGTTATTAGTGATGATCCTGTCAAGGATACCATACCGGCAAATGAGGTTCTGCTTAATGAAGTGGGCAACCACATTCTTTGTAACGGATGCGAAGGAAGCTGCTTCGACCCACTTGGTAAAGTAATCAATGGCCAACAGAATGAAACGGTGTCCATTGGATGTCGTAGGCTTGATCTCTCCAATCATGTTAATTCCCCACATAGCGAACGGCCAATGAGTTGTCAAGACATTGAGAGGAACTGGAGGTATATGTACCTTGTCCGCATAGATTTGACATTTATGACAAGTACGGGAATGTTGATGGCAGTCAGCTTCCATGGTAGACCAGTAATAGCCTGCCCGTAGAATATTCTTAGCCATCGTATGTCTGCTAGAATTAGTGCCAAAGGTACCATTATGCAGTTCAGCCATGATCTGCTCAGCCTCAACCTTGTCCACACAATGGAGCAGAATGCAATCATGATTGCGCTTGTAAAGGATACCATTGCTCAAGAAGAACTTAGCTGAGAATCTCCTTAAGAACTTTTTCTCGTTGATTGAAGCTCCTTCAGGGTATTCTTGTGCTTCGAGATACCTTTTGACTTCGTGAAACCATGGTCGGTCCACTACTTCTTCGGTATTAATCTCGTGACAATGTGCAGGTTCGTCCATTCGCTCAATGGTGATTTGGGGAGCCTCATTATCCCAGTTAAGTTTAAACATGGATGATATTGTAGCTAGAGCATCTGCTAGCTGATTTTCTTCTCGCGGGAAGTGCTTAAAGGTAATCTGCTCGAAATGTGGTAATAATGTCAGGACATGTTCTTTGTAAGGGATGAGGTTTGGATGTTTAGTATCCCACTCTCCTTTGATCTGACTGATGACCAAAGCTGAGTCCCCAAATACAATCAAAGATTTGATTCCCAAGTCAATAGCATCCTTGAGACTAAAGATACAAGCTTCATACTCGGCCATGTTGTTGGTGCAGCTGAAGCAGAGTCTGGCGGTGAAAGGTGTATGGCAACCTTCTGGAGAGATAAGTACAGCACCGATACCGTTGCCAAGTGAATTAGAGGAACCATTAAAGTACAGGGTCCATCGGGATCCTTGTTCAGGTCCGTCATACGGTCTATTCTCTTTAATGTTGTCCAAATTCATGATATCCTCGTCGGGGAAGTCAAACCTCATGGATTGGTAATCTTCGACAGCTTGATGAGCCAGATGATCGGCTAGCACACTCCCCTTTATGGCTTTTTTAGATGTGTACTATATATCATACTCGGTGAGGATCATCTGCCACCTAGCTATTCTTCCAGATAAAGCATGCTTCTCAAAGATGTACTTGATCGGATCCATCTTAGAGATCAGCAAAGTGGTATGAGTCAACATATACTGCCTTAGCCGGCGAGCAGCCCATACCAAAGCGCAGCAAGTTTTCTCGAGCAATGAGTATCGAGTCTCACAGTCGGTAAACTTTTTGCTAAGGTAATAAATGACATGCTTTTTTCGGCCAGACTCGTCATGTTGGCCCAGTACGCACCCCATTGAATTCTCTAAGACAGTCAAATACATGATTAGCGGTCTTCCTTCGACGGGAGGCATCAAGATAGGAGGTTCTAGCAAATACTCCTTGATTTTATCGAAATCAACTTGACAGTCATCATTCCATTTAACCACCTGGTCTTTCTTCAACAGCTTGAAGATTGGCTCACAGGTTGATGTTAGGTGAGAAATGAACCTTGAAATGTAGTTTAGGCGTCCCAAGAAACCTCTAACCTCCTTCTCAGTGCGAGGGGAAGGCATTTCTTGTATAGCTTTCACTTTGGCAGGATCAACCTCGATGCATTTGTTGCTAACAATGAAAGCCAAGAGTTTACCGGACCTGACTCCGAAAGTGCACTTGTTAGGGTTCAGTCTGAGCTTATACTCTTTCAACCTGACAAATAGCTTTTGCAAATGGTTGAGGTGTTCTTCTTTCGTTTGTGAACGGGCTATCATGTCGTCTATGTATACCTCTATCTCATGATGTATCATATCATGAAACAAAGCTACCATGGCGCGTTGATAGGTTGCCCCGACATTCTTCAGTCCGAATGGCATCACTTTATAGCAGAACGTACCCAACTGTGTAACAAAGGTAGTTTTCTCCATGTCTTCAGGGGCCATTTTAATCTGGTTGTAACCTGAAAATCCATCCATGAAAGAAAATATCTTGTGTTGAGTTGTATTGTCAACTAAAATGTCAATGTCTGGTAGTGGAAAGTCATCTTTAGGGCTAGCCCTGTTTAAGTCTCTGTAATCCACGCACATTCTGACTTTGCCGTCCTTCTTAGGCACACGCACAATGTTAGCAACCCATTGTGGATAGGAAGTAACTGCAAGAAAGCCAGCATTGAACTGCTTCATAACTTCAGCTTTGATCTTTTCAGACATATCGGGCCTCATTCGGAAGACTTTCTGTTTAATCGGTGGACAGTCTTCTCTTGTAGGGAGACAGTGAACCACAACATATGTATCAAGTCCCGGCATGTCTTCATAGTACCAGGCAAAGATCTCAACATATTCATTCAACAGCTGAATTAAGCGCTCCTTGACACTTGGTTCTAGGTTGGAACCCACTCTAACTTCTTTTCTGTCCTCCTCAGTTCCCAAGTTGATTGTCTCTAACAACTCCTCATGAGGTAGAATAGCCCTTTCTTCCTGTTATAGCATTTTAGCCAACTCTCCAGGCACTTCACAGTCTTCATCACCTTCGTATTCGGCATGGTAGACCAGATCTTCAGAATCACTAAAGGCCATAGCAGAATTGTTACCCATGGAATCCGGAATGGAAGGGTACCTGCACTTGTGAGTGTGGGTGTGTGTAAGGGATAACCACCTTTAAACAAATAAAATGTAAAAAGAAAGACAATGAACACAAAAGTTTATATATGAAAACGTCCATGATTCATTAAAATGGCATATGAAGATGAAAAATCAAACCCTTACAAATGGACCTATGTACCTCGGGTAAGGCACAAGGTTAAAAGTGTACGAATTGTTCAAGAATTATTACAAACCAACAGAAATGTTCGAAAGATAAATTACTGATTTATGAAAGTAATGGGAACAACGTCTTTTGCCTCCCAATTGCATAGTCCTCCTTCAACACTAGGGAAAATCCGTTCTTCCATATTGCTCTCCTCTTCACCATCCTCCAAAGCATGGACTCCATGATGAGTGATCTTCAATGGTGGCCCTCCATCCCGGGAGCGACGCACAGCCTTTTGACTAGCCGAAGTGAAACCCAAGCCGAATTTATCTGACTTGAAAGGAAAATCGGGAAGCTGCCCCCAGATTGTACTTCCTCCTTCTTCAATCACAGCCTTTGCATCTTTGAGGGATGACATCCGAGGCACAGGTTTGGTAATCATGGGCACAGAAGACACCGTCTTGGTTGCTGCAATCTCTTCAGAAACTTCCTCGAAGTGTTGGAAAGGGGTTTCTATGAATTCGCCATCTAATTCCACATAGCGGAAAGAATTAAGATGGCTTATCATATATTCCTCTTCACTGTGAACAGTTACAATTTTCCCCTGGACGGGGTACTTGAGCTTTTGATGCAGAGTAGAAGTGACGACTCCAGCATGATGAATCCAGGGTCTTCCCAACAAGAAAGAATAGGAAGGACAGATGTCCATTACATAGAATGTGGAGTTGAAGGTTTCAGTTCCCACTTTAATCGGGATGTCCACCTCCCCGTGGACCATCCTTTTAGAACCATTAAAGGCTATGACAATGATATTGTTGGGTTTCAGGGTTAAGCCTTCACAATCCAACCTATCCAATGCCTTCTTCGGCAAGACATTTAAAGACGACCCAGTATCAACCAGAACGTGAGCTAGAGTAGTCCCTCTGTATTCCACCGAGACATGCAGAGTGTCATTATGCTTTCTCCCTTTAGATGTTAAATCAGCATTGGAGAACCCAAGACCATTGTTTGCTGTTAGGCTAGCTACACATTCCTGGAACTGGTCCGCGGAGGTTTCATGTGGCACGTGGGCCGTCTTCAAAAATATGATCAAAGCTTTAGCATGAGCCTCTGAAAAAAGCAGCAGGGCCAGCATAGAGATCTTTGATGGGGTTTGCCCCAATTGTTCCATAATATCATAGTCACTTTTCTTAATTATTTTCAAAATCTCTTCCATTTCTTTTTGAGTGGTCTCAGGGATGACCAATGGCTTAGCCCTCATCCTAACGGGCGCTTCTTGGATCCCTTTCCCTCTATCATCAACAGCAGCAGAGGGGAAAATCACAGGGGTCAAAACTTCTTCAATAACTGGAGTTCTCACAGATATGTTGATCGGTACATGGGTAACCTTAGGAGAAGCTGAGGGTCCGAAGATTGCCTTTGGAGGGGCAATCTCTGGAGAGAAAATTCTTCCACTGTAGGTGATTTTACTCGTTCCAGCAATATTTCCAATGTCGGAAGTCTCTTCATCAGAACTCTCTTCAGTTGATTCAATTTGTTTAATACCGTGGTAGAAGATCTCTCCCCCATAGTTCCACGGTATTGATTTGTTGGACTTGTACGGGATAGGCCCCGGCATAGTTATCTTTAAAGGTGCAATCTTCAGATCAGATGTAATCTTAACAGGTCTTTTGGAGACCTTGGAAAGATTGGCGGATATGGTAATTATCGAAACATCATTGACAGGAGTCGGTGTAATAGGATTCTTTTCAAAAAGTATTTCTTGATTATCCATTAGGCGCTGGATGCCTAACTTTAACAACGGACAGTCGGTTGGTAAGGATGAACAAAGGCATCAATCTTTTTCACAACCTGGGAAAATCCCAGCCTTCAACAAGTTCAGCTTGATTATCGGTAGCGGAGTCATCAAATCATCAACAGTAGCAACAAAAAGATCCTCTTCAACAGCATGGGCATTGTGACCATGTTTTGGCATTGGAGTAGAGATCGTGTTAGGCTTTTCAGGGGCGTCGAATTCAACCTCTTTAGTATCTATCAAATCCTGAATCTTATTTTCGAGGGCCCAACAATGGTTGGTGTCATGCCCCAGGCTGTTTGAATGATAAGCACATTTGGCGTTGGCATGGTAGTAAGGAGAAGTTGTATTCGGATTCTTCGGGGCCTCTCTCAAACTGGTAAGGTTTAGCTTTAACAGATGGGGAAGAACCTGAGCGGGAGTCATGTTTATCTGAGTGAATTGTCGTGTCGGCCTTTCCACCATTGCTTGGTTGGTTCTGGGTTGATTATTTCTGGGCTGATCAGCTGCAAACTTCTGAATCATTACGGCCCCCACCGCTGGCCGGCGCTCAACTCTTCCCTAACCTCTTTGGGAGTAAACAGTTGATACTTCTTTCTTTGCAGGAAAAGTCTTTTTGATGGCAGCGGAAGCAGATGCATCCTTTTGAATTTTTCCGCTCTTGATTCCGACTTCAACTCTTTCATCAGTCAGAATTAACTCGGTGAACCCCGCAGATGAACTTCTGATCAAGTGATTAAAGAATGGACCTGACAGGGTCCCTAAAAACATATCCACGAGCTCTCTCTCAGATAATGGTGGCTGCACCCTTTCAGCCAAGTCCCTCCATTTCTAGGCATACTCCTTGAAACCTTCATTTGAGACCATGCCCATACTCTGTAATTGAGTACGGGTTGGTGCTAAGTCCGTATTATATTGATACTGTCTGTAGAAGGCAGCAGCCAGATCCTCCCAATTATGCACATCAGACCTCTCTAGCTGGTAGAACCAATCTAACTGCGTCCCCGAAAGACTGTCCTGGAAGAAATGAACCCATAAATCTTTATCAAAAGAATGCGGTTGGATTTTTCTGACGTAAGACCGCAGGTGCATCTTTGGACAAGACAAACCATCGTATTTAGAAAATATAGGCACCTTAAACTTGGGGGGAATGACAATTCCAGAAACCAACCCTAGTTCCTCAAAGTCCAGCCCAGGCACTCTTTGTATCTCCATAGCTTCCAGACGCTCTTCCAGATTCTTGTACTTGTCATCTGCAGGTGGATACTGCTGTTCAGAATAGTCTTCATCCTCCTCCTCTTCTTCTTCCTCAGACTCTGATGGTACTGCAGCTCCCTTTCCTTTTCCTACCCCTTCATCATATGTTGAGGGGAAATCCAGGACCCTTCTAGCTTGGCCTTCAAATCTTCTACCCATAGTAGCCACACCAACCCTCTTCTTTTTCTTTTTCTCCTTTTCCTTTTCCAGCAAAGTTTTGAGGTCCTCCTGCCCCTTGGCCAGGGTCATGAGTAGTTGCTGGAACTGTGAATTCTGCGCTTGTAAGTCTTTGACCGTTTGCTCTATATCCATCTTGCTGAAATAAACAGCAGAGAGATAAGGAAACCTGGTGTGAAGACATGTTTATGCATATGATGGATAATGTGTATTCATGTAATGCATTCAAGGATTCAGAAATTCAAATTTGTTTTAAACAAAAAGAAACACACGTCATATTAATAAGATATAATTTGTTAGTACATAAATGCCCCATGGGCAAAAATAATACAAAATTCTAATGTAAAAAGACGTTGCGCATCCTCTTTGGTGCGACGTAGGTGTTGAGAGTCTGCTCTTCGTGAAGTTGACGAGTAAGTTCCAAAACCTTCTTCTCAATGGCGCAGAATTGGGCTTCAAAAGTATCGCGTTCTCCCTTGAGCTGTATCCAACTCCTTTGTAAATCTTCTAATGACGTTGGCATGTCAGGATGTAGGAGGGTTTATGGAACCTCTCCTTCCATAACAGGCTCTTTGATCATAGGAAGCATGTAGGGGTAAGGCATCATAATACTTTGGGCGCGGGTTCGTACCCACTTGAGGTAAGGCTCAAGGGGGATGGAATTCTTGTGTCCCAAGGTCTTACTGTCCACCATGTTGGGCATCCTCCAAGCTCATATAAACCTTTGTCGAAGTCCTTGATCGTCATTGTCGAAGTCAAAAACCAAGTCTGGAATCAGCATGTTATGTGGGCCATCCCTTCAGGCATACCCAAACTGTCTCAGAGCCAAGCAAGGGTTGTAGGTGATGCCTCCCCTAATTCCAAGTAGAGGGACATTAGGGAATTCCCCACAACGATCAATGATGATAACATTTTCTCTGGACCGAGAACACCAATGAACATCTGAATGTGTAAGAGTCATCAATCGTTGTGACCACCTCAAGCCTTGATCATTCTTCAAGACTGACTGGGGAAGGTGAGAAATAAACCACCTTGCTAGAAGAGGAGTACAGCACATGAGAACACCTATTTTTCTCATTGTTCGAGTGTGAAATGAGTGGAGGATATCCCCAAGAAAAGTAGGCACATGATTCCGAGATATGAAAATCTTGACAGTATTCACATCTATAAGTTGATCATGGTTTGGGAACAAGACCAACCCATAGATAAGAAGTGCTACAATCTCTTCAAAAGCTTGCAGATCTAAAGAATTCCAGCAGTCTTGTGCCTTCTCAAACAGAAACTTTGCCAAGAAACCCTTGACGCCACTTTTGGTTTCCCAATGACCTATGATATCAGATGGTTGCAAGTGTAGGGCTTGAGCAACATCTCCAGGCTTTGGATCTCTTTCCGTACCGTTGTAAGGTAGTTGATGGAGAATAGGAATCCTCAGGAGTTGAGAAAATTCCTCCAAAGTAGGCACTAACTGGTAATCAGGAAATGTGAAGCAGTGGTGTAGGGGGTCAAATAACTGGAAGAGAACTTTCACCATGTCTTCCTCAGTGTTGGTGTTGACTAAGTTGAGAAGACGACCATGCCTCTCGGTGAATGGAGAATACTCTGGAATCTTGGAATCTAGCTCCTTGAATAGAGGATGGATTCTCACAAGATTGACCTGGATTGTTTTCCTGCGGAGTGAATCCATTACCTACAAAACAGGAACAAAGATGAAGATCCCAATCCTTGAAATGGTTAGTGGATGCACATGATTCTTCATGATGTCCATGATGTTATGCACAAGTATATATGTACAAACAAGTCACACAAGTTCCTAGTTTCAGGCTTGCATGGGGTTTCATAGGTAAGTACCCTCTTGAAGTTTAGTTGGCTCAACTTGTCCTATAAATAGTAACCGGGTTCTAAGGAGCTCAATATCACTAGATTATTTTCTGTATTCATTGTTTCAGTTTAGCCAGTTTACTGGCGACCAAAATATTCCAAGAAAACAACCCTCAATGAGTGTAGTATCGAGTATCTACCAACTTCGGACTGCACCAAAGCCGATCATCTCACTACCCCTAAAAAGGCCAAGTTGGTCAAGTAAAGGTTCTAAAAGTCCATTAGTGCTTCATGACATCACTCAGCGGCCCCATATTCTCTTTGATTGACTCAAAGGCTACCGGTACCCACAAATATGTCTCACTAATATAGCTATTGCTTCAACCATGTCGGTATACCCCGCACAGTTTCCACAACGTATTGCTATTTACCTATGAATGTTTCTCAAATCCGGGTAGAGGATTCAAACCCAAACAATAGAACCAAATGTAAAGCAATCAAAGCAAACAAGATAAGCATGTAAAGGTGATCTAAAACCCTAAGGTAACCCCACTTTTAGCTATTCCCCAGCAGAGTCGCCAGTTCTGTGATACGGCGGGAGAACTGACTAGAGGTTTTGTGTTTGTGTTTGCAAATGTTTCGGTTTAGCAAGAGTCGCCACTGACTTTTTATTTTATCCAAAGGAAAGGTCAAAAAGCACAGGAAATACCTTTGAGATGTTTTCTTGGGTTCGGGGGGTAGATTATGAAAAGGGAAGGTGCTAGCACCCTTTTCATCCATGGTTTTCCATGGGCTCTTAGTTACTTGTTTAGATCACTTGCTTTTGCTTTTCAATTGTTTGAAATGGTGCTTTGTGGTTTTGAAAATATTTTGAAAAGATGCCTTTGTTAGGCAACCTTTGTAATGATTCTTGTTTGAATGTATACAAAGGTGTTTGTCTTTTGAAAAGATGTTTCAAGGTTTGAAAGTTTGTTTTTGGGAAATGTTTTGAAATTGTGTGTGTGTTTGAAATTAGCAAGGATGTTTGCAAGTTTGATCAAGTAACTAGGAGTTGTCTACCCTAACTCAAAGATCTTTCCTACACTTTTTTAACCCTTTGACATTGTTGTTTTACCATTGTATTTGGTAAACAATCTTGTGTTTGGATGTTAATTGGGACGGGTGTGGGTCATCGTATGACCATGATAGCTATTGTGCCAAGTATCTTAGCAAGTTTTTTGTGGGACTAGATCATTTTTGTATAGGCAACCAAGATAGCATCATCGAGGGACTATGATCTTTTTGTTTGTTTTGTTTTGCCAAGATACCTAGCATGCATACCATGGCCATGTTTTTAAGGCAACAAGTCGATGAAACCCTAGGGGTGCTTGTCTACATTGTGTTGTCATTTTTTCATGCCTTTTTTTCTTGTATTAGTCATGCTATTTGTTTTGATTTTTTGGTTATCATACAAACCCTAATTTTTACTATCATGCATATTAAAGCGATAAAATGCGTAAAAGTAAATCTAACTATTACAACACTGATATGGGGAGGGGGATACAAGTTTGAATAGGGGGATATTTGCAAGAAAATAAAACCCTAATTCAAATATTACATCCAAATTGAATTCATTGTACAAATAATAAATTGACAATTATTTAAATGGACAATTAAATATGAATATGCAAAAATGTATTTTTGTATTTTATTTTATGTATGTAAAATAAATTATTTAATGTCCTAAAAATATTAAAAATACTAATGGTTATTTTTTGGAAAGGGTGGAAACCCTAGTTTTTGTTTTAAGAAAATATATATATTATATTATTTATTTATGTACAAGAAAATAAATAAAATATATACAAAAGTGTTAAAAATTAAAATATGTGAGAAAATATTATTTAAGTGTATAAATAATAAAAATAAAATATATAATATTTTATAATATTTACAAGTTTTTATTTAAGAAAATAAAAGTATATATTATTTAATAAACTATTTCTGTGTCAAAAAAATAATAAAAATAATAAAAATAATAAAATAAAATGTGAAAATTTAAGAAAATATTTTTGGTGATTTTTTATATTTAGAAAAAATAATAAAAGTCAGAAATGAAAATAGAAATGGAAAATATAAAAATAAAATAAAATCAATGGGCCAAGGGGGTGTAGAAAGCAAGCTAGGGGGTGTCAAAAACAAGGCCAAGTAAGGCCCAGCCCATATCCTCTTCATCCCTGTCCTCTAGACTGAAACACGCGCGCTATGGTTCAAATATCTATCTCCTGCATACGTGCTCAAAAACAAAAACTTGCAACATGAAAGTTATAGCTCTTGATCACACTATTCTAACCATATAAAAAACTTAATCTAACTCTCAAAGACCAAAGAGAATTTCTTTGGCCCTAAATCTTGACCTAGTTTTTTCAGAAAGTTCAACTATTAAATACTCCTAGCTCAGTTAACATAAATGAATTATATGCATATGTACAGCTCAAGGGCAATGAGGACTACATTTTTTCTTCACAAGCCTAAGCCTAATGATTCCTAAATAAGGAGATAGAAGTTTGAGAAATACCTATTTCAGTCAAGCTCGAGTATGGCAATGTAGCAACTTTCAGTGATGACTGAGGTTCTTTTGAGCTTGCTTGATGTTCCCTTTACCTTCCCCAATGCTTGGCTTGCTTTGAATATGCTTGAATATGCTTGTAGAACTCAACCTGCAAACTCAAAATTTGAAAATGGTGAAGTGTGTAAATGGAGTTATAGTGACTTGGGAATGGTTGGGATAGTTTAGGTATGTTGTATAGAGTGTGTTGGAACTGGTTTGGGACAAAACGCACGAGGCAATGTGAAGATGGAAGTGATTCTGCAGGGCCTGCCCTGTTTTTGCAAGAACTTGGTGTTTTGGTGTTCAAGGGTGTTTTAGAACTTGCTAGCTCGTGTTTCTAACTTTAGGCAATGTAAAAAACTTGTTTGAAATGAATACAACACTTGGTTATATCAGATTACAAAGTTATGTGGTTTTTGCACAATGACTTGTTTTTGAAGCAAAAGGTGAGTTGACAATGCAAAGGGTTGTACTTGCTAGCTCCAAGCCTGCTGATAGTTGGTATGGCTTTCCCTAAGTTTGTGGATGTTGTTTTATGCAAAAGATTGGGTTCAAGGCTCAAGGGAAACAAAAATGCAAAAGTTGTGCTTTATGGAAATGGTATTGTTGCCTTTTTGCCAAAAATGGATTAATTCAATGTGTAATCTTCAAAAGCTCAGAAAAAAGCCTTAATCCAATGTGTTTGCATTTAATATATGAGTGTGGAAAGGTTTAAGGCCTGTAAAACAAGTACAAGCATGTTTGGACAGAATTTGCAACTTGTATCAATGTGCAAAATGCCTTGGCCAAAAGTGATATTTTGCCACTTTCAATCCTTCGATTCTCCCTAACCATGAATGATCTTAAAGAGTTCTTGGACATTTTGGAAATATTGTAACATTATCTACAATCCATATTTGAAATTCATTTTGAGATTCCACTTGGAACTATGTGAAAAATTGCCATGAAGATAGGTCAAAATCCTGCCTAAACTAGGGCAAAATTTCACTAAGTTAAAAGTTTCATGGACCCTTGTTCTCAAAATCATAACTTGAGATCCAAGAATATTTTGGGAAAAAATTGTGAATAAAAGTTGTAGATTTTGTGGAGGACTACAACTTCCATGTTGGAAGTTTTGTTTGAATCCAATTGCATCATGGTGAAAAAGTTGGGAAAAGTTGGGGGAAAATAAGAAATTTTCATAACTTAGAAAATTTCTAAGTTATGAAAATTTTCCATTTTAAACCCTAATTTTCAAAATTAGGTTTCTTGGTGAACAATTTTCATGTTTTGATACATCTTGATGAAAAATGACTCTTGGCACTTGATTTTGACCAAAAAGTCAAAGTTTGACTTTTTAGTGTACAGTTGATTCTTGATCAGTTGATTGGAAAATTCATCTGTCAATCCAATGCATTTGAGATCTTTTGAACCTTGTGATTAGGTCAAGATGGTGTCATTGAGTCCTTGAATCCATGCTTGAACCCAATCTGCCATTGGCTAGGTGAAAAATCAGAAATTTCCCTTCCATAGTCAAAACCCTAAAAATGACCATTTTGCCCTTTTGGTGATCTGATCAAATTTCTTGAGGAGTTGTGGTCCAAACTTGATCAAATGGTTCATATGAGTCTATAATGTTGATGTGGATCAAAAATTATGAGGTTTGATTGTAAATTGGCCACAGTTGACTTTTTCCTCAATACATTTGACTTTTAGGTCAACTGTCCAATTGACTGGGCAAAATTTTGATTCAAGGCTTGAAACTTGGTATGAGCAATCTTATAAGTCCAACATGAAGTATGAAAGTCACATTGAGCATTGGAAGTCCAAAAATCCTTGTGCAAACTCAAACCCTAATTTCAGGTCAACAGTGCAAGGAGATGTCTTGAGCAGAGCAAACCCTAATCTGTTCTTGATTCCAAAGAGTCTTGTGAGAAAAATATTGATAAAATGAGAGCGTAAATTTTGGGGTACAACAGTATTATTTGTAGAAGGCTGCAGCAAGATCTTCCCAATTATGAATGTTTGCTCTTTCTAGTTGGTAAAACCAGTCAAGTTGAGTTCCAAACAAACTGTCTTGGAAGAAATGTACCCATAAGTCTTTGTCAGCGGTATGGGGGTGGATTTTCCATACATATGACTGGAGATGCATTTTAGGGCATGAGACTCCGTCATACTTGGCGAACACATGTGCTTTAAATTTTGGAGGAATGACAATCCCCGATACTAACCTCAATACCTCAAAGTCCAAGCCATGCAATTTTTGGATTTCCATCGCACTCAACCACTCTTCGAGATGTTTATACTTGTCATCATCTAGAGGGTATTATTCTTCAAAATAGTCTTCTTTTTCCTCTTCCTCCTCTGATTTTGACGGGACAACTGTTTCCTTGCCTTTCCCATCTTGGTTATCTCTTTCACCGAATGTCGTTGCAAAGTCTAAGGTCCTTCTTGTCTGCCCATAAAATCTTCTTCCCATGTTGAGGACTCCGGTTACCTTTTTTGTTTTCTTTTTCCTCTCCTCAGCTAGCAAAGTCTTCAACTCTTCTTGTCCTTTGGCTAGGGTCAAGAGCAACTGTTGAAGCTGTGTATTCTGAGCTTGGAGGTCCTTCACTGTTTGCTCGAGATCCATCTTACTTAAATAAACAGTAGAGAGATGAGGAGACTTGTTGCAAAAGACCTGCTTATATTATGATGAATGGTGTATGCATATGTAATGATTTCAAGGATTTCAAAGATTCAAATTTGTTTTAGACAAAAAGGAAACACACGTTATATTAATAAGTTAAAGCTTGAGTACATCAATGCCTTTTCGGGAAAAATAATACAAAAACTCTAAGATAGAAAGGTAGTACGCATCCTCTTTGGTGCAATGTAGGCATTGAGAGTCTTCTCATCATGAAGTAGCCTAGTGAGTTCTAAAACATTCTTCTCGCTTGCGTAGAATTGGGCTTCGAAAGTATCTCGCTCCCCCTTGAGTTGTATCCAATCTCTTTGTAGATCTTCAAGGGAGGTGGGCATGTCAGGGTGTAGGATAGTGTATGGAACATCTACTTCCATGACAGGCTCAATGATTACCGGGAGAATGGAGGGGTAAGGCATCATAAGACTCTGAGCACGAGTTCGTACCCATTTGAGGCAAGGCTCAAGAGGGATGGAATTTTATGCCCCAAAGTCTTGCTATCCACCTTGTTTAACATCCTCCAAGCTCGGATAAATCTATGGCAAAGACCTTGATCGTCGTTGTCGTAGTCAAATACCAAACCTTGAATCAGCATCTCGTGCGGGCCATCCCTTCGGGCATAACCAAATTGTCTTAAGGATAAACATGGGTTGTAGGTGATACCTCCCTGTGATACGGTGGCCAGAACCGGGACGTGGTTTCCCTACTGAGGAAACATCTCTGTCGAAATTCAGGAACTCGTCCGTTTATTCTACTGAGGAATCATCTCTGTCAAAATTTAGGAACTCGTCCATTTATTCTACTGAGGAATCATCTCTGTCGAAATTTAGGAACTTCAGTCATCCATTATTCAACTGAGGAATTAACTCCGGATTGAGGAAGCGGAAGTGAACTGCGTATCTAGTTATGTACAGGCTGCACCACGACCTACTAGGGAAAGGTGAAACCGATCATGTTTGATAGGTCTGGGTCTTACAGTGTTGTGGACTGCTGTCTGGAGATAAGAGAAAAGAAACCTAGATAGTAGGGTTATAAGAAGGAACCTGGGTAAGGTTGCTTCATGAGGAGTTTGGATAACACTGCGTCTGAACCGAGAAGGAACCTGGGTAAGGTTGCTTTGTGAGGAGTTTGGGTAAAACTGCGTCTGAACCGAGAAGGAACTTGGGTAAGGTTGCTTTGTGAGGAGTTTGGGTAAAACTGTGTCTGAAACGAGAAGGAACCTAGGTAAGGTTGCTTTGTGAAGAGTTTGGGTAGAACTGCATCGGGACTGAGGAGGAACCTAGGTAAGGTTGCTTCAGGATGAGTCTAGGTGAAACTACATCAGGAAAGAGAAGGAACCTAGGTAAGGTTGCTCCAGGATGAGTCTAGGTGAAACTACATCGGGAAAGAGAAAGAACCTAGGTAAGGTTGCTCCATGATGGGTTTAGGTGAAACTACATCTGAATTGAGAAGGAACCTAGGTAAGGTTACTCCATGATGGGTTTAGGTAAAACTACATATGAACTGAGAAGGAACCTAGGTAAGGTTGCTCCATGATGGGTTTAGGTAAAACTGCATCTGAATCGGGAAGAAACCTAGGTAAGGCTGCTTCATGAGGAGTTTGGGTGAAACTACATCGGGACCGAGAAGGAACCTGGGTAAGGTTGCTTCGGGATAAGTCTGTGTAAAACTTCAGGAGGAACCTGGGTAAGGTCACCTTGTGATAAGTTAAGTTCGTGTAAAACTTCAGGAGGAACCTAGGTAAGGTTACTTTGTGATTAGTTTGTGTAAAACTTCAGGAGGAACCTGGGTAAGGTCACCTTGTGATAAGTTAAGTTCGTGTAAAACTTCAGGAGGAACCTGGGTAAGGTTACTTTGTGATAAGTTTGTGTAAAACTGTTGGTGTAAGCCCTAGAGGCCAATACTTTTGGTACTTGTATCAAATTATTTATTAATAATAAAAGGCATTTCTTTATTATGTTTGCTTTCTAAAATAATAAAGTCCCTAGAATGGTTTATTTGTTTAATGAAATGTTAAGTGTGACTTAATCATGAGATCCCATTAAACATAAGAAACTATTCTTAAAGTATCCGTAGTCAAGCTTTAATGTGAAGTGGGATAACATTAAAGCATTAAGATTATTATGAAGATAGATTGATGATCACATCTCATGGATCATAGATAAGGAGTTATCAAGTCTTGACATAGGTATGAATATTAGGAGTAATATTTATACTGGATTGACCCGTTATGAGAATACTACATAGAATGTTATGCAAAGTGTCATAAGTTATTCTCATGATGATAATGGTGTATACCACCCTTCGACCTGAAACCACTATGGACCCTAGATGTAGAGTCAAGTACTTTATTGCTGATCAAACGTCATCCGTAACTGGATGACTATAAAGATGGTTGATGGGTACTTCACAAAGCATGCTAAGGGACATGAGTGACCTAGATGGAATTTGCTCATCCTGCATAACAGGATAAATGTCTAAGGGCCCAATATTGAACTGGACAAGGGTGACACAGTGTATGCCTTGTGTTCAATATAGACATGAGGGCAAAAGGGTAATTGTACAACACAAATATTATCACGGAAAAGGTTTGGTCAGATCACATGACATTTTCGTGACTTGGGTAACAATGATGTGTTGCTAGATACCGCTCACTGTTTATTATATTAAATGTGTGATTTAATATAATTGCCAACATCGCGAAAACCTACAGGGTCACACACATAAGGACAGGTTGATGAGAGATAGAATAAATAAGGAACACCGTAAGATACGATGCACTTAAGTATAATACGAAAAGTGGTAAGGTACCACGTGGATAAGTGATATATGGTACATCATAAGGTATGATGTCCATAAGCTTAATTGGGCTTTTAGCTTATAGCCTTAATTGGGCTTTTAGCTTGTAGCCCACACGAGTGATTCTATAAATAGATCCCTTGTGATGAAGCAATTTCACTTGATGCATTTTTGTTTTTGACTCTCTCTCTCACTTAAGGTTTCCGTTCGTGATCAACTAGCACTGTGACCGGAAGCGATCTGTTCGTGTGGACTGAGTAGAGGCGTTGTTCTTCATCAACGCTCGTGATCACAACATCAAAGTTCTGAATTTCCACAAGAGGTAAATATTTCTATCACTGACCATGCTCATTCGTAAGGATCGCTAAGGAAAATTTTATATTCCGCTGCGTTTTTTATCGCAATTTTCCTTCAAAAACTTCAGGAGGAACCTGGGTAAGGTTACTTTGTGACGAACCCGTGTAAAGCTGTATTTAGGAGAAACTCGTGTAAGATTGCTTCGTGACGAACCCGTGTAAAGTCTGTTTAGTTTCCGGAGTTAATCTTGAACTTGTAGGAAGTTGTTGATGATAACCATCTTTCCTGAAAAGGTACATGATTAATTGTATATGATGCATGACATGCATTGTATGATGTTATTCTCAAAATAAATGAAATTATGTTGTATGCAATATGTATGTGCACGTCATGATATATGAACATGAAATGCTATTGCGGTACGTCCGAGTTTGGGAAAATAAATCCCTAACTGTTGTTGGAGAATAAAGAGTTTCGCTCGCTGGAGATAACGACCGAAGATGATTGGGAGAATAATCCTGCAGGAGAGAATAACTCCGCTGGGGAATGGACTGACGAGGAAATGACTCTGTGGGGAGTATATACTCTGCTAGAAGATCTACTGATTTGGAGAAATAAAACTCAGATGGGGATGAATTACTGTTGCTGGTGATAGTGAACCCTGTTGGGGATTGAATTTCTGTCTGTGAAAGGAATGAACTCCGCTGGGGATGATTTTCCAATGGCGACTTCACTGGGGATAATCTTTTAGACTCTACCGGGGACAATCTTCTAGAGTCCACTGGGGATAATTTTCTAGTGCTGATGGTAGATAAACTCTGCTTGGGGGAACATTGTCGACTCATCCGCGGTTGCGAGCCTCAGCTGGGGAAAATTAACACCATTGTCTTTCTCTTACTCTACGGGGAGTGAATGTTACTGGGACGCATGCTGAGGATATGATAATGACTTCATATCGAGACTTTTCTGCCCCTGTATCTGCTGGAGAAGGTGCTTGCGGAGGCCCTGTGGATTGAGTATTATCCCAACCTATGAGGTGCTTTGTAAATATCGATTGAAATGACAAATCTTCTTCTGGTAGGCAAGTGATGAGATGACGGCACATAGTCGTACGCTTTGATCCCTAATTTTTGCCTGGACCGCCTTTTCGGGTTTTTAGTCCACCGGGATACCCTTTGTTGCCCAAGCCGCCTTTTCATCTTTTCGACTTGCCGGGTATACAGATTTTTCATTTTCATCCCTTATTTTTGCCCGAACCCTTTTGGTTCACCAGGAAGCCCTTATTTTTGCCTAGGCCAGTCGACCTAGCGGGTCTTTGATTATGTGTAGTATTTTTTTGACTATGTCCACGCTCTCAGGGTGTAGGGAGTTGTCACTGTCGGTAGCATTGTGTTGCCACACTACCAGAAGATGTTTGTTTGATCATGCAAGATTCATTGTTGGAATTCATGTCCAATGCCCCCAAGTGATTCAGATGGAGATTTTCCCCCGGCTATTTGGCATCTTTGAGAGATTTCTTGAATCTTGACTTAACTGCCCTAGATGATGGAAAATGATCATGTTGTTCCCCTTGGTTGGAAGTGTTTTTTCCACTTTAAGGTGATTCTTTTTATTGAGGAGGTTTTTGTTCACTAGATATTCGTCATGCGAATTTCTCTACTGTTGAACAAATAGTCATATGCAAACAATGTTATTTTAAGAATGCAAAGCTTATGCCTGTCTTGAAATTTTTTGAAAATGCATTTTTTAGTTAAACAAATTTTTGTAAAATGTGATGTCAACTCAGGATTTACAGCAAGTCCTACAGGAGTCAGGATACCTTTGTAACAGTATGCTTTCAAACTAACCCATGCTTCAGCTAGGAATTTTAAGGGTTATAACATGGCCTGGTTCACGGTTTAATAAACAAAGGATAAAGGCTCAAAATGTATTTGTACCCACCCGTTCTTCGTGATGTTCTTCGATCCTAAACTCAGCAAATCGTGCATTAGATCCCATTTTAGTCTTTGCTCTGATATTCCAGTGATGGTTCGGATACTGACAATTTATTTTTAACAGGTAGTCATTTTTGTTGAGAGTTTGTAGGATCTCTTTCTTTTGATTTTATTATCCCTGTCTTTTGCCTGAACTATTTCTTTTGTGATTACAGTCAGCGGGATGCCCCAGTTTTTTCTTAAGTCTCCTTCATAGGTTTTGACTTAATGGGCTTGAGAGATAATGATTGTCTGTCTTGACGATTATAGGGAACCATCACCGTCTTTTGTTTTGGAAGGAACTCTTTGATGCCATTCATTGTGCACCCGAATTAACTGAGAGAACTACCCTGCCCCGGGTTATAATTAAGGGTTTTAATTTGTGTGAAAAGAAAAAACTCCTACTTATTTGGCTCGAAGGGGTTGACGAGGGATTATCTTCCTTATAACTCTGTTGTTTAGGATTTGAAACAATTCTTGTACATCGTCAGCGGGGTCTGTTCAAAAGCATACTGTAGAGATTTTGATATCATTTCATCATCATCCTTCTAAAGGCTTAGAATTTTTAAATCGAGAGTTGAACATCACAAAAATGAAAGAAATTTGAATATAGTGAATACGAATGGATTGATTCAAAACAGACATATGCGATGCATTGATAAAGTAACAAAGTTTGACATGAATAAATGTCTGAACAATCAAAAGAAAATTACAAATTGAAAATTCTAATGAACAAAAAGTCTTCTCGTCTCAGGACTTGTCACTTCAAATGGTGAGCCTTGGAGGGATGGTAGAAGAACTCAGCCTGACCATCTTGTGTGAATTCCAATGCTCCTTTATTGATCAAGTCTTGAATTTTGTTTTTCAATGCCCAACAGTCATCAGTATCATGCCCCGGGCTGTTGGAATGGTATGCACACCTTGTATCAGGATTGTAGTCTGGGGAGGCTATGTGGGGATTCTGAGGAGGGTCCCTTAACGTCACCAGATTCAATCTCAACAGGTGTTGTAAAGCTTGAGACAGCGGCATGTTGATTTTGGTAAACTGCCTTTTGGGCATATCAACCCGTTGTTTTTGGCGAGGTTATTGTTGGACCTGTGATGTAGTATCAATTTGGAGAGGTCCATTCTTCACCATACCAAACTCTTGTTTTCTTGGAGGCTGGTCAATGACTTGGTCCCCGGCCTCGACTGTTTGCTTCATACTGTTGTATCTGTCTTGATGAAGCTGGTTGATAATGGTTCTTAACTCTTCTTGTTCCCGGGCTAAGCTTTGGATAAGGGTCATCTGCCCCAGCATTTGGGTTCTCATTGCATCTACCTCAGTTTGCAATTGTTCCAATCGTTCGTCCTTATTATCTTCAGGACTTTTCTTGACCAAGTTCCCAACGAGGAGTGTTTTCAACTCTTCCTTCCCCTTGGATAGGTTTAGGAACATTTCCCTTAACTGAGTTTCTTGAGTGTGAAGATCTTGGTTATCTTGTTTGAGAGCCATTGCTGAAATAAACAGCGAGAACATGAGAGACCTGTAATGGAAGACCTGTTATGCAATGATATGTATGATATATGTATGCAATGTTTTCAAGGATCTCGGATGGTAAACAAGAAACTGTTAGAATTTGATTGAAGAAACTTCGTGTCATTAAGAGTCCTTCTTCAAGAGTCAAGCTCACCATATCAAGTGGGTCATAGCCACCGACTCAAGTCATCGTGTTTTGATCTCTAGATGACATTGGCTAGAGGAAAATAAATCCCCTTTGCCCCTTGCTAGACGTTTGATTTACCATAACCTGCATCACAAACCTTTGAGATCCTTGAAATGGTTAAGGAAATGTTAAGGCATGATGTTATGATGTGTATGTTATGCGTTTAAGCAAAAGTACGAGGTAATGTAAACAAGTAAATTCGGCAATAAATCCAAGGTATTGGATAAGGACTGTAAACAAAACATGCAAGGAACTCAAGTTGTTAGATAACAAACATGTGCAAGTAGTTCAAGTTGAAAGCACACAAGTCACACAATAGCCCTTAAATTTTAGGCTGGCATGGAGTTTAGGTATTACCCTCTTTCAGTTTAGTTGGTTCAACCTGTCCTAGTAAGAGTAACCAGGTTTTAGAGGATCTCAATATCACTGACCATCCTCGATCGGTCATAATTCTAGTTTAGCAACCTTTTCTTGCGGTCGGAGTCATCGCAAGAGTATGGTCTCAATGAGTGTAGCATACTGCTACTTTTCTATGGCCAAGTTGGTCAATTATAGGTTCTAAGGTCAGTTGATGCTTAATGACCCCTTAGCAGCCCCATACTCTCCTTGTTCCTCCACAAGGGATATCAGTACCAACTAAAGTATCACACCAACGTAGCTACTGCTTCAACCGTATCGGTCTACGTTGTACAGTTCCCTCACAGTCTATTGTTACTTACCTAAAAGGTATCCCCAGATCTGGTTTAGGATCTATAGTAACTCCGATACAAAGCCCACAAAGATAAAGCAATCAAATCAAACAATAGAAAACAATATGATGAACTATTCTTAAGGTACACCCCACTTATTAGCTCCCTAGCAGAGTCGCCAGTTTTGTGATACGGTGGCCAGAACCGGGACGTGGTTTCCCTATTTCGTTAAGGAAATTTTGCTAGTTTTCATTTTGCGTTTGTGTTTGCAAAATGTCGCGGTAAGCAAGAGTCGCCACCGTCTTTTATTTTATCCAACAAGGAAAGGAAAAAAGCACAGAAAAATTCCTTTTTCGAGATATTTCTGAGTACGGGGGGTAGATTTATAGAAAGGGAAGGTATTAGCACCCTTTCTATCCGTAGTTATCTACGGGCTCTTATGTACTTTCTCATCATTTTCAAAATTGTTTTCTTTGTGTTTGTGCGCTTTGAAAAGTTTTTTTTTTTTACTTCGATTTAACTCTTGCTTCTGTCTTCAAGAGTGTAATGAAGTGTTTTTGAAAACTTTGTTTATAAAGGAGTGTAAGTGTGAAAAATTTGTTTGGAATGAGCAAGTACTTAAGAACTAATCTACCTACTTGAAAAAAGAATCGTTATGTATTCGTTTCCTTTAGACAAAGCTATCCCACTATTAGTGAATAGGTAGCACCGTCGTTGGAGTTTGAGGGTCAATTCGAAAGGGACGCACGGTCACTAAAGCAATGTTAGGACGTCTTAGTAATAACCCTAATGTCTTAGATCAATTATTCGAGGCAACAATTCCGAGGCAACCATTCCAAGGCAACTTTTCCGAATCGGGACTTTGATCTTTGTTTAGACAAAAGGACGACCACTAAAGCATCCTATACTCAATGACCATTTACCGAAGGCAACCAAGTGGGAGTGTACCCTAGGAGTGCGCATGTGCGAATGATTCAATTTTAGTTTATTTATCTTTGCACATTTAGGGTGATCTAACTCTTTTTAAATTAATCATACATTCTTGTCATGCATCCCTATATCATACATCTAACAGTTAATAATTTGCGGAATTTAAAGTGTGGAATTTAAACTACGCTATTACAAGGCTTCGGGTATTTACATAGCCAAAAACAAACCCTTTGAAAATAAAGCGATAAATGTAAATAAATGTCCTAATTAAACTATTACAAACTGTAGGCAGTTACATCAATATGGTAAATAATAAAAATAAAGAGCGCGAGAAGAATTAAGATCGACGAGAATTTAAGGTTTTGACCCTTCTAACCTAACTAAAAGAAAATATTTTTTTTTTGTTTTAAATAAAAAAAATAAGTTTTCTAAATTAAATATGCAATTAATTAGTTAATTAAATTAATTAATAAAAATAATTACATGACCTATTTTGGTTTCTTTGGTTATTTTAGGAAAAAATAAAATATAATTAAGTTAGTAATAAAACCTATTTATTCTAATTATTTTTAAGTTATTTACAAAAAGAAATTAAAGTTTTACCTAAAATTAAAATTTAATTAAGAAAAAATCCTAAATCTATTTTTATGTGATTTTTATATTTGTTTGTTGATAAAAAAATAAAAGGGATTAAAAGAAATAAATAAAACAAATAAAACATGAAAATAAAGATGGGCCTAGTAGAAAAAGTAAACAGGGGGTGCAATCATCAGAAATCGCTTGGCCCGAATCTTCGAAAGCTTCATGCTCTAACTATGGTGTTTTTTTATTCTTGTGTGGAACCTATGATTCAACCATCCATGATTGTTCTATATAAACTCAAACAAACGTTAGCATACCATAAAATGTGATTAAAATTAGAGATTCAAAGTTTAAAATTTTACTAAACTGGTGTTGTCAAATGGAGGGTGTGCTAGGCGTGTGATGGATTTCTCTTAGGCCTTGTAAGACTCTTGAGGACTTCAAGAGAATGGTTTGAGGCTTGATGTCAATTGAGAGAGACCGGAACCTCGAGATATGACTTGCACCAATTCTTTGATTTCTGGAGAGCTTTTTGAAGAGCTTTTCGAGAGATTTTTGAAGAGCTTTTCGAGAGCTTTTTAGAGAGGATTTTCGTCCCTTTCAAGCTTGTATGGCTCTATATTTATAGAGTAGAATGAGGAGACAAGAAAGCATGGAAAGAATCTCCCTCATAATGTTGTGTTTTAAGACCATGATCAAGATTTGAAAAAATGCCATATTTGATGATTTTATGCCATTTTCACATGTGGATGAACCTGGACATATTTGAAAAGTTATTGCACGAAATAAATTGACATAAACCAGCATAAAACTTTCCCAAAATGGATTCACATCAAAATTTACATTATTTCTATTATTTATTTATTTAATTCTGAGTTTTAATGAATAAAATATCAAAAT
Organism: Vicia faba; assembly: GCA_948472305.1. Taxonomy (NCBI): domain Eukaryota; kingdom Viridiplantae; phylum Streptophyta; class Magnoliopsida; order Fabales; family Fabaceae; genus Vicia; species Vicia faba. The sequence continues at coordinate 729,240,262 of OX451738.1, forward strand.
AAATAGCATAAATAGTAGAAAAAAATATATGGGTAGGCTTAGAGGTCGTGGACCATGTTAGGAATGAGTTTCAAACTTGAAAAGATAGGCCCATTTGGAAAAAATCCAAGTTTGGTCAATATTTGTTTCATGCATTTTTTTCAAAAATTATCCAACTTTGACAATGCATATCTCTATCAATTTTAACCTTATGAGGGTGTTCTTGGACTTTTTATAAAGATTAGGATGTCCCCTAAGAGACCACTTTGGTTTCATCTCAATTGGATCTTCCATGTTCATGTAAGAAGCTTTTACAAAAAAGGTGTTTTGTTGACTTTTCAAAATGACCTATAATGTCCAAATTCGTAACTTCTGGTGAGTGCATATTTTGAACTTGGGAGCTGAAAATGGATCATAGTGAATTTCATCCTATTCAAAATTATATTTGGATTGGTCATTTCTCATAAAGTATGAGAAAGTTATGCTTGGTCAAAGTTGAGTTGACTTTTCCTGCAAAACCCTAATTTAGCAATTTTTGGTTTTTGATGAATTATGAGCATTCCTTGATGAATCATGATCAAACCTTGATCAAATGATGAAATATACTTCAAAATGAGGATGTTGACCAAAAATCTTGAATTTTGACTGTATGTAAGCCACAGTTGACTTTTGCCCTAGCACAGTCGATTTTCAGGCCTTTGAGCAATTGACTGAGCAAACTTCCTTTGCAAGGCTTGAAACTTGACATGGATGATCTTGATAACATATTAGGACAATGTTGAGCATTTGGGGTCCCTTGGACTCAAGTATCTTAATGCAACATGAAACCCTAATTTGAGGTAGACTGCCTTAGGAGAGAGCTTGTCTGGCCAACCCTTAGACTACCTTGAGCAACTTGGGGATCTTTCTTGAAATGTTTTGAGAAATATGGGAGGGCAAATTTTGGGGTACAACATTCCCCTAATTCCAAGTAAAGGGACATTAGGGAATTCTCCACAATGGTCGACAATGATAACATTCTCTTTGGATCGGGAGAACCAATGAATGTCTGAATGTTTGAGCGTCATCAACCTTTGTGACCACCTTGAACCTTGATCATTATTTAATACAGATTGGGGAAGATGAGAAATAAATCACCTTTCCAAGAGAGGAGTGCAGCACATAAGAATACCTCTTTTCCTCATTGTGTGAGTGTGAAAAGAATGTAGGATATCTCCTAACAATGTAGGCACCGGGATATGAAGATTTTGACGGTGTTGACATCTATGAGTTGGTCAGGATTTGGAAAAAAAACCATCCCATAGATGAGGAGAGCCACAATTTCCTCAAAGGCTTGCAAGTCCAAGGATTTCCAACGGCTTTGGGCTTTCTCAAACAGGAACTTTGCTAGGAAACCTTTGACACCACTCCTTGTTTCGCAATGAGTTGTGATATTAGATGAGTGCAAGTGTAGAGCTTGAGCAATCTCTTCTGGCTTTGGGTCTATTTCCGTACCGTTAAAAGGTAGTTGATTGAGAATGGGAATACTCAAGATTTGGGAGAATTCTTCCAAAGTAGGCACGAGTTAATAGTCGAAAAATGTGAAGCAATGGTGTAAAGGATCAAAGAACTGAAATAGCACCTTCATCATGTCCTCATCTGTGTTAGAGGTGACCAAGTTGAGTAGGCGACCATGTCTCTCGATAAATGGAGAGTTTTCAGGAATCCTTGAAGCTTGATCCTTGAGTTGTGGAGGGATGCTTACAAGGTTGACTTGAATAGTTTTCATGCAGAGTGAATCCATATCCTACAAAACAAGAACAAAGATGAATCCCAAAATCCTTGAAATGGTTAGTGGATGTGTATGATGTTCATGATGTTCATGATGTTCATGATGTTCATGATGTTATGTACAAGTATACATATACAAACAAAGCAAACAAGTCCTTAGGTTTAGGCTTGCATGGAGTTTTATAGGTAAGTACCCTCTTGAAGTTTAGTTGGCTCAAACATGTCTTATCAATAGTAATCGGGTTCTAAGGAGCTCAATATCACTTATTTGTTTCCTTGGTTATTGTTTCAGCACAAGCCTCTTTAATGGCGACCGAAATATCCCAAGAAACTAAACCTCAATGAGTATAGTATCGAGTATCTACCAATTTCGGACTGCACTAAAGCCGGTCATCTCACTACATCCTAAAGGCCAAGTTGGTCAAGTAAAGGTTCTAAAAGTTAATTAGTGCTTCATGGCATCACTCAGCGGCCCCGTATTCTGTTTGATTAACTCAAAGGCTACTGGTACCTACAAATATGTCGCACTAATATAGCTATTGCTTAGACCATGTCGGTATACCCCGCACAGTTTCCACAACGTATTGCTAATTACCTATAATGTATCCTAAATCTGGGTAGAGGATTCAAACCCAAACAAAGAACCGTAATGTAAATCACACAAGTCAAACAATGTAAGCAAATAAATGTGATATATCTCTAAGGTAACCCCACTTTTAGAATTTTCCCCAGTAGAGTCGCCAGTTCTGTGATACGGTAGGAGAACTGACTTTGGTGTTTTGTGTTTTATCGCAAATGTTGCGGTTAGCAAGAGTCGCCACCAGCTTTTCTTTTATCCAAAAGGAAAGGTGAAAAAGCACAGGAAAGACCTTTGAGATTATTTCTTGAGTTCGGGGGGTAGATTATGAAAAGGGAAGGTATTATCACCCTTTTCATCCATGGTTTTCCATGGGCTCTTAGTTACTTGCTAGATCACTTGCTTTTGTTTGAAATTATGCTTTGTGTGGTTTTTGAAATTATTTTGTAAAGAGGCCATTGTTTAGGCAATCTTTGTAATGATTCTTGTTCGTAAGAATGTATACAAAGATGTTTGATCTTTTGAAAATGTTTTCAAGTTTTACAAGATGTTTTGGAAGTGTAAGTGTTTGTTTTTTCTAAAAAATGGCAAGGATGTTTGTTTTGGAATGGAGCAAGTAATTAGGAGTAATCTACCTACTCAAATGTATTTCTTGTTCATTTTCTTATCTTTTGACATTGTTGTCTTACCATTGATTTGGTAAGCAACCTTATCTTTGGATGTAAACGGGATGGGCGTGGGTCATCGTATAGCTATGATTAACAATGTTGCAAGGTATCTTAGCATTCCTTTTGAGGGCCTAAGATCATTTGTAAGGCAACTTAGATAGCGTCATCGAGGGACTATGATCTTGTATTCGTTTGTTTTTGCTAAGATACCTCACATGCGTAATATGGCCATTTTGTAAGGAAACCAAGTGGGATAATCCTAGGGGTGCTTGTGTGCAAGTGTGTTGTTTTCATGCTTGATTTTGTCTTGGATTAGGGTTTGCTATTTGGTTGGTTCTAATCTTTCCATACAAAACCTAATTACTAGCATTGTATATATGAAAGCGATAAATTGCGAAATTTAAAATTACTATGCTATTACAATACTTGTTGGAGGGGGTATACAATTTAAGAATGGGGATTGCAATAATATAAACCTAATTAATCTATTACAACCAAATTAAATATGTACAAAAATTACATAAATGCAAAGTATAATGATGGATAAATGTATAAGAATTAAAAAAATGTAAAGAAGATGAATTTTGTTTGATTTTCATAAAGAAATACTTTTTTGTCTTAACCTAATTTAAATAAAGAAAAATAATTAATTAAGTTTGAATTTATTAAGAAAATTTTTTTTAAAAGAAAACCCTAATTCTATTAATTAACCAAAAGAAAATAATTTTTAAGGAAAGTATTTTTGGCATTTTTATCTTGAAAATATTTATAGCTTTAAAAATATTTTTAGTCTTTTTATTTTTGGTATTTAAATAATATATTTCTAAATGGTATGAAGAAAATAAATAATATAACAATAATTAAGTTTATAAGAAAAATAAATAAATTATAGTAAATAAAATATTTTTGTTCATGGGAAAATTAAATAAAATAAGTCAAAATATAAAATATATCATTTTTGGTTTTTTTTCTCATGATTTTTAGTATTTTAGAAAATATATTTAAAAGGAAAAATGAAATAAATAAGTAAATAAAAATAAATAAGCCAGGGGGTGCAAAAAGTAGGCAGGGATGTGAGTTAGCAAATAAAAAAGAACAATGTTAGGCCCAAAGGGCCCAGCGCCTGCAAAAAAATATGAGGATCAGAAAATATGAAAAAAATACAAAAGGGGGGTTCACATTGGTTCGAACCCCTCGCCCTTTAGGTAAGTGTGATACGGTGGGAAAGAACTGACTATTTTTTGGAATGCTGGTTTGCGTTTTGCGTTTGTTTTTGCAAAATGTCGTGGTAAGCAAGAGTCGCCAGCGACTTTTATTTTATCCAACAAGGAAAGGAAAAAAGCACAGAAAAATTCCTTTTTTGAGATATTTCTCGGGTTCGGGGGATAGATTATAGAAAGGGAAGGTGTTAGCACCCTTTCTATCCGTGGTTATCCACGGGCTCTTAGGTACTTGCTCATATTGTTTTCAAAATTTTCTTTTCTTTGTGCTTGTGGGTTTTGAAAAAGTTTTTGTTTGAAAATTTCGATTTAACTCTTGCTTCTGTCCTCAAGAGTGTATGAAGTGTTTTTGAAAACTTTGTTCGAAAAGTGAAAGTGTGAAGAGTTTTTGTTTTTAAAAGAGCAAGTACTTAAGAACCATCTACCTACTCGAAAAAGGAATCGTTATATGCTATCTTCCTTTAGACAATGCTATCCCACTATTGATGAGTAGGTAGCACCGTCGTTGGAGTTTTAAGGGTCAATTCGAATTTAGGGACGTGCAGTCACTAAAGCAATGTTAGGACGCCTTAGCCGTAACCCTAATGTCTTAGATCATTTTTATTTAGGCAACAATATTCGAGGCAACCATTTCGAGGTGACTATGATCTTTGGACAAGAGGGCGACCTCTAAAATGACCTATACTCAATGACCGCGTACAAAGACAACCAAGTGGGGTGTATCCTAAGAGTGCGCATGTGCGAGTGTGTTGTTTTCAGTTAATTTTATCTTTGTACATGTCAATGGTTATCTAAGTTGATTTTAGGTTAAACATTCATTCTTGTCATGCATCCCTATTATCAAACATCTAACAGTTTATAAGTTGCGGAAAATAAATTGCGGAAATTAAATTACAAGGTGTCGGGTATTTACATCGCCAAAAACAACCCTTTGAAATTTAAATGCGGAAAATAAATAAAGCGATAAAAATAGTCCTAATTATCTATTATATTCCGGAAACAAATACAATATTGAATAAAATGGATTGCGTGCGGGAAATTAAATCAAATGCGAGTTCTAAGGTTTTGACCCTTTGATTATTAAAGAAAAAGGTTTTTTTGGTTATTTTTGGATTAAGAAAGAAATTAATCTAGGTTAATTATTAAATTAATAAATTAATTAATTAATAAAAATAAATATTTTTGGGTTTTTTGATATTTAAAGAAATAAAAATAAATTGATCAATGTTAATTAAAACCTAATTATGTCTAAGTTAATTTTAATTATTAAAAAAACATATTAAAGTTATTCCTAATTAAAACTAAATTAATTAAATTAATATTGTTAACAAAAATAAAATACTGAAATTTAATTTAATAAAGAAAATATTTTTTGGTTTTTAATTTTATGAAGAAAAAAGATTTGATTGGTTGGTTAATAATTAAAAACAATAACACTAAATAATTAAGCAAAATAAAAAGAAAATAGAAAGAGTTAGGGTTTGGGCCTGTTGAGGGGGTTCACTCAGCAATTCAGAGGCCCAATAGGCGCTGGCCTGGCTGACTTCCCGGGACTCCATGCATGCTGGTTGACTTGGTCCATGGTGGACGTTCATCTCTTGCCCTCAGATCTAGCCTAAGGCCACCTGTCCATTGAAGATATGGAGGCGCATGATAGATCTCACGCTAGCAACAACACTTGATTACCTGAAGAAAAATAATAACAAGGCATATGGGGGACCTGGGATTCGAACCCAGGTCCTGTTGGTGACTGCCAGCTCCTCTTTCCACTAGGCCAACGCGCTTCTATTGTTAATATATTCAACAATAATGATAATATGAGAAAATACATTAATATGCCAGAACAAAAAATAAAAACGCGCGAATATTCGAATGGGGCAATCAGATGGGGGCACGTGGTTGTCCCTGTCCTCAGGTCTGCAAGGAAATTACCTGCGGATTTAAATCCGCAGCTAAAAGCGTAGGTCATTCCAAAAACTCATCTCAAGCCATATAAACTCCATCCAAGACCATAGTTGTGCTCGTCTTTCTCCTCCGGTCATGTCCATGGCCATTAATAGGTCTAATTTTACCTGTAATAAAAACCCCTAAAAAAAACCTAGGAAACCCTACAATGGCGTTTTACACCACAGAGCAGATAAACACAATCAAATAATATGGAAAGCTTGGAAATTATCTAGTGATTGCAAATATACCATTGGTTTCTTGTAATGATGCATGGATTTTGAAACACGAAATCAAATTCATAGGGGGGCCGTGTATCACTTACAGTGCGTTTGAGAGTGTGTGAGAGATTGCTTTTGATTGCAGAAGGTTGAGTAGACACCCAGCAATCGATTGATGTTGAGTCTTGCTTCTGAAAACGCCTCCAAGCTTGATTTCGACTTTGCACTTTTTACCACTTTTTCCAAGTTTTTCTTTCAGTGTTCTTGCAGCCTCCCGACCTCAATTTCGTGTGCTTTGGCTTGTATATGTATGATAGGATGTATTAGGTCAACATTTGTGGATTGAATCCTTGCACATTAATGCCATGAGATTGGATTTGATTCACCATTGAAGACTTGCCAAATTTGTCAAAAACTCAATCTTTTTGCACATGGAATGCTTGATACGAATTTGATACACTTGATGATGATGATTCAATCATGAAATAGCCAAAAAGAGATCAAATAATCAATGTTTGGATTTTATTTGATTTAATTTGATTAAAAGTGAAATAATTCATTAAAAAATCAAATAAAATAATAAAATTGACAAATGGACTCAAGGCTGAAGCTAAGACACGTGTGTAATGTGGCAAGTCCAAATCAAGTGGAAAAGAATGGGCCCATTTAACAAAATTTGAAGTTTTGGGGATAGTTGACTTTTGGCAATTTTGCAAAAATGCCCAACTTCAACAATGCATAACTTCTTCAATTTTGAACTTTTGGAAGTGTTCTTGGACTTTTTAGAAATCTTGATATGTCCTCTAACCAACCCTTTTGGTCTCATATCATTTTGATATACCATGCTCAAGTTATAAGCGTTGGCAAAAAAGTTGTTTTTGTTGACTTTCAAAAATGACCTATAATGTCCAAATTTATAACTTCTTGTGAGTGAATTTTCTAATCTTGAGGCATGAATATGGATTGTAGGAAATTGCATCCTCTTCAAAATTAGCTTTGGATGTGTCATTTCTCATAAAGTATGAGAAAGTTGTGCTTGGTCAAAGTTGAGTTGACTTTCCTTGCAAAACCCTAATTTAGCAACTTTTGAGTCTTGATGAATTTTGAGCAACCCTTGATGAATCATGATCAACCCTTGATCAAATGATGAAATATCCTTAAAAATGAGAATGTTGACAAAAAAATCTTGAAGTTTGACTGTATTTGGGTCACAGTTGACTTTTGCCCTAGCATAGTCGATTTTTGGACCCTTTGAGCAATTGACTGAGCAAACTTCCTCTGCAAGGCTTGAAATTTTTCATGGATGAAATTGAGGAAATATTAGGACATTGGGGAGAACTTGAGGTCATTTGGACTCAAGAATCTTGATGCAACACAAAACCCTAATTTGAGGTTGACTGCCTTAGGAGATAACTTGACTGTCCAACTCTTGAGCAATTTTGAGCCACTTGGAGATTTTTCTTGCCATGTTTTGAGAAATATGAGAGGAAAAATTTTGGGGTACAACAGTAAGAAATGACTTAGTACGCACGCTCTTGCCACTGGGGTGGCTGTTTTATCCGGTCATATAAACAAAATCATAAATATATAAGGCAAATCAAGTCCTGATGACTTCATCTTCAACCTCCAGCCGGTGTACCTGTAACTTCTTCATTTCTCCACAAAAATGGAAAGCTCAAACATGAATTTGTGGTGTTTCTTCCCACGAATCCAACCATATAACTTATGTAAGCTAAAAGTCAAAGATGAAAACTAATTTTGCTGGCCCTAAATTGAAACCTAATTTTCTCAGAAATTTCAAATCCAAAATTCTCAATACACAGTCAATATAAATGGGAACTATGAACATGGTCAGCTTTAGAGCAAAGATATCTACATTTTGTCTTCACAAATCAGGACCAAATGATGCTTGTATGAAGAGATATAAGTTTGAAAATTTACCTCTTGTAGCTGGAGTCGTGAATGGAGTTTGAGCAACTTTTGAGATGGCCTGAGGATCTGTTTAGCTTTCCTGGACTTCCTTAGATGTATTCCAACTCCTACTTTGCCTTGAAAGTTCCTGAACTTCTCTACTCAAGTCAACCTTCAAGCTTCATGTTTGAAAATGGTGGATAGTGATGGAGGAGTTACAGTCTTGAAACAGGGGTCTGGATCACTTCGATATGATATATATTAAGTTTTTGGATGGTTAAAACTCAATACACACGAGTGGATTTGGAGATGGCTATGTGAGGTTCAAAATTGTCAAGTTAAGGAAGATTCTGAGTTGCAGAGTGTTTGAGATAGTTTCAGGGAACTAGCATTCATGTCTCATCTTGAAAATAGTGTATGTACTTATAGGCAAGAGGTTTTGAGGCTTGAAACAACTCAGAAATTGAAATCACATGTTATGGCTTGGTTACTTGTTTTTGAAGCAAAGTTGACAAACATGGTTTCAATGTTAAGTACAAGGATTTGAAGGGTGGTTAGCAGGTTGTAGATATGTTGCTTCTTACTTTTAAATTCTTTTGAGTCATAAACAACAATGTATGGGCTTAAGAAGAGTTGACATTGTGATTAAAGTCACTTTTCCAAAATGGAAGTGGTGACTTTCAACCCAAAATGGAAATGCAACTTGGATAATGGCTCTAATGCTTGGAAAATGGCTCTATCAGTTGTGTAAACATTAAATTATTGAGTGATTATCAAGTTTGAAGCCTGCAAAGCAAGATCTGTACATCATGCTTGAAGATTGGATCAAGTGTTCTTCATAAAATGGCTTGTAATTCAAGTTTGAAAGCCCTAACTTCTTGCCTTCAATTCTCCTTGCTCAAGAATGATCTCAAGGAGTTCTTTGACATTTTGGAAAGCTTGAAATGTGATATTCAACTCATCTTGGAATTTCTTTTGAACATTCCCCTTGGAACTATGTGAAATATTGCCATGAAGTTAGGTCAAAAATCTGCCTAATTAGGGCAAAATTTCACTAAGTCTTTTTTTAGTTCATGAGCATGTATTCACAAAATTATAACTTGAGATCCAAGCACTTTTAGGAAAAGTTGTGTGCAGAAAATTTGTAGATTTCATGGAGATCTACAACTTTCATGTTGGGGGTTTCCTTTGAATCATCTTGCATCATGGTGAAAAAATTGCTCAAAGTTATGAAAAAATAAGGAATTTTCAACACTTAGAAAAAATTTTAAGTTTAGAAATTTTGACTTTTCAAAATGAAATCTTGATTTCTTGATTTATTGATGAATAAGTTTCCTATTTTGACATGTTTTGATGAAATGTGATCTTTGGCACTTGAATTTGACCAAAAAGTTAAAGTTTGACTTTTTAGTATACAGTTGAATTTTGATCAGTTGACTGCAAAATTCATATGTCAATCCAATGGAATTGTAATGTTTTGAATCATGTAATTAGGTAAAAATGATACAAATGGACTCTTGAGATCATGCCTTAAATCAATTGACCATTTACTAGGTCAAAAATCAGAAATTGCCTTTTCCCAGTCAAAACCCTAATTTTAACCATTTTGCCTCTTTGGAGATTTGATCAAATTTCTTGAGGAATTGTGGTCCAAACTTGATCGAATGATACATATGGGTTTAAAATGTTGATGTGGATAAAAAATTATAAAGTTTGACTGTAAATTGGCCATGGTTGACTTTTTCCCCAATACAGCTGATTTTTAAGTCAACTGTTCAATTGACTGATCAAAAGACTGATCCAAGGCTTGAAACTTGACATGAGTAATATAGGGGGTCCATAATGATCCATGAAAGTCATATGGGGCATTTATAGTTCAAAAATACTTGTGCAAACTCAAACCCCAATTTTGGTCATCAGTGCATAAGGAGGTGTCTTGAGCTGATCAAACCCTAGTGCAGTCTAAAGCCCAATGAGATCTTGTGAGAAGATTCTTGATAAGTGAGAGGGAAAATTTTGGGGTACAACAGGTAGCTTTAGAGTGTGTTTATTTATTTATGTTTAATAAAGAGGGAGTCTTGCTCTGATATGTAACATCAGGGTTTTGGGGATCGTTTGATGTCGAACATTATGTTCTTTTAATTATTGAAATATTGAATTACCTTGCATGATATTCGAGTTGTTAGATTTATAAAATAAGAAGGGTGAAATAGGATGAATTTTCTAAGAAGGATTTTAATAAAGATGTTTTGAACTATGAATTTTGCTACGAACAATTGAAGTATTATTGTTGTTATTGATGAAGCACTATTACAATAGATATTGAAAACCCGTGTTACTGAGCATGGTATTTTATATGATGTTTTATGAAGATGTGACACCCTTATTGGTGATTTTAATTGATTTATTTTCATAGAATATATGTGAAATATATGTGGGTTTAGAAGGATGTTACATTAGTGGTATCAGAGCAGGTCAATCTGTCTGACCAGGTTTTCTTGTGATGTGCATTTCTTGTTGGTCGATTAGTCTGAGTACATTGTCGATATACTAATTTTCTGACGTTAGTTTTCTATGTGTAAAATGGCTGGAAGAAAGGATGTTGCGATTGTTGCTGCCTTGTAGGCTGCTGCTCAGGCTATGCAACATCAGCCTAATGCTGGTGAAGATGATGGATCTCGTGTCTTGGAGACGTTTCAGAAGAACCCTCCGCCTATTTTCAAAGGTAGGTATGATACTGATAGAGCACAAGCTTTTCTCAAAGAGATGAAAAGGATATTTTGGGTCATGGATTACGCAGAAGCACACAAGATGCGGTTTGGTATGCATATGCAGGCGGAGGAAGCCAATGATTGATGGGTCGGCACCCGTCAGAGACTGACAGCGGAAGGTGAAGTTGTTACTTGGTTTGTGTGTCGTAACCATTAATTTTTGTACTAAGGAAGGAGAAATAACATATAACCCTAATTTGTACAGAGATTATAAATTCGTAAGTTGGTTAGACGAAGGGAAGGTGTTGGGCATCCTTCATCTTCCTTGTTCTCAAGGGGCTCCTTTTTTAGGTCTAAGGGTAGATTGGGGATTTCTACTTAGTTATATTTGTTATTTCCATATGTTTAAGAATTTTTTTAATATTTTAGTTATGAACTCGCATTGGTTTTAACCGTGTGCCTACGTATCTCCTTGTGAAGAATCAGAGTCCAAATTCGTAGTTCGTACGTGTTTGGTTAGTTTTTTTTATGGATTGTGTAAATGCTTTTGAACGATTCTTTGAAATTCGTCCGAGTTTGAAAATTGTGTGGTCGTGGGCATAGTTCGAAGTTTAATTTAAAAGCAAGTACACAATCCTTTTTTTAAAATAAGGTTGAATTAAATTAAGTTAGTAGAAAAATGGCAAGTTTGATTGGTTAGATGTCTTGAATGCATGACGAAGTTTGAAAATAAGGTTTGAATGATATTGAAAATGTTTGATGAATTGATAGAAAAAAGGTTAGTATTTAAAAAAATAGTTAATAAATAATTATTATACTTATTATTAGAAATATATTAAATATTTTTAATAATAGTCAAATATTTATTTATCAAAATGATTATTTATGATAAATAAAAAGAATATAATTTTAATGCTTATGATAAAAAATGACGTGAGAAGAAAACCGGTAATTATATATGATACATAAATTAAATAAATAAAATATAAAAAAATAACAAATATAAATATATTAAATAAATTATTTAAATAAAAATAGGGTTTGTATTCTTAGTTAAGTTAGTAAAACAGGGGGGGTTAAGATAGCAAGATAAGCCCATGATTAGGTTTTGGCCCAATAGCTTGTGGTGTATGAATTTATGTTGACATAGTAAGTGAAAGGTGTAAATACCATTAGGATTAGTCCATACAATGTTTGAAGAGTCTGTTTGACATCATGTGGGTGTATCAGGGAGTCATGATGTGTCAGCATAAACCAGAGGCGTTTGATTTAGATCAAAGGGCCGCCAAAGGTTAACTCTAGGGAATTGATCTAAATTATGGCAAACAAAAGGCCTTAATCATGCATTGATTGAGGGAATATGCTAAGGGGAGTACGTGGAACGAGTACAGGAACTATATATTCGTTTTGCTTCCAATTTCCTCATTTTCCCTTCTCTGTTTCTCTCTCTAAACCATTTCCCTCACTATTATACAAAATCTTAGAGAGAGAGAGGCTTTGACCTCTCTCTAGGCGATTGGAAATCGCTCCATCGATTGGAAATCGTCTCTACCGGTGGTTCAACCTTCAGCCACTATAAACCAACCTCCAACCAAGAATTCTGATTGATATTCATCCAGATTCTTCGTACCTTCATTTGAGCCACCATCCCCAAACCCAGATCCTCATACCCCCTTAAAACCCTAGGTGGTTTCCACCGTGGGTAGCCATTGAGGTTACTGTCTGTGATGAATCTCCATCGGGAAATTTATCTTCTACCCAGATCTTCAACCAAAATCCTATGAACTCTAATGATATCATGAAGAACCCTAACCTATCATAAGTGTTAGAACAAGATTGGTTATGATCATATCTCAGAGTTTTGATGATAATAATAAATTATATTTTATATAATTGATACTCGGATGAACGTATTTAATTGTTTCAGATAATGTTCTGACAGAAGCATTTTGATATGCTGAGCTGAAAATAAATGAAGAAATTCTTTTATGAAAGAACTATTTGTTTTAGCGCAAGTGTTGATGCTGATGCTAACTCTGGTAAGATATTTATTTTAATACATCTTCTAGCGCTTAGCAAGGTTCTGTGTAAGCTATGTTTAAGAAGTTCTTTGAAAACAAGCGCTGATCAGAAGTTCTTAGTAAGCCAGCATTGTTTAGAAGATATGCAAGCATGTTCTGAATCAAGACGTGAAGCTAAGTTCTGAAAGAATGCAAAAGCTAACAAGTCTTGTAAAAGCTTCAGGAAACATGTTCTTACAAGTGTCGTTTGCTCATTTAATGCAAAGACGGCTACATGCACTCAAGTGTCTACACTAGTTCATTGGAAAATGGAGTAATACAAGGAAACACGCAAACTTTTAATTCTCTCCACATTCTGAAGGCAACAACGGTCATTTTGTTCTTACTATATATAGAAGAACATTAATTGCAAGCCAAAAACTGAACCACTAAATAATTTCAAAAGAAGCAAGAACAGCGTGAAAAATTCTGGGCTCACAAATTCATTATTCATACACTTTGTGCAATATTATTCTTAGTGAAAAATCACAGTTGTGATATAGCTTTCTTAGAAGAAAACTTTGTTTCACTATCTGTAAAGATTTATCTCTTGTAATTGTTCCTTGAGAGACCAAGTTTGGTCAGATTTCTCAAGTAGACTAGGACTAGTTTAAGTCTTAGTGGTGTGAGTCACTTGTAAGATTACTTGTGCATTGTTAGTCACAACAGTTGTTGTGTGATTGTAATCAGTTGATTATAGTGGATTAATTCCTTGTTGAGAAAGGAGAAATCACCTTGGCGGGTGGACTGGAGTAGTTTGAGTTCAAACGAACCAGGATAAAAATAACCTTGTCTTTCCATTATTGTTGAGCCTTTAAGAAAAAGAAAAAGAGAAACTTATTCAACCCCCCCCCCCTTTCTAAGTGTTTTCTCAACCTTCAATTGGTATCAGAGCTTGACTCTGAGTTCAATAGTTAACCATGTCAGGAAAATATCTAGAAGAAAACACAAATGGCTACTGAACAAAACAATAATAGTTACAACAAACCTCCTGTATTTGATGGAGAAGATTTTGATTATTGGAAAGATAGACTAGAAAGTTTCTTTCTAGGTCATGATAGTGATTTATGGGATATAGTCTTGGATGGTTACACACATCCTACAGACTCAGAAGGAAACAAGATTAATAGGAAAAATATGGATAGACAACAAAAAGCTGATTTCAAAAATCATCATAAAGCTAGAAATATTTTTCTAAATGCTATCTCTAAAATGGAATATGAAAAAATCACTAATAGAGATACAGCACATGATATATTTGAGTCTCTTAAAATGACTCATGAAGGAAACGCTCAAGTGGAGGAGTCTAAAGCTCTGGCTCTTGTCTAGAAGTATGAAGCCTTCAAAGTAGAAGAAAGTGAATCTATAGAAGCAATGTTCTCAAGGTTTCAAACTCTGATCGCTGGTCTGAGAGTTTTGAACAAGGGATACACTAAAGCAGACCACGTTAAAAAGATCATCAGAAGCTTATCCAGAAGATGGGAACCTATGGTCACTGCTTTCAAAGTATCAAAAGATCTGAACAATGTGTCTCTTGAAGAACTCATCAGCGCTCTCAGAACCCATGAGATAGAACTTGATGAGCACAAGCCTCTGAAGAAAGGTAACTCTCTTGCCCTTAAATCAATTAAGAAATATGATACTAACGCTTTTCAGGCTGAAGAGGAAAACTCTGAAGAATCTATGTCATAAGAAGACGAACTATCCTTGCTCTCCAGAAGGATCAATCATCTGTGGAAGCACAGACAGAAGAAGTTCAGGAACTTCAAGAAGTCAGAAGATAAACCAGAATCTTCTGAACACAAAAAGTCAAACTGAAGAGAAATAATTTGTTATGAATGCAAAGAACCTGGACAATACAAGAGTGATTGTCCAAAACTTCAGAGAGAAAAACCAAAGAAAAAGTTTGGTAAAAAGAAAGGGATGATGGCAACCTGGGACGATTCAGAATCCTCTGAAGATGAATCTGATTATGAAGAGGAGAACGCCAACCTAGCTCTGATGGCTACCACAACAGATGACTCAGATTGTGAGTCAGAACCAAGAGAGGTATTTTCAGAATTTACTAGAGATAAACTTGCTGATAGTTTATCAGAACATCTGGAAAACTACAGTCAGCTCAAAATCAAATACAAGAAACTCAAGAAGAGTCTTGCATCTGATCTTGAGAAACATGAAACAGAAAAATCTGAACTCATAGAAAATAATTTTAAACTTAAAGAAGAAATTCAAAAAATTTCTAGTTCAGAGTCTGTGTCAAGTTCAAAAGATATTCTGAAAGAATGTGATTGTAGCTTTCAAACTTTCCTGGCTAAAAGCATAGATAGAAGCAAAATGGCTTCAATGATCTATGGAGTTAGTGGGAAAAACAAAAGAGGAATTGGATATGAACCTCCCAAAGGGAAGGAGACATATATACCAAAACCTGTTGCTAAGATGACTTTCACTTACAAACCTCTGAACAAACAATTCAAGTTTAGACACACACATGATATAAAATATACATCACATTCTAGAAACTCTTATGCTAACCCAAAGTTTAAACAGAACTTTAAACACTCTAACCCAAGAGGACCCAAAAAGATATGGGTATATAAGGATAAAATAATATTTGTTGCAGATGTCCTTAACAGCTCAATTGAGACACCAGTCATGGTACCTGGACTCTGGGTGCTCACGACACATGACGGGAAAAAATTCTATGTTCCAAAAGTTGGAATTTAAAGCTGGAGGAGACGTCAAGTTTGGAGGTAATCAGAAAGGGAAGATTATTGGTTCTGGAACCATTGGAAACGGTAACCTTCCTTCTATCTCTAATGTTTTATTAGTAGAAGGATTAGTGCATAACCTATTGTCCATAAGTCAATTAAGTGACAACGATTATGACATTATCTTCAATCAAAATTCCTGTAAAGCTGTCAGTGAAAAAGATGGATCAATCCTCTTTTCTGGCAAGAGAAAGAACAACATATACAAAATTGATTTGTCAGATCTTAAGTCTCAGAATGTTAAATGCCTTTTGTCTGTTAGCGATGAGCAATGGTTATGGCACAGAAGATTGGGACATGTCAGTTTAAGAAAAATCTCTCAACTAAATAAATTAAATTTAGTCAGAGGACTTCCCAATCTGAAGTACAACTCAAAAGCTCTGTGCGAAGCATGTCAAAAAGGAAAATTTTCAAAACCTTCCTTTAAATCTAAAAATGTTGTTTCTTCCTCTAGGCCATTAGAACTACTTCATATTGATCTGTTTGGGCCAGTTAAAACTGCATCCATCAGAGGCAAGAAGTATGGATTGGTTATTGTTGATGACTTCAGCAGATAGACATGGGTTAAGTTTTTAAAACACAAGGATGAGTCACATTATGTGTTCGTTGACTTCTGTAACCAAGTGCAAAACAAAAAAAGATCTTAGAATTATAAAAGTCAGAAGTGATCATGGTGGTGAATTTGAAAACCATTATTTTGAAAAATATTTTAAAGAAAATGGCATTGTTCATAATTTCTCTTGTCCTAGAACTCCCCAACAAAATGGAGTTGTAGAACGAAAGAATAGAACATTACAAGAAATGGCCAGAACCATGATCAATGAAACTAATATAGCAAAGCACTTTTGGGCAGAAGCTGTGAACACAACATGTTATATTCAGAATAGAATCTCTATAAGACTTATTCTTGAAAAGACTCCCTATGAATTTTGGAAAAACAGAAAACCCAACATTTCTTATTTCCACCCTTTTGGATGTACTTGTTTTATTCTGAACACTAAAGAAAATCTAAACAAGTTTGATTCTAAAGCACAAAAGTGTTTTCTGCTTGGATATTCTGAACGCTCAAAAGGCTATAGAGTATACAACACAGAAACTCTGATTGTTGAAGAATCAATCAAAGTCATGTTTGATGATAAGCTTGTCCAGCAACAGCCAAAGCAAATTGATATTTCTATAGGTACAGAAGATCATCCCTCAAACTCTGAAACTTCAGAAGAAAAGGAAGACTCTGAAGCAAAGAAAGACTCAGAAGCAAAGGAAGACTCAGAAGATCATCCTCTTGATAACGCTCTGGATAATCTCAGAATCTCTGATCAACCCACTCAGAAAAGGTTTCCTAGAATCTATTTAGCTCACAAAGAAGACGTGATTATTGGAAGAAAAGAAGACCCCATCAAAACAAGATCCTCTCATAGAATCAATGAAGAATCATTGTTTGGATTGGTATCTCTGATTGAGCCAACTTCTATTGTTGAAGCTCTGGAAGACAATGATTGGGTCTTAGCAATGCAAGATAAACTCAATCAATTTTCCAGAAACAATGTATGGGATCTAGTTCCAAGACCCAAAGGATTCAACATTATAGGAACCAAATGGGTTTTCAGAAACAAACTGAACAAGCAAGGAGAGGTGATCAGAAACAAAGCATGACTAGTTGCACAGGGTTATAGTCAACAAGAAGGAATTGATTATAATGAGACCTTTGCCCCAGTCGCCAGGTTAGAGTCTATTAGATTATTAATTTCTTTTGCTGTTCAAAATAACATTTCATTATATCAAATGGATGTTAAAAGTGCATTTTTAAATGGCTATATAGAAGAAGAAGTTTATGTCCATAAACCTTCTGGCTTTAATGATGCAAAACATCTAGAACATGTTTTTAAATTAAAAAAGTCTTTGTACGGTTTAAAACAAGCTCCTAGAACTTGGTATGATCGTCTGAGTAATTTTCTTTTAGAAAAAGATTTTACTAGAGGGAAAGTGGACACAACTCTATTCAGAAAGACATTTAAAAATGATATCTTAATTTGTCAAATTTATGTTGATGATATTATCTTTGGAACCTTTAATACCTCCCTTGGAAAATAATTTGCTGAGACCATGCAGGCATAATTTAAGATGAGCATGATGGGAGAATTGAAGTTCTTTCTGGGAATTCAAATAACCCAAACTCCAAAAGGTACTTACATACATCAGACGAAGTATGTCAAAGAACTTCTGAAGAAATTTCAGATGTCAGAAAGCAAAGATGCTAAGACTCCAATGCATCCAACATGCATTCTGGGAAAAGATGAGGTAAGTATGAAGGTAGATCAGAAGCTCTACAGAGGTATGATTGGATCCCTTCTCTATCTGACTGCATCTAGACCTGATATATTATTCAGCGTATATTTATGTGCTAGATTCCAATCAGATCCTAGAGAATATCACTTAACTGTTGTTAAGAGAATTCTGAGGTATCTGAAAGGTACTACTAATATGGGTCTGTGTTACAGAAGATCAAAAGATTTCAAACTAGTAGGTTATTGTGATGCTGACTTTGCTGGAGATAGAATTAAAAGAAAGAGCACCTCTAGAAGCTGTCAGTTTCTGGGTGACAATCTTATCTCATGGTATAGAAAGAAGCAAGCAACAATTGCACTTTCAACAACAGAAGCTATCTGCTGCTGGATGTAGCTCTCAGATGATTTGGATGAAAAGTCAGCTAGAAGATTTTAATCTTTATGAAAGTAAGATTCCTATCTTCTGTGACAATACTTCTGCAATTTGTCTTTCTAAAAATCCTATTTTATATTCTAAATCTAAACACATTGAAATTAAATACCATTATATAAGGGACTATATTCAGAAGGGAATTTTAAATTTAAACTTTGTAAAAATAGACCATCAGTGGGCTGATATTTTTACCAAACCCCTTTCAGAAGATAGATTTAAATTCATTTTGAAAAATATTTGTATGGAATTATGTCCTGAATAAAATAATATTTATCTTCTGTGTTTGACTTCAGAATGTTCTGACATGAATGCTCTGATTAACAACTCTTCAGAAGTTAGAAGAGAAGTTACATCAGAAGCTATATGTAAAGTTCTGAAATGTTCAACGTTTCATTTCAAGCATAGCTCAGAAGTTTATTAGATCAAACTGCTGTCTCATGCAACCTTCAGGAGATGAACACTTGGTGTGTTTCTGAAAGGTCACGTGTGCTAAGCTATTGATGTCGTTCTAGGTAACTGTTATGATTTGATTAAAATCCCACGCTTTCCCCTCACTTTTCTATTTCATTAAATGCTAAGTCATGATTAGATTCTTTTTATTTAAATTTTTATTAAATACTCTTTTTACAGTTTTATTTTTTTTAACCTATTTCTGAAAAGTATTCATATAAATACCTTTGTAAAAACCCTTCTCACTTTTTACCTTCTCATTTGTTGTTTTGTTGAACCTCTGAATCTTTTATTATAAAAAAAAAAGTATGCTCTTCAACTATTTTTATTTACTTTTTGATTATGCCAAAAAGGGGGAGAAAATGAGTATTTTGATCTAACCTCTGATTAACAGTTATGGAACTAAGTGTCAAACATTCTAACAAAATACAAGATTTCTTTCTATGCTTTAAAGAACTTTGCAGGTATCATTTAAACTCTGGAAGTTTAATTTCAAATGAACATTATCTTCAAAAGACTTGCTGAAGAAATCCCAGAAGAAAATTTCAAAGCTCTGATGAAAATTCTCAAGAAGTTTTTCTTATAAGAAATATTTATTTCAGGGGGAGATTCCTATCTCTTATTAAATTTAATTTCTTCTGAATATTTTTTTGTCATCATCAAAAAGGGGGAGATTGTTAGAACAAGATTGGTTCTGATCATATCTCATAGTTTGTATGATAACAATAAATTATATTTTATATAATTGATACTCTGATGAACGTATTTAATTGTTTCAGATAATGTTCTGACAGAAGCATTTTGATGTGATGAGCTGAAAATAAATGAAGAAGTTCTTTTATAAAAGAACTATTTGTTTTAGCGCAAGTGTTGATGCTGATGCTGACTCTGGTAAGATATTTATTTAAATACATCTTCAAACACTTAGCAAGGTTCTGTGTAAGCTATGTTTCAGAAGTTCTTTGAAAGCAAGCGCTGATCATAAGTTCTTAGCAAGAAAGTGTTGTTTAGAAGATATGCAAGCATGTTCTGAATCAAGACGTGAAGCTAAGTTCTGAAAGAATGCAAAAGCTAACAAGTCTTGTGAAAGCTTCAGGAAACATGTTCATACAAGTGTCGTTTGCTCATTTAATGCAAAGACGGCTACATGCACTCAAGTGTCTACACTAGTTCATTGGAAAATGGAATAGTACAAGGAAACACGCAAACATTTAATGCTCTCCACATTCTGAAGGCAACAACGGTCATTTTGTTCTTACTATATATAGAAGGACATTAATTGCAAGCCAACAACTGAACCACTGAATAAATTTCAAAAGAAGCAAGAACAACGTGAAAAATTCTGGGCTCACAAATTCATTATTCATACACTTTGTGCAATATTATTCTTAGTGAAAAATCATAGTTGTGATATAGCTTTCTTAGAAGCAAACTTTGTTTCACTATCTGTAAAGATATATCTCTTGTAATTGTTCCTTGAGAGACCAAGTTTGGTCAGATTTCTCAAGTAGACTAGGACTAGTTTAAGTATTAGTGGTGTGAGTCACTTGTAAGATTACTTGTGCATTGTTAGTCACAACAGTTATTGTGTGATTGTAATCAGTTGATTATAGTGGATTAAGTACTTGTTGAGAAAGGCGAAATCACCTTGGCGGGTGGACTGGAGTAGTTTGAGTTCAAACGAACCAGGATAAAAATAACCTTGTCTTTCGATTATTGTTGAGCCTTTAAGAAAAAGAAAAAGAGAAACTTATTCAACCCCCCCTTCTAAGTGTTTTCTCAACCTTCAATAAGAACCATAACCTTGACCTCTATGAACCCTAACAATATCCAACCCAGAAACATTTATGCCTATGAACCCTAACCCTAACCATGAAGAACCTTAACCCTAAGTACAAACCCTAAACCCCCAAAATTCCAGAAATCAACAAATCCTACAACAATTGTTCAGCAATTCAACCACAAAATAAAAAATCAACTAATCATAAGCTAAGTGATGTGAATTACTTCTCCTTGCAGTGATATTGGTTGTAAAGTTTCCTTTCTCAAACCTTTTTGGTTCCACCCTTCTAACTCTTTCTCTATTTCTTTCGCAGATACAAAGGTGATGATGAATTCGTAGCAAGGAGGCGGGATTTCATAAATCTTACTTCTCCAATTCTCCAACTTTCAGTCCTCTACTTAGGATTAGGTTTTTCTATTTATAGATTTAGGATTAGTATAGATTAGGAAATAGTTTAAGTTGATTTGCAGTTATAGGTTTGACTTTTCTGTAATTGATTCAGTCAGTTTAAATTGATTGAGAATCAAAGATTTGATTTAGATTTAATTAGCAATTGGAAATTAGGGTTTGAATTATTGTATGCATCTTGACTAATTTATGTATTATATTCGTTCAATATCAATAAAACAAATTTCTCAATCAAATATTCTAAAAAGATTTGATTAACAAAGAGTTCTGGAATTTGGGCTTTATGTCTCTTAGAGTTGAAGAATCCAGAGAATGGGCGCAGCTTGCAATTAGGATTTCAACCCTAATGCTGACTTAGTCAACAATCACATGATAAAAAATAAATAATAATAACAAAATGAAATAATAATAAAATGTGATAAAAAAGACATGTTACGTGTAGGTATACGTTGGCTTTAGGTCAACCTAAATATCAAAATATTAAATTAAGACTGCATAAAATTGATTTAATATAAAATGTTGACTTTGGTCAATAAATTAAAATCAATTAAACTTATTTTAATGAGCCTATTTAAACCTTGATGGACCATTAGATTAATGATAAGCCCATGGGATAGATCAAGAAACACACCCCTCCCCAAAAATAAAACTCCATCCTATTTAAGTAAAAAAGATAGTTAATTGTTAGTAAAAATATAATATATATATATATATATATATATATATATATATATATATATATATATATATATATATATATATATATATATATATATATATATATATATATATATATATATATATATATATATATATATATATATATATATATATATATATATATATATATATATATATATATATATATATATATATATATATATATATATATATATATATATATATATATATATATATATATATATATATATATATATATATATAAATATAAAGAGGAGATTGACTATCTATATCTATACGGGAAAATTTGGAGTATGACAGCCGCCCCTATTTAATTACTCTTCAATTGAGGGTGGGAGAATATGAAGGTCTCACATATTCAGATTGGATGGTTATTAAATAATGGAAGACACCGATATTTGATTGAAATATTTTTAAAATGATCAACTGTAAGATAAAAAATACACAGGTTGTGATGACATAGTTAACTCATTAATACCTGAGCATGAACATAAATGATGACACGGATAACTCGTCAACATCTAGAAAAATTAATCGTAGATTTTGTATATTTACCACAACCTAGGGAGTAAGTAACGTGAGTTTTGAAAATAGATAACTTATTGTTTCTCTGGGACTAATGAAGAAAGCTATATCGCAAACTTTGAATATCTTCCACAACCTAGGGGATAAATGATGCATAGTTTGAAAAAATAAATAACTCATTGCTGCTTCGAGACTAATGCAACAAGTTATGTTGCGGTTATTGCATATTTACCACATCCTAGTGGGTAAATAACACAATTTTTGATAGTTACCTTACTAACGCTTCGAGACTAACATAGTAAGCTACATCGTAGATTTTTCCTATTTATCATAACCTAGGGGATAAATAACACAAGTTTGATAACTCATTGTCACTTCGAGACTAACACAATGAACTATATCGTAGAAAATAGATAACTTATTACTGCTTCGAGACTGATGCAATAAGTTATATCACATATTTTTGTATATCTACTACAACCTAGGGAGTTAATAATACATATTCAAAAATATCTTAATAAAGCTTCGAAACTAACATAGTAAGCTATATCGTAGATTTGCGTATTTATCACAGCCTTTGGGATAAATATCACAGGCTTAATGATTCATTGTTATTTCGAGACTAACACAATGAATTATATCGCAAATTTTCGCATACCTACCACAACCTAGGAGGTAGGTAACACGAGTATTAACTCTATTTACACCATGGGACTAATCTAATAGTGTCTGGTCTAGTAACAAACTAGCTAAAGTTTCAAGACTAACATAGCGATTTGTAATGCAGACTTGAATTATCATAACCTAGGGAATAAATAACACGGGTTTGACGTTTGAACTTGTGTTTGATAATTGAATCTTAGATGACTAAACCAAAGATATAAATCATAAATATATAACCTAGTACAATCCTTATTTACCGGTTATGTTTGTTTTCAACTAAGATTTTTTTTGCTAATGATGTAAATAGTGCTAAAGTTTCGAATTTTTGGTTCACATAGGCCCCAAGATATTTCGCAGTAGTCTTGGCCTAAGAAAATTAGAAAATGCAATGTATAATGTAAATGTATAATGCTCAAATTGATATGATACCCAATGATGATGTCATTGAGATGATATCCAAGTGTTTCATATGTATCTGCACCAAGTGTTTGTAAATGCTTTTGATAATTTTCTTCTTTTAAACCATTGGGTTTTCTAAGCCACTGACTTCCCGATGTTGTTTGTTGTTGGCTACAGTACCTCCAAATTGATTTGTTTTTGATATATTACGGTTGAACAGTGTTAATGTAACGTTGATAATTGTATCGTAGGCCTAGGCATAGGTGTGGATGTAGGTGTAGGCGTGGATTTCTTTTGATGTTTTTCTAATTCTTTTTGATGCCTTGTCAAGTGCTTTTATTTAATGTCAAATTCCTAAAATAATTTCAATGCAGCTTTTACAAGAAATAATCATAGTATTTTCCACACAAGTCGGAAAAAGAAAAACACAATTGAACAATATTTGAAAAGACTGAAAAATCAATTGTATTATTAAAGAAAATTCCTTTGAATAGGCGAAAGCACAAGATGCAATTCCTAAAAGAAGTAAATACAAAAGTTTTAAAAAAAATTAAAAATGGCAATGAAAATGATAATTGATACTCTACTTCTCCAATGTCCTTCGGTAACTCCAATCTCCCTTGCTTCTGAGTGAGATGATTTAGATTAATCCTTTCCCTTAGTCATAGTCATAGTAATGAATTCTCGAACCGTAGTCTATTTGTTCATTTTTTGAATAAGATCCCTATCTTTTTCCTGGATTTCCCTTTCAGGTTTTCAATCCACCGGGGTAATGATTTTGTTTATATGTCCCTAATTTTTGCCTGGATCCCCCTTTAGAGTTTTCAATCCATCGGGACGCCTATTTTTTCCTAAGTCGCCTGTTTAGGGTTTCGACTTAGCAGGCCTTTTATACATAGTATTTTTTTACTGCATCGGAGTTCATTGGATGTGGTAGTTCTTCTCTGTCCGTTGTTGTGAGGATAAGAGCTCCTCCAGAGAATGTTATTTTAACCATATATAGACCTTCATAGTTAGGTGTCCATTTACCACGTGAATCTAGACGAGGTATCCAATTCTTTTTAAGAACCATATATATTTCTTTGAACACTCAAGGACGAACCTTTTTATCAAACTCCTTCTTCATCCACTTTTGGTACAACTGCTTGTGGCAGAAAGTTATTAAACATGTTTCTTCAATTAGGTTGAGCTAATCAAGTCATGTTTGAACCCATTCTGATTCTTTGAGTTTGGTTTCCATTAGGACTCACAATGATGAAATCTCTACTTCAATAAGGAGTACAACCTCTATTCCATAAACAAGAGATAAATGAGTTTTACATGTCGAAGTACGTATTGAGGTACGGTAACCGTGTAGAGAAAAAATAAGAATTTAGTTCCAATCTTTATATGTCTTCACCGTTTTCTCAATGATCTTCTTGATATTTTTATTGGCGGATTCAACGGTCCCGTTCATCTTGGGTTAGTAAGGTGATGAATTGTGATGCTCAGTCTTGAAATCATCGCATAACTCTTTCATCATTTTGTTGTTCATGTTGGACCCATTATCTGTAATAATCATGCTAGGAACCCCATATACATATATGATATTTTGCTTGATAAATCGAGTAACCACTTGCTTGGTGGCATTTGCATAACACAAATTCTACCCATTTGGTAAAATAATCAATGGCGACTAGTATGAATCGGTGTCCATTAGAAGCCTTTGGTTCAATCATTACTATCATATAAATTCCCCACATTGAGAATGTCCATGGCGAACTTAGGACATTCAAAGGAGTTGGTGGTATGTGCACCTTGCTAGCGTATATTTGGAACTTGTGGCATGTCTTTGTATAATGGTAACAATCAGCTTCCATCATCATCCAATAGTAACCTACTCTCAAGATTTTTCTAGCCATTGCATGTCCATTTATATGTGTCCCGAAGGTTCCTTCATGGATCTCTCTCATGAGTGTATTTGCTTCATGTTTCTCCATGCACCTGAGTAACACCATATCATAGTTTCTTTTATACAACACATCACCATTTAAGAATAACTTTGCAGCTAGATTTTATAGAGTTCGCTTGTCTATAATTGAGGCACCTTCTAGATACTCTTGCTTTTCTAGATACCTCTTGATGTCATAGAACCAAAGTTTATTATCTGGTCCTTCTTCAATTGTGAGTTAATGTGCAGGTTTGTCAAAATGTTTGATCATGATGTGTGGTTCATGATTTGGCGAAGTTACTTTGAACATGTCTGACAAAGTTGCCAAGGAATTTTCCATCTGATTTTCTTCTTGGGGAATACGAGTGAAGGTGATCTCTGTAAGTTCTATAGCTAGCTCCCAAACATAATCCTGATATGGAATTAATTTGGGATATCGAGTATCCCATTCACCATTAACTTGGTATATGACTAATGTTGAGTCTCCATATACTTCAAGGTATTTAATTCTTAGATAAATAGAAGCTTTTAGACCCAATATACAAGCTTAGTATTCAGCAATGTTGTTGGTACAGTAAAAACATAACCTTGCAGTATAAGGTTTATGAAAATTATTTGGAGAAGTCAATACAGCCCCAATATCATGTCTTAGTGCATTTGAAGCACTGCTAAACATGAGTGTCCATCGTGCCCCTGGTTCAGGTGCTTCGTAGAGTCCTGGTATTTTGTAGTCGTTAATAACCTTGATGTATTCATCTGGGAAATCAAATTTCATTGGTTGATATTCTTCCAATGGTTGATGAGCTAGGTGATCAGCTAGTACACTGCCCTTGATAGCCTTTTAAGTAACATATTGGATGTCATATTCAGATAATAACATATGCCATCAAGCAATTCTTCTTGTAAGAGTTATCTTTTCGAACACATTTGTCAAAGGATTAATTCTTGCTATTAACCATATAGTGTGAGTTAACATATATTATCTTAGTCATTTAGTGGCCCAAGCCAAAGCATAAAAAGTCTTCTCGATAAGTGAGTATCGAGTTTCATAGTTAGTAAATTTCTTGCTTAGGTAGTAGATTGCATGCTCTTTTCTACCTGTTTCATCGTGTTGTCCCAATACCCATCCCATAGATCCTTCAAGTATTGTTAAGTACATGATAAGTAGTTTTCCAGGGACAGGTGGCATCAGGAATGGTGGCTCTTGTAAATATTGTTTTATCATTTCAAAGGTTGTCTGGTTGTCTTCATTCCACTCTACTGATTGATCTTTTCTGAGTAGTTTGAATATAGGCTCGTACGTGGCAGTTAGGTGCGATATGAACCTTGAGATATAGTTCAATCTTCCCAAGAAACCACAAACCTCTTTTTATGTTCTTGGAGCTAGCATCTCTTATATGGCCTTCACTTTGTCGGGATCCACCTCAATACCTCACTGGCTTACAATAAAACTCAATAGTTTGCCTGACCTAACACCAAATGTACATTTGTCCGGATTCAACCTTAGTCTGAACCTTCATAGACGCTCAAATAATTTTTGCAAGTGAATGATGTGATCCTCCTCCATAATGGATTTTGCAATCATATAGTCCGTGTATACATTAACTTCTTTATGGATCATATCATGAAATAACGTGACCATTGCTCGTTGATAAGTTGTCCTTGCGTTCTTTAGATCAAAGGGCATCACTTTGTAACAGAAAGTGCCTCAAGGAGTCATGAAAGTAGTATTTTCCATATCCTCAGGCGCCATCTCGATCTCATTATATCCTGAGAAACCATCCACGAAAGAAAATATTGAAGCTTGAGTTGTATTATCCACCAAAAGATCTATATGAGGTAACGGGAAGTTGTCTTTAGGACTTGCTTTGTATAGATCTAGATAGTCTACACATATGCGTACTTTTTTGTCTTTCTTGGGTACTGGCATAATGTTAGCTATCCGAGGTGGATAGTCTACCACGGCCAGGAACCCTGTGTCAAATTTCTTGAGGACTTCTTCTAGAATGTTGTCGGACATGTCTGGACGAGTTCTTCTGAGTTTCTGTCTAACTAGAGAAAACCTTCTTTGAGAGGTAGTTTATGCACCACGATATTTGTATCCAAACCTGGCATGTCTCAGTAAGACCAGGAAAATATATCCACGTACTCATGTAGTAGCTTGATCAATCTTTCTTTAACACTTTCCTCCAAGGTTGCACCGAAATTAATCTCTTTTGGGTCCTTTTCGGTCCCAATATTGATGGTCTCGATATATTCCTGGTACGGTTGTATATTATCTACTTTTTTCTCTAGTAACTTCGCCAATTCTTCAGAGACTTCAAGATCTTCCTCATCTTGGTTAATTGGCGCATCAAAATCATATCGGATTGTAGCAGTATTATTATCGATGAGCTTAGATGTGGATCTGTACATTTTATCATGTTTTAGTGTTTTTTAGAATGCGAAATTGGAAAGTTCATGTGAAGAAAAAGTATTTCCATTTTGAAAATAAAATAGAAAGGAAAGAGAAATACAGGGATCTTAAATTGAAATCAAAACCAACTTTTATTAATTGAAAACATTGTTTGAAAATAAATGGGGTCCCTTACAAGCCACCCATATGCCTCGGGCGGGACATAGGTTCTTTAAAAAACAGAAAAATTACTTTGGAAAGAAAAAGATCTCTGAATCTCCATAACTGTCCAATTTTTGAGCTCTTCATCTGAAGCACAATTGCAGATGAAGTTGGATGCTCCTTGGTTGTTATCTTTGTTGGATAACACTGATACTTGCCCACCATGCTCTACTCCCTTACTGATGAAGGTTTCCTGGATAGGAGAGAATTGCGCCTTGCCTTTCTGCACAACCTTTGACAGTTTATAGCCCAATCCAAAAAACTTTCTTTTTCAGGTATCTCCATAAGCTTTCCCTTACCTTTTAAGGTCTAGTCCTCCAATATTGTTTGTATCTAGGTCTCTCCATGAAGTCATGGTAGTTCCCGGTTTCTTGATTTTATCCACCAGTAGGGTTACCACTGTTGCAACTTCTAGGACTTGGAATGGCGTTGCCATACACTCTTCTTCCACATTGATATATCTGTAGGACTCCAATTGGATTACGAATATATATTCTTCTCCATCGATCACAATCAATTTCCCTTCGACGAGGAACTTTAATTTTTGATGCAGGACTGAGGAAATAACCTCTGCTACATGAATCCAAGGTTGCCCTAGCAAGAAAGTATATGTTGGTTCTATATTCATCACCTAAAATGTGATGTAGAACATATGTAGACCGATCTTTACAGGGATATCCACCTCTCTAAACACAATTCTTTGAGAACTGTCGAAATATTTAACCACCATAGAGCTTGGTCTTATGATAATATCAGTGAGTACTCTGGATAAGCTTGTTGTCCCTATCTGGATTAAAGTGTGTAACACCTTGTTGTGCTCTAGCTTGTGGAGTTAATTCACTGTCATTGAAGCCTAGAAGTGTTCCTGATGTCAAATTAACCACGACTCCATCAAGTTGGTTTACCGTGATCTCCTTTGTAACATGCGTAGAACTTAGAATTTTCATCAGAGATTCTTGGTGCACCTCTGAATTGATAAGTAATGAGAGTATTGAAATCTTTTTTGGGGTTTGGTGAATTTGATCCATCACCCTATAGTCACTTTTCTTGATCATTTTTAAGAACTCATCAGCCTCTTGATCAGTGAACGTCTTACTCAGAAATTCTTGCTCTTGACTAGTTTCAACCATAACTTTTCCCTTATCCTTAACCACAATATTATCCCTCTTTTGTTGTTTGAGACCATATATTCGACCACTGCGGTTCATGTCCCATGTTCCTGCTACATTCATAATTTCAAGCCATTGGCTTATTGATGGTTCACATTCCTGTTTTAAACCATTAACATAAATATTAGTATCATAACTCTACAATACAACTTTATCACTTTCATATGGCGTGGGGGATGGTCTCCTAATCACTTTCATAAGTCTGGCCTTGGCATGGTACTGTTACTGGTATCTTTGTCATGCTTGGCTCTCCACACAGAATGAAAAGTGGTTTCTTTGCATAACTTAAACTTTGGCAAGGAATCACCAACTGTCTTCTTGTATTCCCATTGATTACAGATGCATATCCTTCTTCAGGGTAACGCCCGAATTGGACTATCCCTTGATCCACCAAACACTTGAAAGTGTTATCGAAAGCATCATTGTGTTCCAAGAGAAATTCATGTTCCAATAAATGCTCCTTTAACATATCTATTAGAGTTCTAACTCATTTAGTCTCTCTATGATCAGTGACTATCTCAATTGCATTTACAGTTAGACCACCATGTTGAGGCATGGGTTTTGTCTTGATATTTGGCTTATCAAAGGTAATATCTTAGGAATCCAAGAGATCTTGAAATTTGTGTCTGAAGGCCCAACATATCTCTATGGTATGCCCTAGAGAATTGACATGATACTCGCACCTTGCATTTGCATCATATTTTGGTGGGAGTTCCCCAATTGGAGGACAAGCGAATTTAGCTCTACCAAGGACACCTTGAGTAAGTTTTGTAGTAGTTGACTGTGTGGCATAAGGAGAGGATCAAATCTTCTCGAAGGTCTTTCAAACCTATTTGGTTCTCATGGGATAACCAATGGTTGTTGTGCTTTCTTGTGTGCTTCAACAACATTCACTTCTCCTTCTTTCTTTTTTGAGAATTTTGGAGTATGCTTCTTTGGGTTATAAGGAGTACTGGATGATGCTCCTTGTATCTT
The DNA here is from genome assembly GCA_948472305.1 of Vicia faba. NCBI lineage: Eukaryota > Viridiplantae > Streptophyta > Magnoliopsida > Fabales > Fabaceae > Vicia > Vicia faba. The sequence continues at coordinate 729,270,430 of OX451738.1, forward strand.
TCCGCTTTTCACACAAGCTTCAATTTATTCACTGATTGTCACAAAGTTAGAGAATCAGGAGGAGACACTACCTACTGTAACACCCCCAACTTTTAGAAGTTATTTATTTAATGAATTATTAGGAGTATTTGTGAATAATTGATGTTTTATATGATTATATGTAATGTGTTGGCATGTGGTTATTTATGAAGTAGAACAACAGGATGTGAATTATGGTGATCAGATGAGTTAGAATAATTAGGTAATTGTTTAGTAATTATTTAATTGGTTTATTTTAATTAGAATGGCATATTTGTAATTAGTAGAAAGAGTGAGTACGTGAAGGTAAATAGCATAAGGCTAAGTGAGGGTAAATGAGGAAGAAGTTAGGGGTCTTTTGTGATAATGGAGAAATAGAGAGAGTTATACGATTCATTCTGTGTGAACCAAATATTGGGAGAAGAGCAAGAGAAGAGGCCAGGGCACAAAGATTGGAGGAGATCACTGTAAGAGGCACAAAGAACAAAATAAATCACTTGAAACAATAAGGTAAGGGTTTTTATTGGGTTATTATGTTTGATATAATTGGTAGATAGATGTAGGATTCACCCTTAGTATTGACAATGGTGATTTGACGTTGTTGGGTTAAGATTTGATGGAATTATGATGATGGATGACCCGTAATTGTTGTATAATTGAGGTATTTTATCAAATTGTTGTTAGGTGATGATTCCCCATTGTAACACGGTAGGAGAACTGACTTGGGTGTTTTGCGTTTGATCGCAATTGTTGCGGATAGCAAGAGTCACCACCGACTTTTCTTTTATCCAATAAGGAAAGGTTGAAAAGAACAGGAAAGACCTTTCAAGATTATTTCTTGAGTTTGGGGGGTAAGTTACGAAAAGGGAAGGTATTATCATCCTTTTCATCCGTAGTTATCTACGGGCTCTTAGTTGCTTGCTAAATCACTTGCTTTTGTTTGAAAATGTGCTTGTGGTATGGGTTTTGAAAGTATTTCAAAAACATCTTTGTAATGATCCTCGTTTCTATAAGAATTCGTACAAAGTGTTGTTTCGAAAATAGTTCAAAGAGGTGTTTGTGGAATGTGTTTTTGAAAGTGATTTTGAAAAGTGTCTTTGTAATGGTTCTCGTTTCTATAAGAACGCGTACAAAAAGCTTTGTCTTTTAAAAACGTTTCAAGATGAAAGTGTTGGTGTATAAAATGTTTTTGTTGTGAGCAAGCGAGCAACTAGGAGCATCCTACCTACTCAAAAGGTCTAATTGTTATTTTCCTCCTCCTTTAGATGTTTCTATATTACCATTGATTTGTTAAGAATACCCGTCACTGGATGTGAAGGGACGGGCGTGGGACGTTTGTATAGTCATAGAAGGCAACCTATGGGACGTTTTAGCAATTTTCGTTTAGGGACAAGATCGTTTACTGAAGGCATCATTAAGGGTTGTCGAGGGACTACGATCTTTTATAGAGGGTCTTTGCTAAAACACCCATATTCGAGGGACATGACTATTTTTACGAGGCAACCAGTGAGATTACCCTAAGGGTGCATGTGGGAATAGTGTGTTTGATTTGCATGCATTTAGTCTTTGATTAGGGGTTATCTACTTGTTGATTTTATCTTATCATACATACCCTATCTTGCTAGAAATTGTACAAAAGTAATAAAAATGCAGAAAAATAAATCCTACACTATTACAACCATATTGAATAGCAAGAAAATATAAAGGCAAAAATAAAATAAAGAAGGAAAAAGGGGCTCTTTCGATTCAGGCAGCCACACTCTTCGATTGTGCTTCTATGGCTCTTTTCAATGTGGCCTGGAAGTGGTGAAGGTGTAACTTTTGACTAGGGCCTGGAAGTTGGTGTGGTATGCCTTTTGATTGGGGCCTGGGAGTCAGCATGGTGTGCCTGTCGACTAGGGCCTGGGAGTCAGTATGGCCATCCTTCTGGCTGCCTCTTTCGTTGAGCATGGAATGCCCTCTTCACCTTAAGTCCTTTGCTGCATCATTCGATTGGGCCTGGAGTCAGTGAGGAAGCCTAAGGCTTTGTTTCATACTCTTGTCTCCTGTTTCTTTCGTTTGAGTTTTTAAATAGTAACATGGCCCAAGGCCATGCTAGCATCACCTTGGGGCCAGGTTAGTTCTTAAAGCATGTTTTATAAAACAAAGAGCAAAGCTAAAAGGGTTAACCATAAAAAAAAATTAAAAAGGTGGAAATGAAAAGGAAAGAACAAATACTATGTACATGTTTGAAATGAAAAGGAAGTTTATTCACATCTCATACTAGAGGCTGGGACGTATGGGCTGGACCTTGAGTGGCTACTCTGAGTGCTTCTGGATTCGAAGGGAAGAAACGGAGGTGACGTTTCTAATGCTAGATTTGAAGGAGAAGAATAAGTGTGATGTGCTTTCTATTGGATGCGAATGGTAATAAGGTGTGGGGATGTTTCATATTCAAAGGGGACAAATGTTTAGATTCTGGGTTGGTATTTTGACAATGTGTTTAAGTGTTTGATAGTGTTTGAGTTTGATGATTCTTTCCACCCACAAGTCTCTGGATGTGTTGTCCATCCAAAAATGTCCCCCTAAACATGTTGTGGAGCCTCTTATTTATATGCAAAGCTTGGCTGAGGTTTTGGAGGGAAAACAAAATAGTTTGAACAATTTGAGTAAACTGCTTTTGTAGCTTTTGAGGGGCAGTATTTGTATGCCATTTTTGTGCAAGCATGGGGCAGTGTTTCAGGACTGCTGGGCAGAAATTTTGGAGCTTTATGGCCAGTGTACTAGGCCTGAACTTGGCAGCAAGCATCTTTGAATATTTCATCCTTTTGTTTTGACCCTCCTTCGACCAGATTCTCCTTCCAACAATGTTATTTGATTTTCCTCCAACAAGTGTCCTTCGAATGGGTCACCTTTATGCATCCTTCGAAGGAGCCTAATGTGTGCTCCTTGGATTGGTCACCAAAGCATGCCTTAAGGTGGGTTTTGTAAATCCTTCGAATGGGCCATCAAACATGTCCTTCGAACGGGACGCCCAGACATGTCCCTTGAATGGGTCATGTATGTTTCTTTGAAAAGGGCAAAACGTGTCCTTCGAATGGACTAATAAGGTATATCCTTTTACATGAACTCATATGTATGCCCTTCAAGTCCACCACTTTATGTCTTTTGAAGGGGGTCATCAACCATGTGTGCTAAAGTTTGTCAAGGATGGAATTGCAGTATACAAAAGAGAAATGTTGTCTAGTCGAAGCTGGTACAAACATAGCCAATGTCCTGTCGAAGCCTGCATGCAGAAGGTCTAAACTTTGTGACTCCAAGCAAGCATACAAGAGGTCAATTCTCAAACGAAGACTTGCATGAAGGGAGCCATATGCCCAGACGAAAGAGTCATGTAGGAGGCAAAAATGCCCAGATTCAAAAGAAGCATGCAAGAGGAAAATTATGAAATCGAAGGATGCCAAAAGGAGGCTTTTTGCCTTGGAATTGAAGCAGGCTACAGGAGGCTTTGTGCCTTGTGCATGCTAGCATGGGGGGAAGCCTCTTGCGCGCAAGAAAGAAGTTATGGATCAAACGAAGGCTTGTATGCAGCTACTCATCAGCTTATGAATCAAAGTAAGTATGGGGGGAATATTTGTCCAGTTAATACATGCATGCAAGCATCAAACATCTAATTGAAGCAAGCACATAGGCAGCCATTGCATTGTGAACCTTGTGAGGCCAAAAATGCAATCGAAGGTGGCATGCAGGAAGCTCCTGCCTTATAAATCAAAGCCAATGTGCCAGAGACCAGCGCCCAATCGAAGGATGCAAGCCAAGATTGCATCAAAAGAGGCCAAAAGGCCAATCGAAGGAGCTGAATCGAAAAGACTTCTTTTCTCCAATTTTGTCAAAAAATATTATTTTATCTATTTTCCCCTTTTTTAACAGTTTCCTTTTTAACTTGATACTGGAAAATTCAATTGTACTTGTGCAAGCTTGAATCTTGAGAATCCTTGTGAGAAATTCCTTGGTAAATGAAAGGGAAAATTTTGGGATACAACAACCATGATTAAATAGTGTTTTAGGGCCTATAACATACTGAAATCGTAGGAAAAAGTGGTCTAAAATATTGCAGAATCGTAAAGAGGAAAACCATGTTCGCAGGGAATCTCCGGGCGACGGTCTCTATGTCGTCGGGCGACGAATCTTCATTGGGAAAAGGAGGAGGCGAGCAAGGAATGAAAATCGAGACTTGGTCTATGTAATGTGCCACCGGGCGATGGATGGGTTTCGTCGGGCGATGGGAGGAAGAGCTGGAATGTTTTGATTGAAATCTTGAAACGAGCATACCTTTAGTTTTAGAGCTTAGAATGAAGTACCGTTCAAAGTTGTGTATAGCTAAAATAGTATACTATAATTAGGTGAAATAAAAATGGATACTTAGGAATATTTTTATAAGACCTAAGTTAGATTAAGAATATGTTCCCCGCATTGAATCACAGTGACGATTTGTTTAACTATGATGATATGTTGCTATTATGATTATGTGATGATGTTATGTTGATGTTTTGATTACATGATTATATATGATGATTACATGAGTATACAAAATTATGTTTTATGTATGATGTTGATTAATACATGAATGATGATCCCTATGACTAGTTGTGGTTGTTTATATTTATTATTGTACATCACGCATTCATGGGACAACTTTGGTTCGTTTTGATGATTTAGGATGTTTGTCCAGTGATTTGGTTTTAATGATTTAGGATGTTGGTTCAGTGATTTAGTTTTGATGATTTAGGATGTCGGTCCAGTGATTTGGTTTTGATGATTTAGGATGTTGGTCCAGTGATTTGGTCTCAATACCATTGTATGGATTTGGGATGTCTATGATTTTCTCTGGTTCCAAGTGGGAATCGATCCTATGATTGGGATCTTTGGAGGATGATGGCCCAGTGTCCATCAAATGAATTGGTACCACATGCATGAGTCTTTGTCCTTGCACTGCATCTTATGTGTCATTGCATGGTTCTTCAATTGATGATGTTGTGTTGTGTTGTTGAATTTGTATGATTGTTGATGTACTTGGAATATAATAATGTTGAGTTTATGTTATGATGATTTTGGTTTATTCTTCTATATCTATTACTTATATCTTATATAATGATTGTGATAAAATCACCCTTTTTGCTTGAATGTTTCCTCTACATGGGTAACATGTAGGTAATTAGGAGTAGTCTCCAAAGGCTTGCAAGAATAGTTTAAAGTGTGTTTTATCGTCCTACAGATGTTCTACCCTCCCCATAAGGATGTATTCCTTAAGGGTATCATAGATAACACCAAAGGGAAAAGGCACAAGGGCCTCCCTTATGTGGAGCCCCTTTTTAGACCGAGATTTTTGTCTCTTAGGCTATTCAAGGCCTCACCATGAGATTTTGTTTTAGGGTTATACAAAGAGTCATTGTTCAGATCTCGAAGTCCTACCTCCAAGAGAGTTTAGCCCTCTAAAAGATATTCCTCGAAACTCAACCGACTCTAGGAGAAGTCGTTGCAAAAACTCATAGGGATTTTAAACCCCCTTGGCCAATTAACATTCCTTCTTTCTAAGGTTTGATATTTTGAAATTTAAAAACCCACCAACAATGGTATGATAACAAAATGATAATAAAGCAATAAACAAATAAATAAATAATAAACCAAATAAATTAGCATGGGAACAAAACATACCATAAATAAAAAGAACCCACAAAACTCTAGACCTAAAAGATAGGGAAGGCTCTAAACTCTATGGTTGTTTCCCCAGCAGAGTCGCCAGCTGTCATAACCGGCAAAAAATACGAGAGTCGCCACAATTAATTTTTGTCCTAAAGACAGGGAAATAAAGGATAACCCTAAGTTGTATAGAGATTCTAAATTCGTGAGTTGGTTAGACAAAGGGAAGGACTTAGGCACCCTTAATCTCCCTTGTTCTCAAAGGGATCCTTTTTTAGGTATAAGGGTAGATCAGGGATTTCTACTTAGTTATATTTGTTATTTCCATATGTTTAAGAAAATAATTTAATTTTTTAGTTATGAACTCGCCTTGGTTTTAACCGCATGCCTACGTATCTCTTTGCGAAGAATTAGAGTCCAAATTCGTAGTTCGTATGTGTTTGGTTAGTTTTTTTATGGATTGTGTAAATGCTTTTGAATGATTCTTTGAAATTCGTCAGAGTTTAAAAATTATATGGTCTGGGCGTAGTTCGAAGTTTAATTTGAAAGCAAGTACACAATCCTTTTTTGAAAATAAGGTTGAATTAGAATCAAGTTAGTAGAAAAATGTCAGGTTTGATTGGTTAGATGTCTTGAACGCATGACGAAGTTTGAAAATAAGGTTTGAATGATGTTGAAAATGTTGAATGAATTGATAGAAAAAAGGTTAGCATTTTAAAAATAGTTAATAAATAATTATTATACTTATTATTAGAAATATATTAAATATTTTTAATAATAGTCAAATATTTATTTATCAAAATTATTATTTATGATAAATAAAAAGAATATAATTTTAATGCTAATGAAAAAATGACGTGAGAAGAAAATTGGTAATTATATATAATACATAAATTAACTAAATAAAATAATACAAATAAATAAATATATTAAATATATTAAATAAATTATTTAAATAAAAACAAGGGGTGTATTCTTAGTTAAGGTAGTAAAACAGGGGAGGTTAAGATAGCAAGATAAGCCCAAGATTAGGTTTTGGCCCAATAGCGTGAGGGGGATGAATTTATGTTGACGTAGTAAATGAAAGGTGTAAATATCATTGGGCTTAGCCCAGACAATGTTTGAAGAGTCCGTTTGACATCTTGTTAGTGTATCAGGGAGTTATGGTGTGTTAGCATAAACAAGGGGCGTTTGATTTAGATCAAATGGCCACCAGAGATTAACTCTAGAGCATTGATATGAAGTATGGAAAACGAAAGGCCCTGATCATGCGTTGACTGAGGGAATATGATAAGGGGAGTACATGGAACGAGCAGAGGAACTATATATTCGTCATTTTCCCTTCTCTGTTTCTCTCTCTAAACTCTTTCCCTCACTATTATACAAAATCTTAGAGAGAGAGAGAGGCTCTGACCTCTCTCTAGGCAACCGGAAATCGCCCCAATGACCGAAAATCACCTCCGCTGATGGTTTCAACCTTCAGCCACCATAAACCAACCTCCAACCCACAATTCTGGTTGACATTCAAGCAGATTCTTCATACCTACATCCGAGCCACCGTCCCCAAACCCAGATCCTCATACCCCCCTTAGAACCCTAGGTGGTTCCCGCCGTGGGCGGATGTTGAGGTTGTCGTCTATGATGAATCTCCATCAGGAAATTTATCTTCTGCCCAGATCTTCAACCAAAACCTTATGAGCCCTAACAATATCATGAAGAACCCTACCCTATCATAAGAACCCTAACCCTAACCTCTATGAAACCTAATAATATCCATCCTAGAAACTTTTATGCCTATGAACCATAACCCTAACCTTGAATAACCCTAACCCTAAGTATAAACCATAAACCCCAAAAATTCTAGAAATCAGCAAATTCAACAACAATCATTCAGCAATTCAACCATAAAACAACAAATCAACTAATCCTAAGCTAAGTGATACGACTTACATCTCCTTGCAATGATATTGGTATTAAATTTTCCTTTCTCTAACCTTTATGGTTCCACCCTTCTAATCTCTTTCTCCATTTCTTTTGTAGGTACAAAGGTGATGATGAATTCACAACGAGGAGGAAGGAATTCACGAATCTTACTTCTTCAATCTCCAATCTCCAAATTTCGGTCCTCTACTTAGGTTTAGATTTTTCTATTTATAGTTTTAGGATTAGTGTAAATTAGTAAATATTTTAAGTTGATTTGCAGTTATAGGTTTGATTTCCGTGCAATTGATTCAGTCAGTTTAGATTGATTGAGAATCAAAGATTTGATTCAGATTCAATTAGCAATTGGAAATTAGGGTTTGAATTATTGTGTGCATCTGGAATAATTTACGTATCATATTCGTTCAATATCAATAAAAATAATTTCTCAATCAAATATGCTGAAAAGATTTGATTCAAAAAGATTTCTTGAATTTGGGCTTTATGTCTCTTAGAGTTGAAGAATCCAGAGAATGGGCATAACTTGCAATTAGGGTTTCAACCCTAATGTTGACTTAGTTAAAAATCACATGATAAAAATAAATAATAATAATAAAATATGATAAAAAAGACATGTTCTGTGTAGGTATACGTTGACCTTAGGTCAACCTAAAAAACAAAATATAAAATTAAGACTGCATAAAAATGATTTAATATAAATGTTAACTTTGGTCAACAAATTATAACCAATTAAACTTATTTTAATGAGCCTCTTTAAACCTTGATGTACCATTAGATTAATGATAAGCCCGTGGGATAGATCAAGAAACACACCCCTCCCCAAAAATAAAACTCCATCCTATTTAAGTAAAAAAGATAGTTAACTGTTAGTAAAAATAAAAAAATTAGTATAAGAATATATATATATATATATATATATATATATATATATATATATATATATATATATATATATATATATATATATATATATATATATATATATTCACCAAAAGTTCTAACTAAGATGAGATTGACTGTCTATACCTATACGGGAAAAATTTGGGGTATGACATTGTGTTCAGTAGGGAGTTTCCGAGGAAGTACTTTCCAGTATGACATTGTGCGTGGGAAGAAAGAGATTGAGTTTATAGAGTTGAGACAAGGAAATTTACCTGTGCCTGAGTACGCTTCGAGGTTTGTGGGAGTGGCAAAGTATTATCCATATTACAATGAAGTGACTGCTGAATTCTCAAAGTGTATCAAGTTTGAGAATGGTTTGCATCTTTAAATCAAGCGGGCCATTGGATATCAGCAGACCCGTAATTTTCTAGAGTTGGTGAACAAGTGTAGGATCTATGAAGAAGATTACAAAGCTCATTCAACTCACTACAAGAGTCTGAATGAGAAAATAGGAAAATAGTATCAAGATCGTAGGAAGCCTTATGATGCCCCAGCTTATAAAGGGAAACAAAAGGTTTCTTATGGGAAGAAGACAAGTGGGGGAGGATCTCGTGCTCATGTCAAGTTTTATAGGTGTGGTGAACAGGGTCTCCATTCTAATGAATGTGAGAATAAGGTTCTGAGATGTTAAAAATGTGGTAAGACGGGTCATCGTGCATCTGAATGCAAGAACGATGGTCCAACTTATTTTAATTGTGGAGAGAAGGTTCATATCAGTACCTAATTTCAGAAGCCAAAGAAGGACGCAGCTGCCCACACTAATGGTAGAGTGTTCTCTCTAAGCGGATTAGAGGATTCCAAGAAGGACAACTTAATTCGAGGTACTTCTTTTATTAACAATGTTGAATTGATTGTTATTATTGATAATAGTGCTACTCATTCGTTTATTTCGCGTGAATACGCTTATATGTTGGGACTAAAGTTGTCTAATATGGATGGTAGTATGGTAATAGATACTTCTGCTAGTGGTTCTGTTACTACTGCATGTGTTTGTTCAAGATGTCCTTTGAACATTTATGGCAAGAGTTTTATTATGGATTTGGTGTGTCTACCCTTACACCAAATTGATGTTATCCTCGGAATGAATTCGTTGGAGTTCAACTATGTTTATATCAATTGTTATGCTAAGACTTCGAGGTTCCCTGAGTTTGGAGATAATGGAGAATTGATGTTGTTGTATGCTAAGCAAGTGAATGAACTTATGGAAGATAAAGCCTTGATGTTTGTAATGTCTGCGTCGCTGCAAGTTGATCGTGAAGTTGTGAGTATGGAGTTACTTGTTGTCTGTGAATTTCTAGAAGTGTTTCTAGATGACATCACTGATTTGCCTCCAGAACATGAAGTGGAATTTTCTATATAATTGGCGTCAAGTACAAGTTCGGTGTCAAAGGCTCCTTACAGAATGTTAAATTTAGAGTTGAGTGAGTTGAAGAAACAACTGGAAGAAATGCTTGAGATGAATTTCGTTCGACCGATTGTTTCTCCTTGGGGTGCTCCCATGTTGTTAGTTAAGAAGAAAGATGGAAGTATGATATTGTGCATGGATTACAGACAATTGAATAAATTGACTATTAAGAATAAATATCCACTCTCGAGGATTGATGATTTGATGGATCAGTTGGTGGGTGCTAGTGTTTTTAGCAAGATTGATTTGAGGTTGGGTTATCATCAGATTCGTGTCAAACCAGATGATATTCCGAAGACATATTTTCGAACAAGATAGGGTCATTATGAGTACACTAATGTTGTTTAGTGTATCTAATACACCATGTGTTTTCATGGAATATATGAATCGAACTTTCCATTCTTTTCTGGAAAATTTTGATGTGCTCTTCATTGATGATATTCTAATCTTCTCTAAATCAGAAGAGGAACATGCTGAGCATTTGTGAATTGTGTTTCAAGTGTTGAAAGAAAAGAAGTTGTATGCAAAGTTGTCGATGTGTGAGTTTTGGTTTAAGGAAGTGAGTTTTCTTGGTCACGTGATTTCTAATGTTGGAATTATTGTGGATCCTTCTAAAATTGATGTAGTGTTGCAATAGGAAACTCCGAAGTCTGCCACTGAGATTTGAAGTTTTCTTGGTTTGGCAGTTTATTATCAAAGGTTCATTGAAGGATTTTCTAAGCTAGCATTACCATTAACTCAGCTGACTCGAAAGGGTCAAGCGTATGTGTGGGATGTTGCATGCAAGGAAAGTTTTATGGAATTGAAGAAGAAGTTGACAACCGTTCTGGTATTGATTTTTCCTAATCCGGGCGAGTCATTTTTGGTGTATTGTGATGCGTTGAAGATGGGTCTTGGTGGTGTGCTAATTCAAAATGGGAAAGTTTTTTCTTAAGCTTCTAGACAAAAGAAAGTTCATGAAATGAATTATCCTACGCATGACTTAGAGCTAGCAGATGTGGTGTTTGTGTTGAATATTTGGACACATTATATTTTTGGCTCTAAATTTGAAGTATTAAGCGATCATAAGAGTCTGATGTACTTGTTTGATAAGAAGGAATTAAACATGAGACAAAGAAGATAGCTTGAGTTGTTAAATTATTATGACTTTGATTTGAGTTACCATCCTGGTAAAGCAAATGTGGTGGTTGTTGCATTGAGTAGAAAGTCTTTGCATATGTCAATGTTTATGGTTCGAGAGTTAGAAATGATCAAATAATCCAGAGATATGAGCTTGGTATGTGAAGAGACTCCTGGTAGTGTGAAGTTAGGAATGTTGAAACTGAATAGTGGTATAATAGAAGAAATCCGAGAAGGACAAAATTTTGATTTGAAGTTGGTTGATCAATTGACCTTGATTAACCAAGGCAACAGAGGTGAGTTCAGAGTAAATGAGGATGGTGTGATGAGGTTCGGAAATAGAGTGTGCGTCCCAGATGTTCCATAACTTACATAGAGTATTCTTGAGGAAGGACATATAAGTTTGTTGAGTATTCATCCCGGTGCTACAAAGATGTATCAAGACCTGAAGAAGTTGTTTTGGTGGCCAGGTATGAAGAAAGAAGTTTCCAAATTTTTTTTATGCTTGTTTCACTTGTTAGGAGTCGAAGATTAAGCATCAAAAGCATTTGGGTCTAATACAACCATCTGACATCCTGCAATGGAAATGGTATAATAATAAGATTTGATCAGTGTTTAATCTCTGAGTTTTGATGATAACAAGCATATATTTTACAAAGAAATTTTTTAGTTCTAATAGTTTCATTGAGTGTGCAGATACATTATTAGAATTCTCGATGGTCGTAATCAAGATATCACCAGAATCACTTTATCACTCAGAAGAAGAACCATTGATTTTTGTTTCTAATGTAACATCGATAGTTCTATGGAATGTTGAATGTTCGACAAGAAAAGAATCTCAATGAGTTTCCAACAAGAAAGAGTTTATGGTAAGTTGTTTCTTCAAGATCAGAAATCAAGACTGCACAAGAAACAAGTTTCCAATATAGAAGATCAGAAGTCAAGATATGTTCATTAGAAGATTTTATGCTTAGATTCTAAAGACAAAGTCGAGATTATGAACATATAAGGAGAAAGATTCTACTCCAAGATCAGAAGTCAATATTTGCTCATAAGAAGAGTTGTTGCTCATATTTCTGAAGACAAAGTCAAGATTATAAAGACTTGAAGAGTTCATGGAATACAGACCTTCATTCAACATCAGAAGTATTCCATCAGAAGAATGAATCAAAGAAAGAAAGATCTTGTGGACTCATTTCTAATCAACATATCAAAGTCCATCAGAAGACAAGATAGAAAGATGATATCTTCTCAAGTCAATCTAATCAACAAAAGTAATATTATTCAGAAGATAAATATCATTAGAAAAACCACTGCACTCAACAGAATAAATATTGTGACCATTTCTATAGAAACATCAGTAGTTCTAAGGAATGATGAATGTTCATTAGAAAGGGAATCAATCCAAAGATTAAGAGATCGGAAAGAAGGAATTCAACGTCAAAATCAGATGTGCTGATATAAGTTGTTACTTCAGAAATCAAACATCGGATATGTAGCTTAAAAAATCTTATTATCAAGAAATCAAGACAAGACCAAGAAGTCAAGATCAGAAAAGCTTTCACTCTTAAAGAAGACATTGTTCATCATATAAGTTGTTTCTTATATATATATATATATATATATATATATATATATATATATATATATATATATATATATATATATATATATATATATATATATATATATATATATATATATATATATATATATATATATATATATATATATATATGAATACAATATTTAACTATCTGAAAGACTTTGAGTATACAACAATGAAGAATCTTCTGGATCATTATCACCCTGAAATCAGAAACAACCCAGCAAGAAGAAAAGAAGACAAAGACAATATCAAGAGTTATCTTCCAAGCTTACTAATTCAAGCATAAGTAAATCATCAGAGGATAAAGTATAAAGAAACTTAGCCATGAAGTTTATGGTATAGCCAATACGTTTGAAATATTCCACTACTTGCTTATTGTTGTACCCCAAAATTTTCCCTCTCATTTCTCAAGGAATTTCTCACAAGGATTCTCAAAGTTCAAGCTTGCACAAATACAATTGGAGGAAACTGCTAAAAAGGGAAAAACGGATAAAAATAATCTTTTCAACAAAATTTGAGAAAAATAAGTTTTCTTCGATTTCCCTTGCTTCGATTGGACTTTAGTCTCTTTCAAGTCTACTTCGATTGGACTAGGACTTCCTTAAAGATTCCTTTGATTCAAAAGGAAATGATCTTCATACAAGATTCGATTGAGTTTTGTTTCCCTTTGAAACAACGTCCTTCGATTCATAAAGTCAATAATCTTCTGAAAGACTCCTTCGATTCAGAAGGCAATAACTTTCTGAAAAGTGTCCTTCGATTGCACCATTGACCCCTCACCTGTTTTCCTTGGATTCACAAGTTTTCGATTGGATGAATGGCTACCTTCCTTTGACTTTCAATTTCATCTTCATGTTTTCTTCGAATGCGCCTTCATATCACCTTCGAGTCCATATGTAAACCCTTCAATTCGCGATAGTGCTGCATTATGACACACAACTTGGTTCGAAGAACTTTCCATAGTTGGGGAATAATTATTTTTTGCTTACTTTGGAGTCTTGTCGAAGGTTTGGGCCTAAGTGATCAAAAGCAATAGGACTCAAGGTGGCATATTCAGTTGAAGAGGGACATTCGAAGAACATACAGTTGGTCCATTCGAACGACACATAACTGGTGGAAACGAATGTTGCTTTGTTGAGTCTGGTCGAAGGTTATAGAAAAATGAATGATTCGATTCAAAGGGTTAAGTTGTCCATAGGTAAGGCTACATAGGCCCCCAAGTTGTGCGTCACTCCATATTAAATTGTTCTTCAAGCCAACTTGCTCATGATGACATCACTACCTTTTTAGAAAGTTTTTGAGTATTGCGCTTGTCTCTTCTGCATATTTTCCCACTATAAACTAGGACCCACCCATCTAAACCATTTATTTTGTTACTTTTATCTTGGGATTATAAAAAGTTGACACAAGTGGATGTTGTACTTTCAAAGAAACTATATTTTATTCTTTCACAAAGCTGCTCATTCCAAATTTTTTCTCTATAAATAGAGAGTTCATTTGCACATCAGGGAGGAGGCAACAAGAGAAAACACTGGCAGATTTTGGCTGTGTGGGAAGAACCTTAAAAAAACCTCTCAAACTCTCAAGATTCCCAAATACTAAATACACTCTCAAACCCAGAATTTGAAACAATCCCCACACTTTGTTTTTTCTTTCGGATCCAGTAGAAAGAACACTACACATGTTCTTCTCCTTCAAATCCAGAAATAACAAACACCACCCTCACACCTCCTGACCTTTGAATCCAGTCAAAGGAACACCACACCTATTTCTTTCCTTCTAATCCAGGAGCATCTATTCCAACCACTTGAAGGTCCAGCACAAACTCCAGCCTCCAGTAAGGTAAGTTGTTCTAAACCTTGAACTCTTCGTTTCTTGCATAACATATAAATACAATTCCTTTTCATTTCAAACATGTACATACTATTGTTCTTCTTTTTTTTCCCATCCTTTTAATATGTTTCACGGTTAACAACCTTCTTGGTTTTTGCTCTTTGTACATTTAAACATGATTTAAGAACTAACCTGGCCCTAAGGTAATGTTGGCATGGCCTTATGCCATATTGCTATTCAAACTCAAACGAAAGAAACAGGAAACAAGAAGTTGGAAACGAAGCCTTTGCCTTCCACACTAACCTCTAGGTCAAACGAAAGAGGCAACCAGAAGGCACACCATGCTGACTTCCAGGCCCAGACGAAAGGCACTCCCCCACTGCTTTCAACCCCCATTCGAAGGAGGAAAAAAGGAAGTTTACATCTTGCACTGGTTCTAGGCCCTAATCGAAAGGCACAACATGCTACTTCTAGGCCCCAGTCAAAGGATATAACATGCTAACTTCCAGGCCCCAATTGAAGGACACGCCTACACTGATTCCAGGCCCAGTCGAAAGGCACTCCCTCACTGCTTTCAACCCCTAGTCGAAGGATGCAAAAAGGCAGGTTACATCTTACACTGGTTCTAGGCTCCAATCGAAAGGCACAACACGCTACTTCCAGACCCCAATCGAAGGATACAACATGCTAACTTCCAGGCCCCAATTGAAGGACAAGCCTACACTGGTGCCAACCCCCAATCAAAGAAAGCCAGAAAGTGAAAAATTGAAGAGTCTTCTGCCTCAATTGAAAGACTTTCATTTCTCTTGCTTTTATCTTATTTTTGCCTTTATATTTTCATGCACTTTAATATGGTTGTAATAGTGTAAGATTTTATCTTTCTGCATTTTATTACTTTTGTATGCTTGCTAGTAAAATAGGGAATGTATGGCAAGATAAAAACAACAAGTAGACAACCCATGATCAAAGACTAAACGCATGCAAATCAAACACACTTTTCACACATGCACCCCTAGGGTTAACTCCACTTGTTGCCTAAAAATGGTCATGTTATGCATGTGAGACATCTTAGCAAGAACAATCAAAATACAAGATCATAGACCCTTGATGACGCTTCGAATGTTGCCTTACAAATGATCTTAGTCCCTCAATAGAAATGCTAAGATATCTCACAACATTGCTATTACGACTATACGATGACCCACGCCCGTCCTTTTACATCCAATTATGGGGCTCCTTACCAAAACAATTGTATGGTAACAACATCTAAAGGAAGAGGAAAAGAACATTTAAGACCTTTTGAGTAGGTAGATTGCTCCTAGTTGCTCGCTTGCTCACAACAATAACATTTTATACACCAACACTTTCATTTTGAAACATTTTCAAAAGACAACGCTTTGTATGCGTTCTCATAAAGACGAGTACCATTACAAAGACACCCTTTACAAAATCACTTTCAAAAACACAAACACTTCTTTGAACTATTTTCCAAAACAACACTTTGTATGCATTCTTATGAGATGAGAATCATTACAAAGGCACGTTTTCAAAATACTTTCAAAACCAAACCGCAAAGAACACTTTCAAACAAAAGCAAGTGATCTAGCAACCAACTAAGAGCCCGTCGATAAATACGGATGAAAAGGATGCTAATGCATTCCCTTTTCATAACCTACCCCCCGAACTCAAGAAAACATCTCTAAAGGTCTTTCCTGTTCTTTTCAGCCTTTCCTTTTGGATAAAAGAAAAGTTGGTGGCGACTCTTGCTATCCGCAACAAATGCGATCAAGCGCAAAACATACAAAGTCAGTTCTCCCACCACATTATAGAACTGGCGACTCTGTTGGGGAGATACTTAAAAGTGGGGTTACCTTAGGGCTAAATCTCCTTTACTTACATTTCTTTGTTTGAATTGTTTGCCTTATATTATGGTTCTTTGTTTGGGCTTGTTTTGATCCTCTACCTGGATCTGGAGACACCTTTTAGGTAAGTAGCAATAAGTTGTGGAAACTGTTCGGGGTATACCGACATGGTCTAAGCAATAGCTACGTTAGTGTGACACATCTGTTGGTACCGGTAGCCCTTTAGTAATCAAGGAGAATATGGGGCCGCTGTGTGGTGTCATGAAGCACTAATTGATCTTAGAACCTTAATTCAAAAACTTGGACATTAGGAAGTAGTGAGGAAGCCGGCTTTGGTGCAGTCCGAAGTATGTTGATACTCGATACTACGCTCATTGAGCTCGGACTTCTCGGGATATTTCGGTCCCTGTTAAAGAGGCTTACACTGAAATAATGCCCGATGAGGAAAGATCAGTGATATTAAGATCCCTTAGAACTCGATTACTATTACTAGGGCAGGTTGAGCCAACTAAACTTCGAGAGGGTACTTACCTACGAACCCCATGCAAGCCTAAGGATTTGTCTACTTTGTGTATATATGACTATTTGTACATAACAACTTGCTTACTTTTAATACTTGTACATAACATCATCACATCATACCATATCATTTTCAATAACCATTTCAAGGATCCCAATGGCCTATGATGCTGGGTCATGTTAAACCAGACGCCTATCAAGGAACAAAAGGATTCATTCTCTAATCAAACGCTGTCAAGACCAAAGCATGGTAACTTGAGTCAAGGGCTACGATCCACTTGACACGGTGAACTTGATTCTCGTGGAAGGACATCCATCGATACAAAGTTCTCCAATCAAATATGTTGATCAAAATTCAACTTCTAACATTTTCTTGTGTTTATCCCGCGAGATCCTTGAAAACATTTCATCCACATATCATGCATGTCATCATAATAGGTTTTCCCTACAAGATTTCTCATCTGCTTACTGTTTATTTTAGTAAGAGATAGCTCTAGAGCAAACAGTTAAAGATCTCCAAGCTCAAAACACTCAGTTCCAACAAGTGCTCATGAACTTGTCCCAAGGGCGGGAAAATCTGAAAACACTCTTCACCAAAGAGAGCAAGAAGAAGAAAAAGGTTGTCATCCTCAACGTGAGAAGAAGGTCCAAGGGGCATGCCCAACTAGCTCAAAAAGAAGATGCTTCTTCTAAAGACAGTCAAGAACAGGAAGTTGGAAGCATTAGAGCTAACATAGCTACTGATGACAAAGATTCTTCTAAGGAGCAGTATCGGCTAGCGGATGAAAAATACAAACAGCTTGAAGACAGACTAAAAGTTATGGAGATCCAACTATGCCTGGCTTGGACTTAGGATACATGGC
The DNA here is from genome assembly GCA_948472305.1 of Vicia faba. Taxonomy (NCBI): domain Eukaryota; kingdom Viridiplantae; phylum Streptophyta; class Magnoliopsida; order Fabales; family Fabaceae; genus Vicia; species Vicia faba. Next base: position 729,288,220 of record OX451738.1, read on the forward strand.
TTTGGTCGCTGGAGTGGTCATTCCACCAAAGTTTAAAATCCCTACCTTTGCCCCGTATTATGGAGTCTCTTATCCTAAAATGTATCTGAAGTCTTATGTCCGTAAAATTCAACCATACATAACTGATCAGAAGCTCTAGATCCATTTCTTCCAAGAGAGCTTAGCTGGGATGCAACTTGAGTGGTTTTATCATTTGGAGAGTTCCCACATTCACACTTGGGAAGATCTAGCTGCTACTTTCTACAAGCAGTACCAATACAACGCTGATCTTGCACCAACTCGTGTGTAGTTGCAGAATATGACCATGCGTCCCAACGAGGGCTTCAAAGAATACGCCCAGAAATGGAGAGACTTGGCTGGCAGGGTGCAGCCACCCTTAACTGACAGGGAGATGATTGACATCTTTAAGGGAATTTGACGGGACCTTTCTTTAATCACCTAATCAGAAGCTCCTCGGCTGGTTTCACCGAGATAATATTGACTGGCGAAAGGGTCGAAGCTGGCATCAAAAGCGGAAAGATCCAAGGAGCTACATCCTCTGATACTCCGAAAAAGCCATAAAATAGGAAGAAAGAGTCCTATGTTGTGTATGGTTAAAAGGGTCATAACAAGAAAATCCACGACCAACATGTAGGGGAAATCCTGATCTCTAGTCCTGCATCAGTGTGACAACAACAACAGGGAAATCAGCGAAGGCAATAAGATGCCAAGAGACATTTTACCAACATCCACATGCCACTGGCACAAGCATTGCAACACATGTTGAGGATGAATCTGATCATATTAATAGGACCTCATCCAAACCCCAAAACTTCTTCCCTTAACTACATCCTGATGCAATGTGTGCTTATCATTCCGGCAGTCCCGGGCATGATACTAATGATTGTTGGGTGCTAAAATACAAGATTTAGAATATGATTGACGCTAAGGTGATTGAGTTTGGTCCTCCTGAGACTCCAAATGTGATCACTGCTCCCATGCCAAATCATTGAGCGTTCCAGTTCATTTTGAATTTTCAATTGTAATTTCTTTTGTTGTTCAAATAGTTATCTATTAATGTTAAACTATGTTTCATTAATGCATTGCATATGTTTGTCTTGAATTAATCCATTTGTTTTCACTATACTTAAATTGAGCTTTACTTCCTTTTGGTGACATTCAACTCTTGTTTTAAAAGTTGCAAGCCTTTAGAGGGAGGATGATGAAAATAATGCTTTAATCCCATACAATATGCTTTTGGACAGACCTTGCTGACGATGTACAGGCATTCTTTCCATTCCTAAACACTTGAGTTATAAGGAGGATAATTCCTAGTCAACCCCTTCGATCCAAAGAAGTAGAAGTTATCTTTTTCACACAAATTAAAACCTTTAATCAAAACCTGGGGCAGGGTAGTCTCTCAGTTAATTCAAATGCGCATTCAGTCGCAAACTTTCACTTTGTAATACAATGAATGACATCAAAAATATTCCTTCTGAACCAAAATATGGTGATGGTTCCCCATCAAATAGGCAATCATTATCTCTCAAAATAGAAGCCCACCAAGTCAAAACCTACGAAGGAGACTTAAGAAAAACAGGGGCATCCCGCTGACTATAATCTCAAAAACAAGAACAGTCAGGCAAAATCAGGGATAATAAATTTAAAAAAAAGGAGGTCACTGCAAATCCTCAACAACATGAAAAATGTTGCAAAAATGACTGCCTTCTGATAAACTAAACTTGTCCGAACCATCACAAAAACGTCATTGGAGTTCGAACGGACAATCAACAGAGTTTAGGACTGAAGAACATTACGAAGAACGGGTGGTTAAAAATAAAATTTGAGCCTTATCCTTTGTTTCTTAAACCGTGAACCAAGCCATGCTACAACCCTTCAAAAGTCCTAATTGAAGCATACGTTAGTTCGAAAGCATATTGTTACAAAAGGTATCCTGACTCCTGTAAATCTTTACTCTAAATCTTGAGTTGAATTTTCTTACAAAAATTCTTTTATCTGCTAAAACACATTTTCAAAACTTCAAAGACAAGCATAAACTTTGCATTATTTGAATATCATTGTTTTCATTTGGCTATTTCTTTGACAACAAAAAATTTCGCACGACGAATACCCAGTGGAAAAAAAACCCTCTCAATGAACAAAATCACTCCAAGTGGGGAGACGCTTCTAATAACATATCTATTATTAGTAAGTAGGCATGAAGTGTCACTATCCAACACACCTGGGGCAGTCCAGTCAAGATTCTAAGAAATCTCTCAAGAAACGCTGAATATGCCAGGGGCAGGTATGTATCTGAATCACTTAGGGCATTGAACGCGAATCCGAACAAAGGGTTACGTATAGTCGAACATTTCCTGGCGGTGCCACAAACACCTACTACTAGGGGCAGTGACAAATCTCCCCCAAAATCATGTTCATAGGATGACCCCCAGCCAGCGTTTCAATATCTGGAAACTTCTCCCCAACTGAGTTGATCTCAAGAATCCTCGAGGATTTCTGCCAAAGGGAGACACCTCCCCAACAGACTGGCGACAAGGTTTATTTCCCCAACAAACTACAAATTCCCCAGCCTGAGTTTGCCTCTCCAATTGATACAAATAAAGGGACCAAAACTCCTCTTCCCCGGTAGACTTCTCTACAATCTCCAGCAAGCTACTGTGAAGCCTGGACTCGACCAGATATTAGTTCAACTTCATTAAATTCAGTAAGTTACTGCGAAGCCTAGAAACCGACCAGATAGCAGTTAACTTCAGTAAGTTGTTGTGAAGCCTGGAATTCGAACAGATAACAATTGACTTCATTCTCTCAAGAATTTGTTATGAAGCCTGGAATTCGACCAGATAACAATCAAATTCAGTAAGTTAATGCGAAACTTGGAAACCGACCAGATAACAGTTAACTTCATTTCCTCATAAATTTGCTTTGAAACCTGGAATCCGATCAGATACTAGTTCAACTTCATCCTTTCAAGAAAGTTACTGTGAAGCCTGGACTCGACCAGATATCAGCTCAACTTTATCCTTTCAAGCAAGTTACTGTGAAGTCTGGATCCGACCAGATATGAGTTCAACTTCATCCTTTCAAGAAATTTACTGTGAAGCCTGGACTCGACCAGATAACATTTCAAAATTGGTAAGTTGCTATGAAGCCTGGTACCCGACCAGATAACAGTTAATTTAATCTTCCCCAGTAAGTCATTGTGAAGCCTGGAATACGATCAGATAACAGTCAACTTCATTATCCTCAACAAATTGCTGCCAAGCCTGGATTTCGACCAGATAAAAGTTAACTTTCGATTCTCTCTAGTCAGGAATAATTCCCCAGTAGAGTAATGGATAACCAAAAATCTTGAATTTTATTTCCCCAAGCAGAGATCAACACTCTCCACAGAGTCTTCTTAGAGCAAGCCAATATTCCCCAACAGAGTTTCTCCTCAAACAACAGAATAGGAATTCCCAACGGAAATATTCTAAACAAAGTTGAAGATACATCTATTCGCCAACAACAGTTAGGGATTCAGCCTCCCAAGATTCCCCAGCATGTTGTCAAGGATTTATTTTCCTAGACGAAGACGCACTGCAATAAACGCATCACATTCATACACCATATAACATACATGATATATACAACACAACCTAATTTTTGAGAACATCATTACATATTGCATTTCATACACCATGACATTGCATACAGCTAACCCTTTACCTTATCAGGAAAGATCAATCAACAGATAGCTATCATCAACAATTTTGAAGTTCCAGATTAACACCTGTAACAAGCCAGGAGAACTATCTGTGGACGACTGACTGTGGATTAATACCTGTAACAAGCCAGGAAAGTTATCTACATAACCATCCTGAAGCAATCTTACACGGTTTCCTTCTCATACATCATCCTGATACAGTCTAACACAGACTCATCCCGAAGCAATCTTACACGGGTTCCTTCTGACTACTAGATGCAGCTTCACACGGGCTCATCATGAAGCAATCTTACACGGGTTCCTTCTGACTTCCAGATGCATTTTTACATGGACTCATCATGAAGTAACCCTACCCAGGTTCCTTCTCAGACATCTCCAGATGAAGTTTTACACTGACTCATCATGAAGTAACCCTACCCAGGTTCCTTCTCATTTCCAGATGCAGTTTTACCCAGACTCATCATGAAGCAACCCTACCCAGGTTCCTTCTCAGACAATTCCCGATGAAGTTTAACATAGACTCATCATGAACCAACCCTGCCCAGGTTCCTTCTCATCTCTAGATGAAGTTTTTACACAGACTCATCATGAAGCAACCCTACACAGGTCCCTTCTCATTTCCAGATGCAGTTTTACACGAACTCATCACGAAGTAACCCTACCCAGGTTCCTTCTCATACATATCCAAATTAAGTTTTACACTGACTCATCATGAAGTAACCCTACCCAGGTTCCTTCTCATTTCCAGATGCAGTTTTACCCAGACTCATCATGAAGAAACCCTACCCAGGTTCCTTCTCAGACAATTCCTGATGAAGTTTAACACAGATTCATCATGAAGCAACCCTACCCAGGTTCCTTCTCATCTTTAGATGAATTTTTTACATGGACTCGTCATGAAGCAACCCTACCCAGGTTCCTTCTCATTTACAGATGCAGTTTTACACGGACTCATCATGAAGCAACCCTACCCCGGTTCCGTCTTAGACAATTCCAGATGAAGTTTAACACAGACTAATCATCAAGCAACCCTACCCAGGTTCCTTCTCTTAAATTCTAGATGAAGCTTCATATGGATTCATCTTGAAGCGGCCCTACCCAGGCTTCCCCTCATATGTCTCCTAAAACAGCCCTACACAGGCCCATCATAAATTGAAGAATATCCAGGAACTTTGTTGGTTCAGTTTAAATCAATCAATGGTTTATCCTGATTCTTTTCTGTTAGACACTTTCTCTAGTTCAGATAAATCGCTCCAAAGTTTTATTCTGATTCTTTTCCAGTTGAAGTCAAATTTAGACTTAGTCTAATTTCTGCCAACAATCACTCTAGATGGCATCCTTAAGCCTATCTCCGAAGACTCTCCATCATCTCTCCAAATGGCATATGTAAGCCCATTCCCTACATCATCAACTATCAGTGATATTTCATGCGAGTGAAAATTTCTGGGCACTCTAGTGTTAAATCATCTTATACCTTCAAGCTACGAACGACAATGTGCCATACTCGCTCTTCAGGTTTAAGAAGATTGAATAGGGGAAGTTGTTGTACCCCAAAATTTTCCCTCTCATTTCTCAAGGAATTTCTCACAAGGATTCTCAAAGTTCAAGCTTGCACAAGTACAATTGGAGGAAACTGGTAAAAAGGGAAAAACAGATAAAAATAATCTTTTCAAAAAAATTGAAGAAAAATAAGTTTTATTTGATTTCCCTTGCTTCGATTGGACTTTAGTCTCTTTCAAGACTGTTTCGATTGGACTAGGACTTCCTTAAAGCTTCCTTCGATTCAGAAGGAAATGATCTTCATACAAGCTTCGACTGAGTTTTGTTTCCCTTTGAAACAGCATCCTTCGATTCAGGAAGTAAAGGCCTTCTTTTGGTTTTCTTTGATTCAGAAATTCAATAGTCTTCTAAAAGCTTCCTTCGATTCAGAAGGAAATAAATTTCTGAAAAGTGTCCTTTGATTGCACCATTGACCCCTCACCTGTTTGCCTTGGATTCACAAGTTTTTGATTGGATGAATGGCTACCTTCCTGTGACTTTCGATTTCATCTTCATGTTTGCTTCAAATGCGCCTTCATATCACCTTCGAATCCATCTACAAACCCTTCAATATGCCATAGTGATGCATTATGACACACAACTTGGTGGCCCATTCGAAGGACTTTCCATAGTTAGGGAATAATTGTTTTTTGCTTACTTTGGAGTCTGGTCGAAGGTTTGGGCCTAAGTGATCAAAAGCAAGAGGACTCAAAGTGGCATATTCAACTGAAGATGGACATTTGAAGAACGCACAATTGTCCATAGGTCAGGCTACATAGGCCTCCAACTTGTGCCTCACTCCATATTAAATTATTCTTCAAGCCAACTTGCTCTTATGACATCCCTACCTTTTTAGAATTTTTTTGAGCCTTGCGCCCGTCTCTTCTGCATATTTTTCCCCTATAAACAAGGAGTCACCCATCAAAACTATTGTTTTTGTTACTTTTATCTTGGTATTATAAAAAGTTGACACAAGTGGATGTTGGTCTTTCAAAGAAACTATATTTTATTCTTTCACAAAGCTGCTCATTCCAAAAAATTTCTCTATAAATAGAGAGTTCATTTGCACATCTGGAAGGAGGCAACAAGAGAAAATGGTGGCAGATTTTGGCTATGTGGGAAGAACCTTCAAAAAAATTCTCAAACTCTCAAGATTCCCAAACACTAAATACACTCTCAAACCTAAAATCTACAGAAACACAACACTTGTTTCTTTTTCTCTTTCAAATCTGAAACAATCCCCACACTTTGTTTTTCTTTTGAATCCAGTAGAAAGAACACTACACCTGTTCTTTTCCTTCGAATCCATAAATAACAAACACCGCCCTCACACCTCTTGACCTTTGAATCCAGTCAAAGGAACACCACACCCGTTTCTTTCCTTCAAATCCAAGAGCATCTAGTCCAACCACTTGAAGGTCCAACACACGCTCCAGCATCCAACAAGGTAAGTTGTTCTAAACCTTAAACTCTTCGTTTCTTGCATAACATGTAAATACGATTCCTTTTTGTTTCAAACATGTACATACTATTGTTCTTATTTTCGTTTTCATCATTTTAATATGTTTCATGGTTAAAAACCTTCTTAGTTTTTGCTCTTTGTACATTTAAACAAGCTTTAAGAATTAACCTGACCCTAAGGTAATGTTGGCATGGCCTTAGGCAATGTTTCTATTCAAACTCAAACGAAAGAAACAGGAAATAGGAAGTTGGAAACGAAGCCTTTGGCTTCCATACTAACCTCCAGATCAAAAGAAAGAGGCAACCAGAAGGCACACCATGTTGACTTCTAGGCCTAGACGAAAAGCATTCCTGCACTGATTCCAGGCCCAGTCGAAAGGCACTCCCTCACTGCTTTCAACCCCCATTCGAAGGAGGCAAAAAGGCAGGTTACATCTTGCACTGGTTCCAGGCCTCAATCGAAAGGCACAACATGCTACTTCCAGGCCCCAGTCGAAGGATACAACATGTTGACTTCCAGGCCCTAATCGAAGGACACGCCTACATTAGTGCCAGCCCCCAATCAACGGAAGCCAGAAAGTGCAGAATCGAATGGTCTTCTGCCTCAATCGAGACTTTTATTTTTCTCGCTTTTATCTTATTTTTTCCTTTATATTTTCATACACTTAAATATCGTTGTAATAGTGTAGGATTTTATCTTTCTGTATTTTATTACTTTTGTATGCTTGCTAGTAAAATAGAGAATGTATGGCAAGATAAAAACAACAAGTAGACAACCCCTGATCAAAGACTAAACGCATGCAAATCAAACACACTATTCACACATGCACCCCTAGGGTTAACTCCACTTGTTGTCTAAAAATGGTCATGTTATGCATGCGAGATATCTTAGCAAGAACAATAAAAATACAAGATCATAGTCCCTCGATGACGCTTCGAATGTTGCCTTACAAATGATCTTAGTCCCTCAAGAGAAATGCTAAGATATCTCACAACATTGCTATCACGACTATACAATGACCCACGCCCATACCTTTACATCAAATGATGGGGCTACTTACCAAAATAATGGTAAGGTAGCAACATCTAAAGAAAGAGGAAAAGAATATTTAAGACCTTTTGAGTAGGTAGATTGCTCCTAGTTGCTCGCTTGCTCACAACAAAAACACTTTATACACCAACACTTTCATTTTGAAACATTTTCAAAAGACAATGCTTTGTATGCGTTCTCATAAAGGCGAGAACCATTAAAAAGACACCCTTTTCAAAATCACTTTCAAAAACACAAACACTTATTTGAACTATTTTCCTAACAACACTTTGTATGCATTCTTATGAGACGAGAATTATTACAAAGGCACGTTTTCAAAATACTTTCAAAACCACACCACAAAACACACTTTCAAAAAAAAACAAGTTATCTAGCAAGCAACTAAGAGCCCGTAGATAACTACAGATGAAAAGGGTGCTAATACCTTCCCTTGTCATAACCTACCCCCCGAACTCAGAAAACATCTCTAAAGGTCTTTCCTGTTCTTTTCAGCCTTTCCTTTTGGATAAAAGAAAAGTCGGTGGCGACTCTTGCTATCCGCAACAAATGCAATCAAACGCAAAATATCCGAACTCAGTTCTCTCACCGCATTACACTTATGTATTTTACTATGTTGTCTCCCATGATGAAATGTTACAGTTATTATAGCCGGAAAAGGAAAGTGACATCTTCGTACCACCAACGGTCTATTCTCAAGCCTATATAAAGAGATCTCATCAACATTTGAAGATTGACGAACTATCAACCATTATCACTCTTGAATATAATTGCTGAAATACTGTGAAACACCAAGAGAAAAGAAGAATCACTATTCATATTCATCTACAAATATTCTTCTAGTGAAATATCAAGAACACAAGAGTTGTTGCTTGATATTGTGTTAAGATATTAAGGGTTAAACACAAAGAGTTTTTGCTCATTATTTGTGTGTTAATCATAGAGTTCTCACTACAAAGAGTTGTTGCTCATTATTTGTATTAGAGACTTTTTTCTCCATAGTGATGTTAATATGCTTATTTAGAAGCAAACATTGTAAAAACAGTTGATTGTAATTCTGTTAAGAATTGATTATTACCCCAAGTGACTAGGTTGATAGTCTGAGACTTGAGAGGGTTAAGGTGTCAGTTAGTCTCTTAGGAGGTTGTGATTAGTCACCGGCGGGTAGCCCGTGCATCTATAATCTGTTGAGATTAGTGGATTAAGTCCTTGTTAAAGGCAAAATCACCTGAGGAGGGTGTTGCACCAAAAAATTTACCCTCCTAATTGTTCTGATATTTGGCTTAGGCTTTTTCATTCACATCTTTTCACTAGGTCATCTGTATTAACATAACATGCATTTGAATTGAATAAAGCATCTGGGGTTCAAAAGTTCGGTGGGCGTGCGATGTCAGGGTTTTCACATTCTTTTGAGGTGTGCATATAAAATAAAGCTTGATGTTCCTGATTCTCCTGCTTCTTCTTCAATCAGTCACTATGTTGAATAAGGATTTCTCTAGCTTCAAGGATATCCTTCCCATTAAATGGTATTCAATGTATCCCTTCATCAATGATTCTAACTGAGAAGGCTGTGAACTATGGCTTTGATGGTAAGTTGCTTCTTCATTCAATGTACTTCTCATAAGATCATGATTTTTCATTTATTTTGTTTCAATTGAATTTCCTTAAAGATGATCTTATGTGACCCATGTATCATCTCCATCTCCGAGGACTATTCGGGGTATATTCGTTGTGTTAGAATGAAATACAAGTACCATGGCTTACGAGATGAGCTTGAGGATTCTTTTCATTTTGTTTCAAGACCTGATTTCTTTAAGAGATGAAGATTAATTTGAATTCTATTATTGGTTATCATTCATTCTTGTTGTCTAAAGTGTTTAAATGGATTGAAAAGACTTAAGGTTTGCAAGGCCGGAAAGGAAAGAATTTGTTTGGAATTAAAGTTACAAGTTACTAAACAGAGATCATTATCATTTACCATTAAAGTTCCATTTAAATTTATTCAAGAGTTTATTTCGGTTCAAGTTGAAAGATTATTCAGAGAAAGAGGATTGATAAACTTGAATTAACCTTGAAGAAGCTTTCATTTGAATTCAAAAGGGGTTTGAATTAAAAAATAATTCAAGATACCAAAAATCATTCACAAAAAAAAAAGATTTAAAATGATGCTTCATTCATGAGAAATTAGGCGGTGAACAAGCTAGAGGTTTTCATTATTTTCATTCGAATTTTATTCAAAAGTTCATCATGCTCATTCATGTTCATCCATGATTCAAAAACAGTCAAAATGTCGTTTAAGTTTTATTACATCACTAAAAGGAAAATTCAATTCCAAAACCATTCAAATAATCAAACATCATTCAAGATTCATTCAAGTGTCTTCAAGATCAAGTTTCAAAGTGCATTCATGATACATCAAGCCATGTTTAAAGCAAATTTCCATTCAAGAAATATTACATAGAAGTGTTACAAAATACATTCAAGGAAATTGCAGGTGCACAAAAATCATTTCCTAAATTCTAAGCTCAAATCCTAGGCTTATGCCTAAGACCATGCTGCATAGAAACTCAAATAGAGATGAAAGAATAGCTGCTCATGAATTTTTTCTTACATTGGCTGATTGTAGTACTGTGATTCCTATACTTACTGATGGTGGATTTTCTGGTTATGGAATAAGTGAATCAAATGGATATGTAGAATGCATTGGTTATCAGGGTGAATCCCCGGATGAACAAACTCTAGTTTTTGTGGCCTCTGCATATGGACACACTATTCTCCAGCGAGCATCTGGACATATTGTTATTGACATCAATGGCGAGAAACTCAGGTTGGATGTGTTGAACCTGCATACAAACCAAATGGGATAAATGTCATGATCATGGTCCTGCACCAGTTTATATAAAAACCCGAAATATTAAATCACTCCAATGCAGAAAATCAGAATTAACAGCATAATTGCAACTCAAAATTGAAACATCCCTGTATCTGCATCTTAGTTCAAAAAAGGAAACTGTGGAAAACAAATAACCACCTCTCAATAAATTCTCTCTCAACTTCACTAGTCTTCATTATCCATTCTTCAATTCTCTAACAACCTTCATATTTATCTCTAAAAACTACAACTTCATGATAACAACTCTTCATCAAATTTTTTCTCCAATCTCTCTGCAATCCTCTATCACCAGAAAAACCAGAAAATTACCTGCACCTTTTCAACCTTCTACAACCTACTTTCATCGAGGAATCTGTATCAAATCAACAACACTTCCCTTCAATCTTGACCGTGTCTTCATCAACATCCTAACTTCAAACAATTGTCTACACTCTGCAATCGCAACTATACAATCAACAACAACAACATCACGATAGATCCGCAACAAAAATGCAGAAACACAATTGTAGAAGAAGTGGAACCAGAGGAAGAATAGGATACGAAACACATACATAAGCACTCAAGTTCTCATCTCTGGATTTCAGGTGGATCTCTTTCAAAAAAGAATCCCGTTTTTAGGTTATGATGCTTTTGGATTTTGCGATTGTGAATCATAAGGATGGAGCCAGAATCAGAAGCAAGTCGAACTTGGGACGAAGTTTCAAATTGAGACGAAAGGTGCTATTTGTGTAAGGGCTGAAGATCGCGACGGAAATGGTGATCAGACCGGAGGAGGAACGTAAGTCGTAACGAAGATTGATCGGTGATTGAGATTTGCGGATTCGGGATGAAGGCGGTGAGGCGAAGCTGAGTCAACGAGGTTCTTACGTTTCTGGCATCAGCCGTGACGGTCGTCGTTGGTGCGGCAGAATTTTGAGAGAGAAGAGAAGAGAATCATATTTTCTTGAGGAAGATCAAAGGCCACAAATTTCTGAACCCTATCCATTTCCAAACACACCATTTCATAATTTTTTCTATTAATTTTTCTTAAGTTTCTTTTATTCAATGTTAACAAATCATTGCTGAAATATTTGTGGGGCCTGTGTTACTGCAAACCAAACTGAAGCCCATTGGGTTCGTGAGTTTTTTTGTTTAGACAGGATGAAGCAAACAAAAATTTGGTAGTTGTTATTGAACTTTTCTTGGGCCTGTATCATTTTTTTGCAGCTTGGAAGCTTGCAACAAAAAGATCTTCTTGGACTCATTCTGCATTGGGCTCAGCACCAATTTACTTCAGCACACATGTTCCCAGACTGCACCCCCCAAAGCCCACAACAACTATTTTTTTGGTAGTTTGATTGCTTGTAACAAAAAAGGCTTCATGGACTGGGCTTAGCACCAGAATTTGGGTTGCTATGTAGCAGCACTTTGTACATATTGCACCCCTTTTTTATTATTTGCATTTTTGTTTAGATATTTTTGATAATTGTTTTATTTGAGTTTGTTTATATGATAAAAAAATAATAAAATCAAATATAAAAACTTGTTAGATTTTTATTTATTTTGATTTTAGGAATTAAATCTGGATTATCCGATTATTTGAGATTAGTAATTCACCTTTGCTTGTTGAGATTTGAGTCTTATGCAGGTTTACTGTGCGATGTGCGGATATGCTTGAGATTTCGATTGTGATTTATTTTTCACATCGATGATGCTTCGACACTTATTATGGGCATTTAATCTCTTACTCTTTTCTATTGCTTGGTGAAGCTTACTCGAAGTTTTCCAAATTTCTCTGTTTTTGCTCGCAGCGCTACGAACATTTGTTCGTTTGGTATTTTCTCATGTTTACCTTATTTTAGAATTTACCGCTTTATAGATATCATGTATAGTAGGGACATTTATCGCTTTCTAGAGATCATGTGAAGTAGGAAGCAAGAAATAAAGAGCGTGCACTCGAAGTCGCTATTTAAAGTCCTGTAGAAGGCACCACTTTCTGTATGCTATCTGTGTTTGTTTAAAATCCTACATTTGAAGTAGGTATTCGGCACATGTGTTTGCATTTGTTCCCGCATTATATTATAGATGATAAGTCCTCAAAAGGAGGCAAGCTGGGAGGGTCCGTAGTTGAACCCCGCACATTCTAGTCCGTGTCATCCTTAGCTCACATTGTACGTTGATGCTTCGGAGTTGTGCATATCTTGTATATCGAGTCCTTCAAATGGGGAAGGGTTTTGCAATCAAACTCTCACGCTTTGTCATGAGTTTGCATTGGTCGATGCTGACACTTCGTGATCGTTCATATTGTCTTTTGTCGCCTACCTCGATCTTCTATATCTTGGTTAGGTGTTCTCTTCAGACGTCACATTTTCTTTATTTCATACGTCTCCCGCTTGTTTGCTTCGGGTGATACGCTCCCCTTAGCTAAAGAATTTCTCTTGTTTCCCCATCCCTTTGAGTCAGTATATGTTACTCATGATTGTATGTTTTTTCCAAAGCACTTGTTTGCTTATTTGTTTGTTATACCATGCTTCCCTTAGGATCGCTCGATTAGAGTAGCTTTCGAGCTAGACATTAGGATATGTATCCATGCATTCTAACATAGGGTAGATATTTCCATTTCAAAACTCAACCATAGGGCCATCATTGTATGATAGATCTAGGTTAGTCTCCCTTAGATGTTTTTTTCCTCTTTCTTTTACATCTTTGCATTAAGACTAAAACTCTTTTTCTTAAAAAAAGCATAAAACATCTAACAATTTTCAAAATCCATTTTTCAAGGTTAAAAACATTAACCAATGCAAACTCTTTTGCGCCTTCGGGCTTTTCTTTCCAAACTTTTTCAAAAGAACATGTTAATTCACTTCTGTGCTGACACGTGAGTATCCAAAGGTCGAGCTGCGGTAGAAGACAAAATTAACATTTTTCATTAAAAAATACAAACCAACAGAAACTTTTGAGCCGAACTACGACTGCTCTGATTCCTTAAAAGGGATACATAGGAATTAGGGTAGGGCTCGAACGAGCATAACTTTTTATTTTCCCTATATTATTTTCTCTTTTCTTTTGCATGCATTCCCTGTACAACTTAGATATAGATTCTTACACACCCATTAGATTAGAACAACATGAGTCGATACCATAGAGTACTACGGGCATGTGGGGTGCTAATACATTCCCCTCGTGTAACAGACTCCCTTACCCGATCTCTCTGTTGTTTGACCTTGATTTCACCCTTCTTAGGTTTACTCGATGCTTACCTTTCCCTTCACGTGGGATAAAAAACGTTCAATGGAGACTTCATTGATTTCATCTTGATGATTTGCTCAGCCGGTTGTTTTAGCTGGCGACTTCATTGGGGAACTTTCCAGCAATACAGGTTGACCAATTGCTGGTCCATCCCGGAGTCGATCCTATCTCTTGCTTTCTTTTCTTTAGGTGTTTATTTTTATGCTTTACAATTTGTTTATTAATACCTGTCTATGTGAGCATATATATGCATTGTATTTTATCGCTTTCCATATATTGGTGATACTGCTGTGCTGGATCTGTTTTCATGATTGGTTGGGTGTTACGATGAGGTAAAAGGCCAAATACCTAAGCCAAGTGACAACCATAGGAACCCTAGGAATAGAGTGGAACATGAACGGATAGTTGACTTAGGTTTCACTATTGTCGTCATGTCGTCCATGCTCAGATGAGGTACGAATAAGGGGCTATTATTTTCACGTAGGTGATATGGAGATAATTTCTCTGGAGTACCCTCGATTCTAAGTAACCTTTTCCTACCCTAACCTAGTCTTAACCCGTGAGTGGGGAGGGATAATATTTACAGGTACAAATGGTGACTATTTGTTCATATGGTGACCTTGTTCTGTTGGTGGCTATGGTTCTTTGGTTATGTTCTGGACCTTTAATCCCGGTATATTCCACTTGTTCAAAAATTATGCAATGGTCATCCACGCTACTTGGTTTTGTTGTGTCCTGAAATTGGTACCGAACCTTTGATTATATGATATTCGGATTATTCAGCTGATTGATACGGTAGTTATCCAGAGGATTGTACAGTTGCTATACTGAAATTTTGAACCTATGGTATTGCACTTGCATCATAGCATATTTATTTTCACAAAAAAAGAAATGTGTAAAAATGTATGCATGAAAAGAGTTAACACACATGTTATTTCCATTTCTAAGGAATCGTGCTTGTAAACATTATGTTGTGTTTATCTATCTCTTACTTATAAAAGACTCGAAGCATGTGGGTTCTTGAATTGTATTCACGAATTGCATTCACTAATTCACCTCATGAATCTTCACGCATTCATAGCAGGTACTCAGTATGGGGATTTCTTATTCAGGTCCGATATTTTCTTTTCAGAATTGTGAATCTCGACTTCTCACCGCTCTGTTATCCGAAAAAGATGTGGAACAACTTTTGTAGGGAATGGGATGAGATGAAAAATAAGATGGGACTATTTATTGGGGGCATGTAAGCAATGGTATGTAGTCAGAAATCCTTAAAGGAAAAAATAACCAGTTGAAAACTTAGTTGAGTCCGGTATGGAAGTTCTGAAGACACTGTCAGCAAAGGAAAGTGGTCCTATATATGTTGTTACAACAGAAGCTGTCATTTATCCATTATATTGTAACTTTTTCAAATCAAGAGATACTTGGTGGTTCTCACCCAAAACTTCATTTTCTTGGATTTTCTTGCTAGCAGCTAGTTTTTGGTCTCCAAGTGAACCCATGGGGCAAAGCTTATCAGCAAAGATAGAAGAAACATGAGAAGCATGTTGATGCAATATTTATACCTTACATTAAATTACTTCCTCTTGTGTTAGAAGCTCAGTTGATTAAGCTTCGTGCTTTGGGTCATCCTCCCACAAATTTCTCTCCTAATTTCGATGCAAATGCTGGATGTGTCCCTAATTCTAGGGCACCTGGTTATGATATTGAAAACTGCAAGGGGTTGAAGTATGAAGTCAGACACTTGTATGGCTTCTTTTAGAAGCTTCAGTCCATGTTTGGCAAACCGTTCCAGACTCTTTCTCCTCAGCTGTGTGCTTCTTCTGTGTAGTAGAAGATAAGGTGATACTTCTGTGATGAATACATATAAGATATTGAGCTCTTGGACATTTGTTGTTTTGTAGAATAAAAATACCTCAAAGGTCGAGTTCTACATTCAAAGTTCTTTCTTGTGTAGTAGAAGATTGTTGTACCCAAAAATTTTCCCTCTCTTTTCTCAAGGCATTTCTCACAAGGATTCTAAAAAATTTAAGCTTGCACAAGTACAATTGGATTTTCCAGCATCAAGTTAAAGAGGAAACTATTAAAATGGGGAAAAGCAGATAAAAATGATTTTTTGAAGAAAAGCAATTTTCCTTCAATTCATTCTGGCTTTGATTGGGAATCTAGGCTTCCTTCAAACAAGCTTGACTCATCCTTCGATTGGGCGTCTAGGCTTCCTTCGATTCAGAAGACAAAGGCCTCCTATTAGTGTCCTTCGATTCAAAAGATTAGTGTCTCCATACCAGCTTCCTTTGATTAAAAAGGCAATGACCTCCTACAACCTTCCTTTAATTAAAAAGGCAATGGCCTCCTACAGCCTTCCTTAGATATAGAAGCCATTGGCCCCTTGCATGATTCCTTCGATTCAAAATATTAGTGGCTTCATACCAGCTTCCTTCTATTTAGAAGGCGATTGCCTCCTGCAACCTTCCTTTGATTCAGAAGCCATTGGCCCCTTGCATGATTCCTTCGATTCACAAAAGCCAGGACTTTCTTCAGGCCAATATGCACAAGGAAAGGGCCTCCCGCATGCCTTCCTACACAAGGAAATGGTTTCCCTTCATGTTGGTGCCCACAAAGCAAGTGGTTTCCTGCATGCAAGCTTTGATTCACAAAGCAATGACCCTTACAGTGTTTGTTTCGATTCAGGAAGCAAAGGTTGCTTTCCTGCTTGTTTCAAATCACAAGGAAGGAACTTCCCTCATGCACTGGCTATTTTCATACCAGCTTCGAATGGACAACATATCCTTTTGAAATAGCTTGCTTCGATTCCACCCTTGAAAGTCTTCAACACACAATGACACACAATTGTTGGCCCATTCGAAGGACCTGCAAGACATACCTGGATGTCCCATTCAAAGGACATGTTTGATGGCCCATTCGAAGGACCTACAAGACATACCTTGTTGTTCCATTCGAAAGACATATTTTGGTGACCCATTCAAGGGGCACACATTTGGTTGCTTTGAAGGATGCACAAAAAGGGCCCATTCGAAAGACACATATTGCTGTATAAAGAAGAGTCTGGTTGAAGGTTGGACCTATGAGGCCAAAACGAAAAGATGAAATATTCAAAGATGCTTGCTTCTAGTCCAAGCCTGATGCACTCACCATAACGCTCCAAAACTACTGCAGAGCAGTCTTGCTACACTGCTCCTATATTTGCACCAATTTGGCTTACAAATATTGCCCCTAGAAAGCTACAAAGACAGTATACCCAATTTGTTCAAATTATTTTGTTTTCCTTCCTAAACCTCAACCAACTTCACCTATAAATAAGAGGCTCCATAACACGTCTAAGGGGCTAGACAACACATCCATAAGACTTTGGGGCATGGAGATAAATCACTAAAATCTCAAACTATCAAACACTCTATAAAACTTAACACACATTCAAACCCAGAGTCAAACAAAACAATACACTTGTTTCTTCCCTTCGAATCCAGAACCCAGTGAAACGCAAACTCAACACTTGGTTCCTTCTTTTGAATCCAACACTAGAAAGATTACCCTTGTTTCTTTCCTTCGAAGCCAAGGACACTCAGGACAGCCACTCAAGGTCCAGCACACACATTCCATCTTCAAGCAAGGTAAGTTCTCTTAACCTCAAGCTTTTTCGTCTAAAGCATAACATGTAAATAACCATTTCCTTTCGTTTCAAGACATCATCATTACCATTTTGTTCGTTTCGTTTCCACCTTCTCCGTTTTGTTTTCATTTCTAATCTTTTAGTTTTGTTTCTTGGTTTATCAAACATTGTTAAAGAACTAACCTGGCCATGAGACAATATTAGCATGGCCTCAGGCCATTTTGCTATTTAAAACCCAAATGAAATAAAACAGGAGTAAGGATGTTTGAATCGAAGCCTTAGGCTTCACCCCATGTTGCCATTTGATCCCCAAATAAAAAGAAATGAAAACAAAGGTGGTGTGAATCGAAGGTTACAGACTTCGATACACACTGACTTTCAGGCCCATTCGAAAGAAGCGAGAGAAGTTTAAATTAAAAGATGCCTACACATGCTAACTTTCAGGCTCAATCGAAAGAAGAAGAGGAAGGGTGAATAGAAAGATGTTTGCACTTTCTGAATTCCAGGCCAAAACGAAAGATGCCTGCACTTGCTGACTTCCAGTCCAAATCGAAAGAAGCCAGGAAGAGCAGAATCGAAGGATGCTGCTTCCTGAATAGAAAAGCTTTTCTTCCCTTCTTTTATTTTGTTTTGTCTTTTCATTTTCTTGCTATTCAATATGGTTGTAATAGTGTAGGATATTTACTTTCTGCATTTTTATTGCTTTATACAAATGTTAGTAATTAGGATGTATGGCATGATAAAACCAACAAATAGACAACCCAAAAATCAAAGACAAAAATGCATGCAACACCATGCACACACATGCACCTCTAGGATAATCTCACTTGTTTCCTCGGAAAATAGTCATGTCCCTCTAATATGGGCGTTTTAGCAAAGACCCTCGATAAAAGATCGTAGTCCCTCGGTGAACCTCGATGTTGCCTTTGGTAAACGATCTAGTCCCTATACGAAATTGCTAAAACGTCTCAAAGGTTGCCTTCTATGACTATACAAACGACTCACGCCCGTGCCTTCACATCCAACGATGGGGCTTCTTATCAATCAATGATGAGATAGTAACATCTAAAGGAGGAGGAAAAGAACATAGACCTTTTGAGTAGGTAGGATGCTCATAGTTGCTCGCTTGCTCATAACAAAAACATTTTTTTCACACCAACACTTTCAATTGAAACATTTTCAAAAGTTAAAACACTTTGTACGCATTCTTATAGAGATGAGAATCATTACAAAGACACTTTTCAAAATCACTTTCAAAAACACATTCCACAAACACCTCTTTGAACTATTTTCAAAACCAACACTTTGTACGCATTCTTATAGAGACGAGAATCATTACAAAGATGTTTTCAAAATACTTTTCAAACCTACACCAAAAGCACATTTTCAAACAAAGAAAGTGATCTAGCAAGCAACTAAGAGCCCGTAGATAACTAAGGATGAAAAGGGTGCTAACACCTTAGGTGGCGACTCTTTCTATCTGCAATAACTGTGATCAAACGCAAAACACCGAAGTAGGTTCTCCCACCGTATTACAAAACTGGTGACTCTGCTGAGGAGAAAAGTTAAAAGTGGGGTTACCTTAGGGCTAGATGACCTTTACTTGATTTCCTTATTTGACTTGCTTGCTATACATTTTTGGGTCCTTGTTTGGGTTATTGTTAAAGATCATACACCCGGACCTGGGGGACCTTTTAGGTAAGTAGAAATAAATTGTGGGGACTGTGCGGCGTATACCGACATGGTTGAAGCGATATCTTTGTTAGTGTGACACATTTGTTGGTACCGGTAGTCCTTGAGTCAGTCAAGGAGAATACGGGGCCGCTGTGAGGTGTCATGAAGCACTAACTGACCTTAGAACATTAATTGAACAACTTGGCCATTAGGAAGTAGTGAGATAGCCGACTTTGGTTCTGAACGAAGACTGGTTGATACTCGATGCTACGCTCATTGAGATTGAACTTTCGGGATATTGCACTGAAACATTGCCTGATGAAGAAAGATCAGTGATATTGACATCCCCTAAAACCCGATTACTTTCTAGGACAGGTTGGGCCAACTAAACTTTAAAAGGGTACTTACCTAAAAACTCCATACAAGCCTAAAACCTAAGGACTTATCTGCTTTGTTTGTATATGACTATTTATACATAATAACTTGCTTGCTTTGCATACTATACATAACATCATGACATCATACCATTGCATTTTCAATAACCATTTCAAGGATCTCAAGGGCCTATGATGCAGGGTCATGTTGAAACCAGACACCTATCAAAGGGAAAAATGATTCATTCTCTAATCAAACACCGCCAAAGATCAAAGCACGGTAACTTGAGTCAAGGGCTATGACCCACTTGACATGGTGAACTTGATTCTCATGGAAGGACATCCACCGATACTAATTTCTCCAATCGAAGCGGTTGATCAAAATTCAACTTCTAACATCTTCTTGTGTTTACCCCGCGAGATCCTTGAAAACATGCATCCACATACCGTGCATCATATCATGACAGGTCTCTCCCACACAGGTTTCCTTATCTTCCTACTATTTATTTCAGTAAGATGGATATGGAACAAACAGTGAAGGATCTTCAAGTACAAAATGCTCAATTCCTACAAATGTTCCTGACTTTAGCTAAAGGGAAAGAGGACCTGAAGACTCTTCTTCTCAAAGACAAGATGAAAAAGACAAAGAAGTCAGTAGGTGTCCCGAAATTGGGAAGGGGTTCAAAAGATCAACAGAGCAAGCTCTAGAATTCGCAACTTCGTCAATTGAGAGGGACAATTAGACAAAAGAAGGGGATCATAGTCTGGGGTCTAACGAAGAAGAAGCTGACTACGCTGAAGAACAATACCCTCCTGCGGACAACAAATACAAACCACTGGAGGATCGTCTCAACACTATGGAAATCCAGAGAGTACCTGGTCTGGACTTTGAAGAAATGGGATTGGTTCCTAGCGTGGTCATCTCACCCAAATTCAAAATCCATACTTTTTCCACATATGACAGGGTCTCTTGTCCTAAGATGCATATAAGATCTTATGTCTGCTAGATTCATCCATACACCACTGATCAAAAACTCTGGGTGCATTCTTCCAAGAGAGCTTAGTTGGGATGTAACTTGAATGGTTCTATCAATTAGAGAGTTCCCACATTCACACCTGGGAAGATGTAGTTGCTGCTTTCTACAAGCAGTACCAATACAACACTGATCTTGCACCAACTCGTGTGCAGTTACAAAATATGACCATGCATTCCAATGAGAGCTTCAAAGAATATGCCGAAAAGTGGAGAGACCTGGCTGGTAGGGTGCATCCCCCATTAACTGATAAGGGGCTGATTGATATCTTCATGGGAACTTTGATAGGACCTTTCTTCAATCACCTAATTGGAAGCTCTTCAGTTGGGATCACCGAGCTGATTCTAACTGGGGAATGAGTTGAAAATGGAATCAGAAGCCGAAAGATCAAAGGTTCTACATCCTCTGATACTCAGAAAAAGCCACACAATGGGAAGAAAGAGTCCAATGATGTGTACATCCAAAAGGGTCGTAACAAGAGCGACCACAATCAACATGTGGGAGCAGTCCTGATTTCCAGTCCTACATCGTGGTGACAACAACAACAAGGAAATCAGCAAAGGCAAGACGAACCCAAAAGACAGTTTACCAACATCAACATGCCACTGTCTCAAGCTTTGCAACACATGTTGAGGATTAATCTGATTACGCTGATAGGACCTCATCCAAACCCTAAAAATTCTTCTCCTAACTACAATCCTAATGCAATATGTACTTATCATTCTGGCAGTCCTGGGCATGATACTAATGATTGTTGGGCACCGAAATACAAGATTCAAAACATGATTGACGCCAAAGAGATTGAGTTCGACCCTCTAGAGGCTCCCAATGTGATCACTGCTCCCATGCCAAATCATGACCAAAATTGAGAGCGTTTGTTTCATTTTTGGATTTTCAACTGTAATCTCTTTTGTTATTCAAACACTTATCTATTAATGTCAAAATTTATTTCATTAATGCATTGCATATGTTTGTCTTGAATTAATCCATTCATTTTCATTTAAACTATTATTTTTACTCCCTTTATGATATTCAACTCTTGTTTCAAAAAGTTGCAAACCTTTAAATGGAGGATGAGGAAAATAATGCCATAATCTCATACAATATGCTTTTGAACCAACCTTGCTGACGATGTACAGGCGTTCTTTCAATTTCTAAAATACTGGAGTTATAAGGAGGATAATCCATAGTCAACCCCTTTAAGCCTAATAAGTAGAAGTTTTCTTTTTTCACACAAATTGAAACCTTTAATCAAAACCAGGGGTAGGGTAGTTTCTCGGTTAATTCAAATGCACGTTCAGTTGCAAGCTTCCAATTCATATACAACAAATGATATCAAAAACATTCCTCTGGAATAAAAAGACGTTGATGGTTCCCTATCACATAGGCAGTCATTATCTCTCAAAAAGAAAAGCCCACTAAGTCAAAACTTACGAAGGAGACTTAAGAAAAACCGGGGCATCCCGCTGGCTGTAATCTCAAAAACGAGAACAGTCAGGCAAAAATCAGGGATAGTAAATAAAAAAAATCCAATGGCTTAGTCTTAAACATTTTTACCGCTACAGTACCTATTATTCCTCAGTGGAGCTAGTTTTCTTTCCCTAGTGGAGCAAGTATCATATCTCCCCAGTATGGTGTATATGGGAATGCCGGTCATAAATCTTTCATCCCTGAGGATAAAAGATTTTGTTGAGATGTCCCTAGTGGAGTTTATATCCTAGGATGTTTGTTTCTTCCCCAAGTGAATACTTTTTAACCCCCAGAGGTGTTATCCCCAGTGTGGTATGAGTAAATTATTTTTATTTAAGAATTTGTATACTTCATAGTAGAAGTTATCTTCATCAAGAAATTCTACGCGAGAAAGTTTCCATCTCCAGCGAAGTTATCCTCTTTCTAACAGAGGATAAAGAGTTTGTTCCCTAGAAAGTTGGGAGTTTGATATGAATTTAATATTTTCCCTGAACTGCAATTTACTTTTGCAGTATATTCTCCCTAGGAAGTTACTTCTTCAGTGACATTGATCTTTAGAGGTTGGTGGTTCTGAGTCTCCATTCTTCATTGAAGTTCAAATTACCTTTTCTCTACAGAAGATAAGATGTGCAAGAATAATCGTTCGGAAGTTTATTGTCTTCTCAGCAGCCGATTATTGATGTGTTTTCCCCAATGGATTGCTAAACATGCATCATTACATTGCATCCACCAAAACACATAGCGTTTCCATTTTAAGGAGCATTACGCTATAAAAACTCAAACATGCATAAGTATAAGCCAATTGTGTTTACTTGTAGTAACCAGATTGTTATGCACTCAAATTTGAATTATCTCCACATCAAGCCCAGGGTGATCCTATTCTGCTTCCCAAATAGAGTCCGTTGGATTTACCACAAGTTGGGTCATTGGTATCTTCCATTTCCCCGGTAAGTTTGTGGTTTGTTCTTGCCCTTGCAACCCCTTGGTTATTTTACATGTGTTTGCTTTTGTCGTTAGAGTGTGAGTAAGAGTCAGTGTATAGCCTTTCTTGCTTCTCAAGTATTTAAGTATCCATACTTAGTGTGTGGTAATTCATATAATTTCAACTCTGGAAGAATTACACCTCGCCTTTGGCCTGAGGGATTTTGTAGTTATTGCATATTCATAACTCATAAAGCCCAACATGTGTTGGAAATCTTTGTTTAGAGTCCCTACAGTTGGTCTATTTTTTCTAATCACAAGTCCATCAACGATTGGCATTCTATTTGGGTTCAATACAAAGTTGAATTCCCAGTAAGTTCTTTTCCCAAGAGTCCTATTCGGTTGGTCTTTCTTCCTTGTAAGGTTCGTCTTCGCCCGATGTTCTCTCTTCTCTGGAATTCACCTTCGCCCAGTGTCTTTCCGTCTTAGGTTCAACTTCGCCTGATGTCCTTTTTTTTGGTTAAGGTTCATCTTCACCCGACGTTTTCTTTTCTCCAAAATTCACCTTCACCTGATGTCTTTCCGTCTTAGGGTGACCCTTCTCCTGGTGTCCTTTTTTATTGGTTAATATTCTTCTTCTCCCAACGTTCTCTTTTCTCCAGAATTCACCTTCGCCCGGTGTCTTTCTATCTTAGGTTCACTTTTGCTCGGTGCCCCTTTTTTGTTGGTAAGTTCGCCTTCTCCCGATGTTCTTTCTCCGAACTGGTAAATTCATCTTCGCCCGGTGTCTTTCCGTATTTGTTCCATCTTCGCCCGAAATCCTTTTCTTTGTTAGTTAAGGTTTCGTCTTCACCTGACGTTCTCTCTCCTTTGGTAAGTTCGCCTTCAATCAATGTTCTTTCTCTAGGAGTCTATCCGGGTTAGTATTCCTTGATATATCTGGTTGAGATTACTTTATTAGATCTCTTCCATCTTCGATATCTTTGGTCGAGGCCGTTGTGTTAGGCCTCTTCCTTCTTTGATATCCTTGGTTGAAATTATTGTGTTAGATTTATTCCTTCCTTGATGTATCTGGTCGAGATCACTTTGTTAGATCTCTTCCCTCTCCGATATCTTTGGTCAAGTCTGCTGTGTTAGGTCTCTTCCTTCTTTGATATCTTTGGTTAAAATTGTTGTTTTAGATTTCTTCCTTCCTTGATATATCTGGTCGAGATCACTTTGTTAGATCTCTTACATCTCTAATATCTTCGGTCGAGTCCGCTCTGTTAGGTCTCTTCCTTCTTTGATATCTTTGGTTGAAATCTCCGCGTTAGATTTCTTCCTTCCTTGATATATCTGGTTGAGATCACTTTTTTAGATCTCTTCCATCTCCGATATCTTCGGTCGAGTCCGCTGTGTTAGGTCTCTTCCTTCTTTGATATCCCTGGTTGAAATCACTGTGTTAGATTTCTTCCATCCTTGATATATCTGGTCGAGATTGCTTTGTTAGATCTCTTCCATCTCTGATATCTTTGGTCGAGTCCGCTGTGTTAGATCTCTTCCTTCTTTGATATCTTTGGTTGAATTCGTAGTGTTAGATTTCTTCCTTCCTCGATATATCTCTGATCGAGATCATTTTGTTAGATCTCTTCCATCTTTGATATCTTCGGTCGAGTCTGTTGTGTTAGGTCTCTTCCTTCTTTGATATCTCTGGTTGAATTTGCTGTGTTAGATTTCTTCCTTCCTTGATATATCTGGTTGAGATCACTTTGTTAAATCTCTTCCATCTTCGACATCTTCAATCGAGTTCGTTGTGTTAGGTCTCTTCCTTCTTTGATATCCCTGGTTGAAATTGTTGTGTTAGATTTCTTTCTTGTTTGATATATCTGGTCGAGATCACTTTGTTAGATCTCTTTCATCTCCAATATCTTCAGTCAAGTCCACTGTGTTAGGTCTCTTCCTTCTTTGATATCTTTGGTTGAAATCGTTGTGTTAGATTTCTTCCTTCCTTGATATATCTGGTCGAGATCACTTTGTTAGATCTCTTCCATCGCCAATATCTTCGGTCGAGTCTGTTGTGTTAGGTCTCTTCCTTCTTTGATATCCCTGGTTGAAATCATTGTGTTAGATTTCTTCCATGATTGATATATCTGGTTGAGATCACTTTGTTAGATCTCTTCCATCTTCGATATCTTCGGTCGAGTCCGCTGTGTTAGGTCTCTTCCTTCTTTGATATCTTTGGTTGAAATTGTTGCGTGAGATTTCTTCCTTGTTTGATATATCTGGTCGAGATCACTTTGTTAGATCTCTTCCATCTCCTATATCTTTGGTCAAGTCTGTTGTGTTAGGTCTCTTCCTTCTTTGATATCCCTGGTTGAAACCGTTGTGTTAGATTTCTTCCTTCCTTGATATATCTGGTCGAGATCACTTAATTAGATCTCTTGCATATTCAATATCCTCCTTATATCCGCTACCAACTCAGGGTATATATCTTCGATATCTTCCTGTATGTGTCCGCTACCAACCCCGAACATGCACTTTTGATATCTTTCTTTTCATGTGTTCAGTACTAACTCTAAACAGATGTTACTTGATAACCAAGTTCTTTTCTGTATGTCTAACCCTAGTCTGACATACAGTTACCCCGATAGCCCATTTTACCCAAAAAGCAAAAAAACATAAAATACAGAAAACCAAAAAAATAAATAATACCTGACTATCTTCGGAGTGCAAATTTTCAGGTTCTTTTAAATATTTAATCTTATTCCACCTTGAATGTTCGAAAGGCTAGCACCAATCTCACCTTCATGCTGAAGGCGATTAAATAGGGGCAATTGTTGGACCCCAAATTTTCCATCCTAATTGTCCTTCTATCTGGCTTAGGCTTTTGCATTCATATCTTTTCATTAGGTCATCTGCATTAACATAGAATGCATTTGTATTGAATAAAGCGCATGTGGTTCAAAAGTTCGGTGGGCGTGCAATGTCAGGGTTTTCGCATTCTTTTGAGGTGTGCATATCAAATAAAGCTTGATGTTACTGATTCTCCTGATTCTTCTTCAATCAGTGAATATGTTGAATTAGGATTTCTGTGGCTTCAAGGATATCCTTCCAATAAAAGGGTATTAAATGTATCCCTTCATCAGTGATTCCAACTGAGAAGACTGTGAACTATGGCTTTGATGGTAAGATGCTTCTTCATTCAATGTACTTCTCATAAGATCAGGATTTTTCATCTAATGTGTTTCAATTGAATTTCCTTAGAGATGATATTATGTGATCCAAGTATCATCTCCATATCCGAGGACTATTCAGAGTATATTCATTGTGATAGACTAAAATACAAGTACCATGGCTTAGGATATGAGCTTGAGGATTCTTTTTATTTTATTTCAAGACCTGATTTCTTTGAGAGTTGAAGATTAATTTGAATTCTCTTATTGGTTATCATTCATTCTTGTTGTCTAAAGAATTCAAATGGATTGAAAAGACTTAAGGTTTGCAAGGCTGGAAAAGAAAGAATTTGTTTGGAATTAAAGTTACAAGTTACTAAACAGAGATTATTGTCATTTACCATCAAAGTTGCATTTAAAATTATTCAAGAGTTTATTTAGGTTCAAGTTGAAATATTATTCAGAGAAAGAGGATTGATAAACTTGAATTAACCTTGAAGAAGCTTTAGTTTTAATTTAAAAGGGGTTTGAATTACAAAATAATTCAAGATACCAAAAATCATTCACAAAAAAAAAACAAGATTTAAAATGATGCTTCATTCAGGAGAAATTTCTACTCCAAGATTCAAGGGAAGTTAAAGGTAAATACGAAGTTATTGTTCAGGCGGTGAACAAGCATTGGGGTTTTCATTAATTTCATTCGAATTTCATTCAAAAGTTCATCATGCTCATTCATGTTCACCCATGATTCAAAAACAGTCAAAATGTCATTCAAGTTTTATTACATCACTAAAAGGAAATTTCAATTCCAAAACCATTGAAATAATCAAACATCATTCAAGATTCATTCAAGTGTCTTCAAGATCAAGTTTCAAAGTGCATTCATGATAAATCAAGCCATGTTTAAAGCAAATTTCGATTCAAGAAATATTAGAAGATACATTCAAGGAAATTGCAGATACACGAAAATCATTTCCTAAATTCTAAGCTCAAATCCTAGGAATATGCATAAGACCATGTTGCATAGAAACTCAAATAGAGATGAAAGAATAGCTGCTCATGAGTTTTTTCTTACATTGACTGCTTGTAGTACTGTGATTCCCATACTTACTGATGGTGGATTTTATGGTTGTGGAATAAGTGAATCAAATGGATATGTAGAATGCATTGGTTATCAGAGTGAATCCCAGGATGAACAAACTCTAGTTTTTGCAGCCTCTGCATATGGACATACTCTTCTCGAACTGACATCTGGACATATTGTTATTGACATCAACGATGAGAAACTCAGGTTGGATGTGTTGAACATGCATACAAACTAAATGGGATCAATGTCATGACCATGGTCGTGCCTTAGTTTATATAAAAACCAGAAATTTTAAATTAGTCCACTGCAGAAAATCGGAATTAACAGCATAATCGCAACTCAGAATTGAAACAACCATGTATCCACATCTCAGTTCAAAAAAGAAAACTGTGGAAAAGAATTAACCACCTCATAACAGAAATTTCAAATCCTAACTAACCATAATTTCCAGCTCCATAACAGAATTCAACTAACTTCACATCCCATCCTAACTGAATCTAACAGAATCTCATAACTGCCTAACCAAATGCTGATTCAACTTTAATTGATTCTTCCAACAAACTCTAAATGACTTTCTACCAACTAAACGATATAACAGAAAGAGAGGGAGAGAATTCACGATTTCTTTACCATAAAGGTGAATTCTCAAGAAATTCTCTCTCAACTTCACTAGTCTTCATCATCCATTCTTCAATTCTCCATCAACAACCTTCATCTTTCTCTCTAAAAATTACAACCTCACAATAACAAATTTTCATCAGATTTTTTCTCCAACCTCTCTGGAATCCTCCATCACCAAAAAAACCAGAAAATTCCTTTCACCTTTTCAACCTTCTGCAACCTACTTTCATCGAGGAATCTGCATCAAAGCTACAACACTTCCCTTCAATATTGATCATGTATTCCTCAACATCCTAACATCAAACAATTATCTTCACTCTGCAATTGAAACTGCACAATCAACTACAACAACATCACGATAGCCCCGCAACAAAAATGCAGAAACACAATTGTAGAAAAAGTGGAACCAGAGGAAGAATAGGATAGGAAACACATACATAAGCACTCGAATTCTCACCTCTGGATTTCGTGTGAATCTCTTTTGAAACTGAATCCCATTTTTAGGTTATGATGCTTTCGGATTTTGCAATCGAGAAACCATAAGGATGGAGCCAGAATTAGAAGCACGATGGACTTAGGACAAAGCTTCAAATTGAGATAGAAGGTGTTATTTGTGTGAAAGTTGAAGATCGCGACGAAGATGGTGATTGGACCGGAGGCAGAATGGTAGTCGCGACAGAGATTGATCAATGATTGAGATTTGCAGATTCAGGATGAAGGCAGTGAGGCAAAGCTGACTCGACGAGGTTCTTACGTTTCTGGCATTAGCCGTAACAGTCTTTGTTGGTGCAGCAGAATATTGAGAGAGAAGAGAATCATATTTTCTCGAGGAAGATCAAAGGGCACAAACTTTTGAACCATATCCCTTTCCAAACGCACAGTTTCATAATTTTTTTCTTTTAATTTTTCTTAAGTTTTTTTAATTTAATGTTAACAAATCATTACTGAAATATTTGCTGGGCTTGTGTTACTGCAAACCGAACCGAAGCCCACTGGGTTCGTGTGTTTTTTGTTTAGACAGGATGAAGCAAACAAAAATTTGGTAGTTGTTATTGGACTTTGCTTTGGCCTGTATCATTTTTTTGCAGCTTGGAAGCTTGCAACAAAAAGATCTTCTTGGACTCATTCTGCATTGGGCTTAACACCAATTTGCTTCAGCACACATGTTTCTGGACTGCACCCCCAAAGCCCGCAATAACTATTTTCTGGAAGCCTAATTGCTTGTAACAAAAAAGGCTTCATGGACTGGGCTTAGCACCAGAATTTGGATTGCTATGTAGCAGCATTGTGTACATATTGCACCCCTTTTTTATTATTTGCATTTTTGTTTAGATATTTTTGATAATTGTTTTATTTGAGTTTTTTTACATGATAAAAAATAATAAAATCAAATATAAAAACTTGTTAGATTTTTTTATTTTGATTTTAGGAATTAAATATCGATTATCCGATTTTTTGAGATTGGTAATTCACCTTTTCTTGTTGAGATTTGAGTCTTATGCAGGTTTATTGTGCAATGTGAGGATATACTTGAGATTTCAATTATGATTTATTTTGACATTGATGATGCTTCGACATTTATTCCGAGCATTTGATCTCTTACTCTTTTCCATTGTTGGTGAAGCTTACTCAAAGTTTTCCGGATATCTCTGTTTTTGCTCGCAGCGCTATGAACTTTTGTTCGTTTGGTATTTTCTTCTATTTACCTCATTTTAGCATTTACCTCTTTCTAGAGATCATGTATAGCAGGTACATTTATCTCTTTCTAGAGATCATGTGAAGTAGGAAGCAGGAAATAAAGAGCGTGCGCTCAAAGTCGCTGTTTAAAGTCTTGTAGCAGACACCGCTTTCTGTATGCTATATGTGTTTGTTTAAAATCCTACCTTTGAAGTAGGTATTCGACACATGTGTTTGCATTTGCGCCCACATTATATTACAGATGATAAGTCCTTAAAAGGAGGCAAGCGGGAAGGGTCCATAATTGACCCCCATACGTTCTAGTCCGTGTCATCCTTAGCTCACATTGTACGTTGATGCTTCAGAGTTATACAAATCTTGTGTATCGAGTCCGTCAAGTGGGGAAAGGTTTTGCAATCAAACCCCCATACTTTTTCAAGAGTTCGCATTGGCCGATGCTGACACCCCGTGATCGTTTATATTGTCTTCTGTCTCCTACCTCGATCTTCTATATCTTGGTTAGGTGTTCGCTTTGGATGTCACATTTCCTTTATTTCATCCATCTCTAGCTTATTTTCTTTGGGTGATACGCTCCACTTAGCTAAAGCATTTCTCTTGTTTCCGACATCCCTTTGAGTCAGTAAATCTTACTCATGATTGTGTGCTTTTTCCAAAGCACTTGTTTGCTTATTTGTTGGCCATACCATGCTTCCCTTAAGACCGCTCGATTAGAGTAGCTTTTGAGCTAGACATTAGGATATGTATCCATGCATGCTAACATAGGGTAGATATTTCCCTTTCAAAACTCAACCATAGGGCCATCGTTGTATGATAGATATAGGTTAGTCTCCCTTAGATGTTTTTTTCTTTCTTTTGCATCTTAGCATTAAGACTAAAACTCCTTTTTCTTGAAAAAAGCATAAAACATCTAACAATTTTCAAAATCCATTTTTCAAGGTAAAAAACATCAACCAATGCAAACTCTTTTGCGCCTTCGGGATTTTCTTTCCAAACTTTTTCAAAAGAACATATTAATTTACCTCTGTACTGACGCTTGAGTCCCCAAAGGTCGAGTTGCCGATGAAGGCGAAATTAATATTGTTCATTAAAAAATACAAACCAACAGAAACTTCTGAGCCGAACTACGGCTGCTCTGATTCCTTAAAAGGGATACGTAGGCATCGGGGTAGGGCCCGAACGAGCACAACTTCTTATTTTCCCTACATTATTTTCTCTTTTAGTTTGCATGAATTCCTTGTACAACTCAGATATATATTCTTACACACCCATTAGGTTAGAACAACATAAGTGGATACCGTAGAGTACTACGGGCGTGTGGGGTGCTAATAACTTCCCCTCGTGTAACAGACTCTATTACTCAATCTCTATATCGTTTGACCTCTATTTCACCCTTCTCAGGTTTACTCGATGTTTACCTTTCCCTTCCTGTGGGATAAAAAACGTTCGATGGCGACTTCATTGATTTCATCTTGATGATTTATTCAGCTGGTTATTTCAGAGGGTGGATAAGAGTAGCCTAGTTAGAGATGAACCTAGATAAACCAAAGCTTGTTTTATAGTCTTTCCTTATCCATATTTTTTCTAGCTTGTTTGCGAATTATTTTTCATGAAATAGCTTATTAGAAAACCCAATCCAAACCCCCCCTTTCTTGTGTTTTTCTCACCCTTCAATTGGCATTAGAGCTCTGACTCTTCTTTGATTTGTAAATCAAGCCTTAACCGTGTAGAGAGATCCAATTGAGAAAAACATACTACGGTTGCTCCTACAAACAACAACGAAAAATATAACTACTTTATTAAGCCTCCTATGTTTGATGGAGAAAGATTTGAATACTGGAAAGATAGACTAGCGAGTTTCTTTCTGGGTTATGATGCAAATCTTTGGGATTTGATTACAAATGGATATAGAGAACTTGTATCTGAAGAAGGAATTCCTATTCCTAGGAGTCAAATGAATGAAGATCAGAAACGACCAAGTAAAAATCATTATAAGGCCAAAACCATTCTTCTGAGTGCTATCTCATATAATGAATATGAGAAAATCACCAACAGAGAAACAATTAAAGAGATCTTTGATTCATTAATAATAACTCATGAAGGAAATACTCAAGTAAAGGAAACTAAAGCATTAGCTTTAATTCAGAAGTATGAAGCATTCAAGATGGAAGAATATGAAAATGTTGAAACCAAGTTCTCAAGATTTCAAACCTTAGTAATTTTTAGACAAAGGGTATACTACAATGTATCATCTTATGAAGATCGTTAGAAGTCTTCTAAAGAAGTGGAGACCTATGGTAACATCTTTGAAGCGTTCTAAATATCTGAAAAAAATCAGCCTTGAAGAATTAATTAGCTCTTTAAGAAGTCACGAAATAGAGTTATAGGAAGGTGAAACTCATAAAAAGGTGAATTCTATTTCTCTAAGGTCTAAATCAGAAAAAGTTAAGTCTGGAAGACTCAAAGCTCTCAAATATGAAGAAGAAGAGGATTCAGATGATGAATACTCTGATGAAGATGATGAATTTTCATTACTTTCTATAAGAGTGAAACAACTCTGGACAAGACAAAACAATTCTAGAAGATTTAGAAGAGACTACTTAGATTCTTATTCAATAGGAAACAAAAAAGTTACATGCTATGAATATAATGAACCAGGACATTACAAAAAGGATTGCCCATGCTAAAAGACTCCAGAAATAAAGGTTCCAAGAACAACAACTTCAAAGGCAAAAAAGAAAGGCCTCATGGCAACATGGAAAGATTCAAAAGCATCGAGATCAGATTGTAATGAAGAGCATGCTAACGTATCATTCACAACTATCGTCTCAGAAGAAAGCTTATCAGATACAGAGTCAGACTTTGAAGAGGTATTTTCTAAAATTCCTCATGCTGATCTAAAAGTAGCTCTATCTGATATTCTGAGTAAGTACCAAGAACTTAAACATCATTTCAAGAACTTGATAAAAGTTCATGAACATGCTGTTGAAGAATATGGTAGGTTTGAAAAAGAATTTTCTAAACAAAAACAAAAGAATTATGTTTTAGAAAAAGATAACAATTTTCTAGATAAAAGTTATTTGAAACTTAAAGAAACTCTTTCTAAAGCTCCAACATCTTCCTAAACTATCTTGTACAAATATGACAAGGAGTTTCAAAATTTGTTGAACAAAAGTCTGGATATAAGCAATATGGCTTCCATGATCTATGGAATTAGTCTGAAGGAAAAAGAGAAATAAGTAATGATTCTAATAATGATCATAAAGGTAACAAACCTAACTCTCAATTTTTCTACTGTTGTACCCCAAAATTTTCCCTCCCATTTCCTTCAAAACATTCTTTTAAGGTTCTTAAATGTTCAAGGATACTCAAGGGTTGACAAGTCAAACCTCTTCCTCGACAATGTGTCTACAACTAGGGTTTTGAGTTTCTCAAGGAAGATTGGGTTGCAAATGTCTCAAGTAGTTTTCATGGTTCTCCATAGGTCTTCAACAATGTTCATAACAAGTTTAATGTCTTGCATCACAAGTTTGCTCAATCAATGGCTCAGATGATTGAAAAATAACTGTATTGGGTAAAAGTCAACTATGGTCAACATACTGTCAAACTTCAAGATTTTTGGTCAACATCAACATTTTGAATTTATATTCATAATTTGATCAAAGGTTGATCATGATTCCTCAAGGAAATCCCTCAAATCATCAAAAGTTAAAAGTTGCCAAATTAGGTTTCCTTAGGAGAAATCGACTGAACTTTGACCAAGCATAACTTTCACATGCTTCATCAACTTTTCCCCAACCAAAGCAAATTTTGAAGGAAATTCAATTCTCTACAACTTTGAATCTGTATGCTCATATCCAAAAAGTACTTCATTTGAGATATATGAGTCCATACATTATAGGTCATTTCAAAAGTCAACAAAAAGACACTTTTTGTCAAGGCAACTTAAATCAAGATAGTGTCTCCAAATGAAAAAAATGATAATAAGAGAAATTGAAGAAGACATATTTAGATTTTCAAAAAGTCCTAGATCATCTTTAAAAGATGAAAATTAAGAGAGTTATGACCATTGCAAATTTGGAAATTTTGGTAAAATGCATGAAATGCAAAGTAAGCAAACTTGAAATTCTAGACTAATGGGCCTGACTTTTGATGTTCAAAAATGTTCACAATGTGTTAGAAGACCTCTAAATCCATTCATATATTTTTTATGATTTTTATTTATTTTATTTGAATTTTTATTCATTTAAATGCAAGTAAATCAAATAAAATATAAAATCATCGGGCTAAGACACATGGGATTTTGATTTCAATCACATGGAGGTCCAAGAACACATGACAAACATGCCAAAAGCGTGAAAACATGTTAGGAACAAGAATCTTCATGTTTGGAATGTTTTTAAAACAATTTTGTAAAGATTTCAATGTGTTTTTTTGCATTGAATTGTGACATAATGGTACAAAATTCTTGTCTTATTCTTGTTCCATTTCATTTCTCTATAAATACATGCAATACTTAAGTGCAAAAGACACAAAAGGCTGCTCCAAAAAAAACACTCCAAAATTTCAAAAATTATCAAAACTATGACAAGCTGTAAACTCTAGTTGCAACCACGATCAAAACAAACCAGCCTGTCTATTCACTTCCAGGAGCATTATAGGGTAAGTTTGGATCATTTGTAATGATCCAAAGAGCATAAAATGAGCATACATGCTACACTGTTTTTCTTAATTTCTTGCAAATTCATTTTTCTGTTTTCATTTTGTTTTATTGTATACTACCACCACTAATGATCTTCTGAGGTACAACAATGCAGGATATATTTTTCCTATTATTTTCTAATCTTTGTTGGTTTATCATATAATGATCAAATCCTATTTTTCAAACACCAAACGCGCATGGTTCAGATGGAAAAGGATGAAGACTGTAAATAGAAGGGCGTGGGTTCAAACCCCAGTGCCTGCACATTTCTTTTCTTCTTTTCAATACTTTTTAACCCTTTTCTATTTTTCTTTACCATTTTGTCTAATTAATTTAATTTTTCTTTTTAATCATATTCTTTAATCAATAAAATCATAAAAAAATACAATAAAATCAAAACTAGACTTTTAATAGGTTAATTTAATTTTTAGACAATATTTTTCTTAATTAATTAATTAGACATAGGTTTCTTTTATAATTAATTAAATCTTTAATTTAGATTTAAAGTATATTTATTTTATAATTCAAATCAACCCAAAAATACACCAAAAATTTATTATCTAATCTTTTAAATGTTAAGACTTTTAAAAATAATTTTGCAAATATTTTGTATTTATTTTCTAGAAATAAATGTATAGGTCACACAAGTATTTTTGTAATAGCTTAGTTTATTTTCTCGCATTTTCCTATCATGTAACTGTTTATGGGATGTAATAGCTTAGGTTTAAATTCTGCATTTTTCATTCTGCATTTTTTCTTAAGTAATTTCCCCAAGTCACTGTAATAGCGTATGACTTTATTTTTCCGCACTTATAATTATTTGCATGTATGTATATAAATGTATAATAACTAGGCATGTATGGAAAGATCTAAAACCAAAACGTAGAAAACCTAATCAAGACAAATTAACTGAAAACAAATCACTGTTCACACACGAACCTCTAGGGTAACCTCACTTGTTGCCTTCGGATAAAAACAATCATGTCCCTCGAACGTAGGTGTTGTACCCCAAAATTTTCCCTCTCATTTTATCAAGATTTCCCCTCACAAGACTCTTTGAACTCAAGATCAAGCTAGGGTTTACTCTACTCAAGACATCTCCTTGCACTATTGACCTAAATTAGGGTTTGAGTTTACACAAGGAATTTTGGACTTCTAATGCTCAATGTGACTTTCATACTCCATATTGGACTTATAAGTTTTCTCATACCAAGTTTCAAGCCTTGAATTAAAATTTTGCCCAGTCAATTGGACAGTTGACCTAAAAATCAGCTGTATTGGGGAAAAAGTCAATTGTGGCCAATTTACAGTCAAACCTCATAATTTTTGATCCACATCAACATTATAAACTCATATGAACCATTTGATCAAGTTTGGACCACAACTCCTCAAGAAATTTGACCAGATCTTCAAAAGGGAAAAATGGTCATTTTCAGGGTTTTGACTGCAGAAGGGCAATTTTTAACTTTTCACCTAGCCAATGGCAAATTGGGTTCAAGCATGGGTTCAAGGAATCAATGGCATCATCTTTACCTATTCACAAGGTTCAAAAGATCTCAATTTCATTGGATTGACAGATGAATTTTTCAGTCAACCGATCAAAATTTGACTGTACACTGAAAAGTCAAACTTTGACTTTTTGGTCAAAATCAAGTGCCAAGGGTCAATTTTCATCAAGATGTGTCAAAACATGAAACTTTTTCATCAAGAAACCCAATTTTTCAAATTAGGGTTTAAGATTGAAAAATTTCATAACTTAGAATTTTTCTAAGTTATGAAATTTCCTTATTTTTTCCCAACTTTGCCCAACATTTTCACCATGATGCAATTAGATTCAAACAAAACTTCCAACATAAAATATGTAGTCCTACACAAAATCTACAACTTTTATTCACAAAGTTTTCCCAAAAGAAGCTTTTATCTCAAGTTATGATTTTTGGAACAAGGGTCCATGAAACTTTTAACTTAGTGAAATTTTGCCCTAGTTTAGGCAGGATTTTGACCTATCTTCATGGAAATTTTTCATCTAGTTCCACTTGGAATCTCAAAATTCATTTCAAATATGGATTGTAGATCATTTTAGAAGCTCTCCAAAATGTCCAAGAACTCTCCAAAATCATTTGTGGTTAGGGAGAATGGAAGGTTTGAATTTGGAAAAAACTCACTTTGATCCATGGCATGTTTCATGATGCTACAAGTTGCAATTTCCATCCAGCATTGTTTGTACTTGATTACAGGTCCCTAAACCCTTCCATACTCAATAATTAAATGCAAATCCATTGGTTTGAGGCTTTGTTCTGATCATGGGAGGATTGCACAAGAGATTAATCCAAAAATAGCAAAAAGGCAACATTGCCATTTTTGTCAAATTTTGCTTTATGTCAAATTGCATCCTTGAGCCTTGAACCAAATCTTGGACAGCAAAAAATATCCACAAACTTGAGGGGCCAAGATCACAAAGTGAAAGCTGAAAGATAGCCTGTACGGGCCTGTCTTGTACCACTTGTTACTTTTGCTTAAAATACAAGAAAACTTGCCAAAGAGCCATAACTTGCATATCTGATATAACCAACTCTTGCAAGCTTTTGAAACAAGTTTTTGACATTGCCTTGAGCCATAAACACGAGCCCTCCATCCCTCAAACACTCTTGAACATAAAAACACCAAAAACTTGCAAAACAGGGCACTCCCTGCAGTTTCACTTCCATCTCACAAGTTACTCGTGCGTTTTGCCTAAAACTTGTTCCAATACATTCCATATAACCTATCCAAGCTACCCCAATCATTGGCCATTGACTGTAACTCCATTTGCAAGCTTCATCATTTCTGTTTTCAGCTTGTGCAAGTTGAGTTCTACAAGCTTGTTCAAGCAAATCCAAAGCAAACTAAGCATTGGAGAAGATCAGAGGAAGTTCAGGCAAGCTCCCAAGCACCTCAGGTCTCACTGAAAAGCTCCACATTGCCATACACGAGTTTAATTGAAACAGATTTTTGTCAACTTCCTATCTCTCTATTTAGGAATCATTAGGCTTAAGTTTGTGAATAAAAAATGTAGTACTCATAGCCATGAAGCTGTACATATGCTTAGATTTCATTTAAGTTAATCGTGTTAAGAGAATTTGATTCATGAACTTCCTGAAAAAATTAGGTTAGAAATTAGGGCTAGAGAAATTCTCTCTGGTCTTTGAGAGTTAGATTGAGTTCTTTACATGGTTGGAATCGTCTTGAAAAAATGCTATAACTTTTGTGTTATGAGTTTTTGCACTAGAGCATGTATGCAGGTTTTCCAGATTTTGTACAGGCGCGCGTAATTTTGAACGAAGGTTGAAGATGAAGCTGGAACTGGGCTGGGCATTTGTTTCTTGTTTTTGACACCCCCCTCTTTGCTGACTGCACCCCTGGCCCATTTGTTTTATATTTTCATATTATTTTCATTTCTTTTTATTTCTGACTCCATTTTATTTTTTCCAAATATAAAAAATTACTAAAAATATTTTCATAAATTTTCATATTTTGTTTTATATATTTTTATTATTTTTCTAACATGAAAATAATTTTTTAAGATAACATACCTTTATTTTATTTAATAAAAACTTGAAAATAATACATAAAAATATTATACCTTTATTTTTTATTATTTATAGTTAAATAATATTTTTTCTAATATATTTTTATTTTGTATATATTTTATTTTATTTTATTGCGCATGAATAATATAATTAATATATATATACTTTCTTAAAGAAAATTAGGGTTTTTTACCCTTAATAAAAATAATCTTTTAATTATTTTTTAATACATTAAATATTATATTTTTACATACATAAAAATAAATAAAAACATTTTTTACATATTTATAACATTTTGCATATTTATATTTAAATTGTTTATTTAAATATTGCTTATTTATTTAATACAAAGAATTCAATTTGGTTGTAATAATCTAGGATTTTAATTTCTTGCAAAATAATCCCTTATTCAAGTTGTATCCCCCTCCCCATATCAATGTTGTAATAGCTTAGGTTTTATTTTACGCATTTTATGCTTTCAAATATGCCATGTTAGAGATTAGGGTTTGTATGCAAAAATCTAAAATCAAACAAATAGCTTGACTAATACAAAGACAAAAAAGCATGAAAATTGACAACACAATGCACACATGCACCCCTAGGGTTTCATCCACTTGTTGCCTTTTAAATGGCCATGTTATGCATGTTGAGTATCTTGGCAAAACAAAAAAAAAACAAAACAAAAGATCACAGTCCCTCGATGACGCTATCTTGGTTGCCTATACAAAATGATCTAGTCCCTAAAAAATTTGCTAAAGCTACTTAGCACAATTGCTATCATGGTCCATACGATGACCCACGCCTGTCCCGTTTAACATCCAAATACAAGGTTGTTTACCAAATGCAATGGTAAAACAACATTGTCAAAAGGGTTAAAAATGTGTAGGAAAGATCTTTGAGTAAAATAGGGTAGACAACTCTTAGTTACTTGATCAAGACTTGCAAAAACATCCTTGCTATTTTCAAACACACCTCACAACACAATTTTAAAACATTTCCCAAAACAAACTTTCAAAC
Source organism: Vicia faba (assembly GCA_948472305.1). Lineage (NCBI taxonomy): Eukaryota > Viridiplantae > Streptophyta > Magnoliopsida > Fabales > Fabaceae > Vicia > Vicia faba. The sequence goes on from OX451738.1 coordinate 729,327,039, forward strand.
ATTTGAAACATCTTTTCAAAATACAAACACCTTTGTATATATTCAAACAAGAATCATTACAAAGGTTGCCACAACGATGGCCTCTTTTCAAAACATTTTCAAAACCATACACAAAGCACCATTTCAAACAATTGAAAAGCAAAAGCAAGTGATCTAAACAAGTAACTAAGAGCCCATGGATAACCATGGATGAAAAGGGTGCTTGCACCTTCCCTTTTCATAATCTACTCTCTGAACCCAAGAAAACATCTCAAAGGTCTTTCATGTGCTTTTTGACCTTTCCTTTGGATAAAATAAAAAGTCGGTGGAGACTCTTAGTAAACCGAAACATTTGCAAACACAAACGCAAAACCTCAAGTCAGTTCTCCCACCGTATCACAGAACTGGCGACTCTGCTGGGGAAATTTTTAAAAGTGGAGTGACCTTAGGGTTTAGATCACCTTTACATGCTTATCTTGTTTGCTTTGATTGCTTTACATTTGGTTCTCTTGTTTGGGTTTGAATCCTCCACCCGGATTTTTGGGAAAACATTCATAGGTAAATAGCAATACATTGTGGAAACTGTGCGGGGTATACCAACATGGTTGAAGCAATAGCTATATTAGTGCGACATATTTGTGGGTACCGGTAGCCTTTGAGTCAATCAAAGAGAATACGGGGCCGCTGAGTGATGTCATGAAGCACTAATGTACTTTTAGAACCTTTACTTGACCATCTTGGCCTTTTTAGGGGTAGTGAGATGACCGGCTTTGGTGCAGTCCGAAGTTGGTAGATACTCGATACTACACTCATTGAGGGTTGTTTTCTTTGAATATTTCGGTCGCCAGTAAAGTGGCTAAACTGAAATAATGAACTCAGAAAATAATCCAGTGATATTGAGCTCCTTAGAACCCGGTTACTATTTATAGGACAGGTTGAGCCAACTAAACTTCAAGAGGGTACTTACCTATGAAACCCCATGCAAGCCTGAAACTAGGATCTTATGTGATTTGCTTGTACATATACTTGTGCATACATCATGAACATCATGAAGCATCATGTGCATCCACTAACCATTTCAAGGGTTTGGATCTTCATCTTTGTTCGTGTTTTGTAGGTCATGGAATCACTTCGCAGAAAAACTATTCAGGCCAACCTTGTGAGAATTCCTCCTCTACTCAAGGAGCTTGTTTCCAAGATTCCATAGAATTCTCCCTTCAGTGAAAGACATGGTAGACTTCTCAACTTGGTCAACTCCAGCATTGAAGAAGACATGGTGAAAATTCTCTTCCAGTTCTTTGACCCCCTACACCATTGCTTTACATTTCCTGATTACCAACTAGTACCTACTTTGGAGGAATTTTCTCAACTCTTGAGGATTCCTATTCTCCATCAACTACCTTACAACGGTACTGAAAGGGAACCAAAGCCTGAAGATGTTGCCCAAGCCTTACACTTGCAACCATCTGATATCAAAGGTCATTAGGAAACCAGAAGTGGTGTCAAGGGTTTCTTGGAAAAGTTTCTGTTTGAGAAGGCACAAGACTGCTGGAATTCTCTAGATCTGCAAGCTTTCGAGGAGATTGTAGCACTTCTCATCTATGGGTTGGTCTTGTTCCCAAACCCTGATCAGCTTATAGATGTGAATGCTGTCAAAATTTTCATATCTCGGAATCCTGTGCCTACATTGCTTGGGGACATCCTACACTCATTTTACACACAAACAATGAGGAAAAGAGGTGTTATCATATGCTGTACTCCTCTTCTAGCAAGGTGGTTTATTTCTCACCTTCCCCAGTCAGTCTTGAAGAATGAAAAAGGCTTGAGGTGGTCACAACGGTTGATGACTCTTACATATTCTGATGTTCATTGGTGTTCTCGGTCCAGAGAAAATGTCATCATCATTGATTGTTATGGGGAATTCCCTAATGTCCCACTACTTGTCATTAAGGGAGGCATTACCTACAACCCCTGCTTAGCTTTGAGACAGTTTGGGTATGCCCGAAGGGATGGCCCTCATGGCATGCTGATTCCAGACTTGGTTTTTGACTTCGACAACGACACTCAAGGACTTCCACAAAGGTTTATCCGAGCTTGGAGGATGCCCAACAAAGTGGACAGTAAGACACTGGGACACAAGAATTCCATCCCCCTTGAGCCTTACCTCAAGTGGGTACGAACCCGCGCCCAGAGTCTTATGATGCCTTACCCCTACATTCTTCCTATGATCAAAGAGCCTGTTATGGAAGGAGAGGTTCCATACACCCTCCTACATCCTGACATGCCAACGTCATTGGAAGATTTGCAAAAGAGTTGGATACAGCTCAAGGAAGAACGGAACACTTTTGAAGCCAACTTCTACGCCAGTGAGAAGAAGGGTTTGGAACTTACTCGCCGACTCCACGAAGAGCAGACTCTTAACACTTACATCGCACCAAAGAGGATGCGCAATGTCTTTTTACATTAGAATTTTGTATTTATTTTTCCCATGGGGCATTTATGTACTAACAAAATTCTTCTTATTAATATGACGTGTGTTCTTTTTGTTTGCAACAACTTTGAATTTCTTAATCCTTGAATGCATTACATGAATACATATCATTCATCATATGCATAAACATGTCTTCACACCAGGTTTCCTTATCTTTCTGCTGTTTATTTCAGCAAGATGGATATAGAGCAGACGGTCAAAGATCTGCAAGAACAGAGTTCACAGTTCCAACAACTCCTCATGACCTTGGTAAAGGGTCAGGAGGACCTTAAAGCACTGTTAGAAAAGGAAAAGGAAAAAGAGAAAAAGAAAAAGAAAAGAGTGGGTGTAGCTACTTTAGGAGGAATATTTGAGAATCAGGCTAGAAGGGTCCTAGATTTCCCCTCAACATCTGATGAAGGGGTTGGCAAAGGAAAAGGAGTTGCAGTACCATCTGAGTCTGAGGCTAAAGAAGAAGAAGAAGAGGATGAAGATTACTCTGAACATCAGTACCCTCCTATAGACGACAAGTATAAGAATCTGGAGGAACGTCTGGCAGCCATGGAGGTACAAAGAGTGCCTGGGTTGGACTTAGAAGAGCTAGGGTTGGTTGTTGGGATTGTGATTCCCCCCAAATTCAAGGTGCCTACATTTGCCAAATACGATGGTTTGTCTTGTCCAAAGATGCACCTACGGTCTTACGTCAGAAAGATCTAACCCCATTCTTCTGATAAGGATCTATGGGTCCACTTTTTTCAAGATAATCTTTCGGGTACACAATTGGACTGGTTCTACCAGCTTGAGAGGGTTGACGTACATAATTGGGAGGACCTGGCTGCTGCCTTCTACAGACAATATCAATATAATGCAGATTTAGTGTCTACACGTACTCAACTACAGAGTATGGGTATGGTCTCTAATGAAGGCTTTAAAGAGTATGCCCAGAAGTGGAGGGACTTGGCTGGAAGGGTGCAGCCACCATTGTCTGAAAGAGAGCTTGTTGATATGTTTTTGGGGACGCTGTCTGGTCCATTCTTTAATCACCTGATAGGGAGTTCATCGGCGGGGTTCACTGAATTAATTCTGACTGGTGAAAGAGTCGAAGCTAGCATCAAGAGCGGTAAAATCCAAAAAGATACATATGCTTCTGCCGCCGTCAAAAAATCTTTTCCAGCCAAGAAAGAGGTGTCAGCCATTTACTCTCAAAAAGGTCGAGGAAGAGTAGAGCGTCGGTCAACGGTGGGGGCTGTAATGATCCAAAAGACTACAGCTGATCAACCTAGAAACGATCAACCTCGAACCAACCAACAAAAAGGGGGAAGGCCTGCTAGGAAGTTCACCAAAATAAACATGACGCCTGCCCAGGTTCTCCCCCATCTCTTGAAGCTAAACCTTACAACCTTGAGAGATCCGCCACAAAATCCGAATACAACTTCTCCTTTTTACCATGCCAATGCTAAATGTGCCTATCATTCAGACGACATAGGGCACGACACCAACAAATGTTGGGCCCTCAAAAACAAGATCCAGGATTTAATAGATGCCAAGGAGGTGGAGTTTGACGCACCTGAGAAACCTAATGTGATATCCGCTCTAATGCCAAAACATGGTCATAATGTCCATGCTATTGAAGAAGCTCTTTATGTTGCTGTTGTTGATGACTTAATGACCCCATTGCCAAGAATCAAGATGAATATGTTGAAAGCCGGGATCTTCCCAGACCGTGAAAAAGATTGTTGCCATTGTTCGTCCCTACAATCTGACTGTCCGTTATTGAAGTTAGGCGTCCAACGCCTAATGAATAATCAAGAGATCCTCTTTGAGAAAACTCCCGTTACTCCTGTTACTCCAATTCCTATCAACAATGTTGCTTTAATTACCATTTCCAAAAATCTTTCCAAGGTCTCCAAAAGACCTGTTAAGATTACACCCGATCCAAAGATTGTACCGCTGAAGATTACTATGCTGGGGCCTATCCCATACAAGTCCAATAAGACAATATCGTGGAATTATGGAGGAGAGATCTTCTACCACGGTGTTAAGCAGATTGAATCAGTGGAAGAGAATTCCGATGAAGAAATTCCCGACATAGGAAATATTGCAGGGACAAGTAAGATCACTCGTAGCGGAAGAATCTTCTCTCTGGAGATTGCTCCTCCAAGGGCAATCTTCGGACCCTCAAGTGCTCCTGTGCCAGTCAAGATATCTGCGCGAAGTCCAGTGATTGAAGAAATTGTTACTCCCGAAGTTGTACCCTCTGCTGTTACTGTCGATAAAGGTAAGGGGATCCAAGAAGCACCCGTCAGGACGAGGGCTCAACCTTTGGTCATCCCCGAGACCACCCAAAAGGAAATGGAGGAAATTCAAAAAATAATTAAGAAAAGCGACTATGATATCGTAGAACAACTGGGGAAAACCCCTTCAAAAATCTCCATGCTGGCCATATTGCTCTGTTCCGAGGCTCATGCCAAAGCCTTGATCAAATTCCTGAAGACGGCGCACGTGCCTCAAGAAACTTCTACGGATCAGTTTCAAGAGTGTGTAGCTAGCCTTATAGCCGACAATGGTCTTGGCTTCTCTGATGCCGATCTAACATCTAAAGGAAGAAAGCATAATGATGCGCTGCATGTCTCGGTGGAGTGCAGAGGGACCACACTTGCTCACGTTCTGGTTGATACCAGGTCGTCTTTAAATGTCATACCAAAGAAAGCATTGGACATATTGGACTGTGAAGGTTTGACCTTAAATCCCAGTAATATCATTGTTAGAGCCTTCGACGGTTCTAAGAGGATGGTTCACAGAGAAGTGAACATCCCAATCAAGGTGGGAATAGAAATTTCCAACTCTACTTTTTATGTGATGGACATCCGTCCTTCATATTCATGCTTGTTAGGAAGACCATGGATCCACAACGCTGGGGCAGTCACTTCTTCTTTACACCAAATGCTCAAATACCCAGTCCAGGGGAAAATCATAACCGTTCATGGTGAGGAGGAGTATATGATAAGCCACCTTAACTCTTTCCGCTATGTGGAGTTAGATGGCAGATTCATATAAACCCCTTTCCAACACTTTGAAGAGGTTTCTCCTGAAGTTGCGGCAGCTAAGACAACGACTTCTGTACCCATCATTACCAAGCCTGTGCCCCGGATGTTATCCCTTAAAGATGCGAAGGCTGTGATCGAGGAAGGAGGAAGTACAGGATGAGGTCAGCTACCAGATTTTCCTTTCAAGATAGATAAGTTCGGCTTGGGTTTCACCGCTGCTAGTCAGAAGGCTGTGCGTCGCTCCCGGGCTGGAGGACCACCATTGAAGATTACTCATCATGGAGTTCATGCCTTAGAAGATGGTGAAGATGAGAGTAATTTTGAAGATTGGATTTTCCCGACTATTGAAGGAGGACTGAACAACTGGGAGGCGAAAGACTTCGTTCCCATTACTTTCATAAATCAATAATTTATCTTTCAAACATTTCTGTTGGTCTGTAATAATTATTAAACAATTCGTACACTCTTTTTTGCCTTGTGCCTTACCCGGGGCATACAGGTCCATTTGTAAGGGTTTTGATTTTTCATTTTTCATATTCCATTTTTAATGAATCATAGGCGTTTTCATATGTAAACTTTTGTGTTCATTTTCTTTCCTTTTACATTTTATTTTGTTTAAAGGTGGCTATCCCTTACACACACCCATACTCACAAAATGCAGGTACCCATCCACTCCAGATTCCATGGGTAACAATTCTGCTATGGCCTTTAGTGACTCTGAAGATCTGGTCAATCATGCCGAATATGAAGGTGATGAAGATTGTGAAGTACCTAGAGAGTTGGCTAGACTTCTACAATAGGAAGAAAGGGCTATTCTGCCCCATGAAGAGATGTTAGAGACTATCAACTTGGGTACTGCCGAAGACAGAAGAGAGGTTAAAGTGGGTGCCAACCTAAAGCCAAATGTCAAAGAGCGCTTAGTTCAGCTGTTGAATGAATATATTGAGATCTTCGCCTGGTCCTATGAAGACATGCTGGGACTCGATACAGATATTGTGGTTCACCGTCTCCCTACAAGAGAAGACTGTCCACCAATTATACAGAAAGTCCACCGAATGAGGCCCGATATGTATGAAAAGATCAAGGCCGAAGTGATGAAGCAATTCAATGCAGGGTTCCTTGCTGTTACTTCCTATCCATAATGGATTGCTAACATTGTGCCCGTGCCTAAGAAGGACGGCAAAGTGAGAATGTGTGTGGATTATAGAGACTTAAACAGGGCTAGCCCTAAAGATGACTTTCCACTACCGCACATTGACATCTTGGTTGACAACACAACTCAACATAAGGTATTTTCTTTCATGGATGGATTTTCAGGGTACAACCAGATCAAAATGGCCCCCGAAGACATGGAGAAGACTACTTTTGTTACGCAGTGGGGTACCTTCTACTATAAAGTGATGCCATTCAGACTGAAGAATGCCGGGGCAACCTATCAGCGAGCCATGGTAGCTTTGTTTCATGACATGATACATCATGAGATCGAAGTCTACGTAGATGATATGATAGCCCGTTCACAGACAGAAGAAGAACACCTCGACCATCTGCAAAAGTTGTTTGTCAGGTTAAAAGAGTATAAGCTCAGACTGAACCCTAGCAAGTGCACTTTCAGAGTCAAGTCCGATAAACTTTTGGGATTCATTGTCAGCAACAAAGGCATCGAGGTTGATCTTGCCAAAGTCAAAGCCATACAAGAAATGCCTGCCCCTCGCACTGAAAAGGAGGTCAAAGGTTTCTTAGGACGCCTAAACTACATTGCAAGGTTCATTTCTCACCTAACGTCTACCTGTGAACCAATTTTCAAGCTGTTGAAGAAAGATCAGGTGGTTGAATGGAATGATGACTGTCAAGTTTCTTTCGATAAAATCAAGGAGTATTTGCTAGAACCTCCTATCTTGATGCCACCCGTCGAAGGAAGGCCACTAATCATGTATCTGACTGTTTTGGATAACTCAATGGGGTGCGTACTGGGCCAACATGACGGGTCTGGTCGAAAAGAGCATGCCATTTATTACCTTAGCAAAAAGTTTACCGACTGTGAGACTCGCTACTCACTGCTCGAGAAAACTTGTTGCGCTTTGGTATGGGCTGCTCGCCGGCTAAGGCAGTATATGTTGACACATACCACTTTGCTGATTTCTAAAATGGATCCGATCAAGTACATCTTCGAAAAGCCTTCTTTATCTGGAAGAATCGCTAGATGGAAAATGATCCTGACTGAGTATGATATCCAATACACAACCCAAAAAGCTATAAAGGGGAGTGTACTAGCTGACCATCTAGCTCATCAAGCTGTCGAAGATTACCAATCCATGAAGTTCGACTTCCCTGCCGAAGACATTATGACATTGGACAACATTGAAGTTAACGGACCGTATGACGAACCTGAACAAGGATCCCGATGGACCCTGTGCTTTGATGGTGCCTCAAATGCACTTGGAAACGGTATCAGTGCAGTACTTATCTCTCCAGAAGGTTGCCATACACCTTTCACTGCTAGACTCTGCTTCAGCTGCACCAACAACATGGTCGAGTATGAAGCTTGCATCTTTGGTCTTAAGGATGCTATTGACTTGGGAATCAAATCTTTGGTTGTGTTTGGGGACTCAGCTTTGGTTATCAGTCAAATCAAAGGAGAGTGGGACACTAAACATCCTAATCGCATCCTATACAAAGAACATGGCTTGACATTGTTACCTCATTTCGAGCAGATTACCTTCGAGCACTTCCCACGAGAAGAAAATCAGTTAGCGGATGCTCTAGCTACAATGTCTTCCATGTTTAAACTTAACTGGGATAATGAGGCTCCCCAAATTACCATCGAGCGGATGGATGAACCTGCACATTGTCACGAGATTAATACCGAAGAAGTAGTAGACCAACCCTGGTTTCACGAAATCAAAAGGTATCTCAAGACTCGAGAATACCCTGAAGGAGCTTCAGTCAACGACAAAAAGATCTTAAGGAGATTTGCTGCCAAGTTCTTCCTGAGCAATGGTATCCTATACAAGCACAACCATGATTGCGTTCTGCTTCGCTGTATGGACAAGGTTGAAGCTGAGTAGATCATGACTGAACTGCATAGTGGTACATTTGGAACTCACTTGAGCGGACATACGATGGCTAAGAAGATTCTATGAGCAGGCTACTACTGGTCTACCATGGAAGTTGACTGTCATCAATATTCCCGTACTTGTCACAAATGCCAAATCTATGCTAACAAGGTACATATTCCTCCAGTTCCTCTCAATGTCCTAACAGCTCCTTGGCCATTCGCTATGTGGGGTATTGACATGATTGGAGAGATCAAGCATACAACATCCAATGGACACCGCTTCATCCTGGTGGCCATTGATTACTTTACCAAGTGGGTCGAAGAAGCTTCCTTCGCCTCTGTTACAAAGAATGTGGTTGCCCGCTTCATCAAGCAGAACCTCATATGCCGGTATGGTATCCCCGACAGGATCATCACGGACAATGGTACAAACCTGAACAACACTATGATCACCGCTCTGTGCGAGCAGTTCAAGATTCAACATCACAATTCATCTCCCTACCGACCAAAGATGAACGATGTTTTCGAAGCTGCGAACAAAAATATCAAGAAGATCATTCAAAAGATGACAGTCACCTACAAGGACTGGCATGAGATGTTACCGTTTGCTCTGCACGGGTACCGTACCATGGCACGTACTTCAACTGGGGAAACCCCATTTTCTTTGGTATATGGCATGGAAGTTGTTTTACCTATGGAGGTTCAGATTCCTTCCTTGAGAATTATGAAGGATGCTGGTTTAAGTGAAGACGATTGGATTCAGACCCGACTTGATCAACTTAACTTGATTGACGAGAAGCGACTTACTACTGTTTGTCATGGTCAGACGTATCAAAAACGGATGATCAAGGCTTTCAACAAGAAAGTCAGGCACCAGGTATATCAAGTCGGAGATCTTGTAATCAAGCGGATCATCTTGCCGCAGAGTGATCCCAGGGGAAAATGGACTCCTACTTACGAAGGAACATTTGTGATCAAAAACATCTTTTCTGGTGGGGCTATGATTCTAACCACCATGGACAGCGACGACTTTCCGCACCCTGTGAATGCAGACATAGTCAAAAGATACTACGCATAAACGACCCGACAAGTTGAAAACCCGAAAGGGCGACTTGGGCAAAAATGGGCATCCCGGTGAATTGAAAACTCGAAAGGGCGGTTCAGGCAAAAAATTAGGGATAAACAAAAAAATTTGTACACCTGGGAAGTTGAAAACCCGAAAGGGCGACTTGGGAAAAAAAGGGTTTCCCGGTGGATCGAAAACCCTAAAGGGAGGTCCAGGAAAAAGTTAGGGAATTAAAGCGTATGACTATGTCTCGTCAGATAACTTTAAGGACAATCTCTTCACGGACAAGCTCCAGGCTTTTGATCAATCCAATCATCTGCGGACGAAGCAACGAATGGACAAGATACTCAGAGTTACGAAGGTTATAGCTGAATGGGAACCCCATGGAATTGTTACGCATAGCCATCTTTCTTTGTATAAAATTTTCTCAATTTTATAACAACATTCTCTTACTAGGATGTCTGTCTCCTTTGTACAAAATACTTACACAAATTTAATACAAAGATACTTCAAAGTGTAGAAAATTGCTTGCCTTTTCTTTCTTTTTATACTTATGTTTTATTTGAAAACGTCCAATGATTTATTAAATGAGCATATGCATTTGAACATAATCACTGCTTACAAATAAAATGAAATGAGAAAGAATAATTACTGATAGGATGAAAGTATAGGAAAACTTCTTTAGGATATTCCAAGAGAAATCCCCTGCAATACATCATCCAGATCCTCGGCGGAACTAAAGCCTTGAAATGCATATCCCCAGCGGAGTTAAGTTCCAAGAATCCCCATCAGAGTTGAATCTTCAAACTCCCAATCCCCAGCAGAGCCAAACTTTGAACTACAAACCCTCAGTAAGGATGAAACTTTCTTCCCCAAACAGAGTCAAACCTTCAACCTTTGAACACCAGTGGAGACCATCCAGTTTCCTCCAATTTCCCCTGAAGAGTCGCTTTAAAACCAAATAATTCCCCAGAGAGTTATTTTAAAACCTTCTTCCTCAACGAAGTCAAGTTTCCATATCCGATCAAATCAGCACGTCATTAAGATCCCCAGCGGAGATGAAAATTCGATCTACCAATCCCAGCATAAACCATTCAGTTTTCCTTTGATATCCCCAACAGAACGGAGATTCTCATTCTTGAAGTCCCCAGTAGATTGGCATACAACCCAAACTCCTGATCTCCCCGGCAGTATGGCTTCTCCCCACAGAGGTTGTCAAAGATCTCGAATCTCCAGCAGTGATCAAGGATTTATTTTCCCCGACAGCAGTCAAAGATTTTGTTATCTCCAGCTATCAAGAATTTATTTTCCTCAGCAAAACAGCTAATTAGCTTATATGCGCATACATTACATTCATAAATCATGAACATTGATAAAACACATCTTATTGCATCATACATTTCATGCAACACAACTTTGTGTTTCAGCTAACATTCTACCCTTTTCAGGATAAAATTAATAGCTACCTAAAAACAGATAGTCAAAGCTCACAAAACGGCTTAGAAATGCTCCAGACACGGATGCTTTCCTATTTGTTTATCCAAATCAAGGGGCAGATTCTTGTTCCAGTTATGAACCCTGGATTCGACCAGATAATACCTTGATTATACTGAAGCCCGAAGATCGACCAGAAAATAGTTGAATCCCCTGCAAATTCTTCTGAAACCTGGATGTTGCCCAGATATGAAGTGAAGTATTATGAAACCTGGACGTTGACCAAATAGCAATACAAAACTGTAAAGCCTGGACGTTGACCAGATAACAGTAAGGTATACTGTGAAACTTGGATGTTGACCAAATAACAGTTTACTCGGCCAGCTACTTTGAAGCCCGAATTTCAACCGGATATTAGTAGGCCCCAAAATCAAAGGGAAACCCGGAGGCGACCGGATAACCATTTGATGTTCTTCTGAAACCTGGTCGTTGACCAGATAGGAAGTAAAGTATTGTGAAGCCTGGACGTTGACCAAATAGCAATACAAAACTGTGAAACCTGGATGTTGACCAGATAACAGTAAGGTATACTGTGAAGCTTGGATGTTGACCAAATAACAGTTTACTCGGCTAATTACTTTGAAGCACGGATTCAACTAGATATTAGTAGGCCCCAAAATCAAAAGGAAAACCGGAGGCGACTGGATAACCATTTGATTTCATTCTGAAGACTAGACATTAACCATATAGGAAGTAAAGTATCGTGAAGCCTGGACGTTGACCAGATAGCAATACAAGACTGTGAAGTCTGGATGTTGACCAGATAGCAGTTCACTATCACCTTTTCAACCAAGAGATGACTCCCCAGTAGAATAATAAGACGACTGAAGTTCTATTTCTACCACGACAGAGACCAGCATTCAGTGGAGACTCTTGTTATCTGCAACATTTACGATAAAATGCAAAACCAAAAGTCAGTTCTCCCACCGTATTACAGAACTGACGACTCTGCTGGGAGAACTAAAAGTGGGGTTACCTTAAGAGTTAGATCACATTTAAAATTTTTTACTTTCCTGATTGGTATGCTTTACATTTCAAGGTTTTTGCTAGGGTTTATTTTTGTAAAGATCCTATACCCGGATCTGGGGACATTTTAGGTAAGTAGCAATAGATCATGGAAACTATACGGCGTATACCGATATGGTTGAAGTGATGGATATGTTAGTGTGACACATTGGTTGGTGCATGTGTCCCTTGAGTCAGTCAAGGAGAATGATGGGCTACCGCATGGTTTCATAAAGCACTAACTTACCATAGAATCTTATTTGACACAAATTAGCCATTAGAAAGTAGTGAGATAGCCAGATTTGGTGAAGACTGAAGTTAGTTGATACTTGATGCTACACTCATTGAGATCAGAATCTCGGGATATTTCGGTCGCAAATCAGATGCTTGTGCTGAAACAATGCCTGGGGGAAAGATCAGTGATATTGAGGCTCCTAGAACCCGATTAATTTTCTTAGGACATTTTGATCAAACTAAAACTCAAGAGGGTACTTACCTAAAAACTTCATACAAGCATTTAAACCTAAGGCTACTTGCGTGATTTGTTTGCATTTATTCCTTGTAGGGCTTGTTTGTATTCATTATCTAACAAAGGGAATTCCTTGCAGGGACTCATTTGTATCCATTATACAATAACTTGGACTTCTTGCAATACTTACTTGTTTTCATCACCTTACGTTTTTGCTTAGTGCATAACATACACATAATGACATCACACCATGGCACTTTCATTAAGCATTTCAAGGGTCTCAAGGGCCTGTGATGCAGGTGTAGCGGTAGAAATGTGCAAGACTAAGCCATTGGATTGACTAGACTTTATACAAATCAAAATAAAAATCACCACCGCGCTTTATTGTTTCCAAAGGAATGGGAAAAGAGCGAATAACCCAAAAAGAGGGGGAAAGATTCAAGGTAAGGGGGTTGGTTATGCAAAGGGAAGGTATTAGCACCCTAAACATCTACGGTACTCCGCAGGAACCTCTTTGAAAAAAAATCTGTATATTTTGGCTATAAAAATGTGTTGTATATAAAATGGATGGTGGAGGTGAGAAAAAAAATATTTTTATGATTTTTGCACCCGCCGCGGTTGCGAACCTTTAGTGCCTACGTACCACCTTTAGTGCAATAGGGGATCAGGGTACACATAATTCATCTAGAAAAGACTTGTTTGTTGATTGTTTTTAAACAAGGAGACAAGTCGTCATTGTTAGGAGAGAAATCTTGACTAACGCCCACAAGGTGTAAGAAAGATGGACCCTGCGTCAACAAGAGTGAGGGTTTGAGAACGCCTCTAGTACTCAAGTGGAAAAGTCGACACCTTTATAACCATAGGGATAGGAGGATGTTGCTCGACTATCAATGAATCAAGTCTCACCTTGAAAAAAAGTTTTGAATGGAAAAGGTGCTTGGGCGCACAAAAGAGTTTGAATGAGTTGAAGTGTTTTGTTAATTTTGAAAGAAATGTCAAAGTATGATTAAATGAATTGAAGTTTGTTTAAAGAAAATAAGTTTTAAAAGAAAATGCACTCGACAAAGTCGAGGTTTATTATGAAAGCGGTTAAAGTTTAAAAACAAAGAAGATTTTGAAAGAAGATGAGAAGGTTTTTAAAATTAAAGAAGATGGGAAGAGATGAAGGGACTATCCTAAAGCATAAGGTAAAAGCTAAGGAAGAGAACCGTCTAACCAACAAGAAGCCAATACTTGACATTATGAGTCAATATAGAATTCCCATTCTTCGGATTGAAACCAAGCAAGAAAATATACTAGACCTCTTGAGAGAACCAAACTTCAAGTGTTTTAAGTCTTCGCAAAAATTGGGCAGAGTGACGGCTGTATACTGATGAATTCCAGATTACAAGCAAAGTATGTAATCACAATAACCTGCACACAAAACAAACAAACAACCCAATGTCTTGAGGTAAACCTCAAGAACTCCATACAAAATATCAGATAAAGTCACAAAGTCTCCAAGATAGGCTAAGGTCTCTAATCCTAAGTCCAAGAAGTCCATTACTCCATAATGCAAAGGATAGTAACCATGTACTCCAAGTATCATTAATGGTTTTTATGGTTCATGTTGATTATTAGGTGTCTTTAAAAAGAAAGAAAAGCTCAAGTGAGCAAAATAAAAATGACATAAAAGTAAATGCTCAAGTGAGCAAATATGAAAATAACACAAAATGTAAAACACTCAAAGTAAATGGTACATAAAGCATGGAAATAAAAGCGTAAAGTAAAGTTAATTGTTAGTAATTAGTGGTTAGTTGGATGAGCATCTTGAAACTTGCATTTGGAACTCATTAGAGGATTGGTAGAACCAAAGCCTCCACACAACAAGTTGCATTTGCTTTTTGTCAAGTATATCTTCCATTTTGGAATTCTCAAAAGGCAACATGTAATGATCAACGATGTTTAAGTGATCCGCGTTGACCAAAGGTGTTGTAGATCCATTAGAGGATTGGTAGAACCAAAGCCTCCACACAATGAATCTCAAGGTTATTGGATCAAAGAGATAAAATTAACATACTTTGGCTTGAAATCATAAGTTTAGGCCACGAATGATCATTTATTCGAATCGGGACAAAATTTAGCGCTATGTTAAGCAATCGTAAGTGGACTTACGTAGAAGTCACACCTATTTTGAGGCTGGTCAATAGAAATCTATGTACTTCATGTTTGGATAAATGATATAGAGATCACCATCCCTTAACATGTAGCACAAATAAAAAAGAAAGGGATAAGATGAAGAGGGAGGGGAATGATAAGCTAATTTGGATCACCATTTCAAAATTCTTTCATCTTTAAATTCAACCACTCCTCTAGATGGATTAAAGCACTAAACATATCATTAATCCAAAGCACCAAAAATGAATTAAATAATTCACTCTTAGGTAGATTTGAATTGACGAACATTTATCCAAATTCATCTACATCACAAAGTCCATTGAGTTTAAAGACAAATTGGACATTTAAAATTGCAATCCAAACCAACAATCAAAAGGAGTGAGTAGAAAAAGCATTTTGGATCAAAGCTGCCCCAAAACAAGGAAAAAAAATTCATTTTGTCCATGTGTAAATCGATTGAACTATTGTGTAAATCGATTTACACAGTACAGTTTTCAAAAATCTGCGTGAAATTGCTTCTGTGCAATCGATTGCACTACAGTGCAAATCGATTGCACATAGTAACAGTAGCAAAAATAACATTTTAAAAGGGAAATTTCTTGTTCAAACTTTCCATCAAACACCTTATGGTCATGGATCCACTTGAGCACGAAAATTCCATCAAATTATGAGAAAATAACACCATTGAAATCACAAAATAATGCTCAAAGAATCAATCCCAAAGATCACCAAGAAATCACATTGTGAAAGATGAATTATCCAACTTACCATAGGTAGATCTAGAGAATTATCAAAACAACTTCAAGAATTTGCTTCAATTCAACCACAAGAATCAATTGACCAAGCTTGGATGTAGAGAATTGATGGAGAAAAAGTGTTTGGATGAAGGTTTAGCTCAAAGATTAGTAAGCTTCAATGCAAAGCTTACTAACTTTTTGAAAATGGAGCTTTGAGTGAATTTGGTAGATGGAGAGAATTGAGAGATTTTTTAGCAAGGTGGATTTGGCTATCAAAAGCTTGAAATTTGAATGAAATGAGGGCTCTATTTATAGAGTTTTAGGATTGGGATTAGTGGTAATTTGGTAATTGATTCTTGGAGCCAAAATTTGAATTAATGATAACTCTTTCAAAAATTAGAGCCAAAATTTGAATTAATGATAATTCTTTCAAATATTAGAGCCAAAATTTGAATTAATGATAATTCTTTTAAAAAATGAAAGATTGGCACTAAAATTTGAATTAATGATACATCTTTCAAAAGTGAAGGAAAATTGGAGCCAAAATTTGACAATTTTAAAATTGCTGAATTTTTTCAAATTTTCACGGTGTGCAATCGATTGCACTACAGTGCAAATCCATTTGCACAGTGTATTTTTTCAAAAATGGCGCAAAATGCACTATGTGCAATCGATTGCACCCTAAGAGCAATCGATTGCATCAGCGAAAAAAATGAATTTTTTTTAATTCTTTTTCTTTGAAAATAGAGATTTTAGGAAAATGATACCAGAAATCCTTATTTGTCAGATGCTTCGACTCGGTACCTACAAAACACAAATATGCAAAGACAAAGACAAATATTTTTTGCATTTTGATTAGAAGTTAGTCAACAACAGAAGAGAAAACTTAAAGATAGGATGCAAATGTGATGAATGAAGCTATTTATTAATGATTGTGACTGAATGATAAAATATGGTATGAAAGTGCGACTGAAAAAGTTAGGGGCAAAATTTAGGGTACAACAGCTGCCCCTATTTAATTATCTTTTAGCCAGATAGGCGGAAAGTAATTAAATACAAACAGACCTGAATTTTATCCCTGATGCAATGAGATGATAGCATATGTTATGAATGAATGCATGGACTCTTTTTTAACATATATTTTTTGAATGATGTATGAGATGAGACAGACTTTGTGGGAATGTGGAAAGACTCGAAACTAGAAACTTGTGGTAGTTTAGATGAAATGACGTGGAAAGACACACAGGGGAGCAACATGATACTTCTGGATATTTGTCACAGTGACAAAGAGTAACCATCAATACTTGGAAAAAAGAGATAAAACTCGAGAAGGCAAGCAGCAACATCCAAGAATGGCATTGAATGAGGCGAGCAACTCTCTGGAAAAGGCAATCAGAAGCATCTAGAAGAACATTAGATGTGGGATGAGACCAAATCTAAAGCTAGATCAGAGTCGTCCAGGAAAGATGTTGGACGGAAAAGAAACACGACATCCAATACTGGCTTTGAATGAAGGGAAAACTCAATGTCTAATACTGGCTTTAGACGAGAGAAAAGATCACAATATCCAATATTGGCTTTGGATGGAAATAAAAGATCATGACATTCAATACTGGCTTTGAATGAAAGAAAATCTCAACGTCTAATACTGGCTCTAGACGAGAGAAAAAAAATCACAACATCCAATACTGGCTTTGAATGAGTGAAAGAGATCTTGACATTCAATACTGGCTTTGAATGAAAGAAAAGCTCAACGTCTAATACTGGATTTAGACGAGAGAAAAGATCACAACATCCAATATTGGCTTTGAATGAGTGAAAGAGATCTTGACATTCAATACTGGCTTTGAATGAAATAAAAGCTCAACGTCTAATACTGGCTTTAGACGAGAGAAAAATCACAACATCCAATACTGGCTTTGAATGAGTGAAAGAGATATTGACATTCAATACTGGCTTTGAATGAAGAAAAAGGTAACAACATCCAATACTGGCTTTGGATGAAAAAAGAGAAACAACTCAAACTGATGTTTGCTTTGATAGGTGCCAAGTAAGTTGGACTTTGATCTCAAGGTGACATATCAACTGCAATAAGACCTTGGAAAATGAAAATGAGGATGAAACACTCTTGTTGTGCATTATGTATGAATTTTGTTATGCATGATATGTGAATGATCTATGCAGGTAATGCCGAAGTTTACGACAACGGAGTTTGACTCTTTTGTGAAGGTAAGATTGGAAGTTTAATTCCTCAACATGGAGAACTCTGCCAAATTTAATTGGAAAGAAAATATCCTGAACCCAAATTTGTCACACTTGTAAACTATATTGAACTGATGATCTTCTGAGGAAGGACATGAAGAGCTACTTGGGGACTTGTCCCATATTAGCTGACTGTTGAAGATAAACTGATCATGGCTTCAGTCGAAAGTTACTGTAAATAAGCTGATCATAGCTTCAGCTCCGAAATGACTATTGGAGATAAACTGATCATGGCTTCAGCTTCTGAAATGTTTATTGGGGAATAAACTGATCATGGCTTCAGTTCTGAAATGATTGTTGGAGATAAACTGATCATGGCTTCAGTTCTTGAGATAATTGTTGTAAATAAATGCCCCTGTATGAGTCTTGAAAATGATTTCCTGGCTGGCCAATTCTGAGAAAACTTGCATTGAGCAGTAAATCTTGAACTGATTCGCAGATAGATCTGGAAGATACTTGCCCCTGATAGGGTCACTGAGCAAGTTTCTCAGCTGTTTGAAATTCCTTGATGAGGAAAGCTTGTTTGCAAGCAAAAAATTGTTTATTCAAACATGGTATTTTTAATGCAAAGTTCATGCAAAAGTTTTGAATCCAAAATCATTTTTGAAATGATGTTATTGGTGTATAGAAAATGCATCACTGGTTAAAACACAGTGGTTTATACTTTTAAAGTGAAAGAGAAAGCAAAGGTATGATACCAAAACAAATGATTTTCAAAAGATCATAGGAGTCAGTTTACGCAACCTTGCTGTAGTATGCTTTCAAAAGAAACCTGACTTCAATTAGGTCTTTTGAGGGTTGTAACATGGTCTGGTTCATGGTTTAAGAAATAAAGGATAAAGGCTCAAAGTTTATTTGTACCCAACCCAATCTTCGTGATGTTCTTCAGCCCTACGTTCAGTTAATTTGGAATATGCATTCAGGTTCCAAGAGATTTTGGAATTGCACTGATGGTAGCAATGACGATGGCTCAGAAGCTAAAGGAATTATTGAGAATGACAGTCATTTCTTCTTACACATTTTTGCTATTTTGAGGACTTTTGTCAACTCTGGTGGAGAATTTGAAGGATTTGAAGACCTCTTCTGATTGAATTTATTATTCCCAATTTTTGCCTGAAATGTTTCATTTGAGATTACAGTCAGCGGGATGCCCCAGTTTTTGCATGAACTGTTTCATTTGAGATTACAGTCAGCAGGATGCCCTAGTTTTTTGCCTAAGTCTCCTTCATAGGTTTTGACTTAGCGGGATTTTTCTGTTGATTTTTCTTTTCATTTCATTTTTCCTTTTTTTGGAAAGATAATGACTACCTTGCTCAATGATTACGGGGAACCATCTTCGTCATTTTTTGTTTGAGAGCATCTTTGACACTTCTTGCTGTGTGCAAAGGAAAGCTTGATCGCGACCTTTGTTGAAAGGTGTCTTGCATGATTTCTCTTGTAATTGAATGCACAACCAAATTAACTGAGAACTACCCATCCCCGGGTTAAGATTGCAGGTTTTTCTATATAAAAAGAAACTCCAACTTCTAGGCTCAAAGGGGTGAACGAGGGATTAACTTCCTTATTTCTCCAGTGTTTAGGAGTTGAAACAATGCCTGTATATCCTCAGCAAAGTTTTATTCGAAAGCATACCGGCAACAATTATGGGTATTTCGTTTTCATCATCCTCCCTCCAATCTTTGCATAAACAAAAGCTTGATAAAAGAAGTAAACAAGAGAAATATATTTGAAAGCAGTAAATGAAAATGATTTGAATCAAAATATTGCAATGCTCATTTCATTAAACTTAACATGAAAGTATAAACAGTATTTGAAAGCAACAATTTTAACATAAACAATGGAAAAATGCAAACAGAAAGAAAGATGGCCTAGTGACTAATCAGTGACAAGGATGAGCTGTCCTGTCTGAAACACTGGCTTTAGGAGGTGCCTTGAGGGTATCCCGACTCAGTCTTCAGCCATTTTGTTTTGGCAAAGGATTGTTGATGACATTAGGACCTGCCTCTTTGAAAGTGAGAATATTGGCTTTCACCAATTCTTACACTCTGTTTTTCAAAGCATAACAACTTTCTAAATCATGACCGGCATCTCCCTGATGAAATTCACAATGAAGGTCAGATCTGAACCCGACTGGAGGAGGATTTCGAGGAATTAGAGGACTAGTTATAATCAATCCCTTCTGCATCAATGCAGGGTACAATTCAGTGTACGTCATAGGGATGGGATCAAATTGAGCCCTATTCCGATTCTGATTCTGCGTAATATTCTGTCGTTAAGGGACATGAACTGGTTGAGCATTGACCGCAGGAGTAACAACCGCTACTTGTGGTTGATCAGTGTATTGAGGCCTACGGCGAGGTCCTCTTCTCTCAGTCGGGACAACATTGGCTTCTACCTCTTTCTTCTTCTGAAAGTTCCCAAGGTATTTCTTTGCACCATTAGAAGATTCAGCAGCTTTAGACACTTTACCATTCTTGATTCCTTCTTCTAATCTCTGGCCAATAGTCACCAGGTCTGTGAAGCTGGAAGACACACTACCAATCATCTTCTCCCAAAAGAAAGGGGACAAAGTATCCATGAACAAACCAGTTAACTCTTTCTCTACCAGAGGTGGTTCAACTTGAGATGCCAATTCTCTCCATCGTTGAGCATACTCCTTGAAAGATTCTTTCTCATTCTGAGACATATTTTGTAGTTGGCGATGATCAGGTGTCATGTAGAGGTTGTATTTGTATTGCTTTATGAAAGCATCAACAAGATCTTGGAAGCATTGGATACGACCTTTCTCAAGTCCCATATACCATTTCAATGAAGCTCCACTCAGACTGTCTTGGAAACAATGGATAAGCAGCTTGTCATTCTTGGTGTAAGCAGACATCTTTCGAAAGTACATCACCAAATGACTTCTTGGACAAGTGTGCCCCTTATATTTCTCAAACTCAGGAGTCTTGAACTTTGCAGGCATAACCAGATCAAAAACTAGGCACATGTTGTTAGCATCAACACTGAAGAACTCATTTCCTTCCATAGCTCTGAGTCTCTTCTCCAAAGTCTGATACTGTTCTTTGAACTCTTCAAACTCACCAAAGTCTCCTTGACTCACACTTCGAGGACTGGCAGCATGGTGCTCAAAGAGAGGATTCCCAAAAGCAGCTTGTGCAACAGGTTGATGAAAAGCAGTATGAACGATTGGCTGAGGTTCAGTGAAAACTGGAGCTTGAAAGACTGGTCGGAAAGACTGACCAACCATTGAAGTAATTACAACAGGTGGAGAGTAATTCTGAGGTAACCCAAACTCTGGCCATGTAGTAGATGTATGCTGGATAGGTTGAGTGTCAACAACAGCAGTTGGGATTTCAGATATCACAGTCCTTAGAGGTGGCTCTCCTCTGGAAATTAGGACTTGCATCATCTCAGTAAGTTTGGCCATGCCTGACTTTAACTCGTCGATTTCCATTCTGACTTCCATGTTGTGTTGTTCTTGGTTTTCCATTCTCAATCTGACAGCAACTCTAGTCCCGTAGTTATGTTGAGGAATCAGCTTGACGGTAGATGACTAACTGGAAGGAAGAAGCAACTGGGAATAAGATCCTGATCAACCTGGATGTATGCATAATGATGCAGAGGATTCAAATGATATGCAATGTTATGCAATGCACTGCGCAGTAACAAGATCACACGGTTCAGAGTCACGAGCCTGGAGTCAAAGGCACAACCCATAAGGTATGGACTAACTGTTATCACCTGCCGAACAAGGTTCTAAGAGGTTCCCAGAGTCTACATCCTTCCTTTGGATATTACCAACATCCCGATTAACTCGGTAATTAGCAATATTCTTAGGAAAGACTCGTCCGAGCATAGTATCGCGTGACAACTATTTCCGGATTACTCCGTTATAGCTTCCGCACTACACCTAAAAGGCCAAGATGGGTTAGGTAATCTACGGTCCTCAGCTTTAGCAGGCTCTCGGGTCGAAAGCAATACGTCTTCCCGATTACTCGGTAAATGATACTACAGTCAAAGGAGCCTCCACTGAGTGGGGGATCTCATGCCTCCTTTTTTGGGATTACTCCCTCAAAGTTAACATGACTATACCACCCGTCCT
Organism: Vicia faba; assembly: GCA_948472305.1. Classification (NCBI taxonomy): domain Eukaryota; kingdom Viridiplantae; phylum Streptophyta; class Magnoliopsida; order Fabales; family Fabaceae; genus Vicia; species Vicia faba. The sequence goes on from OX451738.1 coordinate 729,348,885, forward strand.
ATCTTAAAGTTTTCCCTAGTCCGGGTATAGGACTTATAAGAAATCCCCAAGCACCCTGTAAACCAAGAAAATCCAGACAAACATATATACAACATATAACGCATAAACACAATAGCACGTATACAAATATAAACAAAGATAGGCTCAACCCACTTAAGGATGGACCAGCAAGAGGTCAATCTTTCCCCAGTGAAGTCGCCATTTTTTTCTGTAGCGGTAGAAATGTGCAAGACTAAGCCATTGGATTGACTAGACTTTATACAAATCAAAATAAAAATCGCCACTGCGCTTTATTGTTTCCAAAGGAATGGGAAAAGAGCGGATAACCCAAAAAGAGGGGGAAAGATTCAAGGTAAGGGGGTTGGTTAAAAGGGAAGTTATTATCACCCTAAACATCTACGGTACTCCACAGGAACCTCTTTGAAAAAAATCTGTATATTTTGGCTATAAAAATGTGTTTTATATAAAATGGATGGTGGAGGTGAGAAAAGAAATATTTTTATGATTTTTGCACCCGCCGCGGTTGCGAACCTTTAGTGCCTACGTACCACCTTTAGTGCAATAGGGGATCAGGGTACACGTAGTTCATCTAGAAAAGACTTGTTTGTTGATTGTTTTTAAACAAGGAGACAAGTCGTCATTGTTAGGAGAGAAATCTCGACTAACGCCCACAAGGTGTAAGAAAGATGGACCCTGCGTCAACAAGAGTGAGGGTTTGAGAACGCCTCTAGTACTCAAGTGGAAAAGTCGACACCTTTATAACCATAGGGATAGGAGGATGTTGCTTGACTATCAATGAATCATGTCTCACCTTGAAAAAAAGTTTTGAATGGAAAAGGTGCTTGGGCGCACAAAAGAGTTTGAACGAGTTGAAGTGTTTTGTTAATTTTGAAAGAAATGTCAAAGTATGATTAAATGAATTGAAGTTTGTTTAAAGAAAATAAGTTTTAAAGGAAAAGGAACTTGACAAAGTCGAGGTTTATTATGAAAGCGGTTCGAGTTTAAAAACAAAGAATATTTTGAAAGAAGATGAGAAGGTTTTTAAAATTAAAGAAGATGGGAGGAGATGAAGGGATTATCCTAAAGCATAAGGTAAAAGCTAAGGAAGAGAACCGTCTAACTAACAAGAAGCCAATACTTGACATTATGAGTCAATATAGAATTCCCATTCTTCGGATTGAAACCAAGCAAGCAAAGATACTAGACCTCTTGAGAGAACCAAACTTCAAGTGTTTTAAGTCTTGCAAAAATTGGGCAGAGTGACGGCTGTATACTGGTGAATTCCAGATTACAGGCAAAGTATGTAATCACAATAACCTGCACACAAAACAAACAAACAACCCAATGTCTTGAGGTAAACCTCAAGAACTCCAGACAAAATATCAGATAAAGTCACAAAGTCTCCAAGATAGGCCAAGGTCTCTAATCCTAAGTCCAAGAAGTCCATCACTCCATAATGCAAAGGATAGTAACCATGTAGTCCAAGTATCATTAATGATTTTTATGGTCCATGTTGATTATTAGGTGTCTTTAAAAAGAAAGAAAAACTAAAGTGAGCAAAATAAAAATGACATAAAAGTAAATGCTCAAGTGAGCAAAGATGAAAATAGCACGAAATGTAAAATGCTCAAAGTAAATGGTACATAAAGCATGGAAATAAAAGCGTAAAGTAAAGTTAATTGTTAGTAATTTGTGGTTAGTTGGATGACCATCTTGAAACTTGCATTTGGAACTAATTAGAGGATTGGTAGAACCAAAGCCTCCACACAACAAGTTGCATTCTCTTTTTGTCAAGTATATCATCCATTTTGGAATTCTCACAAGGCAACATGTAATGATCAACGATGTTTAAGTGATCCGCGTTGACCAAAGGTGTTGTAGATCCATTAGAGGATTGGTAGAACCAAAGCCTCCACACAATGAATCTCAAGGTTATTGGATCAAAGAGATCAAATTAACATACTTGGGCTTGCAATCATAAGTTTAGGCCACGAATGATCATTTATTCGAATCGGGATAAAATTTAGAGCTATGTTAAGCAATCGTAAGTGGACTTATGTAGAAGTCACACCTATTTTGAGGCCGGTCAATAGCAATCTATGTACTTCATGTTTGGATAAATGATATAGAGATCATCATCCCTTAACATGTAGCACAATTAAAAAAGAAAGGGATAAGATGAAGAGGGAGGGGAATGATAAGCTAATTTGGATCACCATTTCAAAATTCTTTCATCTTTAAATTCAACCACTCCTCTAGATTGATTAAAGCACTAAACATATCATTAATCCAAAGCACCAAAAATTAATTAAATAATTCACTCTTAGGTAGATTTGAATTGATGAACATTTATCCAACTTCATCTACATCACAAAGTCCATTGAGTTTAAAGACAAATTGGACATTTAAAATTGCAATCCAAACAAACAATCAAAAGGAGTGAGTAGAAAAAGCATTTTGGATCAAAGCTGCCCCAAAACAAGGCAAAAAAATGCATTTTGTCCCTGTGTAAATTGATTGAACTATTGTGTAAATCGATTTACACAGTACAATTTTCAAAAATCTGCGTGAAATTGCTTCTGTGCCATCGATTGCACACAGTAACAGTAGCAAAAACAACATTTTAAAAGGGCAATCTCTTGTTCAAACTTTTCATCAAACACCTTATGATCATGGATCCACTTGAGCACGAAAATTCCATCAAATTATGAGAAAATAACACCATTGAAATCACAAAATAATGCTCAAAGAATCAATCCCAAAGATCACCAAGAGATCATATTGTGAAAGATGAATTATCCAACTTACCAAAGGTAGATCTAGAGAATTATCAAAAAAACTTCAAGAATTTGCTTCAATTCAACCACAAGAATCAATTGACCAAGCTTGGATGTAGAGAATTGATGGATAAAAAGTGTTTGGATGAAGGTTTAGCTCAAAGATTAGTAAGCTTCCATGCAAAGCTTACTAACTTTTTGAAAATGGAGCTTTGAGTGAATTTGGTAGATGGAGAGAATTGAGAGATTTTTTAGCAAGGTGGATTTGGATATCAAATGCTTGAAATTTGAATGAAATGAGGGCTCTATTTATAGAGTTTTAGGATTGGGATTAGTGGTAATTTGGTAATTTATTCTTGGAGCCAAAATTTGAATTAATGATAACTCTTTCAAAAATTAGAGCCAAAGTTTGAATTAATGATAATTCTTTCAAATATTAGAGCCAAAATTTGAATTAATGATAATTCTTTTTAAAAATGAAAGATTGGCACTAAAATTTGAATTAATGATACATCTTTCAAAAGTGAAGGAAAATTGGAGCCAAAATTTGACAATTTTAAAATTGCTGAATTTTTTCAAATTTTCACGTTGTGCAATCGATTACACTACAGTGCAAATCGATTTGCACAGTGTATTTTTTCAAAAATGGCGCAAAATGCACTATGTGGAATCGATTGCACCCTAAGAGCAATCAATTGCATCAGTGAAAAAAATGAATTTTTTTAATTCTTTTTCTTTGAAAATAGAGATTTTAGGAAAATGATACCAGAAATCCTTATTTGTCAGATGCTTCGACTCGGTACCTATAAAACACAAATATGCAAAGACAAAGACAAATATTTTTTGCATTTTGATTAGAAGTTAGTCAACAACACAAGAGAAAACTTAAAGATAGGATGCAAATGTGATGAATGAAGCTATTTATTAATGATTGTGACTATATGATAAAATATGGTATGAAAGTGCGACTGAAAAAGTTAGGGGCAAAATTTAGGGTACAACAGAAGGTTTATCATGAACCAGACGTCTAGCAAAGGGCAAGAGGATTTATTTTCTTTTATCCAGATGCAATCAAGATCGAAGAATATTTTCTCGAGTCAGAAGCTAGTACCCACTTGACATAGTGAGCTTGATTCTCATAGAAGGACGTTCAAAGATAAAAAGTTCTTCTGTCAAAGCTGCAAAATTTCTAAAAATTTTCTTTGTTTACCCCGCGAGATCCTTGAAAACATTGCATTTACATACCATGCATCATTACATCACAAGTTTTCCCATACAGGTTTTCTCACCTTCTTACTATTTATTTCAGTAAAGATAGCTCTAGAACAGACTGTTAAGGAACTCCAAGCACATAACACCCAATTCCAGGAGACTCTCCTGAGCTTAGCACAGGGACATAAAGACATGATGGAACTCACCGCCATGAAAAAGAAGACTCAGAAGCCAGTTGTTATCCTCAATATTGGGAGAAGATTCAAAGGTCCTGCTAAACCAGTTCCAACTGCTGATACCTCCTCTGATGAAGACAACAACCAAGTGGAAGATAATAGAAGTGTCAAGGCTAAAGATGGAAGCAACCAAGGTTCTGGGGAGATTCCTGAAGATGAAGACTATTCCAATGAATAATACCCTACTACAGATGAAAGATACAAATAGTTGGAGCATCGTCTCAAGGCCATGGAAATCCAGAAAGTGCCTAGACTGGAATTTTAAGAGTTGGGTCTTATTCCGGGGGTAGTCATCCCCCACAAGTTCAAGGTTACCGCTTTTTCTAAATATGATGGTGTGTCCTGTTCGAAGCTTCATCTGAGATCGTATGTTCGAAAGATCCAACCCCATACCACTGGCAGGAAGTTATAGGTCCACTTCTTTCAAGAAAGTTTATCTGGTACACAACTTGAATGGTTCTATCAGCTGGAAGGAACCAACATTCATACTTGGGAAGACCTGGCTACTACTTTTTACAAGCAGTATCAGTACAATGCTGACCTTGCACCGACTCATGTGCAATTACAAAATATGACTATGGGCTCGGACGAGGGTTTTAAAGAGTATGCCAAAAAGTAAACTGGTTGATATGGGATTAACCTCCTCACTTCGGGCTCAACCTCCTCTGTCTTATAGGGAGCTGGTTGATATATTCATGGGCACTCTGACAGGTCCATTCTTTAACCATCTTATTGGAAGCTCCTCATCTAGTTTTACTGAGCTGATTCTAACTAGGGAACTTGTGGAAGGTGGTATCAAGAGTGGGAAGATTCTAGTGGTTGCATCTTCAAGTGTTGTGAAGAAGACATTTAGTGATAAGAAGGAAACCAATGTCGTTTATGTCCAGAATGGCCGTGTTAGAAGTGACCGCAACCAATCCGTAGGAGTTGTGCTAATCTCCAATCCTGCATCAATGCAACATCAACAACAAGGCAATCAGTGTAGGCCAGATACACCTAAGATACAATTTACTAAGATCAACATGCCATTGTCCCAGGCACTACAACACCTGTTAAAGGAAGAGCTGATAACATTGAAGGGTCCTCCTCAGAATCCCAACACCTCCTCTCCTCGGTACAATCCTAATGTGAGATGCGCCTATCATTTCAATAGTCCCGTACATGACACAAATAGCTGTTGGGCTTTGAAAATTAAAATCAAAGATTTGATTGATGCTAAGGAGATTGAGTTAGACCCTCCTGAGACCCCCAATGTGATCATTGCTCCCATGCTAAATCATGGCCAAGATTGAGAGTGTTTATTTCATTTGAATTATCAAATTGTACATTCTTTTGATTGTTCAAACACTTATTTTATGTTAAACTTTATTATTACATTAATGCATTGAATATGTTTGGCTTGAAGTAATCCATTAGTTTTGACTATTTTAAACTATGCTTTTACTTCCTTTATGTGATATTCAACTTTCGATTAAAAGATGTAAACATTTAGAGGGAGGATGATGAAAATAATACCATAATCTCTACATTATGCTTTGGAACAGATGTTGCTGACGATGTACATGTGTAACACCCCGAATTTTAGATTAATTATTTAATTAATTAATTTAGTGTGATTATATGAGTCTATGTGAAGTAGATGTTGTCTTGATGTTTTGATGCTTATTTATGATGTTTTGGTGTCTTGTGTGAGTCCTTGTGACCGTATATGATGTGAATTCATGATGCAACTGTGATGTAAATAGCAATGACTTGATGAATATGATGTTTAAGATGATGATTTGTATGGTGTAGGATTATATAGTAAGAAGGTTTAGAATTTAAATAATTAGTTTGGAATTATTTAGATTTAATAATGATTTATTAGAATTACTTGGATTTAAATAATTAGAATAATAGAATAATAGAAGTGTAGAGAAAATAAGGACAAGATGGTAATTAATAGAAAGAGTGAGGGCATGATGGTAAATGGAATAATGCTAAGTGAGGGAAATTGAGGAAGAAGTTAGGGGTCCTTTGTTATAATAGAGAAATAGAGAAAGTTATATGATCATTCTGTACGATCGAGATATTGGGAGAAAAGCCAGAGAATAGGCTAGGGCATAGAAGTTTAGAGAGTCACTGTAAGAGGCAAGAAGAGAAGAATAAATCACTCAAAATAATAAGGTAAGGGGTTTTTTATCTGATTATTATATTTTATTTAAGTGGTAGATAATTGTAGGTTTTACCTTAGGTTTTGGTTAGTGAGAAATTGGTGTTGGTTGATGAATAAATGAATGAATATTTGATGATAGTATTAGGATAGGATCTCTAGATAAGTGCCATAGTCTGGTATAAATATTCTATAATCATAGGATTTCAAATTTTGAAAATGGGACTTTTTACGGAATTAAATTCGGAGTTCCGGAAGGTCTCCAATGGTGGAAAATTGCAGGAAGGAGAAGTGTTGTCTTCGATGAAACAATCAATGCAAACAAAGGGCGATCGATTCAAACTACCAGCAAGCGGTCGACCAAAGGGTCGACGCAAGCTAACCCGAGGAAAGCCCAATTTTTTACTCTTTTTTAACGGCCATACCTTTTGAACCATAACACGGTTTGATGCGCCTTTCGAAGATTTGCATAGCTAATGTGATGAACTATATTTATAAGAAGTAAAATGAAGGATAAGAAAGATAATTCTAGTACCCAAGTTAATATAGAGTTAGTTTCCCAATGTTGGATCGCTATGATGTTTTGTGGTGATATATATATATATATATATGATGCTTCTTGGTTATGATGTTATGATGATATTATTATGATGAGGTGATGATATGATGATGATTTTTTGCTTATATGAGTACATATGATGAGGTTTATATGATGATGTTGGTGAATACATGAATGATGATGCATATGACTAGTTGTGGTCGTTATGTTTGTTGTTGCCCATCATGCATTCATTGGATAGCTTTGGTCCATTTTAATGATTTAGGACGTTGGTCCAGTGATTTGGTCTCAATCCCATTGTATGGATTCGAGATGTCTATGGTAGGGATGTCTATTAATCTGATATAACGATCTTATGATAATGCTGGTTAATAACGATGATTATGTGATATATATGATGATATATTGATTTATATGATGATGATATGATGTTGCTTTGATTTATTTGATGACATGATGTTGCTTGTAGATCATTTATATTGTTGTTGCGCATCATGCATTTATTGGACAAGTGGTCCATTTAGGATGTTGGTCCAGTGATTTGGTCTCAATCCCATTGTGCGGATTTAAGATGTCTATGATTTGCTCCGGTTCCAAGTGGGAATCGATCATATGATTGGGGTCTTTGGAGGGTGATGGCCTAGTGTCCATCAAATTAATTGGTACCACTTGCATGAGTCTATGTCCTTGAACTACATCTTATGTGGCATTGTATGGTTCTTAAATTGATGATGTTGTATTGTGTTGTTGAATTTGTATGATTTTTGAGGTACTTGGAATATAACAATGCCGAGTTTATGTTGTGATACTTTTGGTTTATTCTGCTATGTCTATTACTTATATCTTATGTAATGATTATGATGAACTCACGCTTTCTGCTTGAATGTTGCCTCTATGTGGGTAACGTGCAGGTAATCTGGAGTAGTACCTAAAGGCTTAGAATAATAGCTTGGAATGTGTGTTTTATTTTCGTTGAGTCTAGAAGGTCTTGCTCTGATATGTAACATCGGGGATGGGAATGCTTTGTTTTGAAAAATATTTTGTTCTTATTTTGTTATGACATTTAAATTGTTTCCATGGAGTTTAAATTATGTTGAATTGTGAACCATGAACACGGGGCACAATGAAATATTTTAATGAACTTGTTTTACCTATGATTCCGCTGCAAGTATGTGAGACCTTGATAATGGATATGTCATGAATAATTTTGAAAACCCGTGTTACGCAGTAAGACTAACACGTATGATTATTTCATGAATAAAATGTGACGCCCTTTTGTTGTATTACTCTAATATTATTTTAAATAATTATGAATATTCTGTAAGGTTTAGAAGGGTGTTACATTAGTGGTATCAGAGCAGGTCGGTCCGTCTGGCCAGGTTGTCTAATGTTGTTTGTTCCTTAGTATGCAACATGTGTGTGAAACACTATCGGTACTTGCTTTTTTTCTTACTATTTATCTACAAGGGTTGGTTTGAAACAAGTGGGTGAGATGCTTTTGCTTCTATGAGATGTTTTAGGTATGGGAGTTGGTGCAATACACTGTTGAGTTACAAAGAGCACAAGTATTGTTGGAGCTATGTTGTTTTAGGAAACTGAAGAGAGTACAAATTCATGATTTTATCTATAGGATAAGTTGGGATGTCTTCAGAGAGAATGATTATGTATTTTTGATGTTTGCTTCTTGGATAATTGAGAGCAATGTAATGGCTAGTGATATGCTAGTGTTGTGTCATTCCTGATGTTTTTCCCAAAGATATTTGTGACTTGCCTCCAGAGTGTGGATCTGAGTTCAGTGATAGTAGAGAACTGGTATTTGTATCTGCTAATAAATTAGGATAACCCTTGGGATATGAGGCTTAAAGGTTTGCATGTTTGTGACAACAATTGAATGAGTTCGTATATGGATTACCGACAATTGAGTAAGGTAATAATTGAGATTAAATATCCACTTCAAAAGGATTGGCGATTTGATGGACCAACTCTTAGGCAAGTATGTCTAAAGTATAATCGAATTGAGGAGGATAATTAGAGGACATATTGTAGAATTTGTGTAGGCATTACGAATATTTGGATTAGTTTGTTGTGGTGTTTGTTGAGGACATTATGAGTTAATCTAAGTCAGAATAAGGGAATGTCGAATGTTGTGAATTACAATGTTGAAAGGGAAGAAACTTTATGATAAGTTGTCAAGGCGTAGATTATGGTTTGAGAAGATGAGTTTTCTTGAGCATGTTATTTCGAATGATGGTATATGTGGATCCATCCCAAGCAGGTATGGTACTACCTTGAGAGGTTCCAAAGTCGGTTACAGAGACTAGAAGCTTCTTGGGCTTAACTAGTTATTGTCGCAGCTTGTTTATGACGAGGTCAAGTATGATAAGTTGTAAATGAGTGAATTAAAGGAATGAGATGTTTGGTTTTATGAAGAATGTGGAGATATTAGAGGAGCGCATGGAGATACAACTTATGTGGAGTAAGAATGTTTAGAATGACGAGGATTAATTGGAACATGATGCTTTAGGTAACTTTGAGTGTAAGTTCTAAAGAAACACTATTCTATTTTAGTAACGATGGTTTATGCACCCTCATGGTTGTAGGCTACCTATCGACAAATTGAGGAATTGATCACCCTTAATCTCTTGTTGATAGTAGACGAATTCTTGTTGGATGTGATAGACTTGTCTTACCAACTTAATGGCGTGTGAAGTGTTTTACGTTCTATCAAGAGAATATTCGTTCATCATTTTGGGTGAACCTAATGGATAAGTGACTATGAAAGAGTTGGGAATTATTGAATAGCGAAACTGTCGAAGTGTGAATTTTGGTTGAAGGAAGTGAGTTCTCTTGGCGATGTGATTTCTAGTGGTGGAATTGCGGTAGATACTTATAAGGTTGATGCAGTGTTGTAGTGGGAGACACTGAAATCTACAACTGAGATTCAAAGATTTCTTGGATTAGAAGGTTACTACCTAAGATTCATTGAAGGATTTTCTAAGTTGGTGTTACTAATGACTCAGATGACTCGAAAGGGTCAGGTTTACGAAGAAAGTTTTGTAGAATGGAAAAAGAGATTGACGACTGCTTCAGTGTTGATTTTTCCGAATCCGAATGAATCCTTTATAGTTTATTGTGATGCTTCTAAGATGGGTCTTAGTGGTGTGCTAATGCAAAACAGACAAGTTGTTGCTTATGCTTCTAGACAATTATAAGTTCATGATAGGAATTATCCTACGCATGACTTAGAATTGGCGGATGTGGTGTTCATGCTAAAAATTCAGAGACATTATCTTTTTGGCTCTAAATTTGAAGTGTTCAATGATCATAAGAGTTTAAAATACTTATTTGACCAGAAGGAGTTAAACATGAGGCAAAGAAGATGGCTCGGATTGTTGAAGGATTATGATTTTGATTTAAGTTACCATCCTGGTAAAGCAAATGTAGTAGCAGATGCTTTGAGTAGGAAATCTTTGCATATGTCAATGCTTATGGTTCGAGTGTTAGAGATGATCGAACAATTTAGAGATATGACCTTGGTATGAAAAGAGACATCCAACAGTGCGAAGATGGGAATGTTGAAACTGACTAGTGGGATTATTGAAGAGATCCGAGAAGGTCAAAAGTATGATTTGAGTTTGGTGGATCGACTAACGTTGATTAACCAAGGCAACATAGGTGAATTCCGAGTGGATAAGAATGGTGTGGTGAGACTTGGTGATAAATTATATGTTCCTGATATTCCAGAACTTAAGAAGAGCATTCTTGAGGAAGGGCATCGAAGCAATTTGAGTATTCATCCAGATGCTACGAAAATGTATCAGGATTTGAAGAAAATGTTTTTGTGGCCAGATATGAAGAAATAAATTGCTAAGTTTATGTATTCTTGCTTGACTTTCCATAAGTCGAAGATTGAACATCAGAAGCCTACAGGTCTTATGCAACCTTTGAGTATTCCAGAATGGAAGTGAACAGTGTTTCCATGGATTTTGTGTTGGGTTTACTGAATACTGTTAAATGCAATGATTCAATTTGGGTGATCATGGATAGGTTGACTACGTCGGCTCATTTCTTACTGATGAAGATCAATCATCCAATGGAGAAGTTAGTTGAGATGTATATTAAAGGGATTGTGAGATTTCATGGGATACCTTCGAGTATCGTGTCAGATAGAGATTTGAGGTTTACTTCGAAATTCTAGACGGGTTTACAGAATGCTTTTGGTACTATGTTAGGGTTGAGTTCTGCATATCATCCACAGATAAACGGTCAGACAGAGAGGACTATCCAATCTTTGGAAGATTTGTTAAGGGCTTTTGTGTTGGAACAAGAGGTGCTTGGGACATCCACTTGTCGTTGATTGAGTTTACCAATAATAATAATAATTTCCATTCTAGTATTAAGATGGCACCGTATGAAGCCTTGTATGGTAAAAGGTGTAGAACTCCGTCGTATTGGTATGAGTCAGGCGAGAGTGTTTTACTCGGACCCGAGGTTGTGTAAGAAACAACTAAGAAGATAAAGATGATCCAAGAGAAGATGAAGTCTTCTGAAGGTCATTAGAAGAGTTACCATGATAAGAGGAGAAAGGACATCGAGATCAAGAAAGATGATCATATGTTTTTGAGAGTTACTCCAATAACCGGTGTTGGTAGAGCATTGAAATCAAGGAAGCATATGTTAGATTCTTCGCATGTGATTAAGATGAATGAGGTACAAGTGAGAGTTGGACTTGGGAACACGAGGATCAGATGAGAGAGTCTTATCCAATGTTGTTTCCTTCAGTTAATTTTCGAAAGCGAAAATTCTTTTAAGTGGGGGAGAGTTGTAACACCTTGAATTTTAGATTAATTATTTAATTAATTAATTTAGTGTGACTATATGAGTCTATGTGATGTAGATGGTGTTTTGATGTTTTGATGCTTATTTATGATGTTTTTGTGTCTTGTATGTGTCCTTGTGACGGTATATGATGAGTATTCTTGATGCAACTATGATACAAATAACGATGACTTAATGAATAAGATGTTTAAGATGATGAGTTGTATGGTGTAAGATTTTATAGTAAGAAGATTTAGAATTTAAATAATTATTTTGGAATTATTTAGATTTAATAATAATTTATTAGAATTATTTGGATTTAAATAATTAGAATAATAGAATAATAGAAGTGTAGAAAAAACAAGGACAAGATGGTAATTAATAGAAAGAGCGAGGGCAAGTTGGTAAATGATATAATTCTAAGTGAGGGAAAATGAGGAAGAAGTTTGGGGTACTTTGTTATAACAGAGAAATAGAGAAAGTTATATGATCATTATGTACGATCAAGATATTGGGAGAAGAGAAAGAGAAGAGGCTAAGGTACAAAAGTTTGGAGAATCACTGTAAGAGGAAAGAAGAGAAGAATCAATTACTCAAAACAATAAGGTAATGTGTGTTTATCTGATTATTATATTAGATTTAAGTGGTAGATAATTGTAGGATTTACCTTAGGTTTTGGTTAGTGAGAAATTGGTGTTGGTTGATGAATAAATGAATGAATATTTGATGAGTGTATGAGGATAGGATATATATATATATATATATATATATATATATATATATATATATATATATATATATATATATATATATATATATATATATATATATATATATATATATATATATATATATATATATATATATATATATATATATATATATATATATATATATATATATATATATATATATATATATATATATATATATATATATATATATATATATATATATATATATATATATATATATATATATATATATATAAGTGCCATAGGCTGGTATAAATATTCTATAATCATAGGATTTCAAATTCTGAAATTGGAACTTTTTACAGAATCGAATTCGGAGTTCCAGAAGCCCTCCAAAGGTGGAAAATCGCAGGAAGTAGAAGTGTTGTCTTTGATGCAGCGGTCGACACAAACAAGGGGCGGCCGAAGCAAACTTCCAGCGAGCGGTCGACGCGAGCTAACCCGAGGGAAGCCCAATTTTTGACACTTTTGTAACAACCATAACTTTTGAACTGTAACTCTGTTTGATGTGCCGTTTGAAGCGTTGCATAGCTAATGTGATGAACTATATTTATAAGGAGTAAAATTAAGGATGAGAAAGATAATTCTAGTACCCAAGTTAAGATAGAGTTAGTTTTCCCGTGTTGAATCGCTATGATGTTTGATGTGATGATATGATGATGTTTTGCTTATATGAGTACATATGATGAGGTTTATATGATGATGTTGGTGAATACATGAATGATGATGCGTATGACTAGTTGTGGTCGTTATGTTTGTTGTTGCGCATCTTGCATTCATTGGATAGCTTTGGTCCGTTTTAATGATTTAGGACGTTGGTCCAGTGATTTGGTCTCAACCCCATTGCATGGATTTGGGATGTCTGTGATTGGGATGTCTATTACTATAATATGACGATCTTATGATAATTCTGGTTAATAATGATGATTATGTGATATATTGATTTATATGATGATGCTATTAGGTTGCTTTGATTTCTTTGATGACATGACGTTGCTTGTTGATCGTTTATATTGTTGTTGTGCATCATGCATTCATTGGACAACTTTGGTCCGTTTTGATGATTTAGGATGTTGGTCTAGTGATTTGGTCTCTATCCCATTGTGTGGATTTGGGATGTCTATGATTTGCTCCAGTTCCAAGTGGGAATGAATCCTATGATTGGGGTCTTTTGAGGGTGATTGCCCCGTGTCCATCAAATGAATTGGTACCACATGCATGAGTCTATGGCCTTGCACTACATCTTATGTTGCATTGCATGGTTCTTAAATTGATGATGTTGTATTGTGTTGTTGAATTTGTATGATTGTTGAGGTACTGTGAATATATCAATGTCGAGTTTATGTTATGATACTTTTGGTTTATTCTACTATGTCTATTACTTATATCTAATATAATGATTATGATGAAGTAGCCCTTTCTGCTTGAATGTTTCCTTTACGTGGGTAACGTGCAGGTAATCAAGAGTAGTCCCTAAAGGCTTAGAAGAACAACTTGGAGCGTTTGTTTTATTTCCGTTGAGTCTAGAAGGTCTTGCTCTGATATGTAACATCGGGGACGGGAACACTTTGTTTTGAAAACTATTTTGTTCTTGTTTTGTTATGACATTTAAATTGTTTCCATGGAGTTTAAATTATGTTGAATTGTGAACCATGAATCACGGGGCACTATGGAGTGTTTTAATGAACTTGTTTGAACTATGATTCTGCTGCAAGTATGTGAAACCTTGATAATGGATATGTCATGAATAGTTTTGAAAACCCGTGTTACGGAGTAAGATTAGCACATATGATTATTTCACGAATAAAATGTGACGCCCTTTTATTGTATTACTTTGATATTATTTTAAATAATTATGAATATTCTGTGGAGGTTTAGAAGGGTGTTACAACATACATTCTTTCAAATCCTAAACAGTGGAGTTATAAGGAAGATAATCCATAGTCAACCTCGTTGAGCCTAAGAAGTAGGAGTTTTCTTTTTCACACAAATTGAAACCTTTAATCATAACCTGGGGCATGGTAGTTTCTCAGTTAATTCAAATGTGCATTCAGTCGTAAGCTCTACCTTCAAACATGACGAATAGTGTCGAAGATGCTCTTCTAAATCAAAAGACAGTGATGGGTCCCCGTAATCACTAAAACACGCAGTCATCATCTTTCAAAATAAATGCCCGCTAAGTCAAAACCTATGAAGGAGACTTATGACAAACTAGGGCATCCTGCTGACTGTCATCTCAAAACAGTTCAGGCAAAAAATAGGGATAATAAAGTAAAAAAAGAGGTCTCTATGAATCCTCAACAAAAAAAAATACAAAAAAATGATGACTACCTTCTCAAATAAACTTTCAGTATCTGAACCATCACCGGAATATCAGGGAAAAGATTCCAGACTCAATTAGAATCTAAACAAAGAATTAACTGAGCATATGACTGAAGAACATCACGGAGAATAGGTGGGTAAAAATAAATTTCGAGCCATTATCCTTTGTTTCTTAAACCATGAACCAGGCCACACTACAACCCTTAAAAGTCCTAGCTGAAGCATGGGTTAGTTCAAAAGCATACTGTTACAAAAGGTATCCTGACTCCTGTAAGGCTTACTATAAATTCTGAGTTGAATTCATATTCTTACAAAATTATGTTGTTTACTAAAAATTCATTTTGAAAACATCAAGACAGACATAAGCTTTGCATTTTAAAATGCCATTGTTTTCATATGACTAATTGTACGAAAACAAATAAATTCGCATAACAGATATTCAATGAACGTAAATCCTCTCAATGAACAAAATCACCTCAGATGGAAAGACATTTCCAGTAATAGGCCTTTCATAATCAAGGGGCATGACATGGTGTCTAAATGATCTGGGGACAGTCGAGTCAAGATTCAAGGAATCTCTCAAAGGTGCCGAATAGCCAGGGGCAGACCTCCATCTGAATCACTTGGGGAATTGAACATGAGTTCAAACTGTAATACCCCAAATTTGTCCAACCTTTCTATCAAGAAACATTTGGCTTAGGCTTTTGAATCCATATGCATACTTTCCATCAGGTCATTTGCATTAACATGTATTCATTCAAATAAAACACCTGAGGTTCAAAAGATCAGTAATCATACAAGGTTAGGGTTTTCTTTTGGTGCAAGACTTCATCCAATAAAGCTGATTCACCTGATTTTTCCTTTGAGAAATGAAGTGTGAATTAGGGTTTCATCGTCGCTTTAAGTTGAGATATGCTTTGGGTTAGAGGATGAGGGTTTCTAATTATTGTGCTTAAACATTGGAAATGGTTCTTCAACAAAGGATCTTTTAATTAAGGTGACTCATGTGGACTTCTTGAAGTGTAAGTTCTCGAAATTGAAGGCGTTACTATTCTTTGAAATACTTGCAAATCAATTTATTTGTGTTTGAAGCATTTGAAGTCGGGAGTTTCATGGATTTAAAGATGATTTGAATGTGCATCCAAAATATCACGGAGTTCAAATGGAGTTCAAGTTGGTATTCTAGTTAGGAGAACATATCATTCAAGGAAAAATCATTCATCATCATTTAAAGTCCGTCTTGATTCAAGTTTCTTTCCAAAATTGGCTTGTAACCGCAAGATTGGAATATTTGTGACAGATTACGTGGATTCAAGGATTATCCGATTCAAATTTCATTCATGATTTGGTTTGGAATTTCATTTGAATGTTCTTTATCCATATACTCATTCAAGTTCCATCTCAATTATCAAACATCAAGGTTCATCATAAATCATTCAAAACTATCATTATTATGTTTCATACAAGTCCGTAAAGGCATGTTCCCGTTACAAAACATTATTGTAAATCTCATCTTACAAATTTCCAAAACATTATATTATACAAAAATAATACACAAATGAGTCAAAGTCCATGAATCAACTGCTAAGCCTAATTTACACGCCCAAACCTCTCATGCCATCTTCTTAATCTTCCTTAAATTGATACAAACCATGCTCAAACTCTCAAGTTTGAGTCCTCATATTTCCATGCTTCATGCTCCCAAGCATTTCGCAGGCGTAGGCTTCAGATAACCCTGCATTTAATAAAAAAAGTACACAAATCGGTTCTTAGTATCAATACAACCTTGCCTTGTACGATCTAAACAGGAAAAATGCAATCAATGATTACCATTAAAAACCAGAATTGAAGTTGCGCTTCAAGCCGAAATCAATCTGAACAGTGACCCTGCATCAATATCAGATCATGAATATTCGGTTCACCCAAACTAATTCATAATTCAATTATCCAGAAAATGCAAAGGAAGGACTTGTAACAGAAAAATTGCAAAACAAAATTGAATTCAGAAGGAAATATCAGGAGGAGGTTTTTATCAATAAAAAAATCAGAAGAAAGTGCACCATAATTCAAAAAACTCAGTTTCAAAATTAACTATGACTAACTCTCAGAAAAGTATAAGCCCCAAACTGATTTCATAATTGTTGTATCCCAAAGTTTTCCCTCCCATTTTACTCAAAACATACTCATTGAAGTCCTCAATTTGCCCAAGGATGCCTAAGGATTGACCAGACAAATCCTACTCCTAAGACAATGAGCCTCAAATTAGGGTTTTACTCCTCATCAAGATATTTGAGTTCCAAGGGTACTAAATGGTTTCCATTGCCCTAATATGTTCTCAAGATCATCCATGTCAAGTTGCATGCCTTGCACAAGAAGTTTGCTTAGTCAACTGCTCAAATGGCTGAAAATCAACGGTGCTAGGTCAATAGTCAATTGTGGCCCACATATAGTCAAACTTCAATAATTTTGGTCAACATAAATATTTTGAAGTATTATCCATAATTTGATCAAAGTTTGATCATGATTCCTCAGGGAATGCTCCTAATTCATCAAAACTCAAAAGTTGATAAATTAGGGTTTCTATAGGAAAAGTCAACCAAACTTTGACCAAGCATAACTTTCTCATACTTTATCAGAAATTTCCCATACAAGGCTCATTTTGAAGAGGATGCAATTCCCTACAAATCATCTTCAGACCTCAAGTTCATAAAATGGATTCATCGAAAGATATGAATTCAGACATTATAGGTCATCTAAAAAAGTCAACAAAAACACCTTTTGGGTCAAAGCTTCTTACATGAACATGGAAGATCCAATTGAGATGAAACCAAAGAGGTTGCTTAGAGGACATCCTAATATTCCTAAAAAGTCCAAGAACACCATCTTAGGGTCAAAATTGAGAGAGATGTGCCTTGTCAAAGTTGGCCATTTTTGGAATTTTGCACAAAGTCAACAATGCCCAAAATAGTATTTTCTCCACACGGGCCTATCTTTTCAAGATTGGAGCTTGTTCCTAACATGCTCCACGACCTATGAACAACTCCATGCCTTATTAACTTATTTTTTTAATTTATTGTGATTTTATTTAAATAAAATCAAATAAAATCAAAATAAATCATATAAATTTCTTTTGGAATGATTTTGGCATTGAATGAAGATGATATATGCTGGCATATCGGGATTAAATTGTGCCAAGGGTGATTGGAACAAGAATGACATGATTTGGCTTGCTTTTGAAACAAATGATGAAAGGAACACATCAAATCTTCTCTTCATAATTGTGCAAGATTCAATCTGTTTTTGTTAACCTAATACGTTCCAATACATATACACAAGGAGGCCAGACCTAGAGAACACAAAAAGACTGCCTCAATAAGAAGAACAAAACTCAATTTTTTTGACAAGAAGTGTGGTTTGAATTTTGAGTTAGAGGGAAATTCAAGATGATTTAAAGCTAGCAATCTATTCTTGGGCGTGTAGTGAAGTTATTCCACTTGCTCTCAAGTCCTAAAGCCTCCAAAATCGTAAGATATAGATCACGATTTACCCCCTTTTTCTTTCGATTCATTTTCTTGGTTTTACATGTTTTAAATCAAATTCGTTTGCATAAATGTGTTTATAATCATGCTTGGAATCTATTTGAATGCTTGGAATTGAGTTTTAGCGCAGGAACAGACTTACGCCATTGCTAGGGTTTGAAAGCTTCAAATTTGGGATTCTCCGTAGAGGCAAAACTAGACCAAATCGCGGGTACCAATGAACTCAAGGCACGATTTGCAATTGATATACACCTTTGGTTTTGATTTATCTTGCTGTTATTTTAGTTTTGAATCTTGCAGGGATGTAGCTACGGACAAAAACAGTCACTATAGCCTTTAGTGACGGTTTTGTTTGTAGGTAGAAGGCTGATACCTAAAACAACAGTTCTGAGGAAGAAGGTGATCACGTGGCTGACTCCCACTGGCTGGTTTGAATTCTGGCGCGTTTCCTGAGGCATAGCACTTTATTTCTTTTATATTGTATTTGTTTGATTATGCTAATAGATGAGCGATCCAGCCCAGACGGTAAAGCAAGAAAGCGTGTAAGGGGAAGAACCTGGGTTCGATTCTAGGTCCAGACATTTTATTATTTTCCTAACAAGTGTTGCAGGATTCCATACTCCACGCAACCAAGTGCCTATCATGCACCACAAGATCCACGCCATTGGATCAATCTCCTCCCAGATCCAATGTCTCATGCAGGCAAGGTCCATGATGCACCCTCAGGCGTGACCCTCACTGGATCCAGGCAATTGATTGGGCCAAATGATTTGGGCTCAACGAAAATCAATAATGCACCCCCTAATCTGCTTTCATCACAGGCCCATAATTTTTTCTTTTCTTTATTTCTTTTATCTTTTAGTTTTTGGTAATTATTTCTTTTTACAAAACAACAAAAATCATTTTTTTATTAAATCAAAAAATAACAAAAAAATATAGAATTAGGTTTTTTTATTTAAATTAACTATTATTGAAAATAAATTAGTTTAATTAGATTAACCTGGTTGTTTTTATATTAATTAAAATTAACTAGAAATTAGGTTTAATTTGCAATTAAATTGTTTTTCTCATTAAAAAATACTCAAAAATATTTTTTTTAATTAATTAGATTTTTTAGCCTTCTAATTTATTCTCGTATTTCATTCGTCGCCCGCGCCTTTACTTTCTTTTAATTCAAATTATTTTAATTGTTTCAAGTTTGTAATAGATTAATTAGGATTTTAATTTCTGCATCTTTATTTTCAGACAAATATTTATGTATCTGCCCTAAAGCCTTGTAATAGTTAGGACTTTAATTTCCCGCACTCTTTAATTTCCGCAGCTATAAAACTGCCTAGATGTATGGATTTTAGGATTGTATGCGAAAGATAAATCAACGATTAAAAGGAAGATAACCCTAATTGTGCAAAGATAATTAACTGAAAAAAAGCACACTTGCACATGCTCACTCCTAGGGTTTGCCCTACTCCGGTTGCCTTCGGTAAACGGTCATGAAGCATAGGGAATTTTAGTGGTCATCCTCTAGTCCCAAAAGATAAAAAATGACCCATTCAGATGTTGCCTCGGAAAGATATTTAGAACTTTAGGGTAATCACTAAAGTTTCCTAACTATTGCTTTTGTGACTGTACTCGTCCCTTCGAATGTCCCTTAAAACTCCAACGATGGGGCTACCTACTCCTTAATAGTAGGATAGCGCTGTCTAAAGGAAACGAGAATGAACAGTATTTTTTCGAGTAGGTAGAAATCTTAAGTACTTGCTCAAAATAACAAAAACTTTTGCACAAACACTTTCAAAACAATTTTCAAAAACAACTTCATCACACTTTTGAGGACAAATACAAGTGTTATCACGGAGTTAAAACAAAAAATTTTTTTTCAAAAGACACACAAGCAATTTCAAAATGAGAAAGTACCTAAGAGCCCGTGGAAAACCACGGATAGAAAGGGTGCTAATACCTTCCCTTTCTATAATCTAACCCCCGTACTCAAAAACTCTCGAAAAAAAGGATTTTTCTGTTCTTTTTCCTTTCCTTTGTTGGATGAAATAAAAGTCGGTGGAGACTCTTGCTTACCGCGACATTTGTGAACAAAAAATGCAAACCAGTATAACAGTCGGTTCTGCCACCGTATCACATAACTGGCGACTCTGTTGGGGAATATTATAAGTGGGGTATACCTTAGGATCTAGGTCATTTTTAAAATTGATTTCCTGTTTGCTTTTCCTGCTTTATCTTCGAGGGTTTTGTTTGGGTATTATTAAAGATCCTACACCCGGATCTGGGAACACCTTTTAGGTAAGTAGCAATAAACTATGAGGGAACTGTGCGGGGTATACCGAAACGGTTGAAGTAGTAGCTACATTGATGCGACACTTTGGTTGGTACCGGTAGCCCTTGAGTCAATCAAGGAGAATACGAGGCCGCTACGTGGTGTCATAAAGCATCAACTGACCTTAGAACCTCTAATTGCACAACTTAGCCAGTAGGACGTAGCGAGATGGCCGGATTTAGTGTATTCCCAAGGTCGACAGATACTCGATGCTACACTCATTGAGGTTTGACTCCTGAGTTTTGTTTGGTTGCGAGTCAATCGCCTATTGAACGAAGCTTGGGGGAAAGATCAGTGATATTGAGATCCCTTAAAACCCGATTACTTTTCTAAGACAGGTTTGAAACCAACTAAACTTTAAGAGGGTACATACCTATGGAATCCATGCAAGCCTAAACCTAAGGCTACTTGTGTGACTTGTTTGCTTTTTGTTCCTAACAATTTGAACTCATTGCAGGGCTTTGTTTGTATTCCTTGCAGGACCTTGTTTGTATAAATCCAATAAATTGGTTTCTTACCCTGCATTTTTGTTGGATGCATAGCATAAACATCATAGAATCATACCATAGAATTTCCTTAACCATTTCAAGGATCTCGAGGGCCTGTGATGTAGGTTATGATGAACCAGACGTCTAGCAAGGGGCAAGGGGATTTATTTTCCTCTAGCCAATGTCGTCAAAAGATCAAAACACGATAACTTGAGTCATCGGCTATGACCCACATGACATGGTGAACTTGACTCTTGTAGAAGGACATTCAACAATACAAAGTTTTTCAATCAAATCTACAAATCTCAATTTCCGACATTTTCTTGTTTACCCCGTGAGATCCTTGAAAACATTGCATACATATATCATACATATCATTGCATAAACAGGTTTTAAAGCAGGTCTCTCATGTTCTCCCTGTTTATTTCAGCAATGACTCTCAAACAAGACAACAGAGATCTCCAAATTCAAGAGGCTCAGTTCATGGAAATGTTCCTAAACCTATACAAGGGGAAGGAAGAGTTGAAAGCACTCCTCGCTGGGAACCTGGCCAAGAAAATTCCTGAAGACAATAAGGACGAACGGTTGGAACAACTCAAGCTGAGGTTGAAGCAATGAGAACCCAGATGTTGGGGAAGATGGCTCTTATCCAAGGCCTAGCCCAGGGACCAGAAGAGCTGAGAACCATTATCAACAAACTTCATCATGATGGATACAACCGTATGAAGCAAGCAGTCGAGGTTGGGGACCAAGTCATTGATCAACCTCCAAGAAGACAAGAGTTTGGTTTTGTGAAGAGTGGACCTTTCCAAATTGCTACTACCTCACGGGTCCAACAATAACCTCGCAAAAAACAACGGGTTAATCATAGTAAGCCAGATACACCCAAGAGGAAGTTTACCAAACTCAACATTCCGCTGTCTCAAGCTTTACAACACATGTTGAGGATGAATCTGGTTACGTTGATAGGGCCTCATCCGAATCCCAAGACTTCTTCGCCTAACTACAATCTTGATGCAAGGTGTGCATATCACTCCAACAGTCTGGGGCATGATACTGATGATTGTTGGATGTTGAAATATAAAATTCAAAACTTGATTGATGAAGGAGTGCTGAAGTTTACATAAGATGGTCAAGCTGAGTTCTTCTTCCATCCTTCAAAGGCACGTCATCTAAAGTGACAAGATCAGATGAAGAGGCCTTTGTTCATTAGAATTTTCAATTTGTAATTTTCTTTTGATTTGTTCAAACATTTATTCATATAAAACCTTGTTATTTCATCAATGTATCACGTATGTTTGTCTTGAATCAATTCATTCGTATTCACTATTTCAAAACTGCGTTCTTACTTCCTTTTTGTGATATTCGACTCTTGATTAAAAGCTGTAAGCCTTTAGAGGGAGGATGGCGAAAATGATACCACAATCTCTACAGTATGCTTTTGAACAGACCCCGCTAACGATGTATAGGCATTGTTTGAAATTATAAACAATGGAGTTATAAGGAAGATAATCCCTAGTCAACCCCTTTGAGCCAAAGAAGTAGGAGTTTTCTTTTCACACAAATTAAAACCCGTAATCATAACCTGGGGCATATGTAGTTTTCTCAGTTAATTCAGAGGCGCATTCAAGTCGCAATCTTCTGCTTCATACACAATGAATGGCATCGAAGACGTCCTTCTAAAACAAAAGACGGTGATGGTTCCACATGATCGCCAAGACAGGCAGTCATTATCTCTTGAAATAAAATAACATTAAGTAAAAACATATGAAGGAGACTTAAGAAAATAACTGGGGCATCCCGCTGACTGTAATCACAAAAGAAATAGTTCAGGAAAAAGACAGGGATAGTAAAATAAAAAATAAAGAGGTCCTACAAATCCTCGAAAAAAAAGATGACTGCCTATTCAAAATAAACTTCCAGTATCCGAACTATCACCGAAACATCAAGGACAGTATTGGAGGACCCAATTGGGATTCTAAACACGCAATTAACTGAGCATAGGATTGAAGGACATCACAAAGAACGGGTGGGTACAAATAAATTTTGAGCCTTTATCCTTTGTTTCTTAAACCGTGAACCAGGTAACCCTTAAAAGTCCTAGCTAAAACATGGGTTAGTTCAAAAGCATACTGTTACAAAGGTATCCTGACTCCTGTAGGACTTGTTACGAATCCTGAGTTGATATCACATTCTTGCAGATTTTGTTTTACTACACAAAACACATTTTCAAAAAATCTTTTCAAGACAGACATGAGTTTTGCATCCTTTAAATGATATTGTTTGCATATGACTAATTGTTTGACAGCAGAGAAATCCACATAATGGATATTCAATGAACAAACATCCCTTCAATGGACAGAATCACCTCAGCAGGAAAGACACTTCCAACAACAGGTCTTCCATAAGAAAGGGACAGGACATGATGTCTAACACACTTGGGACAGTCTCTCCAAGATCGCCAAATAACCAGGGGCAGATCTCCATCTGAATCACTTGGGGCATTACGCACTCATTCCAGCAACGAATCATGTGCCATCAAGAAAACATTTTTTGACAGTACTACAACACAACACTATGGACAGTGACAACACCCTACATCTTGAGAGCGTGGACATAGTTGGAAAATACTACACATGAAAAAGACCCGCTAGGTTGACTGGCCTAGGCAAAAATAAGGGCATCCCGGTGAACCAAAAAGGTTCGGGAAAAAGTTAGGGATATACATATGAAAAATTATACACCTGGCAAGTCGAAAACCTGAAAAGGCGGCTTGGGCAAAAAAGGGTATCCCGGTGGACTGAAAATCTAAAAAGACAGTCCAGGCAAAAGTTAGGGATCAAAGCGTACGACCATGTCTCGCCATCTTGTCACTGGCCTATCAGTAGAAGACTTATCATTCTGATCGGCAGTTACCAGGAACCTCATGAATTGGGATAACACTCAATCCACCAAGCCTCCGCAAGAACTTTCTCCAGTAGGTACAGGGGGTAGAAAAGTCCTGATGCAAAGTCATTTCCATATCCTCAGCATACGACCCTGTGACGTCTATACTCCCCACAGAGTAGAGGCAGCCAAAGCTTTGACACAGGCTTCCCAAAAATAGGAGCTACTTTCCCCAGTAAAGTTCCTTCAAAGAGCCGATGTCTATGTTCCCCAGCCAAATTTTGTAATCGCAAGGGGTTCATATAGTTTTCTCCCGAGCAAAGTTTATATGGAAGCTCATCCCCAATAGAGTTATTCCCACGCAGACTTATTCTCAAGCAAAGTCTTTACCCTGGCAGAATGTCCGTAGACAAGGGGAAAATCCCCAACATAGTCATCTCCGGTTCACCATCTCCAGCGGAAGTAGAAGAACCACTTTTTCTACGACGGCCAGGAACTCAATTTCCAGTACTCTCCAGCAACAGTCAGGGATTTATTTTCCCAGACTCGGATATGTCACAATAGCATCTCATGTTCATACATCATGACATGCACATACATATCGCATACAGCATAATATCATTTATTTTGAGAATATCATCCCACAATGCATTTCATGCATCGCACATAATTAACCCTGTTATCTTTTCAGGAAGGATAATTATCATCAATAATCCCAACATTTATACATGTCACATCTACAGACAACCAATGGAAAATCAGTTCCCGAAACCAAACGGGTCAACTAATCTACATGATCAAATGAAGTAACCCTACTATCCAGGTTCCTTCCCATAAGCCCTACTATCAAGGATTTCATCCCGAAGTAACCCTACGACCCAGGTTCCTTCTCATAGCCCTACTATCCAGGCTGTCATTTCGAAGTAACCCTAATATCTAGGTTCCTTCTCATAGCCCTACCATCCAGGCTTTCATTTCAAAGTAACCCTACTATCCAGGTTCCTTCCCATAATCCCTACTATCCAGGCTTTCATCCTAAAGTAACCCTACGAACCAGGTTCCTTCTCATAGCCCTATTATCCAGGATGTCATTTCAAAGTAACCCTATTATCCAGGTTCTTTCTCATAGCCCTACCATCCATGCTTTCATTTCGAAGTAACCCTACTATCCAGGTTCCTTCCCATAGCCCTACCATACAGGCTTTCATCTCGAAGTAACCCTACGACCTAGGTTCCTTCTCATAGCCCTACTATCCAGGCTTTCATCTTGATGTAACCCTGCAACCCAAGTTCCTTCTCATAGCCCTACTATCTAGGCTTTCATCTTGAAGTAACCCTACGACCCAGGTTCATTCTCATAGCCCTACTATCCAGGCTTTCATTTCGAAGTAACCCTACGACCCAGGTTCCTTCTCATAGCCCTACTATCCAGGCTTTCATCTCGAAGTAACCCTACGACCCAGGTTCCTTCTCATAGCCCTACTATCCAGGCTTTCATCTCGAAGTAAACCTACGACCCAGGTTCCTTCTCATAGCCCTACTATCCAAGCTTTCATCTTGAAGTAACCCTAAGACCCAGGTTCCTTCTCATAGCCCTACTATCCAGGCTTTCATTTTGAAGTAACCCTACTATCCAGGTTCCTTCTCATAGCCCTACTATCCATGCTTTCATTTCGAAGTAACCCTATGACCCAGGTTCCTTCTCATAGCCCTACTATCCAGGCTTTCATCTCGAAGTAACCCTACGACCCAAGTTCCTTCTCATAGCCCTACTATCCAGGTTTTCATCTCGAAGTAACCCTACGACCCATGTTCCTTCTCATAGCCCTATTATCCAAGCTTTCATCTCGAGGTAACCCTACGACCCAGGTTCCTTCTTATAGCCCTACTATCCATACTTTCATCTCGAAGAATCCCTATGACCCAGGTTCCTTCTCATAGCCCTACTATCCACGCTTTCATCTCGAAGTAACCCTACGACCCAGGTTCCTTCTCATGGTCCAACTATCCAGGATTTCATTTCGAAGTAACCCTACTATCCAAGTTCCTTCTCACAGCCCTACCATCAA
This sequence comes from Vicia faba, assembly GCA_948472305.1. NCBI lineage: Eukaryota > Viridiplantae > Streptophyta > Magnoliopsida > Fabales > Fabaceae > Vicia > Vicia faba. Next base: position 729,375,027 of record OX451738.1, read on the forward strand.
GGCTTTCATTTCAAAGTAACCCTACTATCCAGGTTCCTTCCCATAAGCCCTACTATCCAGGCTTTCATCCCAAAGTAACCCTACGAACCAGGTTCCTTCTCATAGCCCTACTATCCAGGATGTCATTTAGAAGTAACCCTACTATCCAAGTTCCTTCTCATAGCCCTACTATCCAGGCTTTCATTTCGAAGTAACCCTACTATCCAGGTTCCTTCCTATATCCCTACCATCCAAGCTTTCATCTCGAAGTAACCCTACGACCCAGGTTCATTATCATAGCCCTACTATCCAGGCTTTCCTCTCAAAGTAACCCTACGACCCAAGTTCCTTATCATAGCCCTACTATCTAGGCTTTCATCTCGAAGTAAACCTACGACCAAGGTTCCTTCTCATAGCCCTCTTATTCAGGCTTTCATTTCGAAGAAACACTACTATCGAGGTTTCTACTCATAGCCCTACTATCCAGGATTTTATTTCGAAGTAACCCTACGACCCAGGTTCCTTCTAATAGCCCTACTATCCAGGCTTTCATCTCTAAGTAACCCTACGACCATGGTTCCTTCTCATAGCCCTACTATCCAGGCTTTTATCTCGAAGTAACCCTACGACCCAGGTTCCTTCTCATAGCCCTACTATCAAGGCTTTCATCTCGAAGTAACCCTACGACCCAGGTTCCTTCTCATAGCCCTACTATCTAGGATTTCATCTCAAAGTAACCCTATGACCCAGGTTCCTTCTCATAGCCCTACTATCCAGGCTTTCATTTCGAAGTAACCCTACTATCCAGGTTCCTTCCCATAAGCCCTACTATCTAGGATTTCGTTCCGAAGTAACCCTACGACCCAGGTTCCTTCTCACAGCCTTACTATCTAGGCTTTCATTTCTAAGTAACCCTACTATCCAGGTTCCTTCTTATAACCCTACTATTGAGGCTTTCATTTCAAAGTAACCCTACTACCCAGGTTCCTTCTCATAAGCCCTACTATTCATGATTTCATTTCGAAGCAACCCTACTATCCAGGTTCCTTCTCCCTTATCTCCAGACAACAATTTACCACACTGTAAGACCGGGACCCAACCAGATATGGTCGACTTCACATTTCCCCAGTAAACCGCTGTGTATCCTGAACCCTGACCAAATATGCAGTTTACTCTCACCTCCTAAATTAGGATTTAATTCCCCAATAGAGTAATGGACAACCAAAGCTCATATTCTCTATTCCTCAAGACGTAAATCAACATTCCCCAACGAAATCCTCCTCAACGGCAGGTCCAGGAATTCTCGCAAAGGAATCTCTTATGGATAAAAAAAGATAAAAAATGACCCATTCAGATGTTGCTTTGGAAAGATCTTTAGGACTTTAGGGTAATCACTAAAGTTTCCTAACTATTGCTTTTGTGACCGTACTCGTCCCTTCAAATGTCCCTTAAAACTCCAACGATTGGGCTACCTACTCCTTAATAGTAGGATAGTGCTGTCTAAAGGAAACGAGAACGAACAGTCTTTTTTCGAGTAGGTAGAAATCTTAAGTACTTGCTTAAAATAACAAAAACTTTTGCACAAACACTTTTAAAACAGTTTTCAAAAACAACTTCGTCACACTCTTGAGGACGAATACAAGGGTTATCACGAAGTTAAAACAAAAACTTTTTTTCAAAACACAGACAAGCAACTTCAAAATGAGCAAGTACATAAGAGCCCGAGGAAAACCACGGATAGAAAGGGTGCTAATACCTTCCCTTTCTATAATCTACCCCCCGTACTAAAAAACTCTCGAAAAAAGGTTTTTTCTATTCTTTTTCCTTTCCTTTGTTAGATGAAATAAAAGTCGGCGACAACTCTTGCTTACCGCGACATTTGCAAACAAAAAACGCAAACCAGTATAATAGTCGATTTTGCCACCATATCACAATAACCAACAACTAACAGCTTTTTATAACCACCTAAATAACTCTCAGAACTAATTGCCAACAATACAATGGCAAAAAACAAAAAAACGGATTTCCTAATAGTTTTCGACCCCATAATTGTTTAATAGAATTCCAACTGCTAACCACTAACAGAATTCTAACAAAAACTTGAGATAACAGTCCATAACTAACTTCCTAACAGCTCTTCACTGAAATTACAACTTAAAAACCTCCTAACTGATTAACAAAAATAACTAACAGAAAACCTGTAACTAATTCTAACAGCCAGCTAACTATTTATAACCAACTCCTAATAGAAAAAAATCGAAATTAACCTCCAACTATTTTTCAAACAGGGATAACCAACTTCAAAAACTCTCTAATAGATTCCACTGTCCTCTAACCACTCTAACAACTTCCAGCAGAGATAACAGAAGAGGAGGGAGTTCAGAATTCACCAAAATATAACAGAATGACTAGAAGAGTATAACAAAAAGAGAGAAAACAGAAAGAGAAAAAACCCACAATCATGATTCAAAACAGAGAAAAACTCACCTGAATTGATTTCATTGTTCAACCTCTATGAGAAGAATCACCACGAATTCAGAGAATTCACCTCAATCTCTTAAAAAACCTTCTTCAATCTTCACCTTTATCTGAACCTCCGATCTTCAATAACCTTCATCTCCATCACAACAACTTTTGCAACAAAGTCTGCACCATCACAACAACCTCTGCAACAAAGTCTATAGCATCCAATCCACAACGTCTCATCAACCTTCAAGCTTCAACTGGCTTCAGCTTTGTAATTGAACCATTAGCTTGTTTCATCTCCTATGTCGAGTTCTCTACATCTTCTCAACATTATCACACCATCACGACCGCAACTACTACAATAGTCTTCATCTCCCTGCATCAAGCAACAACAAAATTTCATTATCATCATCAACACGAATCCACAATAACAACCATATCCAAACACACACAGAGGGAAGAAGAAGCGAAAGAAGTACATGAGTGAATTCAGCTCCATCATTCTTCCTCACGATCACCGTTGAAGTAGGTGATTCATCATTGTTTCACCATCTTTTTGATACCACAATGTAAACTCGAACCCCCTTTGCATTTTCCCTCCTCCAATTGTGGGATCACAAGCTCCGTGGCTGCTTAATTTACAACATCAAATTTTCTAGGGTTACTGTGTGGTTTAGCGAAGTAGACGAAGGTGAAGAATGTTGAGCCGCTTGAGACGGAGCAGTGAGGAGGCAATCGCGTTGAGTTATGTTTCTACTGTAACATCAGTAGTTCTATGGAATGCTGAATGTTCGACAAGAAAATAATCTCAATGAGTTTCCAAGAAGAAAGAGTTTTTGATAGGTTGTTGCTTCAAGATCATAAATCAAGACTGCACAAGAAATAAGCTTCCAACACAAAAGATAAGAAGTCAAGATTCGTTCATTAGAAGAGCTGTTACTTAGATTCTTAAGACGAATTCGAGGTTCTGAACACATAAGGAGAAAGATTCTACTCCAAGATCAGAAGTCAAGATTTGATCATCAGAAGAGTTATTTCTCATATTTCTAAAGACAAAGTCAAGATTCTGAAGACTCAGATATTTCATGGAATACGCACCTTCATTCAACATCAGAAGTATACCATCAGAAGAAAGGATCAAAGAAAGAAAGATCTTATGGACACATTTCTAATCAACATCTCAAAGTCCATCAGAAGACAAGATCAAAGGATGATATTTTCTCAATCCAATCTACTCTACAGAAGTAATATTCGTCAAAAGATAAATATCATCCAAAAAATCACTACACTCAATAGAATAAATATTGTGACCATTTCTAATGAAAACATCAACAATTCTAAGGAATGTTGAATGTTTATTAGAAAATGAATCAATCGAAAGATTAAGAGATCAGAAAGAAGGAATTCAACATCAAAATCAGATGTACTGATATAAGTTGTTGTTTCAAAAACCAGACATCAGATATGCAGCTTAGAAAAGCTTATTATAAAGAAATCAAGACAATACCAAGAAGTCAAGATCAGAAAAGCTTTCACTCTAAAAGAAGACATTGTTCATCAGATAAGTTATTGCTTATATATCTGAAGACAATATTCAACTATCTGAAAAACTCTAACTATACAATAATGAAGAGTCTTCTAGATCATTATCACTCCTCAAATTAGAAACAATCCAGCAAGAAGAAAAGAATACAAAGATAAGATCAAGAGTTATCTTCCAATTTTATTAATGATAGAGGAAAAGCCTTGGTACCACGAAGTAAAAAGATACCTAGAAATTCAAGTATATCCTGAAGGATCATCTATCAATGATAATAAATTTATAAGGAGGTTATTTGCCAAGTTCTTTCTGAGTAACAAAATCCTGTACAAGCGTAACCACAATTCGACTTTGCTTTGTTGTATAGATAAGAAGGAAGCTGAGAAAATTATGGAAGATATGCACGAAGGTGTCTTTAGTACTCACTCTAGTGGACATATAATGGCTAAGAAGATTCTAAGAGCGTGTTATTATTGGTCTACCATAGACACCGATTGTCATCATCATTCCAGAACTTGCCACAAATGCCATATTTATGCTGACAAAGTACATGTGCCTCTGGTTCCTTTGAATGTCTTGACTGCTCCTTGGTTGTTTGCAATGTGGGGAATTGATATGATTAGAGCGATTAAGCCTACTGCTTCCAATGAGCATCATTTCATCCTTGTCGCTATTGATTACTTCACGAATTAGGTAGAAGCAACCTCGTTTGCTTCTGTTACCAAGAGTGTTGTGGCTCAGTTCATTAAGTATAATCATATCTGTCAATATGGAATCCGCGAAAGGATCATCAAGGACAATGGTACCAATCTTAACAATACTATGATCACGAAACTCTGCACCCAATTCAAGATTGAGCATCACAATTCTTCTCCACACCGACCAAAGATGAATGGCACAGTGGAAGCCGCCAATAAGAATATCAAGAAGATCTTGCAGAAGATGACAGTGACATACAAAGATTGGCATGAGATGCTACCATTTTCTCTTCATGGTTACAACACTTCAGTACATACATCAACTGGAGCAACCCCGTCCTATATCATCTACAATATGGAGGTTGTCTTACCTGTTGAAGTCAAGATTCCTTCCCTAAGGATTATGAAAGATGCAGGTTTAGATGAAGATGAATGGATTCAGACTCGACTTGACCATATAAATTTGATTGATGAAAAAAGGCTTGCGACTATTTTTCATGGTCAGATATATCAGAAACGCATGATCAAGGATTTTAACAAGAAAGTCAGACATCAGGTGTACCAGGATGGTGATTTGGTAATAAAGCGCATCATCCTACCATAAAGTGATCCCAGGGGAAAATGGACTCCCACATACGAAGGGTCATTTATGATAAAAAAAGATATTTTCTGGCGGTGCTATGATACTTACCACCATGGACGATGAAGATTTTCCGCATCCTGTGAATGCAAACATAGTCAAAAAATGCTACGCATAAAAGAGACCCGCTAGGTTGACAGGCCTAAGCAAAAAATAAGGGCATCACGGTGAACCAAACGGGTTCGGGAAAAAATTAGGGATATATATATATATATATATATATATATATATATATATATATATATATATATATATATATATATATATATATATATATATATATATATATATATATATATATATATATATATATATATATATATATATATATATATATATATATATATATATATATATATATATATATATATATATATATATATATATATATATATATATAAATTGTACATCCGGTAAGTCGAAAAACTGAAAAGGCGGCTTAGGAAAAAAAGGATATCCCGATGGACTGAAAACCTGAAAGGGCGGTCCAAGAAAAAGTTAGGGATTAAAGCGTACGACTATGTCACATTGGATCACCCATCTACTTACAGCTAACTTTATTACTAGCGTCAATTTCAAATGGCACAAATCAATTCAATCATCTTTTTCGGACAACAAGTGATGAGACACTTGAAGACATAGAGGCAATTGAAGAATTGAAACTCGACTAGATCGTTTCCACATAGATGTTTTTCTTTGTTTATCACCTTGTACCCCTTTTTCAATTTTTACGACGATTTCCTCTTACTAGGATTTTTGTCTTCTTTTATTAAATTGTCTTCTTATATGCAAACTTCCTGAATGAATGCAATTAAATATATTTCAAAATTCAAATTCGTTTTTACTTTCTCTGTTATGTTTACAAAAACGTCCAATGATTACGTTGAATGAAGATATGCATTTGAATATGATTACTGTTTACAAAATATATACATGAAAACAGGATTAGCATTTACTAAAGACTCTAAGAGTTAGGATAATGTTGAAGTTATCCATAAATTCCCACAGAGCAATCTCCATGGAACTATCTTTACATAGATAACTTCAAAAGCTAATCCCAAATAGAGATATATTCCCCAGTAAATCTAATATGCCCTCAGACAGAAACGGGGGCATCTTCCAGCAGCTGACCTCCATATCCCTGATGGATATCTAGACATGATCATCTTCCCCAATAGGTCTCCTAGCGGATAAAGAAGTTGGATAATTTCCCTAGCATACGGTGGAAACTTCCTCAGCATAACCTATGAAATAACAATCCCCATCAGAGATTATTTCCTCAACACAGTCTACAGGATTTAATTTCCCAATGTATTTTATTTCTCCAATACATCAAATTACCCGACAAGAATTATGTTCTCCAGTCGGATGTCATTCAATATTGTCCTCCTCAGAAGAGCTGATACCCGTATCTGAAACTTGGTCAGATAACGCATCAGAGGAATATCCATCTCTTTCATCCCCAGACAGGGTACATAATAATCAAATCCTTCAATAAAAGGAACGATGAATGAATGAATCTCCTTGAATTCTTTTATCCCTAAGCAGAAGTCAAACATCCCCAGCAGAGTGTCCTCAAACAGAAAGCATAAATCTCCATTAAAGTCGTTCTAAACAAAATTGAAGAATTACTTTCTTCATCCCCAACAAGAACAGTCAGGGATTTATTTTCCCCAACTAGACGTTGTTACAAGAAGCTACCAATATGCTCAATGATATATTGCACCCATACATCATTTACAAGATATCATAATATATGCATACGAAACACATATAATATTCTCATTTATTTTGAAAGCATCATTACACAATGCATACATCATGCAATTACATAAAACTAACTTTGCATTTTCAGGTTAGTTCCCAAACAAATAAATATTATCATTAGTTTATCATCTTTTAGATACAATCAGTCGACGATTCATTCTGATACTTCTTTGGATACAATCAGGAGTAGACTCATTCCAAGACATCTTCTAGATACAATTCAGATATGATTGAGATATAGATTAATTCTGATACTTATTCCAGATTCTCTTCTAGATACAATTCAAATACAATCAAGATATATATTTATTCTGATACTTACTCAAGTACATTCTTTATATACAGTCAGGTGAAGACTCATTATGATCCTCTTATAGATACATTTAAGACATAGACTCATTCTAGAACATCATTCAGATACAATTAAGACATAAGATTCATTATGACACTCCCCAGCATGTCTGCTAGATACAATCAGACACATATTCATTCTAAGTATACTTTTTCAGCTACAGTCGGGCATAAAATTATTTTTATACTCCCGTCAACAGTTATCCAAGAACACAACTACTTTGGATGGTGTTGTACCCCAAAATTTGCCCTCCCATATCCTCCAAGGTTTATCAAGAATCATCTTCAAATGGTTCAAGATCATTCAAGGGTTGCACAGTCCAAATGCCTCCTAATCAGTCCAAATTAGGGTTTTGGTTCTCTCAAGAAATTTGAGGTTTTAAGTGGTGCAATCAAGTCCCATATGCCTCTATACATTCTCAAGCACCTACATGCCAAGTCTCAAGACTCACAGTGGCAATTTGCACAGTCAAAAACTCCATTTGCTTCATAGTCAACTACAGGGGCAAAATGGTCATTTGACAGTCAAAAGTCAAAATTTTTGGTCAACATCTTATTTTGAGCCCACAATCATCATTTGATCAAGTCTTGATCATGATTCCACAGGCATGGCTCAAAAATCATCAAGATGCAAAAGTTATTATTTTGGGACAGTAGAAAAGTCAACTGTATCTTGACCAAGGCATAACTTTTTCATGGTTCATCATAAAAATCCCATCCAAATCTCATTTTGAAGGGGATGACATTTCCTACAACTCATCTTCACATTCCAAGTCCAAGAAATGCTCTCACAAAAAGTTATCAATTTCTACATTATAGGTCAATTTCAAAAGTCAACAAAAATGCATTTTAAGTCAAAGACCATAACTTGAGATTGGTAAATCCAAATGACATGGGACCAAAGGCATTGGTTAGAGGACTTCAAGACCTTTCCAAAATGTCCATGAACATGTTCATATGATCAAAATTGAGCAAGATATGCATTGGAGAAGTTGGGAAATTTTTATGAATTTGCAAAAGTCAACTATCCTTAAAACTTCAATTTTTGACAAAAGGGCCCACTTTCTTCCACTTGATTCAGCCTTTTCATGCCACACACGTGTCCCATGCTTAATTTCAATATCAAACATTTATTTTTCTATTTTATTTAATTTTTATTGATTTAATTCATTTTAAATCCATAATAATTCAAATAAAATCTAAAAATCAATGGAATAGTATCTTTTTGATTTGAACAACTTTCATATACCATGTGCCAACTAACAAATTCGTGCTAAGCCTTTTTTGTGCATAAAATCTTAGATTTGCTTCAAATTTGGAAAGGTTTTCAATGGTGGTCAACAAAATCTCAAAACTTCAATACACAAAGATACAAGCCTATATTTTTAACCTAGACTGCTTGCCTTATACATATACAAGAAGCCTAAACCTAATTGACGACCCAAGCATTGCTAAAACGGCCAAAGCAAAACTGAAAAATTGTTGGAAAAGTGGGAGATCAAGAACCATATAGGAGGCGTTTTCAGACAAAAATAAGAATGTGACCTTCTTCCTTGCTATCCACTGAAGCTAAGACGACCATTACCACGTCCAAAGACCACCTATACGGCGTTGTAAGTTCTCCCAAACTCGCCCCTGAACACGAAACCTAAGCTCTCTATTTTTGCACTTTTTCTCAAAAGCATTGGCATATTTGTGTTCCTTATTTGATTTCTAACATAACTGTAATAGCCAATTTCGTTTTTAGGCCCTGAATCGCGATGCTCGATTCTAGGGTTCATCTTTTTGCGTTTTAGGTATTTTGGTTCCAGGTGAAATTAGAACAAAGCATGAGTATGGATGGATTCAGGGGACATGGACGAGACCAACCATGGTCTTGGAATGAGTTTTTGAAGCCTAGAGACAATTCTAGGAAGAACCTACGGATCTTCCTGCGGATAAAAATCCGCAGGTAAAAAACCAGGGATCAGCGAAGAAGACGCTGACGCGTCTCCCTCTCATTCGTTCGTTAAAAAAATGCGTGTTTTATATTTTTTTTCCAGGCATTGTTAATGATCACTAATATATTATTTGTTGTGCATATCAATATCAACTAAAGCAAGCTGGCATAGTGGCAAGGGCGAACAGGCATTGAGCGTTGGGACCTGGGTTCGAATCCCAGGTCCCCCAAAATAATTGTTCATATTTTTCTTAACGTGATTTCATGCAGATGTCCAAATTAATTCCACCGTACACCTCAACCATCCAGGCGCCAGGTGTTTACAAACAGCAATTCAAGGGCCAAAGATGGAAGACTATGGTGCTAATTAGTCAATGAACACGCAGCTAATTCTGGAAAGTCAAAAGGCCTGAGATAAATGGGCTTCACAATTCCAGAATTCAACTCCTAAGCTGGCCCAAACCCCCCATGAGTTTGCCTCTTTATTTTTCTTTTATATTTTTATTTTACTTATTTAAATTTAACTCTTAATTAATTATTAACTAGATAATTATTTTTCCATAATAAATCCAGAAAACAGAAAAAATAATAATATTTTTATTGATTAAATTTAATTAGTTATTATTTTGTAAATAAAATGCTAACAAACCAATTTAGTTTAAATTAGGTTTAATTTTGATTCTTTTCATAATAAATAAAATAAATTTAGAATTAGGGTTTTACTAACTTTTGACTTGATTCCTTTTATTTTTATTAAAACTTAAAAAACTAAAAAAATATTTTTCTTTTAATTATTAATTAATTAGTAAATTAGGTTTAATTTGAATTAATTACAAAAAAGGACCAAATTCAATTCTCTTCTCAAAAAGGGTCAAAACCCTAAGGACGTCCCGATTCAATCTTTCGCGCGCATATTTATTTTAATTCATTATATTTATATATCTGCTCCGAGAATGTAATAGTTAATTAGGGATTTTACCGCTTTCTTTTATTTTCTCGCAATTTATTTTTTCCAAAGGGTTTGTTTTTGGCGATGTATATACCCGCGCCTTGTAATAGCGTAGATTCAATTTTCTGCACTTTACTTCTCGCAAACTATTAACTGTCAATTATGCATGCAAGACTTGTATGAAAATTAAAAACAACTCGTAGATCACCATGATACATGTACAAGATAATTTAACATGAACCTGACACACATGCACATGCCACTCCTAGGGTACGCCTCACTCGGTTACCTCGAGGTGGTCATCAAGTATAGGGTGTTTTAGAGGTCGCCCTCCTGTCTAAAGATCCAGTTGCCTCGAAACGGTTGCCTCGGATAAAAAAGGATCTAAGACATTAGGGTTAACGCTAAGGCGTCCTACTATTGCTTTGGTGACAACACACGTCCCCAATAATCGAATTGACCCGAAACTCCAACGACGGTGCTACCTACTTCTCAATAGTGGGATAGTACTGTCTAAAGGACTCTTACACAGCTTAATTCCTTAGAGTAGGTAGATTTCTCCTGGGTACTTGCTCTTTCAAAAAACAAAAACATTTTTCGCACCTACACTTTCAAAAAGTTTTCAAAAAAATACTTCATACACTCTTGAGGACTGATACAAGAGTTACCTAGAAGTTTTTCAAACTAAACTTTTTCAAAACCCACAAACACAAGAAAAGCAAACAATTTTTTGAAAACATAGTGAGCAAGTACCTAAGAGCCCGTGGATAACCACAGATAGAAAGGGTGCTAACACCTTCCCTTTCTATAATCTACCTCCCGAACCGAGAAACATCTCGAAAAGGAATTTTGTTGTGCTTTTGTCCTTTCCTTGTTGGAGAAAATAAAAGACGGTGGCGACTCTTGCTTACCGCGACATTTCGCGAACCAGCATTTCAAAACAGTCAGTTATATTTCCACCGATCACAGATGGCATCTATAAGCCCATATCCGATGGTATCCCATCACCTTTTCAAAATGGCATCTTTAAGCCCATTCCTGATACAATTAACCTGTAGCATTACTTCGTGCATCTGCGAGTGAAAATTTTTGGGCACTTATAAGTATTCAATCCTCTTCCCACTTCAGATCATGAGTGACGAGCATGCCAATCTAACTCTTCAGGTTTAAGAAGATTGAACAGGGGCAGTTGTTGTACCCCAAAATTTTCCCTCCCATTTTCAAGACAAACTAATTCAAGATATCTCCTCATGCTCATGAAGGTCTCAAACACTCAGGACTCATTAAGGATTTATCAAATGGACTCTCCTCCTTAGCAATTGAACTACATTTAGGGTTTTTCTTTTCTCAGAGGAAATTGAGTTGTCAATGCCTCAAGTGGATTTCATGGTATCCCACATGCTTCAAAGAATCCTCATACCAAGTTTCTGTAAGTATGAGAGTGCGCCTAAGAGGGGGGGGGGTGAATTAGGTACTCTAATAGTTTTGCCGATTTAGTGAGATGGATATTATTTTTCTGGTTTAGTGCATGAGTTTACAAATGTGTTTCTTTCTTTTCTGGTTTATGGATAGTGATGAAAGCGGTAAATGCGGAAAAGTAAAGAACAAAGAGATGTATCCTAGTTCCCCTCACAGTTCGAGAGTACTCCAGTCCCCTTTCAACATGAAAGAGATTTCCTTATTGTTAGATCTCTAGACAAGACACCCTAGTCCTTCTATACAAGACTCTAACCAATAAAACCACCAAGAACAATCCTCTTGGATTTTCACTATGTCAAGAATGAGAACAATCCTCTCAAAGTGACTACACTTGTATCCAACAATCCTAGAAAGACAAGATTTTAAAACCACTTAAACTTATATCCAATAATCCTAGAAAAATAAGTAAGTATCTATCAATATTTGATTTTGAGTGAGTTGAGTAGTATTGATCACTTAGAGTGATTTAACAATGAATGATATTCTCTTCCAATGATAATAATGTACAATGACTCAATATATAATTGCTCAAAGTTTTCTGTTTAATAATGTATGAAAGTGTGCATTAAACTTATGTATGAAAATGAAGAAATGCTTGAGTTTTTATTTTGAAATTTCAGAACATATATTTGGAAGAGGTTTAGAGGTGTCGAAAATTATTTTTAAAATGAATATTTATATGTTCATCACACCCTTTTGAAAGATCATAAAGTTATGAAAATGAATCATGAACAAATGCCAAGATCGAGTGAAAGGTTTCAATGAAAAGGTATTATGAACAGGCATGTGAAAAGCTGTTGCTTTTCAAAATCGTGCAGCATGCAATCGATTTCACCCTTTGTGTAAATTTATTGCACGGGGTTTCAACAGCTATATTTTCAAAAGTTTGAAGTGTGCAATCGATTGCACAACCAATGTCAATCGATTGCATGTAAAGTCAGTAGCAAAAAAATAAGTGAGTGAAATCGATTGCACAAGCAATGTAAATTGATTGCATGAGAAACAGAAGCAAACATTTTGAAAATTTTAAGTATGCAATCGATTGCACAAGCAATGTAAATCGATTGCACTAAGAAACAGAAGCAAAAGATCTGAAAATTTTAAGTATGCAATCGATTGCACTAATATGCAAATCGATTTCACTCAAGTAAAAAATGAATTTTAACTTTGAAAAACTTGAGTAATGATTTATAAAACATTTCTTATTCACCATTGAGCATCTATATCTTAAGATCAAAGTAAATAATATCATTATACCTTGAAAGTTGTTAAGAGCTTTGAACTGAAGATTTTATCCGTAGATGCTTTGAGCTTGATCATAAATATTTGCCTTCTTTGTCAATAATGGTTTGTCTTCATCAAAACAAAAGTTCATTTGAGAAGCTTGATTTTACATTCTCCCCCTTTTTGATGATGACAAACAATCTTACTTTATGCGTTGTAGTTTCCGGAAAGAGCTTTTCTCCCCCTAAGATGAAAAACTCCCCCTATGTATGAGAAGGTTGGAATCCTTTGTATTTGTTCATCTTGGTTGGAGAGTACCTTTAAAAAATTAAGACAAGGAAAAATTCAAGCATAGAGTATAACATCCTTCTCCCCCTTTGACATTATCAAAAAGAAGGGAAAGATGCATAAAAAAGGACAAAATACATATAATAATATTGAAAGCTTAACCATAGCCATATTGCTTCATGATACTTTTTATCATCCTTTGATAAATGTACATAGTAGTTATCTTCTACAAAACATGATGTTGAAGCCTTTGTCACAAAGTTGTATTTTACTTAGAAGTTGTCTTTTGTTCTTCAACAAAAAGTATATCTTCAATGGATATGAATGTTAGTGTATCAACTTTTCCAATGCTAATAATTCTTCCTTTAAGGTATTTTCCATATGTGAAATAATTTTTGGACTTGAACTAGATTTGAAATTTAATGTATATCTCCCGTCATATTCTTTGAACAACCACTATAAAGATACCAAATATTGCATGTGGTCTTCAAGCATACCTACAAAACAAATTAAGTTTGATTTGGTACCCAATGTGCTTTGGGTCCATCATAGTTAGTTCCTTTCTTAACCCACACATAATTCCCACTTTCCACACTAAAGGTTCTAACATAGCAAGCATTAGGTGTATGACCTTTAATACCACAATAAAAACAAGTAGGTTCAAAGTTACTTCTATATCTAGAAGGGTAAGATTTCTTTTTAGGAAAATTTTTCTTTTTAGGATAGTGATGAACTATTTTAGGTTTGTTCACTTTATCTTTGGATGATTGACCACTATCCTTAACAAGGATAGTTTTATTAGAACTTGGTTTTGAAACTTTGAATATCCAAGTCCACTTTTATCATTGGAGTATCTTTGTTGGCTAAGAACACCTTCCAATCTAGTTTGGCCTTTTTCATATCTTTCAATGACTCTTTTTAATTGGATAATTTAGAAAGAAAATTATTCACAATTTTTACATACAAAATTTTGTTTTTGTTCATCACTTGATTTTCGTTTTTCTTCTTTGAAATCTTTTTCCATAGATTCACATTTTTCTTCTAAGAATGAAATTTGTTTCTTTTGTGATGAAATAGTTTTATACAGAATTTTGCATTCATTCAATAGTTCATCTATAGCACCTTGTTCCTCACTATCAAAAATATAAAATTCATTACTAACCTCATTGTCTTCATCAACGGAATGGTGTGAATCCATCAACGCTAGATTAATACGTTGATTGTTTTCGGAATCGGAAGATGAACTTTCCCATGCTATATATGCTTTCTTTGACTTTTTTATCTTTATTTCTCTTGAAATATTTCTTCTTCTTTTCAATTGTAGGACATTCACTTTTAACATGTCCCTTTTCTCCACATTCAAAGCATATAACCTTCCTTGTTGGTGCTTCCCTTTTTCTTTCTTTTCGTAGAACCTTTTCAATCTTCTTGATAAGATCATCATCTTCACTACTAGTGGATTCATCTTCTTGATTTCTATCATGATTTTTTATCCTTGTATTTAAATCCATGTCTTTTGAATCTTTTACTTGGATTTCATGCTTTTCGAGTCTTGTAAGTTCCGTCTCATATTCTTGAAGTTTTCCGAACAAATTGACGGAAGTCATTGTTGATAGATTCTTCTTCTCGGATATTGCTGTCACTTTTGGTTGCCATTCCCTGGATAAATATCTAAGCACTTTAAGATTAAGTTCATCATTAGTTAAAGTCTTACCGAGTGCTTTCAAATGATTTTTCAAGTGTACAAATCTTTTCTGCAAGTCGAGGATTGATTCTCGGGGCTACATTCTGAATAGTTCGTATTCTTGACTAAAAGTATTTAATCTCGATCTTTTAACTTCAGAGGTTCCTTCATGAGTTTCTACCAAGGTATCCCATATTTCTTTTTCCATTTTGCATTCCGAGACACGGAAGAATTCATCCATGCTAAGCGCACCTTGAAGAAGATTTATTGCCTTTTTATCATAGAGAACCTTCTTCTTATCATCTTCGTCCCATGCAGCTTTAGGCTTTGATGAGCCAGCACCATTGATTACCATAGTAGGGATAAATGGACCACTCTCGACGGTATCCCATATTTCTTCTCCTTGTGCTTCTAGATGTGCCTTCATGCGTATTTTCCAGAAGTCAAAGTATTCACCACAAAATAGAGGAGGCTTGTTGTTACTACCACCATCTCTAAAAACAGGATTTTAATTTGCGGAAGCCATTCTGGATCTTTTAGGAGCAGGTTACCTATAACCTGCTCTGATACCAATTGTAAGTATGAGAGTGCGCCTAAGAGGGGGGGGGGGTGAATTAGGAACTTTAATAGTTTTGCCGATTTAGTAAGATGGATATTATTTTTCTGGTTTAGTACATGAGTTTACAAATGTGTTTCTTTCTTTTCTGGTTTATGGCTAGTGATGAAAGCGGTAAATGTAGAAAAGTAAAGAACACAAATGTATCCTGGTTCCCCTCACAGTCCAAGAGTACTCCAGTCCCCTTTCAACATGAAAGAGATTTCCTTATTGTTATATCTCTAGACAAGACACCCTAGTCCTTCTATATAAGACTCTAACCAATAAAACCACCAAAAACAATCCTCTTGGACCAAGAACAATCCTCTTGGATTTTAACTATGTCAACAATGAGAACAATCCTCTCAAAGTGACTATACTTGTATCCAACAATCCTGGAAAGACAAGATTTTAAAACCACTTAAACTTATATCCAATAATCCTGGAAAAATAAGTAAGTATCTATCAATATTTGATTTTGAGTGAGTTGAGTAGTATTGATCACTTAGAGTGATTTAACAATTAATGATCTTCTCTTCCAATGATAATAATGTACAATGACTCAAGATATAATTGCTCAAAGTTTTATGTTTAATAATGTATGAAAGTGTGCAGAAAACTTATGTATAAAAGTGAAGAAATGCTTGAGTTTGTATTTTGAAAATCAGAACATATATTTGGAAGAGGTTTAGAGTTGTTGAAAATGATTTTGAAAATGAATATTTATATGTTCATAACACCCTTTTGAAACATCATAAAGTTTTGAAAATGAATCATGAACAAATGCCAAGATTGAGTGGAAGGTTTCAATGAAAAGGTATTATGAACATGCATGTGAAAAGATGTTGTTTTTCAAAATCGTGTAGCATGCAATCGATTGCACCCTTTGTGTAAATCGATTGCACGGGGTTTCAACAACTATATTTTCAAAAGTTTTAAGTGTGCAATCGATTGCACAAACAATGTCAATCGATTGCATGTAAAGTGAGCAGCAAAAAAATAAGTGAGTGCAATCGATTGCACAAGCAATGTAAATCGATTGCATGAGAAACATAAGCAAATGTTTTGAAAATTTTAAGTATGCAATTGATTGCACAATCAATGCAAATCGATTGCACTGAGAAACATAAGCAAAAGATCTGAAAATTTTATGTATTTAATCGATTGCACTAATATGCAAATCGATTACACTCAAGTAAAAAATGAATTTTAACTTTGAAAAACTTGAGTAATGATTTATAAAACATTTCTTATTCACCATTGAACATCTATATCTTAAGATCAAAGTAAATAATATCATTATACCTTGAAAGTTGTTAAGAGCTTTGAACTGAAGATTTTGTCCGTAGATGCTTTGAGCTTGATCATAAATCTTTGCCTTCTTTGTCAATCATGGTTTGTCTTCATCAAAATAAAAGTTCATTTGAGAAGCTTGATTTTACAGTTTCAAGCCTTACATCACAAATTTACTCAGTCAATTATCCAGATGATTGAAAGTCAATTGTATTGGACAAAAAGTCAACTTTGACCAATATACAGTCAAACTTCAAGATTTTCGGTCAACATCAACATTTTGAAATCACATTCATCATTTGATCAAGTTTTGGTCATGATTCATCAAGAAAACTCATGATTCATCAAAATTCAAAAGTTACTAATTTAGGGTTTTCTTAAGGAGAAGTCAACAGAACTTTGACCAAGCATAAATTTCACATACTTCATCAAAATTTTCTCAACAAAAGGCTATCTTGAAGGAAAGTTCTCTACAACTTTCTCTCTCTAAGCTCATGGCCAGAAATGCTTCATTTGAGAGATATGAGTCAAAACTTTGCATGTCATTTTGAAAGTCAACAAAAAGATATCTTTTGTCAAATTAATTTACATCAAGTTAAAGACTTCAAATGAAAAAATGACCAACATAGAAGTTGTAGGAGACATCTTGTGGTTTCCAAAAAGTCAAAGATCATCTTTATATGACAAAAATTGAGAGAGTTATGATTGGTGCAAATTGAGAAATTTTGAGAAAATGCATGAAGTTCAAATTGAGAAAAATTAAATTTTTGGGCTAATGGGCCTAAGTTTTTAGGTTCAAACGTGTTCATGACCTCATATTAGACCCATAAACCCATTCACATATTTTTTATGATTTTGATTTCTTTTATTTGTATTTTATTCATTTAAATGCAAATTAAATCAAATAAAATATAAAAACATTAGATTAAGGCGCATGGTTAATATTTTTAATCACGTTGGAGGCCCAAAAGTCTACCTTGAAGCTGAAGAAATCGTGTGGTCTATATTTGAAATAAATCTTCATTAGTTTTGGAATATTTCAGCTTATTTTCAAACAAAATAAGATATGAATTCATGAGGTATCCAAGCCCACCATTTCACCTAATCTTCTCTCCTATAAATACATAACATATCTAGACCAAGCAGGGCACGCAAGGTTGCCTCAAGAACAAACCCTAAAAAATCTAAAATTTCTTAAAACTAAGGCAATTCAAAACCCTTATCTCCAGCCTTTATCAATCCGTTCCAAGAATTCCATCAGCCTCCTGAGACCTCCAAGAGTCATTCCCAACAATTACTCAAGCTTGAAGCACACCAGAACTCTCTCCTAGATTGTACCATTTTGGTAACCTTCTTGAATTTCAAACTTTTAATTCATGAAATTTAAATGAATTTTATGCATACATTCATGTGCACATTGGTGTGTGGAACTATTTTGACGTATTACTTGTGAGGTTTGACGCAGGAATAAAGATCTGCCATTGTTAGGGCAGTTTGAAATATTTTCTTCGAAACTTACTCTACAAGCACTTTCAGGTCAAACCAATTCTACCATTTGATTCACAAGGGTTAAATTAGGGGGATAGGATTCATATTGTGTTTCGATTTTTCATGATTCGCAGGTTCTCAAAATCTCCTCATCAGAGAAGATGAATTTGACCACCTTTGACGGTGGTTTAACCCTCCTGACTCAGGCGACCAAGGCGTGGCGTTCTCCCATTGGTCCATTCAAAACCCTAGACCTCACTAACACACGCATATTTAATTTTGTTTGATTTATGATTTTCTGAATTAAGTTTGTTATATATTGAATGATAGTGGTAATATGAACGCGAAACACAAATGGTGTAGTGGTGAGTGATACATTGGTTATGGTAAATGGCATGGGTTCGAGCCAACCTTTTGTAAAATTTCTTTTTTTTTCCAGGACAATACGCAGGTTCATCATATGGTGATTGGTTCTCATTCCATGTTACAAACAACACTATGGCGAAGTGGTAAGAGGGAATTCTTCGAGACTGAGGGCTTGGGCTCAACTCTCATCCCATGCATTTGTTATTTTTCTTATTTTACTAAACCTAATTTTCACTCTATTTTACTAATTATTTTCTAATTAACCATTAACAAGCCTTAAACTTTTTTTCAAAACTATAACAAATTAGGGTTAGGGTTTTCTAGTTAGTAATTAAAATTTTAACATATTTTTCTTTATTAACTAATTAAGTTAATTAGTTTTTTTATTAATATTAACATTAATTAGAAATAATTAGGTTTTTATTAATTATTAACTTAAATTATTTTCTACAAAAAACACAAAAACATTTTTTCTAACATCTTTTTCTCATCTTTTTCTATTTAAATTCCTAGAACAAATGTATAGGTTTTCACTATCAAATGTAATTGCTTAGATTTACATTCCCGCATTTTTTGTCTAATTATGTGTCTGCCCCAAAGCCATGTAATAGCGTAGGAATTTTAGGTTCCGCACTTTAATTTTCTGTACATATTTAATTATTACTAAAATAGGGTTTGTATGGCAAGACTAAAAGCAATATAGATAATCCTAATTCAAGACTAAATAACTGAAACTAATACACTTTGCACACTTGCACCTCTAGGGTAAATTCCCTTGTTGCCTTACAAAATATTGGTCATGTCCCTGAAAGTGGGGATACTTTAGCAAAAGACCCTCGATTCAAAAATATCATCATGGTCCCTATCGAATAAAGATCATAGTCCCTCGATGACCCTCCAATTGCCTATGAAATGGTCTATTCCCTTCAATGACCCTACAAGCAAAATGATGATAGTCCCTTCGATACAATTGCTAAAGTATCCTTACATGTTGCCATCAATGACAATATGATGACCCTAGGCTTGTCCCTTCATATCCAATAGATAGGATTACCTACCAACTAATAGTATGGATAATACTATCTCCAAAGGAGAAGGAAAATGACAAGAAATACTTTAGTGGGTAAGAACTATTTAGTGCTTACTCACAACCTTTTTCACAAACAAATACATTTTCACACTATGCTTTCAAACAAATATTTTCAAAAAAAAACTTTGTATACATTCTTGAGGACCGACACAAGGATCATTATAAAGTTAGCCTTACATTGGCATTTAAAAATATTTTCAAACAAATCATACACACACAAAGCAAGTTTTTCAAAGTGAGGTAAGGAAATAAGAGCCCGCAAATAACTACAGATGAAAAAGGTGCTAACACTTTCCCTTTTCATAACTTAACCCCCGAACTCAAAATCTATCAAAGGTATTTCCCGTTCTTTTCACCTTTCCTAAATATTGGATAAAAGAAAAGTCAGTGGTGACTCTTTCTAACCGCAACATTTGCGATAAAACCAAAAAGTCAGTTCTCCCACCGTATTACATCAATACAAAGAGTTGTTGCTCATTGTTTGCATTGGAGACTTTGTTCTTCATAGTTGTGTTAATCTGGTTATTTATAAGCAAACATTGTAAACACAGTTAATTGTAGTTCTGTTATGAATTGATTATTACCTCAAATGATTAGGTTGTTAGTCCAAGACTTGAGAGGGCTCCAGTTTTTTTGCAAATTATTTTTCACAAAATAGCTTATTAGAAAACCCAATTCAAACCCCCTTTCTTGTGTTTTTCTCACCCTTCAAATGGGACAATATTTCTATGGATTTTATGTCGGGTTTACCAAAGACTGCTAAGGGAAATGATTTGATTTGGGTGATAGCGGAGAGATTGACTAAGTCAGCTCATTTATTACATATGAAGATCAATCATCCTATGGAGAAACTAGCTGAGATGTATATTGAGGAGATTATAAGATTACATGGAATACCTTCGAGTATCGTATCAGATAGAGATCTGAGGTTTACGTTGAAGTTCTAGGAAGGTTTACAGAATGCTTTTGGGACTAAATTAAGGTTGAGTTCCACATATCATCTATAGAAGGACGGTCAAACTGAGAGGATTATTCAGTCTTTGGAGGATTTTCTAAGGGCTTATGTGTTGGAACGAAGAGGTGTTTGGGACAACCACTTTCCATTGAACGAGTTTTCATACAACAATAGTTTTCATGCGAGTATTGGTATGGCACTGTATGAAAAATTTTATGGTAGGAGGTGTAAAAATCCATTATGTTGGTATGAGTCATGCGAGAGTGTTGTGCTCGGACCTGAGATTGTATAGGAAACAACGATAAAGATTAAGATGATCCAAGAGAGGATGAAAACTTCTCAGAGTTATCAAAAGAGTTATCATGACAAGAGGAGGAAGGAACTTGAATTTCAAGAGGATGGCCACGTGTTTTTGAGAGTTACTCTAATGACCAGTGTTGGTAGAGCTTTAAAGTCGAGGAAGCTTATACCATGTTTTGTTGGTCCATATCATATTTCAGAGAAGATAAGTGAGGTGACCTATCAAATTACTTTAACATCGTCGCTTGTGAATATTCATGACGTGTTTCACGTGTCTCAGTTGAGGAAATACATTCTGGATCCTTCGCATGTGATCCAAATGGATGATGTACTTGTGAGAGATAACTTGACTGTTGAAGCATCACCCGTACAGATAGAAGAAGTGAAGTAATTAAGGGGTAAAGAAATCTCCTAGGTGAAGGTGTTATGGGATGGACCAGGTGGCGGAAGTTAGACTTGGGAACATGAAGATCAGATGAGAGATTCTTATCTAATTTTGTTTCCTCCAGGTAATTTTCGAGGGAAAAAATTATTTTAAGTGGGGGAGAGTTGTAACACCCCGGAATATAGATTAATTATTTAATTGGTTTAGTGCGATTATATGAATTATCGTGATTTTATGTGAATTCCTTGTGAGTATATATGATGTCTTGATGATCATGATGCATGATGTGATGCTATAGTGTGGTGTGTGATGGGGTAGTATGAATTAAGTTCATAATTAGAATGATATAATATTTGAAAAAATTACTAAGTAGAATCATTGTTTAGATAATTAAAGTAATTAATTAGACTTATTTTATTTAAATAAATAGAGATAAAATATGAAGTATATATGTTGAGGACAAAGTGGTAATTTGTGAATGGATAAGTGAGGGTAAGATGGGGAGGCCATATAAAGGGTCCAAAGGTTAAGCTAGGAAAAAGAGTGTCAATGTATCATTCTGTGCAATAGTGAGAATTTGGAAGAAGAAATAAAGAGAAGCTAGGGCACATAGACGCAAGAGGTAGAGCTCGATAGAATGTGAGGAAAATAACCAATAATTCTTGCTAGGAATCTAAGGTAAGGGGAGTTGTCATTATTATTATAATCAATAGAAGATTTAGATAATTGTAGGTTGTTTTTGGGGTATTGATTGATGATGATTTTGTTGAAAAGTGATGCATAAGTGATGTTGTTTTTCCATGAATTGATGTATATGATGTATAATAGGATGTGTTGTTATTGCTTGATGAAAACATGAGTACTTGTGATGAATTGGAGTCTGTTCTGTGTTGGAATCGCTATATTTGGGACTGGTTTTCGTATAGGAAATTGCAACAGGAAAACCATGTTCATGAATACTCGCTGTGCAAACCACCCAGTTGTCGCGAAAAATAGCTTTCGCCCAGATCTCTCCAGGCGAGAGGGAGGAGAGAGGGAGAGTTGAGTTTTGGCATGATTCTGGAATTTGTATGTAGGGTGTTATTTGTTCCTGCTGCGCTGGGCGAAGCAAGCATTCTTCGAACGAATGAAGTGAAGAAAAATATGAGCTCCTGGAACTTGTACAGGGGAACATGGTTCTCCATATCCTCGTCGAGCGAGCCTCATGAAAGCGAGCTGCTTCTTCGAGCGAGCCTCAGGCGAGAGGTGTTAGACAGACACTCTGAAAGGCCATAACATGGGTCTTCGGACTCTGTTTTGACGCACTGTTCGAAGCATTAGAAAGCTAACACGATGAAATTCAATTTGGTGGACTAAAATGAATTGTATGATGTATTTTTCTAGTGATTATGCTATGATGAAAATATGTGATTATGCTTTGATGTAAGTGATGTATGTTTCTATGATGAATGTTGTCATTGTGATTATGATGTATGTATGATGACATGTGCGATGAAATTATGATGATGACATGATGATGCATATTGACTAGTAGTGGTCATGTTTTATTATGTTGTTGCGCATCATGCATTCATGGCATATGTTAGGACATTGGTCCAGTGACGTTTATAAGATGATATGTCCAATGATTTTGATAGGAAGATTAGTCAAGTGATGTCCTCAATCCTATTGTGTGGATTGAGTGCAAGATTGCAATATTGTGAAGTCTCTGGTTCCGAGCGGAAATCAATATTATTGGTGGGGATCTTTGGAGAATGATGACTAAGTTATCAGTGAAGTTTTGGTACCACATGCATGAATTAGTGATGTTGCATTACATTCTTTGTGACATTGCATAATGATTGATTAAAGTGATGCTCTTATGATATGTGAATAAATGATTATTTCGATGAGAATTGTGATTTGATTACATGTTGTTACTGTGAATAATTTAATGATGGGAATGTGAGTATTGATGCAAAGTATGATGATATTTGGATCTGGGTTAATTGTTGTGTAACTACTATATTTATTATGTATATCTTATAATGATTACAAATTACTTACCCTTTCTACTTGGAAATGTTTCCTCGATGCGTGGATAACTTGTAGGTGATCAAGAATAATCCACTAAAGCTTAGGAGGTAGCTTTGGAGTGCGTTTATTAATTTATGTTGAATAAAGAGGGAGTCTCGCTCTGATATGTAATGTTGTGATTAACTATCAAATGTGTCACATTCAAGTATACATGTTTTGAATGCAGCAAGTAATAAACATAGAGTATCGTACCCACATAGAGCGTTGTTACTTAAATTTGATTTTTGTATAAAGCTATTTTTTGATTTAATCATGAGCTGAGAGAAATAATGGTTGGTGATTATGAGTTCTAGTTCACTTAAAACAAGAGTAAGAAGTAAGGTGAAAAGTGGTGGAAATATATCAAGAATGATTGAGTTGAGCTTAGTTCCATTGATATCCTTTGTGTAGTTATGTGTTAATGTTGTGTGGTGTCGTGACAAGCAAGGTCAAAATGATCTTAAGGTGTATTTCTACATCATCTAAAGCATGCATAAAAGGGCAAGGGGACAAATCTCTAAGCCTCACTTATAACCCTAATATACGTCTTTCAATTATTCTAAATTCCTTAATCGTTTTAGTTTCTTATCTCTAAGTAAACTAGGCCAAGTGAATATATCTATCATACTCTTTCAACCATTTTTACTCATCCATTACGCTTGTTGGTTGATCTCTCAAAACAACAAGTTGTTATCTATTTCAAAGTTAATCAAGCAAAGATACAAGTTTTTAATAAACTTACTCATGGTAAAGAAAGCACGAGCCACACAACATATAACATAAAAGCAATTTGATATTAATTTCACATTGCTCAACTATAAAAGGTTTAGCTCATAATGAGTTGAGTAAATGCTATAAACATGGTACTCAAAGGAAACATCTTAAGACAATGAATGGACAAAAGATATAAACCATAGAGATACTTGGAGGATGCCTTAAGATGACTAATCTTCAAGAGATGTCTCCACTCGCGCCATAAATCATAAGAAAATACCGAATTGGTTGAGGAAAGAAGACTTTAACAAACTTCCACTACTTAGGAACGTAACTCTTGCAATATTATCTTAGAACAGCTGAACTCTCTTTTGATCTTCAATCACAACTCTATTTATAGACCATGGATTATGGTTTTTCATGTTGTATTGGATCATGGGCTTATGTTCATGAAATCACATCAATCCAACATAAAATTAGCACCAATACACAATTCTGCAGCATATGATCAAGGAATCTTTGTACAAGAAGACAATGGTGGGGGACAAGGTGTATTGTGGTAGTTTGCCATAGAAGGTGCAGGCGACACGCTCTGTAATTGTAGCGTACTATCGTACCAACTTTTGTCTTCTAGCTCTTCCACTATCTTCTTTGAATTTTAATATTTTCTTTCTATTTTTCATCACCACCAAGAATTCCCTCAATTCTGTACTTCCTTCCATGTTATCCTCATTGGCCAGCAACTTCCCTTGTTGTTTCATATTGGTATGAGTTCTCTTACTTTCCTTCAGCTTGTGCTTCATGCAGCAGACTACTGTAGTCTTGTCTTAACTCGACTTTTGCCAACCTTTGCACATATAAAACACAGATAAATAATAAAAGGGAGCACCTATTGTACTCCAGAATAAAACAACTAAAGAAACTAAAATGCAAGAAATTATAACTAACAAGTAAAATAAAAAGGTTAAATAAACAACTAATTAGGCATGTATTTACTCATAAAATGTGGGTTAACACACCCGCAAACTTAAAATATTACCTATCCTCAGGTGATCGAACAAGCAAAGACAGCTAGAACACACTTCACTACCCACACTCCTTCTTGTCAAGACCAACATTTTTCAAACTCAAAAATGATTTCTCAAGGGACTTGTTCCAAAAGTAGGTACAACCCAATCCTGAAGCACATTCTAGATTGCGTATGCGCTTTAGGCCACTTATACTTCCTGTCATGACATAACTCTTATGTTAAGATAATCAGCCTAAATTAAATTGTTGATTGTTTCTTCCTATGGGTTAGAAATAAACATTAGGCTCTACCAAGGGGTTTTACTTCTTGAACATACACCTAGGACAACACTTGCATTTATTAAAAAGGAAAATTTTGCTTGCAGTTGTCCCCACCATTTCATTAGACAAGATCTAACTTTTGATGAGTCCCACTTGCTACTTATGATGAGAACAACTACAGTTCCTCTAGACACAAGCACATGAACATCATTAAAATTTGCACTTTCCAATTTCAGGCACAAGAGTTGTTCCTCCAGTTTTGGGCACAAGAACTTATTGAGAAGTTCCTTAGGCAACTTCTACTACACACTTTGGTGTGTTTATTTATTTATATGCAGTGCTCTCGGAGTGTTCCAGTCCTTATAACATATGTATCAACCACCCTAACCAAGCCTTATAACTAGTTTTCTTCCATACTTAAAAACAATTCAACTTTGTCTACAAGCTGCTTACTTTCTAGTCTACTAGAGTCATGACATGGATTATCAGCAACATAAGAACAATGTAGAAGAAACTCATCAAGTCTTAGTTCCCTATATTGTTAAAGTCCCAATATAATTTCTCTCAGTCTTACATAGATAGTATGTCCTAGGGGGTATTACTCAGCTTTGTTCTTTGTCTTTATTATATTTTTTAAGCATAAAAATTAAAAACTAACTACAAAAATATGGAAAAGAAAAGAAAACAGTTCATTAATTTTTAAAAAGGTTGCAGGAAGCCAATAACAGAAGCAAAATAAACAGGCTTAACATAGCCCTCCAGAAATAGAAAATTAAAACAGAATTCAAAAACTGAAAACAGAAACAACAAACATTGTGATATGATATGATGGGAAATGGGCCGAGTCATGACTTTAGTCACCACTCCCCAAACTTAAAGTAAGGACAGTGTCCTTGCTGTTCAATAGGTAGGAAGACACGTGCCCCTTTTCTTTGGGCTTACCAGCTAGGCCGTAAGCCTGCTACTTTTGCATACAACATCATGCCTCTTTTTCTCAGATCCTCATTCTTTGTAGGCTCAGGGATAGTTGACTTCAATTTTACAGTGGTAGGTGCCTCAGAGACAACAAGAGATACGTCTGTAGTAAGCACCTTCGTGGACTTGACTGTTGATTTTTGTAGGGGAGATTGTGGCTTTGTTGGAGTCTTGATCGGAGTAGTCTTTTTAGTTGCCTTGGTAGCTGGGTAGGGGGTGCTGACCTTTGCAGGTCCCTTAAACTTCTTGGGAGTGACCATTGGGGGTCCCATCAACATCCATCTCTTCAAGAGACTCATCATATTGCTCTAATTCTTTTGTCCTATCTGAAGAGTCTTCCTTTTCTTTGCATTTCTTCACTTCCTCCTCTTCTTCTTACTCAGCTTTTTCTATTATGGTCTCCTTCTTCATTGCCTCATCTTCAAAATTATCATTTCCCTCATCCTCTTCTTCAGAAGAGTCATCCTCAGTCAAGTCTTTTTCTTCCTGTATCTCCACATTATCAACTTCTCTCTTTTTCTCCTTCTCATTATCTTGAGCAACTTCCTCTACCATATTCTTAACAACATTAGTTAGATTCACTTCAGTAGCCAAGTTAAGGGATTTATCCTTTTTAGGCGCTTCAGTTATCATTTCCTTTTTATCCTTGGCCGCTTGTTTCAACATCTTGTTAAGGGTCTCATCATCATCATTCTCATTTTCTTCAACAATTTCCTTTGTCACACGTACTTCTTCCTCATTTTTCTTCTTTGCTCTGACCCTAGATATCACTTTTTTCTTTCTCTTATTCTTTGGTTTCTCTGGAGATAAGTCCTTAGGCACGCCTAAAGTATATGCACTAGGATTTTTCACCAGTTTAGCCTTCACAAATTTCTTAGCTTTCTTCTTATGACACTTTTTCCCTCTTCCTCTTTGTTAACATTGTCTTCTTCCTTCAATGTCCCCAATATATGATTAGGGAACATTTGAGATGGTTCTTCATTATTCACCATTTGATTGACTTTCAACTCCTACTTCATACTTTTCTTTTTGAAACTTGAAAAACTCCCTTTGATCCTTTTGCATCTGCAATACCAATTTCCAGGTTAAGTTGTTTCCTTCAACGCTCATATCTCCTTCTGCTGAGCACTATCCTGCCTCCGAACTTTTTCTTGCTATTTGTTTCATTAACATATGCTGCCTAGTTTTGTCAAAGGCAACTGAAGGACTGCACACTTCATTAGTTTCTTTGTTGTGCAAGACATGCTTAGCACATAGAGCAGTAATTAGGCAAGGGAAATAGAGCATTCCCTCCTTCTTTTTAGGACACCCCTGAATCTTTTGGACCATAATTTCCCCCATATTGACATCCCCCTATCAGTGATACAATGTAGCAAGGAAAGCCTTTCTTTGTTAACAGTTTTGTTGTGGGTTGTTTTCTTCACATAATGCTTAATGAACTGGTATCAGGCTTTTGTCAGTGTTTTTAAATCCATCCTCTTTACTGTCTTTTCTCTAGCACACTCTACCCATGTTGTGCCTGGATTGCATAAGGAATGCATGTAGACCTTAGGGTTTTTTAACCTATACATCATGTTGATGGTATCTTTAGAGTAGGATACATTTTCCCCTCACCATGACTTTATTATTCTTGTTAGTTGTTGACAAATTGGAGTAAAACTCCTTCACACACTGTATGTTTTAAGATGCGAGTTGCTGACATAACTTGGTCCATTTCTTCAGCTTAATCAAAGAACTAATGCTTCCAGGGATACCTAAGTTAGCATCTTCTTTATCCAAAGTAAAACTTCTTTCAGAATGCATGCCCCTTCTAGAGACGGATCTGGTAAATCATTGCTTTGCACCAGCATTGATGAAGACTTCACCGTCGCTTCCTTCATCATCGAAGATATCCATAGCAGGTGTGGCATTTTTCTGGGCATAAGTTTTGATTCTTCCCTGGGAGTATATGGGCTTCATTGTTTTAGGGTTTGAGAGGGTAAAAGCTCTTTTTGAAAAAGAAGATTGTGATATATATATATATATAATATATATATATATATATATATATATATATATATATATATATATATATATATATTAGCAGTTTTGAATGAGATGAATGAGATGATTTGAGACAAAATGTGAGATGATGGGTGGTTATAATGTGAATGGGTGTTGAGGAGTTGGGCGGTTTGAGAAACTGGGATTTAATGTGCAAAAGTGGAGAAATTTGAATTTTTGACAACAGAGAGGGTTTGGACAGTCTAGGGTATGGTGATGGTTACTTTTGGTAATGATTCAACATAAAAGCATGCAATTGACCATTAATGCATTGTCCCCTTGTGATGTCACGCTGGAAGCTGAATAGTGCCACGCGCGCATGAAGATTTCTCTCTCTCCACTTACTTTTTCGCTTCCTCACGTGTCCCAATATCATTTCCTCTCTCATGCTATATCCAAGGGACTTAGCATCACGATTTTTTCTCCTTTCTTGTGTAAGTCTATCTCAAGCTTATTAGTCATGACAGAACTCGTCAGTTACTCTTTCCCATTTTATTGCATCTATCACATCATCTGAAAAAATAAAAACTAAAACATGAAAGTTAAGCTGGGCTGCCTCCCAGTAGCGCTATTTTATAGTATTATAGCCTGACTGAAGAAAATATTAAATGGATTCCATCAAATTGATTGTGACCCTTGTGTTGTCTAATGATTCACCATGATATACTTTCACCCATTGGCCATTAACTTTGAAAGTTTCTCATGTCCTTTCATTCAATAGATCCACAACCCCATGAGAATAAATCTTAATAAACTTAAAGGGCCCAGTGAATAGCCTTAAGCTATAGTTGAACAAAAGAAGAAGTTATCCTTCACTTAATTCCCTCTTCAGGCACTTCTTGTCGTGCCATTTCTTGGTCTTTTCTTTATACAACTCAACATTTTCATAAGAAAACAATATAAGCTCTTCAAGCTCGTTAATTTGAAGCATTCTAGCTTAGCCAACCTTGGATAAATCAAATTAAGGGTTTGGATGCCCAAAAATATTTATGATATAACTCAATGGGCAAGTGACATGCCTTTCCATAGATAAGTTTATATGGATACATGCCTATGGGAGTCTTAAAATTTGTTCTATAAGCCCACAAGGCATCAAATGTTTGGACCAATCTTTTCTTAAGGGGTTAACAACTTTTCCCAGAATCCTTTTTATTTCTCAACTGGAAATTTCAGCTTGCCCACTACATTGTGGGTGGTAGGCCAGTGGAACTTTGTGCTTAACTCCATACTTTGCCATTAGATTCTCAAAGATCCTATTGCAAAAATGAGTTCCTCAATCACTAATGATGACTCTAGGGGTGCCGTGTCTAGATAAAATATTTCTCACTAAAATTTGGTCACTATCCTTGCATCATTAGTGGGAGTTGCCACCACCTCTACCCACTTGGAAACATAATCCACAAATACCAGTGTATACAAGTTACCAAAAGATTGGGGAAAAGGCACCATGAAACCAATTCCCCATACATAAAAAATATCAATTTCTAAGATGTTGGTAAGAGGCATTTCTTGCATCATAGAGATGTTTCCCACTCTTTGGCATCTATCACATTTTCTCACAAAATCACGAGCATCCTTAAACTTCCTCTTCGATTCCAGATTGGTTTTCTTGATTTAAGCACTTTTGCATAATTGATTCTTGAAATAATCACTTTTCTAGAATTAATAATTGAAGTAAGTTTTGAATAGAGAATTAAATTGTGAGTGTGGATCTAGTCATGGAATTTCAAAATGATTGATCAAAATGCTTAGATCCGGAATTGGATGATCAATAATCACTTTTACAACTAATTTATTCTCAAGAAAAGTGCTTATTCATGTTGTTTAACATTGTTTCCTTTCAGAATTGATGAGAAATTTGAATTTTCATGTGATTTGACATAGATTAGAGCCTTTCTTTGTGAATCAAAATCCATGTGCAATCTTGTGTAGATTATGTGCTCGACACAATTCTCGAGTCATG
This sequence comes from Vicia faba, assembly GCA_948472305.1. Classification (NCBI taxonomy): domain Eukaryota; kingdom Viridiplantae; phylum Streptophyta; class Magnoliopsida; order Fabales; family Fabaceae; genus Vicia; species Vicia faba. Next base: position 729,405,543 of record OX451738.1, read on the forward strand.
ACATCTTGGCCTTAAGGAATGAGATCACCAATTTTTGAATGCATAGAAATCCTCTTTGCTATGATGATTGCATAATTGGTGTGAATTCGGTTTTCTAATTCGGTATAAACATGTCCAAACATGTCGAAACTCATAAAAACAAATTATGAGTTTATACTTCAATTATGCAATGATCAAGGATAATTTTTGGTATGTGCATTCGTCGATTTGGTTTCTGTTTCGTGCCGTGGATATTCTACAATTTTCAAGCTTTCCAACTATTCAAACCATGCACGAAACAGATACATGATGCAAAAGTTATGTTGCTTCAAAGTTGCAAAAATTGCACAAAATTTCACTATCAGGCAGTTTGATTCGACTCAAACTTAGCTCCGGTCGATGCAAAAATGAACAAAAACCATTTTTCCACCTGCGGGAAGTGGCGTGCGACCCTATGAGTCGAATCAAACATGTGAGTCGATGCATACTGTTCTTTGAGTCGACGCAAACTTTACAAAAACCAATTCTGGCCACTTGCAGGAAGTGTCGCGTTGATCCTTTGAGTTGACTAATTTTTTCCAGTCTAGTCATCCCATCTTTGAGTCGACTCAAACTACCAGCATTTCTTTTTTTCCGTTTCTTTAACCTCGCTTTGGCCTTGCTTTCTCCAAGCACTCTTCTACTCTTTTATACTTTAATTTTCCTTGTTATTTTTAACATGTGTGTTGATTGTGCAAGGTACATTTAGATAGTTTCCGATCATGTAATTATTACTTGATTATTTGATCGGAAAACTTATTTGGACTATCAGTTTAAGGTACAATTTTGCGTTCGACACGCATGTTTCTATTTCGTGCCCCGTATTTTGGATAATTATATTTTGTGTAGGCACTTTGTGATACGGATGTGTCCACTACACATTCTGATCTTGCTTATTAATGCTTCAACGCATGTTCTCACTGGATTTCTTTGTTGATTCTAGCTTTCTCGAAGTTTCCCGGGTTTCTTTGCTATTGTTCGATATTTATGGATTGATATCCATTTGCTATTTCTCTCATGCCTTTTTACAACATTTGTTATCGAATTCTTTATTGCTTTCTAGAGATCATGAGAAGTAGGAAGCATGAAATAAAGAGCATGCACTCAAAGTATCTATTTAAAGTCCTGTAGCAGGCACCGCTTTCTGTATGCTAATTGTTTAAAATCCTACCTTGGAAGTAGGTATTTCGCACGTTTGTTTACATTTGTGGCCGCATTATATTACATATAATAAGTCCTCAAAAACAAGAAAGCGAGGAGGTACCGCAATCGACCCTCCCACATTCTAGTTCGTGTCAACCTTAGCTCACGTTATACGTTGATGCTTCAGAGTTTTGAAGATCATGGTTATCGAGTCGTCAAGTGGAAAAGGGATTTGAAATCGATCCCCCATATTTTGTCTTGAGCTCACGTTGGTCGATGTTGATGCTCCGTGCTATTTTCTTCTATCCTCTCTCCGCTTGTTTTCCACGGTTGATATGACCCCTTGATTAAAGCATCCCTACCTGATTTTATACCTACCTTGATCGTCTATATCATGGTTAGGCATTTTACTTGAGTTAGAATATGCTGCTCACGACATATTGTTTGTGCTCTCTTGAGCTTGTTTGCTTGCTTTCTTAATTTCATCTTTGTGTGCATATTTTTGAGATGATATACCCTCGTCATGTTCCCTTAGGAGCTCTAGTTTCAACTATAGACGATGATTCGAGATAGACATAGTTTAGGTGATAGACCCTTGCTATGCTCCTTTAGGACTTCTTGATTATTCTATATATGATGATTTGAGATGTACATTAGTATTGTTATCCATGCATGTCAACATAGGTTAGAGTTTCCCCTTGAAAACTCAACTTTAGGGCCAACCTTTCATGTGATAACATTAGGGATAGATTTAGGCTAGTCTCCCTTAGATTTTTTCTTTTCTCTTGCATCCTTTGCATAATAAAACAAAAACCTTTGTTTTCTTTTTCTTTGCAAATCATAAAACACTTAAAAGTTTCCAATACTTTCTCAAGGTAAAAAAGACAAACCAACACCTTTCTTTTTGCCAATTGGCATTTCTTTTCTAATAACATGTTAGTTCCCTTCCGCTACAGGTTGTGAGTCTCGAAAGGTCGAGCCACGGTGGATTGATTCGAACCTAAAATTGTTCAATTAAAAAACACAAAACAAACTGAAACATGTGAGCCGAACTACGACTACTCTGATTCCTTAATAGGGATAAGTAGGAATTGGGGTATGGCCCGAGCGAGCACAACTTTTATTTTCCCTACATTAGTTTCTCTTTTCTTTTGCATACATTTCCTTTTCATCTTTAAGCCTAGATATAGATCCTAACACACTCATAAGACAGAAACAAGAGTGGATATTGTAGAGTACTATGGGCGCGTGGGGTGCTTATACCTTCCCCTCGCATAACATACTCCCTTACCCGATCTTTCGGTCGCAAGATTGTGATTTCACCCCTTCAGGTTTTCTTGATGTTTACCTTTCCCTTCCTATTGGGATAAAAGATGTTCAATGTCGACTTCATTGATATTTTATCAGATGACTATTCAGCCGGTTGTTTCAGTCAGCACACTTCTTGTAGAGGAAAAGTTCATCCCATAAATAGTTTCTAGTCATGTGGAAGAACCTTTTCCATTATTCGGAATTAAACTCAGGTGGCACAAATCTGCTGACCAGGTAATTGACAATGTCAGCATACCATAGAGTCACGCCAGCAGTTATTATTAATAGCTTTTCATCAAGAAAAGTCTCCTGACTTTCTCCATCATTCTTCTCTTGTATCTCCTCAGGCAGCCTTGATAGATGATTAACTACCATGTTTTCAACTCCCTTCTTATCTCTAATCTCAAGATCAAACTCTTGCAATAACAATACCCATCTGATAAGCCTTGGCTTGGCATATTTCTTAGTAATTAGGTACTTAACTACAAAATGATCGGCATACACAATAACCTTTGTGTCAACCAAGTAGGATCTGAACTTATCAAAGACAAACACAACAACTAGCAGCTTCTTCTCGCTAGTAGTGTAGTTGACTTAAGATTTAATCAAAGTCTTACTAGTATAGTAGATGGTGTGAAATAACTTGTCCTGCCTCTGCCCATTACAACCCCAATTTCAAATTTGCTTGCATCACACATTAGCTCAAATGACTTTATCTAGTCAGGAACTTTCACTATAAGTGCAGAAAATGAAATGCATATCATGTTGCAGCAATTGGCAAAATGGCTTGGCGATTTTTGAAAATTCCTTGATTAATCTTCTATAGAAGCTAGCATTCACCAAAAAGCTTCTAATTCCTTTGATGTTCACAGGTGGGGCGGCTTCTCAATGACTTCTATCTTGACTTGATTCACTTCTAAACCTCTTTTTCATATATTGTGACCAAGAACAATCCCTCCCTTTACCATAAAATGGCACTTCTCCTAGTTCAACAATAGATTATTCTCTTCACACCTTGTCAACACTAAATCTAGATTATCTAAGATATTCTTGAATGACTCCCCAATGTTATACCTCAAAATTTGCCTTCTTAATTGCGATCCTAATTGGCTTATATTGCATTATCATATTGCATACATGCATTTCATGGGATCAAGGTATTTGATCAACACAACAAAGTTCTCATAATTTTTCAACGCATGTTTGAGTTGTGGAAGATTTGGATGTTTTCGGTGAACTTAAAACAGTGCGAATTAGAAATAGTGTTTTGACTGATCTAAGTTTGGAAAATTCACATCTCCAGCTTGAAATGGTGTTTTGGGTTGATTCTTGAGGTTTTGAAACTATCTCGATGTTCTCTTCAATTTTCGTGTTCGGACCAAAACCTAATTCTCAAAGGAAAGTCTTCGAATGCCCGATTCTTTTGGAAGTTATATGGTGAAAAATACAGAGAAAAAGGTTCTGAAAGTGTAGTTTCGGCGCACTAGAGAATTCATAACTCAAAGAACGTTTATTGTTTTGAGCCTGTTCCGGTGGCCAAAATTCCGTCTTGACGTCATCTACATTTTGTATCTCACGGCCGGAAGCCAGTTCTACTAAGAGAGTCTTCGAATATATGAATTTATCAAATATGTTCGTACAAGAAAATTGAGACAAATGTTCACCTACTTCATCGTCAGAAAATCGTAACTCGGTAGATTCTTATCATATTGAGTTGGTTCTGTGGGCATTGGTTCACAAATTGAGTTTGCTAAATATTTCTGTCATCTTTCCAAATCGAACAGTATCTCGAAGGCCTTCGTTTTTGGTCCAAAACACGCTCAACGCATTGAAAATCCTGAATCGAGAAATATTTTCATCTGAGATGGAACTTCAAAATATCATAACTAAATCCTTGTTTATCCGAGTTAGCCCATCTTCGGACACGATTTTGTCCTCGACATTGGCTATGTTTTAGTTTAACATTTCAACTTCGAAAGTCGCGCGGGGGGATTTGCGAATTTGACCTTAAGGTGTCAGACTCTGATGAACTGGAAATTTTCACATTTGCTTGTGTTTATTGGAGGCCCATTCATTCAAAAAAGGGCACACTATATATTTTTATTCACTCCAATTTTCAAAAAAAGAAAAATAAACTCTCATAATTGACCAATTCTCAAAAACACTCAAAACTTTCTCTCATCTTGCTCAAGGATCAAAGAGCAACTTTCTCTCATTTTCATCAAGAAAACAAACAACTTTTCCAACAACTTTTTCAAGATCCAAAAGTCAATAAAGCTCAAATCTTCTCTAATTTAAAATCCAATTGTTGCAATCTTTATACCTAAGCTTCCTCTTCAATTCTACGGTAAGCTTTTCTTGATTTAAGAACTTTTCAAATAAGTGATTCTTAAATAAGCACTTTTGTGGATCAATGAATTGAACTTTGATCTAATTTGAATTGTGGAAGTGATTTTGATTACGAAAATGTGAATTGATCTTGAATTATGAGGTGCAAATTCGGAATTGGATGATTAAATAAGTGCTTATTCAATTCATTGATTTTCATGAAAGTGCTTATTTGAGAAAACAAAATGTTGAAGTTGTTTCAAGCTTAATTGATGATTCTTGATTGATTATGTGTGGTATAATTTGGATCTCTAATTATGAAAAGATCATGTGTTCAATTTTGGAGATTATGTGTTTGAGAAAATGCTTGAGCCATTGTGCCTTGATCTTACCGTGTGATTCAATTGATCTTTTGTTGCATACAAATTTCCTTGTGCTATGGTCATAGAATAATTATTGTGAATTTGGTTTTTGATTCGACAAAAATATGTCGAAACTCATGAAATCAGACCGTGAATTCACATGTCGATCGTGCTAATATCGGGGAATTTGTCGTATAATTTTTTGTTGTTTTGGTTTCCGTTTCGTGCCATGGATATTCTATAATTTTTAAGCTTTCCGACGATTCGAACCATGCGCGAAACGGACACTCGATGCAACAATTATGTTGCTTCAAAGTTTCAATTGAACAAGAGTGCAGTTGAGTCGATGCATAGCCTTTTCAAGTCGACGCAAACAGTTTGGACCATACATGGAAAGTGTTGCACTAACCCTCCGATCGATGCAAACTGAGAAAAATCTTGGGCACGAGTCAGTGCATAGCCTGTTGCCGTTGACGCAAACATTTTGGTCACCTGCGAGAAGTGTTGTGGCGACTCTCCGGTTAATGCAAACTGATAAAATTTCAGGCATGAGTCGACTCATGCCCTGTTGCGGTCAATGCATCTTTTCCAAATTGTTGTTTTTTTTGCTTCTTTGGCTTTGCTTTGGCTATTGTATGCTCCAAATTTATTCCTACTCTTTTATACTTTAATTTTCCTTATTATTTTTAACATGTGTGTTGATTGTGTAAGGTACATTTGGATGGTTTTCAATCATGTAATTATTACTCGATTATTTGATTGGAAAACTTGTTCAGACTTTTGATTTTTGGTCCGATTTTGCGTTCGACATGCATGCCATTATTTTGTGCCCTGTATCTTGTATAGTTGTATTTTGTGCAGGTGCTCGGTGTTGTACCCTAATTTTTCCCCCTAAGATCACCTCATCATACCATGTTGATTCAATCACAACAAGATTATATTAGGGATTTTGGATCTCCTCCCTATCTTTAGCTTTTCTATTTGAGGAATCACCAAGCACCTTGACTTATTTTCTTTTGTGATCATGAATATTTTGTCTCGATTCTTCTTTTAATTAATAAAATGCAATGTTGGTTTGTCTTACTTGTTAATAATGTAGGTAAAGGAAATGAGGCTTAGCAAGTTGCTCCATGGGTTCATGAGTTTATTTCCACGCCCTAGTCAATAAAGCTTGAGAAGTCCAAACTTCACCATTGAAGTTGTTTTGGAAGGGATGGCATGGAAAGGTTATTTTGGTTCACTAGATTTCCAAGTTATCAATATTGATTCAAAAGTGCAAGGGATTGATTGAAGAATTTGTCATGGTTGGATAAGGCCTTGTTCCCATTGGTCACAAGTGCATATTTTTATAAATTCTCAAGATATGGAAGCGGTTTTGGAGGCTATTAATTCTCATTTTCATCCTCAAAAACTTATATTTACAAAGCAAGAGTGTTGGCACAAGAAGGTGGTTCAAAATTGTCAAGGTTCCTCATAGCATTTTCTTGATCTAGGAGTTAGGGTTTTGAACTTCAAAGAAGTATATCTTACTCATCTTTTGGTATTTTTGAGTGATTCAAAAGACACCCTTCTCTTCAAAGGGTTATTAACAAATCACTTCAAAAGTTTCAGGGAGTTTTCATGAGGAAGAAACTTGATGATGAAGAAAGATTACAAGTCCTCTAGATGAACCCCCAATTTCTCAAGTGTGACTTCAAATGATCATAACTTGGTCAATTTTTATCACCTTGGGCCCACTATTTTTCCATAATGATCATGAGGATGTGAACTTTATCCCTTATATTATTTGAAAATTGAGAAAATGGATGGAATATGCCCTAAGGATACAAAAGATTATAGGTCATTTCATGATTTTTTGCCAACTTCAACAATTCATAACTACCTCAATTTTTGGAGACATTTAATGGTTCAAGTTTCAAAGTGTCATTTAAGAGGTCTATTTCATGCCATCTTTTTTGGTCAAGAGCAAATTCCAAGTGGAAGGCCATGTTTGGATGCAAAACATTATAGGTCACTTTTTAAGAAATTTTTTAAATATTTCTAAGTATGGACAGTCAACCCTTTTTCTCCAACTTTGACTCAATTCAAATTTCAGCTCAAGCATCCATTTGATTTCAATCTTTTTCCATTTCAAATCTTGTAACATCATCTTTCTAAAGCATCAAGTATCATGCCCTAAGACCCCTTGAGCTGAGAATGCCATTGATTTGAACTTGGTAACTTGAAACTGAAGTTTCTTCAAAATTCAGAATTTGAAATCAATGATTTAGCTTCTAAACACTTTGTTTCTGCATATTTTTGCCTCTAAACATGTTTAGTGAACTTCCAGAAGTGATTAGCACAACAAAACGCGCGTTTTGGATGATTTTTTTATCAAATTAGAAGTCACACTTTTTTGTTTGTAACTTCACACGATTTCCCTCCAAACTTCATCATTTCACGTGCTTGGACATTCCATTTGATTCCCTATAAATAGAGGGTCATCCCTCATTCATTTTCTCAAGCTTGGATAGCCAGAATCACCCTGCCAAACTTGATCCATAACTCAAATTTCTGCAACTTCGAAATCTGTTTTCAAGCCTTTTTCAATCAATTTACCTCCCTTGATCTTCCCTTAAGCTAACCTTATAATTACCTTCAAGAATCGTGCCCTATATTGCTCCATAGAAGTCCAGTTTCAGAGCTCTGCAACTCAATTTCAATAGGTAGATTTCTTCATCAATTATTCAAAACTTTGATATCATTATGATGCTCTCATTGCCCTGGTTCTAGTTGTAACACTTACTTTTATCTGGAAACATGTTTTGACCATGAAATTTCAAATCCCTTTTCAAAACTTTCCTTCCAAATTGCTTGAGCTACAATTTATATAAATTTATCGCGAAGGTGTGGTTGTCTTCGTCTTGAAGAGACGAACCAAATGGCATAGATATTGTGCTCTAATTTAACAAATTGAGCAACCTGGTTATGGGATTGGCTGGAGGTTGAAGATGACCAACGTGTCATCCTTCAAACAATGAAATAACGCCATTTGTATTTTTTTAAATTTCTAATTTACATTTCATTCAGTGCTTTATTCACTAATGACCATGATATGCACAACGTGCAATATCCCTTGGATTTGATTACTAACGCGTTTTAACTCTCATCCAATGGTCCACATATTTTTGACTTTATTTTTCTTTTTTTATTTTTATATTTAAATGTTTTAAATTTCAAAAAATCATAGAACATTCATTTTTAGTCCAAAAAATCGGAATATATTATGAAAAATATTTTTGATTTTTGATTTTCGTCTTTCTGATTTTTATTTTTTCATAATTTTATTTTGTGTTTTGATATTTTTTATAAATTTTCACTTTATTTGATTTGTTTTAAATATTTAAAAATACTTTTATGAATTTTTTAATTCTGAAAAAAACTATGTAATGATCCAATGACATTGTGACAAATATTGGTGACCTCATTCATTTTTTATTTCTGATTTGGTATTTTTTTTAATCATTTTTGGTTCATTTTACTCATTTATTTTAATTTTAAAAATAGTTTCTGACTTTAAAAAATTATCAAAAATTTTATAAAATTATTTTGTTCATTTATGATTTTTCTATGGTCTTACTTTTTATTTCTTGATTAATTTGAACATAGTTGATATTTTTCTCTTTTATTTCTATTTTAAAACTTTTTAAAACTTTTTTTAATGTATATATTAAATGCAATATTACTTTGTGATTATTTTCTGGTTGATCTGGGGTTGAATTTTAATTATGAACTTTGTTAACATCATTGGATCCATGGTGTTGACTTTAACTCCATAAAAGTGGATGAATGATTTTAATAATAGTTTAATTAAAATTTAATTCAAATGTGGTTTGTATGTTCTTTCCCACCTCTCTTCATCTTATCCCTTTCTTATTGCACTAAGTGTTATTGGAGCATGATCTCTATATCATGTCTCAAAACAAATGGTGTATAGATTTCTATTGACCGGCCTCAAAATAGGTGCGACTTCTACATAAGTCTACTTACTATTGCTTAACATAGCGCTAAATTTTGTCTCTATTCGAACAAATGATCATTCGTGGCCAAAACCTATGTTTGCAAGCCCAAGTATGTTAATTTGATCTCTTTGATCCAATGACCTTGAGATTCATTGTGTCGAGGCTTTGGTTCTACAAATCCTCTAATGGATCTACAACACTTTTGGTCAACGCAGATCACTTAAACATTGTTGATCATTAAATTGTACTTTTTGAGGATTCCAAATGGATGATATACTTGACAAAAAACAAATGCAACTTGTTGTGTGGAGGCTTTGGTTCTACCAATCCTCTATTGAGTTCAAAATGCAAGTTTCAAGATGGTCATCCAACTAACTACTAATTATTAAATTGTGTTTACTTTATGCCTTTTATTTTTTATGCTTTATGTACCATTTACTTTAAGCATTACATCTCGTGTCATTTTTTTTTTTTGCTCACTTGAGCTTTTCTTTTCACTTCTAAGACACCTAATAATCAACATGAACCATAAAAACCTTTAATGATACTTGGACTATTTGGATGCTATCCTTGGCATTATGGAGCATTGGACTTCTTGGACTTAGGATTAGAAATCTTGGCCTATATTGGAGACCTTGTGATCTTAATTGATATTTTGTCTGGAGTTTTTGAGGTTTACCTCAAGACATTGGTTGTTTGTTTGTTTAGTGTGCAGGTTACTGTGATTACATACTTTGTTTGTAATCTGGAATTCACCCGTATAAAACTGTTACTCTGCCCAATTTTTGTGAAGACTTAATACACTTGAAGTTTGGTTCTCTCAAGAGGTCTAGTATCTTTGCTTACTTGGTTTCAATCCAAAGAACTAGAATTCTGTCTTGGCTCATAATGTCAAGTATTGGCTTCTTGTTGGATAGATGGTTCTTATCCCTAGCTTTTACCTTATGCTTTAGGATAGTCTCTTCTTCTCCTGCCATCTTCTTTAATTTCAAAAATCTTCTCTCTCCTTTTGAAAACTCTTCTTGTTCCTTTTAAACTTGAACCACTTTCGTAATAAACTTGGACTTAGGTCCATGCATTTTAAAAACATTTTCATAAATAAACTTCAATCAATTTAATAATACATTGACATTTTTGTGAGAAGACTAAAAGTCAATCATTATCATTCCAAATCATTTTTTCACTTTGGCTTTTTATTTTAAAACCTTTCTCAAAAGATTAGATTCTTGTCAATCCTTGTAGTGATGAAAACAACTATACTTCTATAATATGTAGTGAAGAGATATATTTTCCACTTGGGTGTTGAGTGAGGCATTGTTGATTTTAAAATCCAAGCCATATCCTCCACTTTGAGATGATGCAAATTCTCCTTTCTCATGATTGTAGGTAGTAAGTATGTTTTTCTATACGGACAATGACGATGATGTCTTATCTTATAATATCAATTAACATACCTATGTTTTAAAATATTTTAAAAGAGGAACTACGTGTACCCTAATCTCCTATTGCACGAAAGGTGGTACGTAGGCACTAAAGATTCGCAACCGCGGCGGGTGCAAAAACCATAAAAATATATTTCTTTTCTCACCTCCACCATCCATTTTCATACAACATGTTATAGCCAAAATGTATAGATTTTACAAAGAGGTTCCTACGGAGTACCACAGATGTTTAGGGTGCTAATACCCTCCCTTTGCACAACCAACCCCCTTACCTTGGATCTTTCCCCCTCTTTTTGGGTTACTCGCTCTTTTCCCATTCCTTTGGAAACAATAAAGCGCAGTGGTGATTTTTATTTTGAACTGTATAAGTCTAGCCAATCCAATGGCTTAGTCTTAAACATTTCTACCGCTACATAAAAAATGGCGACTCTACTAGGGAAAGATTGACCTCTTGCTGGTCCATCCCTAAGTGGGTTGAGCCTATCCTTGTTTATATATGTATATGCGCTATTGTTGTTGATGTTTTATATGTTGTATATATGTTTGTCTGGATTTTCCTGGTTTTTAGGGTGCTTGGTGATTACTTATAAGTCCTATACCCAGACTTGGGAAAACTTTAAGATAGGACGGGCGGTATAGTCATGTTAACTTTGAGGGAGTAATCCCAAAAAAGGAGGCATGAGATCCCCCACTCAGTGGATGCCCCTTTGACTGTAGTGTCGTTTACCTAGTAATCGGGAAGACGTACTGCTTTCAACCTGGGAGCATGCTGAAGCTGAGGATCGTAGAATACCTAACCCATTCTTGCCTTTTAGGTGTAGTGTGGAAGCTATGACGGAGTAATCCAGAAATAGTTGTCACGCCATACTACGCTCGGACTAGTTTTTCTTGAGAATATTACTAATTACCGAGTTAATCGGGAAGTTGGTAATATCCGAAGGAAGGATGTAGACTCTGGGAACCTCTAGAACCTTGTTTGGCAGGTGATAACTTTTATACCAACACCTTATGGGTAGTACCTTTGACCACATGCTCGTGATGTTGAACCTACGAACTCTATATGTGTGATCTTTTATGCGATTGTTGAATCATGCATCCATGCACTCATAAGCATCTTTTTAAGAAATTTTATTTCGAGGGACTTAAAAGTTGACCATTTGTGAATATCTCAGGTACTTTTTGACCATGGATTCTGGAAAAAGAAAGACCAAAAAATACAGTTTCAAGGATCCCAAGATAGATGACTTGATTAGTCTAATTCTCGAGATTTAGTGTTCTGCAGATTTTCGGAAGAAGTATGGATCCATCACTCCTCTTATGAAGCTTAGGATGAAGGAGGGTATTATCTCGACCTTGGTCCGGTTTTATGATCCGATGTATCATTGTTTTACTTTCCCCGACTATCAATTGATGCCTACACTAAAGGAGTATTCTTATCTGTTGGATTTACCTGTTACCGATCGTGTTCCTTTTACTGGTTTGGAGGGTGAGCCAAAACCACATGAGATTGCTGCTTTAATCCATCTGGGGAAGTATGAGGTGGAAGCCCATATGACTATTAAATGAGGGATTAGAGGATTACCAACCCAATTCTTATTAGAGAAAGCTCGTTACTTTGCCAGGATGAAGAGTACAGTCGCTTTCGAGGCCATCTTTGCTCTACTTTCTTATGGGTTGTTTTTATTTCCTAATGTGGATAAGTTTGTTGATGTTAACGCTATCAGGATCTTCATGATTGGAAACCCAGTTCATACATTGTTGGGTGATGCTTATTACTCTATTCATATTCAGAATTCTTATCATGAGGGGATGATTATCTGTTGCACGCCTTTGTTGTACCGGTGGTTTATCTCTCATATGCCTCAGTCTGATGCTTTTTGGGATGTCAGGAAGGAACCCTGATGGGCTCCTAAGATCATGGCACTTACTCACTCAGATATTTATTGATATCATCGAGCTTACTAGGATGTAGAGATTGTTGACAGTTGTGGTAGTTTCCTCAATGTACCTCTTCTTGGTACAAAGGGAGGAATTAACTATAACCCTGTCCTTGCACGACGACAACTTGGTTATCCGATGAGGGATAAACCAAATAGTATTCATTTGAGTAGTTTCTTTTTGAAGGAGGGACAAGACCATAAGTAAGCTAGGGAGAAGATTGCGAAGGCCTGGCATTACATTCATAGGAAGAGTAGGAAAGACTTGGGACCTAGGGGGCTATTTCTTTGAAGCCATATCTTCAGTGGGTCCAAGCAAGAGCTATTCAGTTGAAGATGCCATATTCCCGGGAAACACCTATGCCTAATTTGTTTGTGAAGACCACTCCTCCCTTATTGGATGATCTAGAAGAGCTACAACTTGCTTTGGTCAGGATGCAGCAGGAAAAGGATGCTTGGAAGAATAAGTGCCAAACTTTAGAGATTTACTATAGAGCAGACTTGAAGAAGAAAGACGACTTGTAAGATCCTTGAGATTCGAGCGGTAGAGACTATTGAGAGGCAAGGGGATTTATTTTCTCCTAAGCCTCAGTTAGATTCAGGAGATTGGAAGGAGGTTTCCACCAAGTATGTGGAAGAAAACCAGAGGTTGAAGGCTCAGATTGCCAGGCTTACAGGAAAGCACCAGCGTATAGAGTGATCTCTGACAGCTTTACTTCTCAGGGTTTTAAACTTTATTTTCATCTTGTACTTTGGATTTTTGAGACTTGTAACCTATTTTGAAGTTATTATAATAATAATTTTCAGTATTTCAAATGTGTTATTACTTTGATATTTGCAATGTGTCTATAAATCTTTAAGTCCCTTGAAATATTAATAATAAAAATTAGTCATGTGCATTGCATATCATGCATCATACTACACATATTTCTTGCATTTGTTATGCATATCCAAGTGTCTTACCAAGCTTCTTTACCTCGTTTAACAAGCTGTCTCACCACTACAAAATTCAGGCTAATTTCAGAAGGAAGATGGACAACTTAGAAAAACATAATCGCGACCTGTGCGAGGAGGTTTCTGCTTTGAAGACCGGTATGGCCAATCTTACTGATCTGATGGAATCTTTGGTGGCTGCTCGGAATTAGCCGCCGAGTGTTCAACCCTAACCAACAAGGGCTATTGCTGAAGCTCAGATTGTTCCTGTGTCTGTTACCCCAACTGTTATTCAGAATCGCATGCCTCAAGGTTATCCATGGGGAATTCCAGAGAATTTTGCACCTGAAGGTTTCAATCTTGCTCCTCAAGAAGCTCCAGTTGTTTAGACTATTGTTACTCATGCACCTCCTATGGTGCATGCTGCTCCTGATGCACCTCCTTAGGTGAATTTGGTTCCATTTGTTAATGATGATGTGTGTCGTCCTTTTCCTCCACCAAGTGATGACTTGGGTCTTTATGACAAAATGGATTGTTTTCAAGAGCAGTTTGACAAGATGCAGAGGGAGATGAAGGCCCTCAGGGGAAAAGAGTTGTTTGGTCAGAATGTGAATGAATTATGCTTGGTCTCGAATGTTAAAATACCTGCAAAGTTTAAAGTCCCGAAGTTCGATAAGTACAAGGGAAAGGCTTTCCCTCGTGCTCATCTGGTGATGTATGTATGAAGAATGTCTACCCATACTGATAATCAGCGTCTGCTAATTAACTTTTTTCAGGATAGTTTAACCGGTGTTGCGCTGAAGTGGTATATGAGTTTGGATAGCGTCAATATCCATACTTTCAATGACTTGGGAGAAGAGTTTATCAGAAAATACAAATACAACATGGACATGGCACCTGACTGTGATCAACTCAGGGCCATGGTCCAGAAAGACAGGGAATCATTCAAAGAATATGCACAAAGATGGCGTGAGGTAGTCGCCCAAGTGATTCCTCCCATGGAAGAGAAGGAGATGACTAAGATTTTCTTGAAAACTCTGGGTGCTTTCTACTATGAAAGGATGGTAGCAAGTGTTCCAAGTGACTTTACTGAAATGGTAGGCATGGGTATCCGTTTAGAAGAGGCTATAAGAGAGGGTCGTTTAACGAAGGGTGAAGGATTTGGAAGTGAGAAGAAGCCATCTTTTGGGTTTACCAAGAAGAAGGAAGGAGATACAAATGTTGTTATGCAATAGAGGAGGGTTAATCCTCCTAGAAAAAATTATCAGTGTCATCAGTAACTCACCTTAGTTACTCGAGTTGTTGGTGTAGCTCCAACCACTGTTTCTTATCAGAGACCATCCTAGTAGGGGAATCAAGGGAATAATCATAGAAGGGAGAGTTATGACCCTATTCTTATGAGTTATACATAGTTACTACCGGCATTGATTCAGAAGAAGTTGGTTTAGACCCGACCACCTTCCGTTGTACCATCACTATTGCCTTGGTATTACAAAGCAGACCAAACATGTGATTTTCATCACGGAGCACCAGGGCATATTGTTGAGAATTGTTATCCTTTAAAGACTGAGGTGCAGAAATTGGTGAAGTATGGTATTCTATATTTCAAGGATGTGGTCCCTAATGTGAAAGACAATCCTCTACCCAAGCATGGAGGAGCGAATGCTATGAATTTGGTGGCCGGTTGTCTAGGAAACTTCCGGATTTTTGATATTCATTTGGTTAGAGGAGATTTGGTGAAAATGAATGCAGACCTCTATGAATTTAGCTATTATACGCATGACCATTCCGGTTATGCCATTTGTAGTACAAACATACAGGGTTGCGATAAGATAAAGGATAATTTATAGGAGATGTTGGATGAGGGCTTCATCCACGTAATCAGGCCTAGGGTAGAGTATGAAGTGGAAGTGAACATGGTTTCTGGATGTCCTGGAGAGTTCATAATTTTTGACGTGGAGTATATGAATGAGGATCTCGTACAATTGCATGCTACTTTCTGCCACATGGCCGGTCAGGTGGAACATCAGTATGGATCTTGTCGAATTTGCTGCCAGGACTCCCGAGGATGTTCAATTGTAAGGAAAGGTATTCATTTACTGTTGGATAATGGAACTATCAAAGTTACAAGTCAAAGGGATGATTACCATAAAGTTTATATGATTGAGCTTTGTTTGGCTAAAGAGGAGTCAAATGATGAGTATTCATCTACAGATGAGTTCTTCTCCTCGGATGAAGATTTTTTTCCAGAGATAACTCCATAATAACTGATTATGTTGAAGAAGGGTTAAACTTCATCGTGCCTTGTTTTGGTGTACCCGCCCATTTTGAAGTGGAGTATCATAACAAGTCGGCTAGTACTCCATTGGTGATTAGTTTGCGGGGTCCTGTCCCCTACAAGTCAGATAAGGCTGTACCCTACAAATATAACACTACAATTTTAGAGGATGGTGTGGAAGTTCCCATCCAGCCAATGCCTAATATTGGAAATATTTATGAGACTAGCAGAGTGACCCGTAGTGGTCGTGTATTTGCACCAGTTATTCGTAGAGATGTTAGCGTTGGAAAGAAAATTGCTAAGAATGTTGAACCCAAGAAGGTTACGGGTTAATCTAGTGGAACTACGTTAGAGAAAGAAGTGGATGATACTTTGAAGATAATCAAGATGAGCGACTACCAAATTATAGATCAGCTACTGCAGACTCCTTCAAAAATATCTATCTTGGCTTTATTGATGAACTCTACTGCTCAAAGAGAATCTCTGATGAGGGTATTAGGCCAAGCTTTTGTGGAAAGTAACATGCCTATAGACCAATTCAGTAGTATAGTAGGGAACATTACGTCATGTAATAACCTGAGTTTCTGCGATGATGAATTGCCAGATGAAGGAAGGAATCACAACCTGGCCCTTCACATCTCTATGAATTGCAAGAATGATTCACTATCCAATGTGCTGATTGATAATGGATCTACATTGAACGTTATACCGAGGAGCATGCTTATGAAATTGAAATATCAAAGAATTCCCATGCGCCCAAGTGGAATTATTGTGAAAGCATTTGATGGATCAAGGAAATCTGTTATTGGTGAAGTGGACTTGCCTATTCATATAGGATAGGCCCACATTTGTTTCAGATTACTTTCCAGGTCATGGATATTGTACCCGCTTATAACTGTTTGCTAGGAAAGCTGTGGAAACATGGGGCAGGGGCTGTCACTTTGACTTTACACCAGAAGTTGAAGTTTGTGCATGAAGGAAAAGTGGTAATTATAAATGGAAAACGGGCATTATTGATATCTGATTTATCTTCTTTCAGCATTGTGGAGGCGAATGAAGATGTTGTCGGAACCCAGTTCCAAGCTTTATCCATTGATAATATAAGGGGAAATGAGAATTCCATTGTTTCGCTTAAGGATGTGCAGCAAGTTGTGCGTAAGGATCATAGTGAGGTATGGGGACAGATTATGGATCCACCTATAAACAAGGACAGAGCTGGATTGGGGTTCTCTTTGAAGAATGCCAAAGGTAAGAGCACGAAGTCGAAGTCTGTTGTATGCAAGTATCAAGACATCTTCCGTATCGGGGGTTATCTTCATCCAACTGTTTCCGGGATGAATGCCATTGTGGAAGATGAAGCAGAGCCGGAAATGCCAAGTTACGTGACGCACAGAGTTAGGGTTCAGAACTGGATCACCATTGACGTTACCTCTTGCATACATGTTTCAAAGTAATTTGTCTTGTTAATCTTTTTGAAAAAAGCTTTCACTCTTCCCAACGTGGAAGTGTTAATACTGTATAGGCTTATCTGTTTGCTGTAACTTTTAAAATCAATAATAAAAGTTATCTTTGTTCCCCAAATTGTGTCTTTATTTTCTGCCTTTTTTCTTGGAAAATGGTAATAATAAAAAACCTTTCAAAATAAATAATAACTGAAATTCAATCTGCGTGATCACTTGTTATATGTGTCAGTTTCTAAAAACAATCATAAATCATATGTGAAGATTAATTAAGAAACTCGTTGAATACAATGACCCTACACCCTCTCCCAACTTTGAATGTCCTGTGTATGGGGCCGAAGAAGAAGACTATGATAAGATTACAGAAGAGGTATCACGATTGCTTGAGCGCGAGGAAAATTCCATTCAGCCATATAAAGAGCCATTGGAAGTAATCAATTTGGGTTCAGAAGAAGATCCGAAGGAAGTCAAGATTGGAGCGTTGTTGCATGCTGATGTGAAGAGCAGGTTGATTGAGTTTTTGAAAGAGTATGTGGATATTTTTGCTTGTTCTTACCAAGATATGCCTGGTCTAGATACAGATATTGTAGAGCACCATTTGCCGTTGAATCTAGAGTGTCCGCCAATCAAACAGAAGTTGCGAAGAACTCACCCAGATATGGCAGTGAAGATCAAAGAGGAAGTTCTAAATCAGATTAATGCCAGTTTTCTTGTGACATCAGTGTACCCTCATTGTATTTCCAATATTTTCCTATTACCAAAGAAATTCAGAAAAGTGAGCATGTGCGTAGACTACAGAGATCTAAATAAAGCTAGTCCAAAAGATGATTTTACATTGCCACACATTGACATATTAGTGGATAGCACAACAAAATTCAAAGTATTCTCGTTCATGGATGGATTTTCCGGGTATAATCAAATAAGAATGGCTCTAGAGGACATGGAAAAAACAACGTTTATCATACCCTGCTGAACATTTTGTTACAGAGTGATACCCTTCGGGTTGAAGAACGCTGGTGCAATGTACCAGAGGGCTATGACAACCCTATTCCATGATCTGATGCACAAGGAAATCGAGGTATATGTTGATGATCTGATGCACAAGGGCATGTAGAAGATTTGTTGAATTTGTTTCAGCGTTTGAGGAAGTATCATCTCCACTAGAATCTAAATAAATGTACCTTCGGTGTTCGATCACGGAAATTGTTGGGTTTCATTGTTATCCAGAAAGGGATTGAAGTTGACCCTGAAAAAGTCAAAGCAATTCAAGATATGCTAGCGCCAAGAACTGAAAAGCAAGTTAGAGGGTTCCTCGGGCATTTGAATTATATTTCCAGATTCATTTCTCACATGACTGCAACGTGTGAACCAATCTTTAAGTTGTTAAAGAAAGGTCAAGGTTGTGTGTGGATGGATGACTGCCAAAGGGCATTTGAAAGTATTAGAGAATATTTGCTTGAACCTCCTATCTTGCTCTCTCCTGTTGAAGGAAGACCGTTGATTGTGTATCTGACAGAGTTAGATAATTCCATGGGTTGCATTCTGGGACAACAAGATGAAACAAGGAAGAAAGAGTATGCCATTTATTATCTCAGTAAAAAGTTTACTGATTGTGAGTCACGGTATTCCATGCTGGAAAAGACATGTAGTGCTCTGGCCTGGGCGGCAAAACCTTTGCGGCAGTATATGTTGAATCACACTACTTGGTTGATCTCCAAAATGGATCCAATCAAGTACATTTTTTAAAAGCCTGCTCTTACTGGGAGAATTGCCCACTGGCAGATGCTGTTATCTGAATATGATATCGAATACCGTACTCAAAAAGCTATTAAGAGTAGCGTGTTGGCAGATTATCTTGCTCACCAACCAGTCAATGATCATAAGTCTGTGATGTATGACTTCCCCGATGAGGATGTGATGTTTCTGAAAGTGAAAGATTGTGATGAACCATTGCCCGAGGAAGGTCCTGATCCTGAATCTCGCTGGAGTATGATATTTGATGGAGCTGTGAATGCTTATGGTAAAGGAATTGGTGTTGTGATTGTCACTCCACATGGATCACACATTCCTTTTACTGCAAGGTTGACATTTGATTATACTAATAATGTGGCAGAATATGAGGCTTGCATCATGGGTCTTGAGGAAGCTATTGATCTCAAAATTAAAATTCTAGATGTGTATAGCGATTCAACTTTGGTAATAAATCAAATTAAAGGAGAATGGGATACTCGTCACCCCGGCTTGATCCCTTACAAAGATTATGCTAGAAGATTGTTACCCTTCTTTAATAAAGTTGAATTCCATCACATTCCTAGAGATGAAAATCAAATGGCAGATGCTCTAGCAACTCTGGCTTCTATGTATCAAGTGAATACTTGGAATGATATACCTCGAGTTATGGTTTGGCGACTGGATAGGCCCGCTCATGTGTTTACAACATAGGAGGTAGCAGATGAAAAACCTTGGTATTATTATATCAAGCATTTTCTCCAAACTCAGGAATACTCGATTGGTGCATCGAATAAATATAGAAAGACATTGAGAAGATTGGCTGGCAGTTTCTTCCTCAGTGAAAATGTGTTGTACAAGAGAAATTATGACATGGTCTTCCTCAGATGCGTGGATAGACACGAAGAAGACATGTTGATGCATGAGACTCATGAAGGTTCATTTGGCACTCATTCCAATGGACATTCGATGGCTAAAAAGATGCTAACGGCAAGTTACTATTGGCTGATAATGGAATCTGATTGTTACAAATTTGCAAAGAAGTGTCATAAATTCCAGATCTATGCGGACAAGGTTCATGTGCCTCCGACACTTCTTAATGTGATCTATTCCCCATGGCATTTCTCTATGTGGGGTATTGACATGATTGGGATGATAGAACCCAAAGCTTCGAATGGACATTGTTTTATCTTGGTAGCAATTGATTACTTCACCAAATGGGTGGAAGCAGCTTCATATGCTGATGTTACTAAGTAGGTAGTTGTGCACTTCATTAAGAATAATCTTATATGTTGGTATGGTGTGCCAAGCAGAATTATCACTGACAATGGCTCGAATCTGAACAACAAGATGATGACAGAACTTTGTGAGCAATTCAAGATTGTCCATCATAATTCATCTCCGTACAGACCAAAGATGAATGGTGATGTTGAAGCTGATAATAAAAATATCAAGAATATTATCCAGAAGATGGTTGTTACTTATAAGTATTGGCATGAAATTCTCCCTTTTGCTTTGCATGGATATCAGACATATGTCCGCACTTCAACAGGAGCAACCCGTTCTCCCTTGTGTATGGAATGGAAGCCGTACTCCCAATCGAGGTTGAGATTCCCTCTTTGCGAGTGATGATGGAAACCAAGTTGTCAGAGGCTGAATGGGTCCAGAATAGGTTTGACCAATTGAATTTGATCGAAGAGAAGAGAATGACAGCATTGTGTCATGGGCAGTTATATCAGAAGAGAATGAAGAAAGCTTTTGATAAGAAGGTTAAGCCTCATAAATTCAGAGAAGGCGACCCTGTGCTCAGAAAGATCATGTCTTTTAACGTTGATTATAGAGGAAAGTGGACTCCCAATTTTGAAGGCACATATGTTGTCAAGAAAGCCTTCTCTGGAGGTGCATTAATTCTTGAAACTATGGATGGAAAGGAGTTTCCATGTTCCATGAATGCTGATGCAGTCAAGAAATACTTCGCATAAGGAAATAAAAGAATAGCTCGCTAAGTTGAAAACCTGAAGGGGCGGCTTAGGAAAAAAAGAGCGTCTCGGTAGGCCGAAAAATCGAAAGGGCGGTCCAGGAAAAAATTAGAGACATAAACAGAATAAATTACCCTCTAAGTTGAAAACCCGTAAGGGCAGCTTAGGAAAAAGTTAAGAACTTTCTTGGCAAGTAACTACATCAGACAAGACTTGATCATTGAAGCAACAATCTTCTCGGATCATCATCATACTTCAATGGAAGCTGCTGCTTAGGATTTCAAAAGTTGTTAGAGGGGATAGTGGTCATTGTATCTCAATGTATCTTTTCCATTATATATTACCATTTTCTGAACTTTGTAATCATCCATGGAGTCTCACCATTCGCAGGCTGCCATTCTATTAATGAAATTTGAGCTTTTACCCAATTCTTTGTATTTATTATTTTATTTAGCTAGAAAAGACTCCATTTATTATTGATAATAATTTTCAAAGCGAAAAGATTAAATAACAAAATTGATCTTCAAAAAGAATTTACAATTTGCTTTTACTTTAGAATTTGTGATGCAAGAGAAAAACAAAAGTGGTGATACCAGGAATGGACGAACTCCAGTTGTTTTGAGAAGTTTTTGTTTCCCCCAGGAAGGTTTACTCAGGATGTTTTCGCTGTCTTGGGTTTGTGACTCCAGTGTCCCCAATCAAGTCTTGGTTCATTTTTTTTCTTCTTTTCTAAGTTTGCATGATATGAAGACTCAATCCAAGATTTCTCCAATGAAGGTTTCGCTTGTTTGATAGAAGTTTCTTTCTTCCCAGAAGTTGGTACAATAATTACTCTCGAAGAACACATGTCTCTGGTTTCTCCAATGACGAACGTATATTGGTTTCCCTTTTGAGAATGTGGTGTTGACCTTCCCAGTGAAGTCAGCATGAAATCCCCAGTTAATGTCTCGATGATGGGGCATTATATGCCTTAGAGAAGTTTGTATGTTTTTCCTCCTTCAAAATGTGCCTGAATTCCCCAGTGAATGTTTTGATGATTTGGTGTCCATCTTCTTTACTTGAAATTAGTTTTGCAATCCCTAGTAGAAGCGTTACATTTGAAAACATTTATTTCCCCGTTAAAGTCTGAGTGTTACTCCTTGGTGAAGCCTGGAGAAGGATGTTATATCCCTGTATCTGTACTGTTTCTTCACTATACTATGTTTCTCCCCAGTGAAGTTAAGCCGCAAAATAGGATTTTGTTTCCTCAGTGGGTGCTTACTTTTTCTTGGAATGTTTATCTTGGATGTGATTCAGCCGAGTGTTGTTTATGCCCGAGTTGGTTTTGCCTGGTTACTCCCAGTGTTATACGTCTGTTTTGTCAGCATATGCACGATAGCACTCATACATGCATACATATATAACTTTAGCAAGTCATTGCTCATTGACATTCATTAATATTTTGTGGACATATTACCGTGTTTTGCAGATTTGTGTTGTCCTCTCTCCAATAGAGTGTAGGCCTTAAGCAGAAAGTGTATGATTCTTTCAATTTCCCCACTGAATTATCCCTCGTGGAATATTTTTTCTTTAGCCCGCCTGCACAGCTCCTCAAGTGGATGATTTTGGTTTATCTCAGAGAATGTATTTTAGTAGACTGTTTTACTCCAGTTTATTTCTGGATCGAATCTTTGTTTCCCAGCAATATTATTACTTTGGATGTCTGAAAGCTTCGAGTTTTGGTTTGAGAATGTGCATTTATTTTGCACGAGAAGACCTTTATCTCCTCAGCAGGAATTTATTGGCATTTCCCTAGGAAGTCATATTTCATTCCCCAGGAAGTCATATTGCATTCCCCGGAAATCATTTTTTACAATCCTTCCTATAACAACAAGTAGCAGGTCTCTTTATTTGAACAACTTGTACATCCCTGTAAAGGTCGATGTATCTTTTTTGCTATCTTCTCTATGAGTGGATAGTGTGCAGTACATTGTCAAATTACACCAGTGGATGGCAAGACTTTCAATATCGTAGAGATAGTTCATTGTGAAATCATTGCAAGTGGTAGTCTCTTTATTTGAGACAGCTTATATATTACCCTTTCCACGCAGAATGCCTTGGTTAAAGAAGAAGTTGAGACCCGTTCTAGGTGAAATGCCAGGATTTTGGAAAAAACATTTTATCATTTTGCTACCCTTATGGAACTTTAGTAGTTCATTGTCAGTGAACGGCGATGCTATGATATATTCTCTTTCTACCTTCAGTGAAAGTTGGTAGGTCACCTTTAGTGAAAGTTGGTGCTTGTTATCTTTTTGCTACCCTCAGTGAACGTTTGTAGTTCATCGTCAGTGAACGGAGGTGCTATGATATATTCTCTTTCTACCTTTAGTGAAAGTTGGTAGGTCACCATCAATGAAAGTTCGTGATTGTTATCTTTTTGCTACCCTCAGTGAACGTTGGTAGTTCATTGTCAATGAATGGTAGTGCTATGATATATTATCTTTCTACCTTCAGTGAAAGTTGGTAGGTCACCATCAATGAAAGTTGGTGATTGTTATCTTTTTCCTATCCTCAGTGAACGTTGCTAGTTCATCGTTAGTGAACGGAGGTGCTATGATATATTTTCTTTCTACCTTCAGTAAAAGTTGGTAGGTCACCTTTAGTGAAAGTTAGTGCTTGTTATCTTTTTGCTACCCTCAGTGAACGTTGGTAGTTCATTGTCAGTGAATGGCGGTGCTATGATATATTCTATTTCTACCATCAATGAATGTTGGTAGGTCACCATAAGTGAAAGTTGGTGATTGTTATATTTTTGCTACCCTTAGTGAACATTGTTAGTTCATCGTCAGTGAACTGCGGTGTTATGATATATTCTCTTTCTAACTTTAGTGAAAGTTGGTAGGTCACCATCAATGAAAGTTGGTGATTGTTATCTTTTTGCTACCTTTAGTGAATGTTGGTAGTCATTGTCAGTGAACAACAGTGCTATGATATATTCTCTTTCTACCTTCAATGAAAGTTGGTAGGTCACCATCAGTGAAAGTTGGTGATTGTTATCTTTTTGCTACCTTCAGTGAATGTTGGTAGTTCATCGTCTGTGAATGGCGATGCTATGATATTTCTTTTCATTCTACCTTCAGTGAAAGTTGGTAGTTCATCGTTAGTGAACATCGATGATTCTTTCTCTCTACCTTCAATGAA
Organism: Vicia faba; assembly: GCA_948472305.1. Classification (NCBI taxonomy): domain Eukaryota; kingdom Viridiplantae; phylum Streptophyta; class Magnoliopsida; order Fabales; family Fabaceae; genus Vicia; species Vicia faba. Next base: position 729,429,643 of record OX451738.1, read on the forward strand.
CATTGGTAGCTCACCGTTAGTAAACATCAGTGTTATTATTTCTTCTCCCTTTCTACCTTCAGTGAGCATTGGTAGTTTCACCTTCAGTAGAAGTTGGTGTATCCTTTGACTTTTTATCATCCTCTATAAGTCGGGTCTTTTGATCCACTAGTGATTTATTTTCTTGGTCGGGTTTTTCTTTTATTTCTTTATTTCCTTTGTTACATCCCCAGCGATGTTTTGTGTCTCTTTGATTTTGTTCACGCGCATTCATGCTCATAACCATTGCATGGCATCTTAGGGCCAAAAATAGGGTTTTTTTTATATTTAAGTATCTTCGATCGCGTCGACACGAAGATTTTTAACCTTCGTATCTCCGGATAGAAGAAACTTAAATAAGGGCAGCTGTTGTACCCCAGTTTTTCCCCTAAGATCCCCTTATCATACCATGTTGATTCAATCACAACAAGATCACATTAGGGCTTTGGTTCTCCTCCCTATCTTTAGCTTTGCTCTTTGAGGAATCACCAAGCACCTTGACTTGTTTTCTTTTGTGATCATGAATATTTTGTCTTGATTCTTCTTTTAATTAATAAAATGAAATGTGTGTTTGTCTTACTTGTTAATAATGCAGGTAAAGGCAATGAGGCTTAGCAGGTTGCTCCATGGGTTCATGAGTTTATTTCCATGCCCTAGTCAATAAAGCTTGAGAAGTACAAACTTCGCCTTTGAAGTTATTTTGTAAGGGATGGCATGGCAAGGTTATTTTGGTTCACTACATTTCCAAGTTATCAAGATTGATTCAAAAGTGCAAGGGATTGATTGAAGAAGTTGTCATGGTTGGACAAGGCCTTGTTCCCATTGGTCACAAGTGCATATTTCTCTAAATTCTCAAGATATGGAAGTGGTTTTGGTGGCTATGAATTCTCATTTTCATCCTTAATAACTTCTATTTACACAGCAAGAGTGTTGGTACAAGAAGGTGGTACAAAATTGTCAAGGTTGCTCAGAGCATTTTCTTGATCTAGGAGCTAGGGATTTGAACTTCAAAGAAGTATATCTTTCTCATATTTTGGTATTTTTGAGTGATTACAAATAAATCCTTCTCTTCAAAGGGTTATTAACAAATCACTTCAAAAGATTCAAGGAGTTTTTATGAGGAAGAAACTTGATGATGAAGAAAGATTACAAGTCCTCTAGATGAACCCCCAATTTCTCATGTGTGACTTCAAATGATCATAACTTGGTCAATTTTTATCACCTTGGGCCCACTCTTTTTCCATAATGATCTTGAGGATGTGAACTTTATCCCTCATTTTATATACAAAGTGAGAAATGTATGGAAGATTCCCTAAGGATACAAAAGATTATAGGTCATTTCATGATTTTTTGCCAACTTCAACAATTCATAACTACCTCAATTTTTAGATATTTTGAATGGTTCAAGTTTCAAAGTTTCATTTAAGAGGTCTATTTCATTCCATCTTTTTTGGTAAAGAGCAAATTCTAAGTGGAAGGCCATGTTTAGATGCAAAACATTATAGGTCACATTTGAAGAGAAAATTGAAATATTTCTAAGTATGGAAAGTCAACCCTTTTTCTCCAACTTTGACTCAATTCAACTTTCAGCTCAAGCATCCATTTGATTTCATTCTTATTCCATTGAAAAGCTTGTAACATCATCTTTCTAAAGCATCAAGAATCATGCCCTAAGACCCCTTGAGCTGAGAATGCCATTGATTTGAACTTGGTAACTTGAAACTGAAGTTTCTTCAAAAGTCAGAATTTGAAATCATTGATTTAGCTTCTAAACACTTTGTTTCTGCGCGTTTTTGCCTCTAAACATGTTTAGTGAACTTCCAGAAGTGATTAGCATAGCAAAACGCACATTTTGGATGAGTTTTGATCAAATTATAAGTCACACTTTTCTTGTTTGCAACTTCACACGATTTCCCTCCAAACTTCATCATTTCACACGCTTGGACATTCCATTTGATTCCCTATAAATAGAGGGTCATCCCTCATTCAATTTCTCAAGCTTGGATAGCCAGAATCACCCTGCCAAACTTGTTCCATAACTCAAATTTCTGCAACTTCGAAATCAGTTTTAAAGCCTTTTTCAATCCAATTTTTCAATCAATTTACTTCCCTTGATCTTCACTGAAGCTAACCATATAATTACCTTCAAGAATCGTGCCCTATATTGCTCCATAGAAGTCCATTTTCAGAGCTCTGCAACTCAACTTCAATAGGTAGATTTCTTCATCGATTGTTCAAAACTTTGATGTCATTGTGATGCTCTCATTACCCTGGTTCTAGTCGCAACACTTACTTTTATCTGGAAACATGTTTTGACCATGAAATTTCAAATCCCTTTTCAAAACTTTCCTTCCAAATTGCTTGAGCTACAGTTTATATAAATTTATCGCGAATGTGTGGTTGTCTTTGTCTTGAAGAGACGAAGTGAATGGCATATGTCTCGTGCTCTAATTTTACAGATTGAGAAACCTGGTTTTGTGACTGGATGGAGGTTGAAGATGTTCAACGTGTCATCCTTCAACCAATGAAACAAAGCCATTTGTATTTTTTTGAATTTCTGATTTACATTTGATTCAGTGCTTTATTCACTAATGACCATGATATGCACAGTGCTTCGGATCCCTTGGATTTGATTACTAAGGCGTTTTGACTCTCATCCAATGGTCCACATATTTTTGACTTTATTTTTATTTTTTGATTTTTATATTTAATTGTTTTAAATTTCAAAAAATCATAGAAAATGCATTTTTAGTCCAAAAAATCTGAAAAAATTATGAAAAATATTTTTGATTTTTCTCTTTTTGATATTTATTTTTTCACAATTTTATTTTGTGTTTTGATATTTTTTATAAATTTTCACTTTATTTGATTTGTTTTAAATGTTTAAAATTACTTTTATGCATTTTTTAATTCTGAAAAAATTATGGAATGATTCAATGACATTGTGACAAATATTGGTGACCTCATTCATTTTTTATTTCTGACTTTGGTATTTTTTTAATAATTTTTGGTTCATGTAGCGATAAAAAATGTAGCGGGGTAAATCGGAGATCGAATTATAGATTAATTCGTCTCACAAAAGCAAGAGTCGCCACCGCGCTTTATTGTTTCCAAAGGAAAAGGGAAAAGAGCGAAATAAAACCCTAAATATGCAATGTAAATAATAATAAAATACAAAGCGTTTTTGAAAAGAGATCTTATGGTTCGGGGGTTGGTTATACAATGGGAAGGTATTAGCACCCAATGCATCTATAGTACTCTATAGGAACCTTTTGAGATATCTGTTTATTTAAAATTTGATTGTTTGATAAAAATAAGTCGTTTTGGCCGAAAAGGGATACTGATAGGTTTTCGAAGATACGACGACCTAACGTCGAAGTTTTTGTTTAAAGGGCATAAATTTTGAAAAGATTGAATACTTGAAGGCAAATTATCCTAAGTTTTAATGAAAAATGCAAACATTCGCGCGATTAGATTTGAAGACATGAAGTCAACAAATTTATCGTTTTTCCTTTGGATTAGCGCAAACAGAATAACCAAGCACGATAAAAATAATTGACAGAATATTATGCAGATAATGATATACAACAATTGAATAAAAGGTTAAAGGTGTGAACATGCATTTTTTAGATTTTTATCTAATATTAAAGCGAGGGAATTAATTAAGGGAAATAAAATATTTTTTAAGTTTTCCTATGTTTTATATGTTTTTTAATATTAATAAAAGGTATTTATTTTAAGAGTTTATTCAATAATTAAACTAAATTAAAGCTTAAAGTCATTAATTTAAATCTAATTAGAAATAAAGAAGACTAAAATTATTAAAATAAACCTAAACTTAAACTAAAGAAGATTGGGTAAAATATTAAAAATTGTCTGATTAAATTAACTCCTTTATTTTATTAGGTTCACTAATTAATTAAACTAATAACATTCTAAAAAGGGCTAATAGACAATAAAATAGAAGGAATGGTGTATCAGAATTAAAGGGTAGATAAACAAAATATTGTATGGGCTAAAAGGTGTCAAAGAGGCCCAATCAAGAACAGAAGCAGGGGGGGTGTAAAAGCAATTTCGTTTGGGCTTTAAGGCAGGAAAACAAGTTTAGGTCCAAAACATGATAATTGGTTTTAGGGTTAAACATATGTGTTTAGCTGAATGGGATTAAGGTTTTGGTCTTGGCCGAAACGACGCTCAAACACTCTCGCTTCATCTTCTTCGTCTTCGCGCGTTTATCTTCTTCGCTTGAGTTTCTGAGATCGTCCTCTGTCTATGGCCACCAGTGACCTCGATCTCCTTCTTCCCTCCAGTAAAGCGTTAAGGGGATGACGGATTCGGTAAGCTTATGCTTTTTATTCGCTTAGGGTTTGTTTTATTTGCATGTGTTGATTTTACCTATTTAATCCTAATTTCATGTTATGTGATTATTGAGAGGGTTAAGAAGGAAAAGAAGGATAAAGGAAATTACCCTTGGAGACGGAGGAGGGAGTTTGAGGGTGCGTAGGAGGTCGGACGGCAAGGGATACGGCGTTGTGGGCTAGCTTCGATTACCGGTATTCTGTATTTATCTTTCTTCTCTTCTTCTGTTGCCCTGATTCTGGTCGCTTTTGTTATTGCCTATGATGGAACTTCTGAAATTTTGATGCTTGACATTGCTACTGTTAAAACGTTTTCGTTTGACTAGCTTCTCTTTTCTTCTTCTTCTCGCCTCGCTACTGCTTTCTAAAGGCCAATGATGGATCCCTCTGAGGCCTTGATGCTTTACCGTTGCCTAGACGTGTTGAAACTGGTTTGATCAGTATTGATGCTTTTCTCTTCTTCTCAACTATGCTTCTGTATACTTTGTTACTGTGGTCTTATGACAGCCGATGATGACAAGTTCTGAGGCTTTGGGGATTTGGTCGTTAGTTTTGGTTTTGAAATGGTGATATTGGCTTTGGTGGCTCAATCAGGTTTTCTGAGGTTTAGACCATATTATTTGATGCGTGGTTTTGGTTTAACTGATTTTTGGAATGGTATACTGGTTTTTTGGTTTATGACAGGTTAAAGGTTTAGCAGTATCCAGGTTTTGGCATTTTAGTTTTAGGCCATATTGTTTGATATGGTTACAAGTTTGTGGTTTAGGCAATGTTTTGAAAATGGCTTGCAGGTTTGGTAAATGCAGGTTTGTGCAGATTGTGTATTCTTGGTTTATGAGTTTGGTTTTATGCTGGTTGATGGTTTAACTGGTTCTGGGACAGGATGATATAGGTTTTAGTGTTTGGCCATAAGGTTTGATATGGTTATGGCAGGTTATGTGGGTTCTTACTGGTTTGTATTTCTCTTGTTGACAGCAGTTTTTTTCTTCTGAGTTTTTTCTAAGGCTTGGAGATTGATTAATATCTATTATTTTGAAGTGATTCCAATATGTTATATCCACTGCCTCCTTTGTTTACGTTACAGGCCGGAGATTTGAATATTTTTACAATCTTCTTGGCCTTCTGCATCACACTGTTACAGCAGTTTTGTTTGTATTCTACTCTTGTGTTTCTCCTTTTACTGTGATACTGCAGTAGCTTTGTCTTATAATTCCTTCTGCCTAAACCAAAACCTGCAAAACCAATTTCTTTCTCTCTTCTCTCTCATGGGTACATTTGATATATAAAATGATATATTGTAATGCTGTTCTGAAATTGTAAAAGGCTGGAATATGATGAATGAGGAAGTATTTGCTTGCACATTGTTTTGAAACTGCATATTCTCTTTTTGTCTTGCATGGGAGCCTATTTTATTTGGCTTCTTCTTAAGTTGCATAGGTTTACGTTGCATTGCTTGTGGGAAATGGCATATGTTGTATTTGTATGCTGTGTATAATTTGAAATATACATTGTGACAAAGAAATTATGCATATTTGGTTTTGAAAAATGAAAATGAATTTGTGCATATTTCAAAATTGTGCATTCATTTAGGAAATAAAATTCCTCCCTTTTTTGTGAACCGGGAGAAATCCCGTGATTTGCAAAAAAGGGTAAACTGATTCCAGCCGTTTGCTTTTAATGATGAACATTAAATTTATTTTCTGTTTTTAATTATTTATTCAAATCTGACTTTTCTTTTAATTGTTTTTGCAGGTAAAATTAAATAAGCAGACAAAAAGGCATTGGATAGAAGATGAAGATTTAGAATTTAGGAAAATAGTTTTTTATTTTACTTTAATCATTTATGTAATTGCCATTATAAATATTTTGTAATAACACAATATTTAAATGATAATTGTAATAAATAGAATAAAGTGAATAAAGTTCTATTATTTCCCAATTAATTCTTTTTTCTTTTCAATTATTTATTTATTGTTTATAATTCTTTAAATTATATAATAACTGAAAATCAAATCCAATCATTTAAATTCAGAATGATAAACAAATAAATAAACATCATTGGCCAATTAACAATTTTAATTATTTAATTCGTTATTCATAATATTCTAAATTATAATAATTAAAAAATAGAATTTTAATTATTTAACCTAGAATGATAAAGAATTAAATAATCATTGTTGACCAATTAATAAACCCATTCTCAAAATGTTTATTTCATTATTCATAAGTCTTTAAATTATATAACAATTGAAAATAGATTCAAATTATTTAAATTCAAGATAATTAATAATTAATAAACGTCATTTAAGTCTTGATCAGTTGATAAATTTAGCGTTCAACAAATAAATAGCTCTCGACTCGAAGCAGTTATGAATTTTTACACTGCTTTAAAAATTTGATAAAAATAGGTCAAAACCCTTGCAATGCGAATGATGCAGATGGGAGATGGTATCTTAGGTCAGAATTTGGGGTACAACAGCTGCCCCTATTTAAGTTTCTTCTATCCGGAGATATGAAGATTAAAATCTTCGTTTCGACGAGATTGAAGGTACTTAAATACATAATTACGCAAATTTTGTCCTAAGATGCCATCATCATGCAATGATATGAATGTAGTGCTTGAATTCACAGAGAAAGATATTGTACGAAACCAGAAAATGCTGGAGGAATCGAACATCAACAAAACACAGAGACATGAATTATACGCTACTGGGGAAACGAGCTATCAACTTCAAATGACAGACTCCTGACAACGAATAAAATTGAGGGGATACGACCTCTGACCCTAACAAAGAAGGCGTCTTGCATAGACCGTAAAAAGATTATTGACCCAAAACAGTGAGTTCACAACCCAAGGTCGAAGATAGACAAAAAGTATCAAATTTGCTGATGACGGGTTACCAACTTCTGAAGGTAAAAATTCATAACAAACCTTCTCCGCGAGATTTCCGGAGAGATACCAATTAATGCTGAAGTAATAAGATTGTAGATACGCAGGTTGTTCAAATAAAGAAGCTGTCACTTGCTGTTGTCCAAAGAAAATACCAATAACATACAAGTTGCTCAAATAAAGAGGCTGCCACTTGCTGTCGTCCAAAGAAAATACCGATAACATACAAGCTGCTCAAATAAAGAGACTACCACTTGCTGTATTCCAGAAAAGTAGTAACGTACAAGTTGCTCAAATAAAGAGACCGCCGCTTGCCGTTTTCCGAAGAATAATAACATACTGGTAGCTCGTGAAGAGCTGCTGCTTGTCGCTTTCAAAAAGTAAATGACGCACTAGTAGCTCGTGAAGAGCTGCTGCTCGGCGCTTTCAAAAAAAATAAATGACGCACTAGTAGCTCATGAAGAGCTGCTGCTCGGCGCTTTCAAGAAGTAAATGACGCACTAGTAGCTCGTGAAGAGCTGTTGCTTGGCGCTTTCAAAAAAAATAAATGACGCACTAGTAGCTCGTGAAGAGCTGCTGCTCGGAGCTTTCAAGAAGTAACGTACAAGTTGCTCATGAAGAGCTGCCGCTTGTCGTTTTCCAACGGTGTCTATAACGTACAAGTTGCTCATGAAGAGCTGCCGCTTGTCGTTTTCCAAAGAATAACTCAGAAGGAAATTGCGATGATATTGGCAGAGAATAAAATCTTCATCAAAGAGAACCCTGAATCAATCCTTCCCGAGGAGATCACATACTCAAATGTGCAAAATAAATGCACTATCTGTCTAGGTCGCAACTTCACTGGGAAAAATCAATGAGATAGCCTATGCAAGAGGCGACCACTTTCCAATAACCAGAGGGAACAATAGTCGAACGAGACTCTACTCAATGAGATTTGATTGGGGATTCATCCAATCCAGAAATGGACAAGGCAAGCTGAAACAAAAATCATACACGAGGATTAGCTCAGTTGGGGAATTTAGAAAGGAAGCATATTTTCTGCCTAAGCTAACCTTCTACTTGGAAGGACAAAAATGTACATTGTTCGAATAAACAAAGTACGACCCAAAACCAACGGCAAACGTGGTATGCATGCTGATATGAGTGTAGATGAGTAAATGAATGTTATGCTGACAAAACAGACAGATGGAATATCTTGAAGATAATATGCTGTCATAGCAAAATAGATACTCGGCCAATCTTGAAAAGACGGAATATACCCGGAACTGGAAACACAAAGCAATGTCGGAGCGTAACGCTACAAGGCTCAAGTCTTCTGAGGAGAAAAACATCCAAATCCAGACTTACAATACCAATAAACCACTGGCACGAGACGAAGTGTACCGCACTTCAAAATCTCCAAACAAAGGTAGCCAAAACAACACTTAATTGGAACCACTGGGGGGTCACCAACTTAGCACCACTATAACCAAGCGCGCACATAGCCGACACTTCATGACGATTTTAAAAGAAAACAAGCCCATCATACAAGTATAAGTTACTGTACTGTTTTGCATTTCATGGCTTGACCATCTTTAGAACGACTGTTAATGTTCCTTTCGTTGTTCACGACACATTTTAGAAATGAGAATATTTTAAATACTTTGTTTCAAATATTGCCGTAAAAATTAAAATTTTGCCCACAAAAGGTAATGCTCAAATTTCGTTAATAAGATGGTAGTTCGCTAACACGCGACTCCAACGGTTTACAAAAGTGTGGGAAATAGTACATGAAATAAAAGGTTACACAAAAACAATGATCACCATTCTCCCTAACAACTTCGAATTCCAAAATGTGCTCAAATGCCAAGACTGGTCTGACCAAAAGCCTGCCTAAGCGAAATACTTCTTGACTGCATCGGCGTTCATGGGACGCGGAAGATCTTCACCGTCCATATTGGTGAGAATCATGGCACCTCCAGAGAAAACTTTCTTAACAACATACGGTCCTTCATAATTCGGATCCCACTTGCCCCTAGAATCAGGTTGGAAAGATAATATCTTCTTGAGCACAAGGTCACCTTCTCTGAACTCACGTGGTCGAACCTTCTTATCAAAAGCCTTCTTCATTCTCTGCTGATACAATTGACCGTGACACAACGCTGTCAATCTCTTCTCTTCGATTAAATTCAACTGATCATATCTACTTTGACACCATTTAGCCTCAAAGTTTGGCTTCCATCAACACTCTCAGAGACGGAATCTCAACCTCCACGGGGAGTACAGCTTCCATACCATAAACTAGGGAAAATGGGGTCGCGCCTGTTGAGGTTCGAACTGAAGTACGGTACCCGTGCAGAGCAAACGGAAGCATTTCATGCCAATCCTTATAAGTTACCACCATCTTCTGGACAATCTTCTTGATATTCTTGTTAGCAGCTTCAACAGCCCCATTCATCTTCGGTCTGTAAGGAGAAGAATTATGATGTTCGATCTTGAACTCTTCACAAAGCTCTCTCATCATCTTGTTATTCAAATTCGAACCATTATCAGTGATGATCTTGCTCGGGATACCGTATCGACAAATGATCTGATTCTTGATAAATCTGACTACCACCTGTCTGGTTACATTAGCATAAGATGCTGCTTCCACCCATTTGGTAAAATAATCGATCGCTACCAAGATGAAACGATGACCATTTGAAGCCTTGGGTTCAATCATCCCAATCATATCAATGCCCCACATAGAGAAAGGCCAAGGTGAAGAGATAACATTGAGGAGGGTCGGCGGCACGTGCATCTTGTCCGCATAAATCTGGAATTTGTGACATTTCTTCACATATTTGCAGCAGTCGGATTCCATGGTCATCCAATAGTAACCAGCTCTCAACATCTTTCTAGCCATTGCATGTCCATTGGCATGAGTGCCAAAGGATCCTTCATGCACTTCCTGCATTAGCATGTCTGCTTCACGTCTGTCTACACATCTGAGCAAGACCATGTCATAATTCCTCTTATACAAAACTTCTTCATTGAGAAAGAAACTGCTTGCTAATCTTCTCAACGTCTTCCTATCTTTATTGGATGCCCCAGGCGGATACTCTTGAGTTTGAAGAACACGTTTAATGTCATAGAACCACGGTTTATCGTCGGTGACCTCTTCTACTGAGAACACATGAGCAGGTCTGTCGAGGCGCATAACTCTGATTGTAGGCACATCGTTCCAACCATTTACTTGAAACATTGAAGACAAAGTAGCCAAAGCATCAACCATTTGATTCTCATCTCTAGGGATGTGATGTAATTCCACCTTGTTGAAGAAAGTTAACAACCTTCTAGCATAGTCTCTGTAAGGGATCAAACCAGGATGACGAGTCTCCCATTCTCCTTTGATTTGATTAATCACCAGTGCCGAATCTCCGTAAATATCAATAATCTTAATCCTTAGGTCCACTGCTTCTTCGAGACCCATGATACATGCCTCATATTCAGCCATGTTGTTCGTGCAGTCAAACTTCAATCTCGCCGTGAACGGGATATGAGTACCTCGGGGAGTGACGATGATTGCCCCAATTCCATTTCCATAGGAATTCACAGCTCCGTCAAATATCAAACCCCAACGGGATTCAGGATCAGGTCCTTCTTCAGGTAACGACTCTTCACAGTCTTTAGCTTTCAAGTACATAACATCTTCATCTGGGAAATCAAACTTGATGGATTGATAATCGTCAATTGGTTGGTGAGCCAAATGATCGGCTAAAATACCTCCTTTGATCGCTTTCTGAGTGTGGTACTCAATGTCATATTCAGATAACAACATCTGCCAACGGGCTATCCTTCCAGATAAAGCGGGCTTCTCAAAGACATACTTGATCGGGTCCATTTTGGAGATCAACCAAGTAGTGTGATTAATCATATACTGGCGCAGACGGCGAGCAGCCCAAGCTAAAGCACAACAGGTTTTCTCAAGAAATGAGTATCGAGACTCACAGTCTGTGAATTTCTTACTCAAATAATATACAGCATGTTCCTTCCTGCCAGTCTCATCTTGCTGACCAAGCACACATCCCATGGAGTCTTCCAATATAGTCAGGTACATAATCAAAGGTCTTCCTTCCACCGGAGGAATCAAAATGGGAGGTTCAAGCAAATATTCTTTGATACTATCAAAAGCTCTCTGACAATCTTCTGTCCACTCACATCCTTGGTTCTTTCGGAGAAGCTTGAAAATCGGCCCACAGGTAGAAGTCATATGAGATATAAATCTAGAAATGTAGTTCAGTCTCCCAAGGAATCCTCTTACTTGTTTTTCCGTCTTGGGTGCGGGCATTTCCCGAATAGCTTTGACTTTATCAGGATCTACCTCAATACCTTTCTGACTGACAATGAAACCCAGAAGTCTTCCAGATCGAACGCCAAAAGTGCACTTGTTGGGATTCAGACGGAGTTTGTACTTTCTCAAACGCTGGAATAACTTCAATAAATGTTCCAAATGATCTTCTTCAGTTTGTGATTTTGCAATCATATCATCCACATACACTTCGATCTCCTTATGCATCATATCATGGAATAAAGCAGTCATGGCCCTTTGGTATGTTGCACCAGCATTCCTCAAACCAAATGGCATAACCCGATAACAAAATGTTCCCCAAGGTGTAATGAAAGCGGTCTTCTCCATATCTTCCGGTGCCATCTTGATTTGGTTGTAACCAGAGAAACCGTCCATGAAAGAAAAGACTTTGAACTTGGCGGTACTGTCGACTAATACGTCAATATGAGGTAATGGGAAGTCATCCTTTGGACTAGCTCTATTCAGATCTCTGTAGTCTACACACATCCGAACTTTACCATCTTTCTTTGCAACAGGCACTATATTGGCTAACCATTGAGGATAGACCGATGTAACAAGGAAACCTGCATTAATCTGCTTCTGAACCTCCTCTTTGATCTTGTCAGCCATGTCGGGACGAGTCCTTCTCAACTTCTGCTTGATCGGCGGACATTCAGGTCTCAACAGTAAACGATGTTCCACAATGTCATTGTCCAAACCTGGCATATCTTGGTAGGACCAAGCAAACACGTCAACATACTCTTTGAGAAGCTCCAACATTTTCTCTTTAACTTTCGGGATAAGCAATGCTCCGATTTTGACTTCCTTTCTATCTTCTTCATCATCCAAGTTGACCAACTCTAAAGGTTCTTCAAATGGTTGAATGACATTCTCATCATGCTCAAGCAAATGAGAAATCTCAACAGGAATCTCTTCATCATCCTCTTCTTCGGCTCTGAACACATGGAATTCAAAGTTGGGAGAGGGCATAGGATCATTGTTTTCGATGGTTAAGTCATGGATTAATCTTCACATATGATTATGCTTTATTTTAGAAATCGATTTTTGCAAATAAAACAAAAGGTTATTAATTAATTTTCATTACTATTTCCCCGAAAAAGTGAAAAATAAAACAGTAGTGGACAAAATAACATTTTTATTCATTAAAGGGAAATACTTGAAACAAAGGGCCCAGACACTTCTCTTTTGCCTTGGGCAGAGCAAAAGGAATTATTTTTCATAGCCCGACACAAAATACGTTTCGCCTTGGGCAGAGCGAATTTTTTCAAAGGAAAATAAACAAGACATTACTCGGAAATGTGCATAACCACAGGAACATCAACAACTATCCAGTTTTGGCAAGCCAATCCATGCGTCACAAAATCGGGCAAATCTTCCTCGGAATCATCATCTATGATAGCATCAACCTCGGGATGTACAAACCCTGCACTTCGGAAAACCTCTTGAATCGGACGAACAACCACCTCTTTCTTGACCCTTGCAGATACTGGATGAAAACCCAGACCTTCCCCAGACTTGTTCTCGGGTAACGTCAACACTTGGCCCCATCCTTCGGCCGAACCACTTTCCACCACTCGCCACGCATCCTCAAAAGAAGAGATGGATGCCCCTTGCTTCTTTACTGTACTCTTAGCAACAGAAAGACCTTGGAACTGGGTTCCAACATCCTCGTCCGCATCAATAAAAGAAAATGATGATAAATGGCTTACCACCATAGCTTGCTCTCCCCCAATCATCACTAACTTCCCATGCCTTACAAACTTTAATCTCTGATGAAGCGTAGAGGTGACTGCCCCGGCATCATGGATCCAGGGACGACCCAATAAACAGCTGTAGGCAACACGGATATCCATCACTTGGAAAGTGATTTGAAAAGTATGGGGACCAATCACTATAGGGAGATCCACTTCACCAATAACTGTCTTCCTGGAGCCATCAAATGCTTTAACAATTACTCCACTAGGCCTCATAGGAGCACCTGGATATGAAAGCCGAGATAACGTAGTCTTGGGCATCACATTCAACGACGAGCCTGTATCCACCAACACACTTGATAAGGTATCGTTTCCACAACTTACTGAGATGTGCAAAGCCATATTATGGTTTCTCCCCTCCTCCGGGAGTTCTTCATCACTGAAACCAAAATTGTTACACGAAGTTATATTTCCCACAATTCCATCGAACTGGTCAACCGTCACATCATGGTCCACGAACGCCTGGTCCAAGACCTTCATCAAGGCTTCTCTATGCGCACCAGAATCTCTCAATAAGGCAAGCAAGGAAATCTTGGAAGGTGTTTGCAAAAGTTGGTCCACAATCTTATATTCACTTCTCTTGATAAGTTTCAAAATCTCATCATCCTCAGGGTGAGGGATAGGTTCACTGGATCGGCCTATCTCAACCCTTGGTTCAACATTTCTTACTGGAATCTCCGCCGGTATGGGCCTCCTAACTTGAACTTCCGGTCTCTTCAAAGGTACTGCTACAAAAACACGTCCACTTCTTGTAACCCTACTTACATCAGCAATGTTAACAAAACACGGTCTCGTTGGTATAGGGACTTCTACCCCATTCTCAATCATTGTGGCATTATACTTATACGGTACAGCTTGGTCTGAGCTGTAAGGCACAGGGCCAGGTGGGTAAATAATCAAAGGATCAACAGGCGCAGTCTGACTATTGTAAGCAATCTCTATTGATTCAGGCAAATTGAATTATGGTATGATAACATTCACTTCATCCTCCAGATTTCGGTCATAGGTAATAGTGATAACTCTCTGATCTAGCAACTTCTGAATATCCTCCTTCACGATAGGACAATCATCCTCTCTTGAACAAAACTCACAAACATCATAATCATGCTGGTGCCTAACAAAGGCAAGTCTTCTCAAACTCTGATGTAACCTGATCAACGACTCTCTTATATGTTCAACTTGAAAAACTCGAAACTTCCCCGGACAACCTTCCACCATATTCACCGAAGCTGCCCCATGTCGAGGCAAAGGATTATCTCTGACATTTGGCTTAACATCCTTAAAAGACAAGATACCATTCTTAATTAATCTCTGTACGTCCGCCTTCAGAGCAAAGCAATTCTCAAGGTTATGCCCCAGCGACCCTTGATGATATTCACAAAACTGATCTGCCTTGTACCACGGAGAAGCACTGTTCGGTGCGACAGGAGGAGGCTTTGTCGTGATGAGATTCTTTCTGATAAGAGCAGGGAACAATTCAGTATAAGTCATAGGAATGGCATCGAACTGCGGTTTTCTGGGTGAACGGTTCTGATTGTTGAATGGATAAGCCTGTTGTCGAGGCTGCTGCTGAAAAGGCCGTTGTTGAGTTGGTGGAGTTTGATGAGCTGGGGTCATCAAAGTTGGGCGGACAGCCGGAGTGACTGCCACAACGTGAGAGTAACCTCTCCTAGGCCTACCTGGAAACAAAACGCTAACATCCTGCTCTTTTCTTTTCGGGAAAACACTTCCAAACTTCTTCGCACTGCTAGACGGACTCCCTTCTTTAACCAAACGCCCTTCACGAATCCCTTCCTCTAATCGCATGCCCATGCTTACCATTTCGGTGAAGTCACTGGGTGCGCTGGCTATCATTCTTTCATAGTAAAAGGATCCTAAAGTCTTCAAAAATATCTTAGTCATCTCTTTCTCCTCAAGAGGTGGATAGATTTGAGCAGCGATTTCACGCCACCTCTGGGCGTACTCCTTAAAAGATTCCCGGTCTCTCTGTGACATCGCCCGGAGTTGATCCCGGTCCGGCGCCATGTCAACGTTGTACTTGTACTGATGGACAAATGCTTCACTAAGATCGTTAAAGTTACGGATCCGAATACTGTCTAAACCCATATACCACTTTAGAGCAGCACCCGTCAAACTATCTTGAAAATAATGAATCAACAAGTCATGATCATCGGAATACGTAGACATCTTCCTTACGTACATTGTCAAATGACTTCTAGGACACGAATCACCTTTATATCTCTCAAAGTCTGGCACTTTGAATTTTGCTGGAATCTTGACGTTCGGAACTAAACAAAGGTCATGCGTATTCTTCCCAAACAAATCCTTCCCTTTTAATGCTCTAAGCTCCTTCTGCATTTCCTGGAATTGATCTTGAAATTCTTCCATTCTATCAAAGAGACCCAAACTTTCAGCAGGCTCGGCAGGATAAATAGGTTCATTCAAGTAAGGCACGGAGTGGACCACAGGGGCAACGGTTGTCATAATCGGTTGCGGAAAAGGTGTTACAGACGGAACTACTGGCGGCATAGCAGTTGTCTCTGGTTGAGGAAGAGACAACGCAGGTTGAAATAAAGGTTGTACGGCAGGCTGATACCCCTCTAGCACAAAGTTGTAAGGCATTCCCCACGGAAAACCTTTCGGCATCTGATGTTGAAGCGGAGAGTTGATTTGAGTCACGGAGGCAGGAACTATGACAATCTCGGAAACCACTGGAGTTGAAGTCTGAATCTCGGCAGCTGTAGTCGATGGCTGATTCTGAACAGCCACCAAACTTTCTACTAACGCAGTTAACTTTTCCATCTCGACACGAAGTGTAGCAACTTCCCCACGAAGCTCATGATTTTCCTGTTCCAAATCTTCCATTTTCTTCTGACGATTGGCCCGAGTGTCGTATCGATGAGACAGCTTGACAACCTTTGGGAGTGGAAAAAGAACAAGGATAAGACTCTAGAAAACATGTGAAGTGGAATGTGGAATGATGCATGATGTGCGATGCAAATAATGACTCATTTTAAAAGTTTTTCAAGGAACTTTGATAATTTTGCATACATCAATGGTAAAGGAATTTGGAACAACAAAAACTCAATCCATTAATCGAAAGCGATAAATTACAACTTACAATTTGGAATATCAAAACAGTAAATTACAGCTTTGGGATAACAAATCCAATAATGAAAGCAATAAATTACAACTTCGAAACGTGGAATCCATAATGAAGTGATAAGTTACAATTTTACAACATGAAATCTAAAATAAAGCAATAAATTACAACTTCGGAGCATGAAGCCCATAATAAAACAATAAATTACAACTTCGGAGCATGAAGCCCTTTTACATAGTTTTACAAAATGACATCAATAAAACAAACTAAAAGCTAAAGGTCACTCGGAATCCTCAGATGAAGGACCAAACACCAGCTGTAACCGGAGCTTCTTGATCTTTTCTTCATAAAAGTCTTCCATCACTTTCTTCTCAGCTATCATTCGATCGATGATTTCTTCCTGTGGATTAGGAACGAGAGCCACGCTTACCGAACCTTCCCTTTTTCTCTTCCTTTCACTCGCATACTTCTTCAGCAAGGCATCCTTCTGACGAAGCTTCTCATCATGGTCAATGAACCGGCCGTCTTGAATAAACAACAACTCCTCCTTCTCTTTTAACTGTCGAGTCAGGACTCGATTCTCATACTCAGACATATGATACTTTTCCTTCCAAGCATCCCTCTCGGACTTCATCCTAGCCAGATTTCCTTGATATTCTCCTACATCCGCGATAGGGATAACAACAGATGATGGTGCAATGGCAGGGAATAAAGGTTTCTCAAGTTTATAGGGCATCTTGAGAGCACAAGCCCTAACACGGACCCACTGTAGGTAAGGCTCCAAAGAAACGGCACCTCTATGTCCCAGCATATCTCTCCCTTTCCTGTGGATATGGCGCCAAGCTCCTTCAATCTCCTTCTTAGCAGCCTGATGATCTTGTCCTTCCTGAAGAAAGAAACCACTCACATGGATGTTGTTTGGTTTATCTCTCATCGGGTACCCGAACTGACGGCGCGCTAGAACAGGGTTGTAGTTGATTCCACCCCTCGTACCGAGAAGAGGTACGTTAGGAAAAGCCCCACAGCTATCAATGATCTCCACGTCGTGGTAAACTCGATTATACCAGTCAATGTCGAAATGAGTGAGAGCCATAATCTTTGGCGCCCAATGCGGTTCCTTCTCGAGATCCCAGAAAGCATCAGACCCAGGTAGATGCGAGACGTACCACTGATACAGCAACAGTACACAACAAATAATCATCCCTCCTTGATAAGAGTTTCGAAGGTGGATGGAGTAATATGTATCCCCTAGCAGCGTAGGGACCGGATTTCCAATCAGGAAAATTCTGATGGCGTTGATATCCACAAACTTATCAATGTTAGGGAATAAGAAAAGACCATATGCGAGTAAAGCAAACACGTCTTCGAAAGCAACAGTATCCTTTGTCTCAGCAAAATGGCGAGCTTTCTTCAACAGAAACTGCGCCGGCAAACCCCGGATTCCCCCTTTCGTAGTCATGTTCTCCTCTACCTCTGACTTCCTTAAGTGGGTGATAGCTGTTATCTCGTGAGATTTAGGCTCTTCTTCTAATCCAGAGAAGGGAACATGGTCGGCAATCGGCAAACCAAGAATATAAGAGTACTCCTCTAAAGTGGGCATCAACTGGTAATCCGGAAAGGTGAAACATCAGTACAAGGGATCATAGAACTGAACCAACGTGTTGAGGATGCCTTTCTTCATATTGCGCTTCATGAGCGGCACGATGGACCCATATTTCTTCTGAAAATCCGTCGGACTCTCGATCTTCGGAATCAAACTCTTCAGTTCTTCAATCTCAGGCTCCTTGAAACTAAAGCTTCGAGTATTTCTCCTTCCAAGTTCCATAATAACCTAAGATGTCTGCAAAAATCAATCCGAAGTTCCTTGAAAAACAAGTTTTTTACAAAGATGTTGGTGAATGCATGAATGAATGATAATGCAACAGTCACACACAAGCTTGCAAACATGGGGTTCAAGGGTTCAACGTTCAGCATGGAGTCGAGGGTAAAGCCCACCCAAAGGTATGTACTAACAGTTCAATCACACCTGTAAGACATGGTTCTAAGAGTTCCCAGAGTCTACATTCCTCCTTCGGATATTACCAACGTCTTGATTACTCAATAATTAGCAATATTCTCAAGAGAAACTCGTCTGAGCGTAGCATCGCGTAACAACTACTTCCGAATTACTCCGTTATAGTCTCCGCGCTACACCTAAAAAGGCCAAGATGGGTTAGGGTTCTACGGTCCTCAACTTCTCGGGCTCCTAGGTCGAAAATAATAATGTCTTCCTGATTACTCGGTAAACAAATATTAAGTTCAAGAGGGCCTTCCATTGAGTGGGGGATCTCATGCCTCCTTCTTCGGGATTACTCCCTCAAAGTTAACATGACTATACCGCCCGTCCTATTCCTTAAGTGTTACTTAATCCGGGTATAGGATTCGTCCTTTGCAAAAAACCCAAACAACCCCAATTTAAACACATAATCAAACAAAACAAATAATAGTAAACAGATAAGACAAATTAGGCTTAACCCACTTAGGGATGGACCATCAAGAGGTCAATCTGTCCCCAGCAGAGTCGCCAATTCTGTAGCGATAAAAAATGTAGCGGGGTAAATCGGAGATCGAATTATAGATTAATTCGTCTCACAAAAGCAAGAGTCGCCACCGCGCTTTATTGTTTCCAAAGGAAAAGGGAAAAGAGCGAAATAAAACCCTAAATATGCAATGTAAATAATAATAAAATACAAAGCGTTTTTGAAAAGAGATCTTATGGTTCGGGGGTTGGTTATACAATGGGAAGGTATTAGCACCCAATGCATCTATAGTACTCTATAGGAACCTTTTGAGATATCTGTTTATTTAAAATTTGATTGTTTGATAAAAATAAGTCGTTTTGGCCGAAAAGGGATACGGATAGGTTTTCGAAGATACGACGACCTAACGTCGAAGTTTTTGTTTAAAGGGCATAAATTTTGAAAAGATTGAATACTTGAAGGCAAATTATCCTAAGTTTTAATGAAAAATGCAAACATTCGCGCGATTAGATTTGAAGACATGAAGTCAACAAATTTATCGTTTTTCCTTTGGATTAGCGCAAACAGAATAACCAAGCACGATAAAAATAATTGACAGAATATTATGCAGATAATGATATACAACAATTGAATAAAAGGTTAAAGGCGTGAACATGCATTTTTTAGATTTTTATCTAATATTAAAGCGAGGGAATTAATTAAGGGAAATAAAATATTTTTTAAGTTTTCCTATGTTTTATATGTTTTTTAATATTAATAAAAGGTATTTATTTTAAGAGTTTATTCAATAATTAAACTAAATTAAAGCTTAAAGTCATTAATTTAAATCTAATTAGAAATAAAGAAGACTAAAATTATTAAAATAAACCTAAACTTAAACTAAAGAAGATTGGGTAAAATATTAAAAATTGTCTGATTAAATTAACTCCTTTATTTTATTAGGTTCACTAATTAATTAAACTAATAACATTCTAAAACGGGCTAATAGACAATAAAATAGAAGGAATGGTGTATCAGAATTAAAGGGTAGATAAACAAAATATTGTATGGGCTAAAAGGTGTCAAAGAGGCCCAATCAAGAACAGAAGTAGGGGGGGTGTAAAAGCAATTTCGTTTGGGCTTTAAGGCAGGAAAACAAGTTTAGGTCCAAAACATGATAATTGGTTTTAGGGTTAAACATATGTGTTTAGCTGAATGGGATTAAGGTTTTGGTCTTGGCCGAAACGGCGCTCAAACACTCTCGCTTCATCTTCTTCGTCTTCGCGCGTTTATCTTCTTCGCTTGAGTTTCTGAGATCGTCCTCTGTCTATGGCCACCAGTGACCTCGATCTCCTTCTTCCCTCCAGTAAAGCGTTAAGGGGATGACGGATTCGGTAAGCTTATGCTTTTTATTCGCTTAGGGTTTATTTTATTTGCATGTGTTGATTTTACCTATTTAATCCTAATTTCATGTTATGTGATTATTGAGAGGGTTAAGAAGGAAAAGAAGGATAAAGGAAATTACCCTTGGAGACGGAGGAGGGAGTTTGAGGGTGCGTAGGAGGCTGGACGGCAAGGGATACGGCGTTGTGGGCTAGCTTCGATTACCGGTATTCTGTATTTATCTTTCTTCTCTTCTTCTGTTGCCCTGATTCTGGTCGCTTTTGTTATTGCCTATGATGGAACTTCTGAAATTTTGATGCTTGACATTGCTACTGTTAAAACGTTTTCGTTTGACTAGCTTCTCTTTTCTTCTTCTTCTCGCCTCGCTACTGCTTTCTAAAGGCCAATGATGGATCCCTCTGAGGCCTTGATGCTTTACCGTTGCCTAGACGTGTTGAAACTGGTTTGATCAGTATTGATGCTTTTCTCTTCTTCTCAACTATGCTTCTGTATACTTTGTTACTGTGGTCTTATGACAGCCGATGATGACAAGTTCTGAGGCTTTGGGGATTTGGTCGTTAGTTTTGGTTTTGAAATGGTGATATTAGCTTTGGTGGCTCAATCAGGTTTTCTGAGGTTTAGACCATATTATTTGATGCGTGGTTTTGGTTTAACTGATTTTTGGAATGGTATACTGGTTTTTTGGTTTATGACAGGTTAAAGGTTTAGCAGTATCCAGGTTTTGGCATTTTAGTTTTAGGCCATATTGTTTGATATGGTTACAAGTTTGTGGTTTAGGCAATGTTTTGAAAATGGCTTGCAGGTTTGGTAAATGCAGGTTTGTGCAGATTGTGTATTCTTGGTTTATGAGTTTGGTTTTATGCTGGTTGATGGTTTAACTGGTTCTGGGACAGGATGATATAGGTTTTAGTGTTTGGCCATAAGGTTTGATATGGTTATGGCAGGTTATGTGGGTTCTTACTGGTTTGTATTTCTCTTGTTGACAACAGTTTTTTTCTTCTGAGTTTTTTCTAAGGCTTGGAGATTGATTGATATCTATTGTTTTGAAGTGATTCCAATATGTTATATCCACTGCCTCCTTTGTTTACGTTACAGGCTGGAGATTTGAATATTTTTACAATCTTCTTGGCCTTCTGCATCACACTGTTACAGCAGTTTTGTTTGTATTCTACTCTTGTGTTTCTCCTTTTACTGTGATACTGCAGTAGCTTTGTCTTATAATTCCTTCTGCCTAAACCAAAACCTGCAAAACCAATTTCTTTCTCTCTTCTCTCTCATGGGTACATTTGATATATAAAAATGATATATTGTAATGCTGTTCTGAAATTGTAAAAGGCTGGAATATGATGAATGAGGAAGTATTT
Organism: Vicia faba; assembly: GCA_948472305.1. NCBI lineage: Eukaryota > Viridiplantae > Streptophyta > Magnoliopsida > Fabales > Fabaceae > Vicia > Vicia faba. Next base: position 729,451,362 of record OX451738.1, read on the forward strand.
GCTTGCACATTGTTTTGAAACTGCATATTCTCTTTTTGTCTTGCATGGGAGCCTATGTTATTTGGCTTCTTCTTAAGTTGCATAGGTTTACGTTGCATTGCTTGTGGGAAATGGCATATGCTGTATTTGTATGCTGTGTATAATTTGAAATATACATTGTGACAAAGAAATTATGCATATTTGGTTTTGAAAAATGAAAATGAATTTGTGCATATTTCAAAATTGTGCATTCATTTATGAAATAAAATTCCTCCCTTTTTTGTGAACCGGGAGAAATCCCGTGATTTGCAAAAAAGGGTAAACTGATTCCAGCCGTTTGCTTTTAATGATGAACATTAAATTTATTTTCTGCTTTTAATTATTTATTCAAATCTGACTTTTCTTTTAATTGTTTTTGCAGGTAAAATTAAATGAGCAGACAAAAAGGCATTGGATAGAAGATGAAGATTTAGAATTTAGGAAAATAGTTTTTTATTTTACTTTAATCATTTATGTAATTGCCATTATAAATATTTTGTAATAACACAATATTTAAATGATAATTGTAATAAATAGAATAAAGTGAATAAAGTTCTATTATTTCCCAATTAATTCTTTTTTCTTTTCAATTATTTATTTATTGTTTATAATTCTTTAAATTATATAATAACTGAAAATCAAATTCAATCATTTAAATCCAGAATGATAAACAAATAAATAAACATCATTGGCCAATTAACAATTTTAATTATTTAATTCGTTATTCATAATATTCTAAATTATAATAATTAAAAAATAGAATTTTAATTATTTAACCTAGAATGATAAAGAATTAAATAATCATTGTTGACCAATTAATAAACCCATTCTCAAAATGTTTATTTCATTATTCATAAGTCTTTAAATTATATAACAATTGAAAATAGATTCCAATTATTTAAATTCAAGATAATAAATAATTAATAAACGTCATTTAAGTCTTGATCAGTTGATAAATTTAGCGTTCAACAAATAAATAGCTCTCGACTCGAAGCAGTTATGAATTTTTACACTGCTTTAAAAATTTGATAAAAATAGGTCAAAACCCTTGCAATGCGAATGATGCAGATGGGAGATGGTATCTTAGGTCAGAATTTAGGGTACAACAGTTCATTTTACTTATTTCTTTTAATTTTAAAAATAGTTTCTGATTCTGATTTTTAAAAGTTACCAAAAAATTTATAAAATTATTTTAGTTCATTTCTGATTTTTCTATGGTCTTACTTTTTATTTCTTGATTAATTTAAACATAGTTGATATTTTTTTCTTTTATTTCTATTTTAAAACTTTTTAAAACTTTTTTAATGTATATATTAAATGCAATATTATTTTTTGATTATTTTCTGGCTGATCTTGGGTTGTATTTTTAATTATGAACTTTGTTAACATCATTGGATCCATGGTATTGAGTTTAACTCCATAAAAATGGATCAATGATTTTAATAATAGTTTAATTAAAATTTAATTCAAATGTGGTTTGTATGTTCTTTCTTACCCCTCTTCATCTTATCCATTTCTTATTGCACTAAGTGTTATTGGAGCATGATCTCTATATCATGTCTCAAAACAAATGGTGTATAGATTGCTATTAGGTGCGACTTCTACATAAGTCCACTTACTATTGCTTAACATAGCGCTAAATTTTGTCTCTATTCGAACAAATGATCATTCGTGGCCAAAACCTATGTTTGCAAGCCCATGTATGTTAATTCGATCTCTTTGATCCAATGACCTTGAGATTCATTGTGTCGAGGCTTTGGTTCTATAAATTCTCTAATGGATCTACAACACTTTTGGTCAATACAGATCACTTAAACATTGTTGATCATTAAATTGTACTTTTTGAGGATTCCAAATGGATGATATACTTGACAAAAAACAAATGCAACTTGTTGTGTGGAGGCTTTGGTTCTACCAATCCTCTATTGAGTTCCAAATGCAAGTTTCAAGATGGTCATCCAACTAACTACTAATTATTAAATTGTGTTTACTTTATGCCTTTTATTTTTTATGCTTTATGTACCATTTACTTTAAGCATCACATCTCGTGTCATTTTTTTATTTTTTGCTCACTTGAGCTTTTCTTTTCACTTCTAAGACACCTAATAATCAACATGAACCATAAAAACCTTTAATGATACTTGGACTATTTGGATACTATCCTTGGCATTATGGAGCATTGGACTTCTTGGACTTAGGATTAGAAATCTTGGCCTATGTTGGAGACCTTGTGATCTTAATTGATATTTTGTCTGGTGTTTTTGAGGTTTACCTTAAGACATTGGTTGTTTGTTTGTTTAGTGTGCAGGTTACTGTGATTACATACTTTGTTTGTAATCTGGAATTCACCCGTATAAAACCGTTACTCTGCCCAATTTTTGTGAAGACTTAATACACTTGAAGTTTGGTTCTCTCAAGAGGTCTAGTATCTTTGCTTGCTTGGTTTCAATCCAAAGAACTGGAATTCTGTCTTGGCTCATAATGTCAAGTGTTGGCTTCTTGTTGGTTAGATGGTTCTTATCCCTTGCTTTTACCTTATGCTTTAGGGTAGTCTCTTCTTCTCCTGCCATCTTCTTTAATTTTAAAAATCTTATCTCTCCTTTTGAAAACTCTTCTTGTTCCTTTTAAACTTGAACCACTTTCATAATAAACTTGGACTTAGGTCCATGCATTTTAAAAACATTTTCATAAATAAACTTCAATCAACTTAATAATACATTGATATTTTTTGTGAGAACACTAAAAGTCAATCATTATCATTTCAAATCATTTTTTCACTTTGGCTTTTTATTTTAAAACTTTTCTCAAAAGATTAGACTCTTGTCAATCCTTGTAGTGATGCAAACAACTATACTTCTACAATATGTAGTGAAGAGATATATTTTCCACTTGGGTGTTGAGTGAGGCATTGTTGATTTTAAAATCCAAGCCATATCCTCCACTTTGATATGATGCAAATTCTCCTTTCTCATGATTGTGGGTAGTAAGTATGTTTTTCTATACAGACAATGACGATGATGTCTTATCTTATAAAATTAATTAACATACATATGTTTTAAAATATTTTAAAAGAGGAACTACGTGTACCCTGATCCCCTATTGCACGAAAGGTGGTACGTAGGCAATAAAGGTTCGCAACCACGGCGGGTGCAAAAACCATACAAATATATTTCTTTTCTCACCTCCACCATCCATTTTCATACATCATTTTATAGCCAAAATGTATAGATTTTACAAAGAGGTTCCTACGGAGTACCGTAGATGTTTAGGGTGCTAATACCTTCCCTTTGCATAACTAACCCCGTTACCTTGAATCTTTCCCCCTCTTTTTGGGTTACTCGCTCTTTTCCCATTCCTTTGGAAACAATAAAGCGTGGTGGAAATTTTTATTTTGATCTGTATAAGTCTAGCCTATCCAATGGCTTAGTCTTAAACATTTCTCCCGCTACACTCGGGAATACAGATGTGTCGATACACATTTCGTTCTTGGCTTTCCTAATTGCATTTTGTGCATGCACCTTATGATACGAATGTGTCTGCTACACATTCGGATCTTGCTTATTGATGCTTCAACACATATTCTCACTGAATTTAATATTGATGCTAGCTTGCTCGAAGATTTCTGGGTTTCTTATTTTTGCTTGCTTGATATGGATTGTTATCCGTTTGGTATTTATCTTATACCTTTTTACCGCATTCGTTATCAAAATCTTTATTGCTTTTTAGAGATCATAAGAAGTAGGAAGCTGGAAATAAAGAGCGTGCGCTCAAAGTATCTGTTTAAAGACTGTAGCAGACACCGCTTTTTGTATGCTAATTGTGATTATTTAAAATCCTACCTTTAATGTAGGTATTCCGTACGTGTGTTTACATTTATTCCTGCATTATAATACAAATAATAAGTCCTCAAAAGAAAGCAAGCGAGGAGGTTCCGCAATCGACCCCCGCACATTGTAGTATGTGTCATCCTTGTCTCACGTTGTACGTCGATGCTTCGGAGTTGTATAGATCATGGTTATCGAGTCGTCAAGTGGAAAAGGGATCTGTAATAGATCACCTGTGTTAGCATGTGCTGCTCATGACATATTGTTTGTTCTCTCTTGAGCTTGTTGGCTTGCTTGCTTGATTTCGTCTATGTGTGCATGTTTTGAGATAATATACCCTTATCATGTTTCCTTAGGAGCTCTCATTTCAACTATAGATGATGATTCGAGATAGACATAGTTTTAGTTGATAGACCCTTGATATGCTCCTTTAGGACTTCTTAATTCATCTATAGATGATGATTTGAGATAGACATTAGGATTGTTATCCCGGCATGTGAACATAGGTTAGAGTTTCCCCTTCAAAACTCAACTTAAGGGTCAATCATTTATGTCATATCATTAGGGATAGATTTAGGTTAGTCTCCCTTAGATGTTTTCTTTTCTTTTGCATCCTTTGCATAATAAATCAAAAACCTTTCTTTTCTTTTTCTTTGCAAATCATAAAATACTTAAAACATTCAAATCTTTTCTCAAGGTAAAAAAAGACAAACCAACACCTTTCTTTTTACCAATCGGAATTTCATTTCTAATAACATGTTAGTTCCCTTCCGCTACAGTTCTTAAGTCTCCAAAGGTTGAGTCACGGTGGATTGATTCGAATCTAACATTGTTCAATTAAAAAAACACAAAACAAACCAAAACATGCAAGCTGAACTATGGCTGCTCTGATTCCTTAAAAGGGATACATAGGCATTGGGATAGTGCCCGAGCGAGCACAAATTTTATTTTCCCCTACATTATTTACCCTTTTCTTTTTGCATGCATTCCCCTTTTGCATTTTCTTTTAACTATTAAGTTAAGATTTGAAACATACCCTTAGAAAAGAACAACAAGAGTGGATACCATAGAGTACTATGGGCGTGTGAGGTGCTAATACCTTCCCCTCGTGTAACAAAATCCCTTAAGCAATCTCTCGGTCGTTCGACCTTGATTTAACCCTTCTCAAGTTTACTCGATGTTTACCTTTCCCTTCCTATAGGTAAAAATGTTTGATGGCGACTTTATTGATATTTTATCATTTGAATGTTCAGCTAGTTGTTTCAGCTGGCGACTTCACTGGGGACAGATTGAACTATTGTTAGTCCATCCCGGAGTCGATCATAGCTCTTGTTTTCTTTTCCTTGGGTGTTTATTTTTATGCTTTATAGATTGTTCATTTTGTACATGTTTATTTGAGCATATGTTTGCATTGCATTTTATCGCTTTCCATATATTGGTGATACTGCTATACTGGTTCTGTTTTCATGATTGGGTGGGTGTTACAAGAGGTAAAAGGCTCAATACCCAGGCCAAGTGACAACCACAACAACACTAGGAATAGAGTGGAACACGACGAATATGGGATGTAGATTACCCTAGATGGTTGTGTCGTCCATGCTCAGATGAGGTTTTAATGAGGTGCTATCCTTATCAAGTAGGTGTACGATGATAGTTCTCTCAAGAGAACCCACGATTTTGAGTTACCTTTGCTTACCTTGACCTAGTTTCACCCGTGAGCGGGGCAAGAATTTTTCTTATAGGTACAAATGGTGACTATTTGTTATGATGGTGACCATATTGTTTTGTTGATGACTACGGTTCTTTGGTTATGTTCTGGACCTTTGATCCTGATATATTCAACTTTGCAATAGATTATACAACGATTATTTATGGTACTTGGTTTCATTGTATTCTGAAATTAATGTCGAACCTTTGATCTTGGATATTCGGATTACTCAGGAGATTTATACAATAATTACCCAAAGGATTATACAGTTGCTATGCTGAACTTTTGAACCTATGTCATTGTACCTTGCATCATAGCATGTTTATTTTACAAAAAAAAAAAAAAGAAATGTGAAAGATTGTATGCATAAAAAAGATGTTTGAACATGGAATTGCATCCACTCATTCACCTCATACATCTTCATGCATTCATAACAGGTACTCAGGATGGGGAATTCTTATTCAAACCTGATATTTTCTCTTCAGAATTATGAACTTCGACTTCTCACCGCTCTGTTATCCGAAAAATCTGTGGAACGACTTCGTGGTGAATTAGATGAGATGATGAAATGAAAAAAATCAGATGGGGTTGTTTATCATGGACATGCAGGTCTTGATCCATGGTCAGAATTCCTTAAGAGGGAAAGATAAACAGTTAGAAACTCAGTTGAGTCAGATATGGAAGTTCTGAAGAAAGTGTCAACAGAGGAAAGAGATCCTATATATGGTGTTGCTACATAAGTTGTCATTCATCTCCATCACGTGGGACGTTTTTTCAGATCATGAGTTACTTTGTGGGTCTCGTCCAAAACTTTATGTTCCCGAATTCTCTCGTCAACAACTAGTTTCTGGTCTTCAAGTGAACCCATGGGGAAAAGCTTATCAACAAAGATAGAAAAAGCTTGAGAAGAAGATTGATACAATCTCAATACCTTGTATCCAGTTACTTCCTCGTGTGTTGAATGATCAGTTGATTAGGCTTCGTGCTTTGGGTCATCCTCCCACAAATTTCTCTCCTGATTTCGATGCAAATTCTATATGTGTCTCCCATTCTGGGGCACCTAGTTATGATATTGAAGATGCAAAGGGTTGAAGTATGAAGTCTGGTACTTGTCTAGCTTCTTTTCCAAGGTTCGGTCCATGTTTGGAAAACCGTTTCAGACTCTTTCTCCTCAGCTGAGTGCCTCTCCAGTGTAGTAGAAGGTGAGGTGATGCTTATGCGATGAAGGAGTATATGATATCGAGATCTTGGACATCCGCTGTCGTGTAGAAAGAAAATACCTCAAAGGTCGAATTCTACATTCAAAGTTTAGTTTCTTCTGTGTAGTAGAATATTCTTTGTTACAGTGTCTGAGTTTTGCTTCTGTGTAGTAGAAGATGAAGACTCTTTTATGAAGTAGGGGATTCTCCATAATTCAGTTGCTAAAACTTCTCTCTTGTAAAGTAGGAGATAAAGTTTACTTTCTTCTGTGTAGTAGAAGATCCTTTAGTATGGTTGCTGGATTCTGCTTCTAGGTAGTAGAAGATGGTGCTTGTTTTGTATAGTAGGAGATGCTCCAGAATTTAGCGGCTGAATTTCCTCTTCTGTGTAGTAGAAGATGGTTGACATTTCTTCTCTGTGGTACAAGATACTTTGGAATGCAGTTTATGCAAGTTTGCTTGATAAAGCATTCATAACATTTGTTGAGAATAACCGATGTGATTACCATGCTGGGGAATTTGGCCATTCCACTGAAGGTTGTAAACCATTCAAAGAAAAGGTGCAAGACCTGCTTGACACAAAGGCTGTCAATTTTGGGCCAGCCAGTCAAATTTGAAATCCCCTTTGACTCATTGAACGTCAAGACTGCCAGATTGTTGTTTAAGGCAACAAGTCCATACATAGACTAGTCTCCTGAACAGGGAAATTTCAAATCACATTTGCATTCTCATTTGTAATCTTCCTTGTTTTGGTTCAGTACTTTCTTGCATGCAAAATTTTCTTATTCCTGAATACTAACCATAATGCATTGAATATGTTTGTCTTAAATTAATCCATTTGTATTCACTCATTAATGTTTTTCTTTTCTTTTTGATACATAACTCTTGTTAAATAAAGCAAAAACCTCTGGAGGGAGGATGATGAGTAATATACCAAAAATTTCAAACAGTGTGCTTTTGAATAAGACCCTCCTGACGATGTACATGCCTTATTTCAATTCTTAAACACCGGAGGTATAAGGGAGATAGACCCTCATCAACCCCTTTGAGCCTTGAAGTAGGAGTTTCTTTTATGTTCAGAAAAAACCCTCACATTTAACCCGGGGTAGGGTAGATTTCAGTTAATCGGATTGAGCGTTCAAACCTCATTAAGAGTGCGCGTCTAAGGATACAACAATGGTTATCCATTAAAAGGCTGAGGAAAGTCAAAACTACAATGGTTAACTCTCATCTATCAACAATGTGGGTCAAAAGGGATGATACCATAATGGTTATCTCTTGCACATCAGAAGGCCACCAGATGATGATACCACAATGGTTATCCCTCATCTATCAAAGACTCATGCAGTCACAATCACTTCCAACAAATCAAAAATGACTCAAAGTCGCACGACGTGTTCAAAAAAAATAAGAATGATTGAAAATAGAAAAGGAAGAGACAAAAAGCCTCACTAAGTCGAAACATGGAAAACAAGTCGCTTAGGCAAAAGTCAGGGCATCCCGTTGGACTTCAAAGTCAAATTCGAAAAGAATTCGTCCAGGCAAAATTTACGGAAAATGAAAAGCGTGAAAAGCGAAAAGGGATTACAAAATGAAAATCCTTATCAAAGAACAAAGTCGTGTGATCAGACACCAAGAATGAAAGAGGTGAGTGACTGTCGTGTCTAAAAAACCTCGTTTGAATACTCAACTATTGTAACCTTCTTTTGAGAGATGAGTGCTCACATCAAGTTAACTGAACATAGGAATGGAGAACATCACGGAGAATGGGTGGGCACCAAATATTTTGAGCCTTAAATCCTTTTTTCAAAAACCGTGAACCAGACCATGTTAAACCCTTAAAAGTCTTAATTGAAGCATGGGTTAATTTGAAAGCGAACTGAAATGAGAATACGGTAATCTGACTCCTAGGAGGCTTGCTAAAATTTTTGAGTTAGTATCACTCCATATTTTAAATTTCTTACGCACAATTTTTTTGATGTATAATCTTTTCAATAAATGTTTTTTAAACTTCAAGACAAACATAAGATTTGCATTAGAATTATCATTCTTAGAATAAAAATTCTTTGCATATGAACAAGTGCTTAAACATTGAGTAAGCTTGCATAATGAGCATCAGATGAAAGTTTTATTATCTTGAGGGGCAAGTTACTTCAGGGATGTGTTGAGGCGCAAATCATTTTTGAAGAGGATCTTGGTCTGGGGAAAAATTCTATTGACTTCGCTGAGTGAAAAAATACCAGTTTGAGAAATGGTCTAAAACAAATTGCAAAAGTTGATTCCCCAGAGTCTCTATCGAGCAGTGGTGCATTACTTTCAGTTGGTCCCAAGGGAAATATTTCTTCAAGTATTTGCTTGAGAACAAAGAAGTTCAAGTCAAGAAGTATGGTTGTGAAGTAGCCTACTTTCAAGACATAAGCCAACCACCCTAAGGTTGTCTTGTCTTCAAAAATCCTTAAGTTTCTCACCCCTCCATGAGCATGAGGTAAATGAAATGGTTTTTCGAGACTCTGTTGAGCAGGGGAAAGCATGTTGAATACTCTGTTGAGTAAGGGTTTAGCCATTGTGGGGCATTCATGTCAGAATTTGATCCCTTAAAGTACAGTCAAACTGGGGCAGTTATGTTGATATTTAACAAATATCTCTAAGAGTGCGTTGATTAGAGGAGAATCTCTTCAGAATTTGAAGATGCAGGGGCATTCACTTAAGTATGGTTGAAACCATCTCCAAATTTGGTTATCCATGAGCCGTGTTCCAAAGTTCATAATATTGAGGTAGGTTATCTTTATGGTATAAATCTCATGAAGTCCCCTCGAAGAAATTTTAATAAAAGGCCCTATAGGCTAAGGCAAGGCATTATGCAGGGGCATTTCTCCTCTTCAAGGGTTGATCAGATCAAGTCCATGCACAGGATAAACGACTCGTGAATTTGAAAAGCATGTCGGGAAGTCAGGACCATTATCCTCGACTCATTAGAGACTTAAATCCATGTACTGGTTTTCCTCTGGTGAAAATCAGAGACCTAAGTTTGGGTTGTTATCTTTTTTTTTCCCGACAAAAGTCAGGATTATTACCTATAATTGATGTGTTGATTGTTATCCTTAGCAGGATACGAGCAAGAACACAAAGAGCTTGTGAGGTTGTAACCCATACATGGTTCATAATCGAAATGAGTTTTCCTAGGAGGACTCATTTCCCAAGATGTTGGATCTTTCACTACTTGACAAAGGTCTGTCTGCTAAGGGGCTTCTTTTCTGAGGTCTTTATTCCCCCAACAAAGCATCCTTAGTTCTTTGCTAGAGGAGAATGGATCTCCCCCCCCCCAGAAATTTAGAAGTTGTTTGAAGCGTCTTCTCTAAAGTCCACTTTTTAGGGGCATTTCTCCTCGGAGCTGACATGTTGGAGTTGCAATCTTACATCATAGTTTTTACCCAGTGGTCGGTAGTTCAAACTATTTATTCTTCAATGAAGTTTTCCATTCCAAACAGGGGCATGTTGCCACAATTTCTCTTTTTGCAAGTGTTGTTGATCTTTTATGACAAGAAGTATATCAGCAAATGAATCAAGAAGGGTCTGTATGCGACCAACATGAGGATTTCTGTAGAATGGGATCCAACCTCCCTAGTGAATGATCACTTCTGCTCAAGACGGAATCATTATTCCCCAGTAAAGGCATACTCTCGCCCAGATAGAATTCCTCATCCCCAATGGAAGCATACCCATGTGTAATCCCCACTAAAGTCAGCACTCTTGATGAGAGTTTGTTTAAGTGTTTTTCCCTTCCAGAGGGCTTATCTTCGAAGAAGTGAATTTCAACAGGTCTTGTATAACCTTCTTCCTCATTGTAGTCTACTTTCCTTCGACAAATCTGGGAAAGATCATTTCATTGGATTGAATACCTTTTTTATATCTCCTTAAAGTCGATACTTTGCGACTCTGTGGTTGACATTTATCCCCCTCGTGAGGTTGTCGTTTATCGTATCTATAAAGTTCGTATCTTTTCTCCCTAGGGAATTTTTCCCAAGTCAGGTTTTCTTAAAGAGATGTTTGATTAACATGTTTGTTATGCCCAGTAGAGAATGTCTCTTTTTTTTCTGGGGCAGTGTGCATGGACGAATACCATTTAGAATTCTTTTATCCCCAGTAATAGAGTATTGCTGAAATATTTCCTCGGTGGAGTTTTGAACCTCAAAGCTTATGACACTAGAAAAGATAACATGAGGGTAAGACCTACGAGCGACCTACGACCCTATAGAAGATAACATGAGGGTAAGACCTGCGAGCGACCTACGACCCTAGAAAATATAACATGAGGGTAAGACATACGAGCGACCTACGACCCTATAAAAGATAACGTGATGGTAATACCTACGAGCGACCTAAGACCCTATAAAAGATAACACGAGGGTAAGACCTACGAGCGACCTATGACACTAGAAAAGCTAACGTGAGGGTAAGACCTAAGAGCGACCTACAACCCTATAAAAGATAACATGAGGGTAAGACCTACGAGCAACCTACAACCCTATAAATGATAACATGAGCGTAAGACCTACGAGTGACCTACAACCCTATAAAAGATAACATGAGGGTAAGACATACGAGCGACCTACGACCCTAGAAAATCTAAGTGAGGGTAAGACCTACGAACCTATAAAAGATAATGCGAGGGTAAGATCTACGAGCGATCTACGACCCTAGAAAATATAACGTGAGGGTAAGAACTAAGAGCGACCTATGACCCTATAAAAGATAACATGCAGATTGAGAGTTAGGGAGTACAATGTATTGGCACCATGACTTCTTTTTTGGTTGGTAGTGTAATGACAGATGTCGACTGGGAATTATGAGGATGATATTCTTTGTGGGGAAGTTTTGTTGATTTGAGGGTTAATTTATGGCTTTCGGGCAAGGTACCAAATCTGGCTCATGCTTCATATGCATTTTAAAGTGTGGCATGATGATCCATGGATATGCTAGCTATGCATTCGAAGACACAATGTAATATGCAGTGATGATTATTGTAACCAGAGTGCAAAATATTAGGCTCATTGGGGTCCGTTGCTTGTTGTCTTGAGATGCCAAAACAGCTTGGTGCTTGAAAACTTCGAGAAATGAGTTATAGCCTTGTTGAGTTCACTGGGATTAATTCTTGTTGAGGAGGAGTAGCTTGATCTGACTTTCCTTACATGCTGGACTTCTTGTGAATGCTTGAGTAGAGACATAGATCTCATCATATGCCCCAAGTTTCTCAATGATGGAGAAGAAAGGGCCCCATCTGACTTTCCTTACTCCACAAACCACTTGGGGATTAGGAAATGGACATGAGTGTCTTAAGATGCCTTGAGTTCACTTCATTGTCGGGGAGTTGTATGCTTAAACATCTGTAGGGAATGATGGTGATTCTGAGAATGTTAATTGAGCCAAAGTGAACGTCGTGACGCTTTTAGCCTGGTTGCATTTGTACGGATGATAGGAATTTTATTGAGCAGCTTCATAAGAGGGGAGGAGGAATTCCCCTATCTGCAATGATATCTTCAAGTGGGAGTCTAGAAGATTCATGTCATAATACGACACGAGGTGGCATGCCCCAATATTTGTCGCTGATCATGGATTCTTGGAAAGATTTTTTGAATCTCGATGTAACTCCCCCAGGTTGTACAAATTCTGAATATGTTACTCGGCTTTATTGCCCCAGTTTGAAGTTCAAAGAGATTTATCGATACGATTTCCTCTAATTGTTTGGCAAAAGATGGAAGAGATTTATCGACGCGATGGCCTCTGATTGGCAGCTTGAAGAGATTCATTGACGTGATAGCCTCAGATTGACAGCTTTGGGGGAATTCCCCAGAATAAGATCATTCTTTTATTTTTGACATGTTTCTATAGTAATTCATCCTTCGGGATAACCAGGTTTTCATTTGATGCTTATCATGCAAGCTTACTTGATGTTCAAGCACTTATTTACATGCAAAGAATCTTTTTCTAAGAATGATGATTCTAATGCAAATCCTATGTTTGTCTTGAAGTTTAAAAAATTTTATTGAAAAGATTTCGAAGCATCAACTTTTTTGTTTTTTCATGAAAAAGTGGTGCGTTACCAACTCAAATTTTTAGCATAACTTCGAGCAGTCAGGTTACCGTATTCTCGTTACAGTATTGCTTTCGAATTAACCCGTACTTCAGTTAGGAATTTTAAGGGTTTTAACGTGGTCTTGTTCATGGTTTTAGAAGAAAAGATTTAAGGATAAAAAATATTTGGTGCCCACCCATTCTCCATGATATTCTCCATTCCTACATCTAATTAACTCGATAGGAGCACTCATCTCTTGAGAAGAGAGTTTGCGATGATTTAGGAATCACATGGGTTTCTAGGACCCAATAGTCACTGACTTCTTGGTGTCTGATCACTTGACCTTGTTCGTTGCTCAGGATCTTTATTTTGCAATCCTTTTGTTTTCCCTAATTTTTCCTGGACAATTTTTGATTTTGAAGTTGCAGTCTAGCGGAATGCCCTGACTTTTGCCTAAGTCACTTGCTTTTCAAGTTTCTACTTAGCGGGGCTTTTTGTCTCTTTATTTTTGAACAATTCGTTGATCTTTGAGTCGTCTTTGATTTGTTGGAAGTGGTTGTGGTTTCCTAAGTTCTGGATAGATGAAGGATAACCGTTATGGTATCGTCATCTGCTGACCTCCTGATGTGCGAGAGATACCCAGGGCGATATCATTCTTTTTGATGCACGCTGTTAATAGGTGAAGGTTAGTCATTATGGTTTTGACTTTCCCCAGCCCTTTGATGGATAACCATTGTTGTATCCCTAGAGGCTCACTCTTGACAAGTTCTGAATGCTCGATTCGATTAACTGAAATCTACCCGCCCTAGAGTTAAAATTGACGGTTTTTCTGCATAAAAGAAACTCCTACTTCAAGGCTCAAAAGGTTTGACGAGGTTCTATCTCTCTTATATCTCCGGTGTTTGGGGATTTGAAACAATTCATGTACATGGTCAGTAGGGTTTTATTCCAAAACATACCGTTGGAGAATCTAGGTGTCATATGTTCATCATCCTCCCTCAAGAGTTATTTTGTTCTTTAAATTTAAAAGAGTTAAGCATCAAAAGCAAGCAAAATAACAAAAACGTAAATGAGTGAATACGAATGGATTGGTTCAAAACAATCACAATCAGTGCATTATGAAAAATAGACAGTTTTGCATACAAGAAAGTACTGAACAAAACAATAAATATTACAAATGATAATGCTAATGAAATTAGAAATTTCCATGCTCAGGAGGCTTCTTCAGGCTGGACTTATTTGAGGAGGCTCCCTTGTAGTCTTGACACCTGTCTCAGCAAGAGGATTCAATCCATTATCATACCCTTTATAGTGAATGTGATAAATTTGGCATCAAGGAGGTCTTGAAGGTTGTTTTTTAGTACCCTGCAATTCTCAATTGTGTGGCCAAGAGCCCCTGAATGGAATTCCCAACGAGCATTAATATCATACCCCCGTGGGATAGGATTTGGTGTTCGATCAAGTTCACGCAATTAAACCAACTGATTGGCAAGAAATTAAGGGAGGAGTTGATCATAATGCATATGTATAAGATCCACTCTTCTTTCAGGAGATTTCTTCCTCTTTTGTCCTTGTTGCCCCGTGGGTTGTTGATTCAGCTGAAAAGGCCCATATCATGTTTGTTGAACATATAGTTTTTTCTATGTGTACTACTGTTGATGATGGATTGACTGATGTTGAGCCACCCAAGGTTGTTGAGCCGAGGTTGTAGCACATGCTCGAGGAACATATCGATTAGGATGAACAACAGATGCTTGATGGTGCAGAGCTTAGTCTTGATGGTGGACCGGGGCCATCCCTTCATTGATAGTAGCACTAGTCTCTCCTTCTTTCTTATTGAGAAGGCCAAAGAAAGGTTTCTTGTTACTCCCACTGATAATGTTAGAAGTACCCTGAATTTTTCCTGATTTGAGGCCATCTTCAATACATTCCCCAATGGTAACCGGGTCCGAAAAGGAAGTCGAAATACTACCAAGTATGTGTTGGATATATGGGTCTTGTAAGGCTCCCACGAACAAATAAGTCAATTCATGATCCAAGAGAGGAGGTTGAACCCTTGCAGCCAATTCATGCCACCTTTGGGCGTACTCTTTGAACAACTCTTTATATTTCTGTACCATCCCTTGAAGCTGAGTACGACTAGGAGCCATGGCAGTATTATAATGATAATGTTTCAAAAAGGCGTCAGCAAACTATCCCTAAGTACTAACATGGGTTCTTTCTAGTTGCATATACTAGTCTAACTAAGCCCCGGTCAAGCTATCTTGGAAGAAGTGCATGAGTAACGGTTCATTTTCATCATATGCTGCCATCTTGCGACAGTAGGAACGAAGATGAGTCTCTGGGTAGGAAGTGCTTTTGTATTTGTCAAAATCTGGAACCTTGAACTTGGGAGGGATAACTACCCTAGGCACGAGACACATTGCAGCAGTATCGAATCCCGAAGTCTTGATACCCTCCATGGCATTGAGACGCTCTTAAAGAGCATGGTACATTTTGCAGTTTCAGCAACTCCAACGGCATGATTCACCTGGGGTTCATCAAGATCAATGACTTTGTGATGATCATCAACATCAGTTCGAGGAGCTCCAATAGGGGTATCAACATTTTAATTATCATTCCTCCCATTAGCAGAAGTGGAGGGGGCAACAGTGGCAAGCTTGATAACACTTTGATGTAGCTCTACTTGACCCTTGATGACATCATGAAGGGTTTCTATAAGTTGATCCATGCGAGTGCCCATGGTGTCCATATCTCAGCGGAGAGAATTCTGATTCTCTTCAAAAAGATCCATGAGTCTTCGTTGGTTGCTTCTTGTACGGTAAGGATGTGGAGAAGTCGTCTTTGTTGTTCACTGACGTCTGATGGAAAAGGGACCCCAATAACTTTCTATTGTGAATAATGAATGCATGATAGTCTGAATGGATGTTTTATCTTAATTTCTAAGGAAGTCCAAAGACTCTTCTATCTTTTAAATTTTTGTTTTCATTTTTGAAGAGCTCGACCAACGAGACTTGTCTTTGGAATTCCTTAGATATGAGATGTATATACATGATAGAATGATGTCATGGTATGCTATGGCATGAAGTTTCAGCTCCACATATTCTGAATAACCACTGTGTAGTCCTTTGCATAAGCTGAAAGTAACAGGTTCAAAAGTCTGACGTCACTGGCATGGAGTCAAAGTAACCACCCATAAGGTATGTACTAGGAGTTTATCACCTTCCGAACAAGGTTCTAGGGAAACCTCAGAGTCTACGCCCTTCCTTTGGATATTATCAACGTCCCAATTACTCGGTAATCAACAATATTCGTGTTGTACCCAAAAATTTTCCCTCCCATATTTCTCAATATATTTCAAGTGAGGTCCTCAAATTGCTCAAGGAAGTTCAAGGGTTGACCAGACAAACTATCTTCTAAGGCAGTCTACCTCAAATTAGGGTTTCAGGTTGCATCAAGGTGCTTGAGCCCAAGGGATCCCAAATGCTCACCATTGTCCTAATATGTTTTCAATATCATCCATGTCAAGTTTCAAGCCTTGCAGAGGAAGTTTGCCCAGTCAATTGCTCAAAAGGCCTGAAAATCGACTATGTTAGGGCAAAAGTCAACTGTGGCCCACATGCAGTCAAACTTTAAGATTTTTTGGTCAACATTCTCATTTTGAAGTATTATTCGTCATTTGATCAAGGTTTGATCATGATTCCTCAAGGATTGCTCACAATTCATCAAAACCCAAAAGTTGCTAAATTAGGGTTTTGTAGGAAAAGTTAACTCAACTTTGACCAAGCATAACATTCTCATACTTTATCAAGAATGAACCATACAAATCTCATTTTTAATAGGATGCAATTCCCTACAATTCATCTTCAGCTCCCAAGTTCAAAATATGCACTCACAAGAAGTTATGAATTTGGACATTATAGGTTACTTTGAAAAGTCAACAAAACACCTTTTTTTGTCAAAGCTTCATACATGAACATGGAAGACTCAATTGAGATGAGACCAAAAGGGTTGCTTATAGGACATCTTAAGCTTTCTAAAAAGACCAATAACATATCTCTAGGGTCAAAATTGAGGAAGTTATGTATTGGTGAAGTTGACCTTTTTTGCAAAATTGCCAAAAGTCAAATATGCCTCAAATTGCAATTTTTGTCAAATGGGCCCAACATTTTATGCTTGCATTGAGTTTGTAACATGACCCACGACCCATGATCCTTCCCACTTGCCTTTATTTTATTTTTGTCATTTATTTTGATTTTTATTTCAATTAAATCAAATTAAATCAAGATAAAATCATGGAAATATCAAAACAAATCAAAGCTTGAGATTTTGTGCATGTTTAGGTCTCTTATACAGCTAGCAATGAAATCAAATCATGCAAGGCTTGTTTGTACACAAAAAGATTGAATTTTTCTTGTTTTGGAAAGATTGGATACAAGTGTGAATTAAGGATCAAATCATCATAATTGCAAAGATTGGATACAAATTTGTAAACCTAATTCACTCAAGGCTACATATAGAACAAATTCAGACCAAAAGCACAAGGGTTAGAGGCGTGAAAAGAGAAGGAGAACTTTCAAAAAATCAAGAAAAAGTGGCAATTTTATTTCATAGTTCCAGGCTATCTCAAGCCCTCCCAACTATCTCATTCGCTTGCTGGGCATTCAAGGAGTCCATCCCAATCATTAGCAAGCGTTTTCGTGCACAAAAACTCACTGTAAGTGTCTCACGATATTGGCACTTTCTTGAAATTAAATCTCATAATTCTGGAATTTGTAGCATGAATTCTTTACATATTCTTATTCATTGAAACATTTGCAAGCTAATGGTAATGATCAATTGCGTTTTTGTTAGCTATACAGAGATATGCCATGATTAGGGTTTATGGTTCGTTTTTAGGGGTTTTGATTGCAGGGACAATTGGACATGAAGAAAGGTACCATGATGCTCGTGAGTTTGTCACGAGTTGATTGGTACCACTGGAATCAATTTATCATGTGTACAGTGGACTTTGGAAAATTGCAGGGGCTATACCTACAGAGAGCGTCTGTAGGTAAAAGTTGTTTGACCTAAAACGACGGACAAGGGTAGACGATGACTGCGTGGCAACACCCCATTCGCCTGTTTGAATTCTGGCGCGTTTGTTTGATAACAAGCATTGTTTTTCATTTTATTATTATTATTTCATATACTAACAAATGAATTCAAGTGGCCCAGTGGTAGCCAGGAAAGGCGTTAAGGCTTTGCAGACATGAGGTCAGGGGTTCGACCCTTCCCTCTAACATTTTCAATTTTTCTCAATTATTCTTTACAGATCATGTACCCCACACATCATGAGGCCTACCCTATGCCATCAGCTTGCAACCACTGGATCTAAAGCAAATCAAATCCAACGCTTGGCATGTGAGGATCTACCAAAGTCCTAGTCAAACGTGCAACATGGAATCTGAAGGTCAACGTGGACCAAGGCATATTGGGCTTATTGGCACCCCCCTTTTACTTTTGATACCAGGCTCAATTCTTTCTTCTTCTTTCTATATTTTTTCTTTATTTATTTAATTTTGGTTAATTTATTTTCTAGCAAAAATTAATTCTTTTTTACAAAAAATTCATAAAATCAATTTTCATCAAATTAGATTTAGGTTTTTTTTATATATATATTTTGTCAAAATTAATTTAATTAGTTTAATTTAATTTTAGGGCAATTTTAACCTTTTTTAAATAACTTAAAATAAATTAGAAAATTAGGGTTTTGTTTAATTTAATTTTTATTTTCTTTTCTTAAAATAACCAAAATACAAAAATAGGTCAAAATTAATTATTTTTATTAATTTAAATTAATTTGTAATTAGGTTTGTATTTGTTCATTAAAACCTTATTTTTTCTCAAAAAAAATCAAAAACAACCAAAAAATGATTTTTATTTTAATTAGGTTTAGACGGGGTCAAAACCCTAATTTTTCTCGTTCTTAATTTATCGCGCGCGTTATTGTTTTTGCAAATATTAATGTAACTGCTCATGGGATGTAATAGTTTAATTAGGATTTTTCTTTTATTTATCATTTTACAGGTTTTTGGCTATGTAATTAATCCCCCTCCCCTAAGCCTTGTAATAGCGTAGCTTTATTTTCCTCATTTTAATTTTCGTAAATATTAACTGTTAGATGTATGATAATAGGATTGCATGACAAGAATGTATGTTAATTTTAAAATGGTTAGCAAACCCTAAATGTGCAAAGATAATAACTGAAATCAAATCACTCGCACATGCGCACTCCTAGGATATACTCTCACTTCGGTTGCCTTCGGTAAATGATCATTAGGTATAGGGTATTTTAGTGGTCGCCCTCTTGTCTAAACAAAGATCAAATGTCCCGTTCGGAAATGTTGCCTCGGAAAGGTCGCATAGGAAAGGTTGCCTCGGATATGATCTTAAGACATTAGGGTTATTACTAAGACATCCTAACGTTGCTTTATTGGTCATACGTCCCTTTCGAATTGACCCTTACAACTCCAACGATGGTGCTACCTACTCTTTAATAGTGGGATAACACTGTCTAAAGGAAACAAGAACAGAAACATTCTTTTTTCGAGTAGGTAGATGCTAGTAGGTACTTGCTCAAAAAATCAAACTTTTTCACACTTACACTCTTTTCAAACAAAGTTTTCAAAAAAACTTCGTAACACTCTTGAAGACAGAAGAAAGGGTTAAAAAAAGTAAAACAAAAGCTTTTCAAAACACGCAAACACGGAAGAAATTTGTAAAATGATGAGCAAGTACCTAAGAGCCCGTAGAAAACTACGGATAGAAAGGGTGTTAATACCTTCCCTTTCTATAATCTACCCCCCGTACTCAAAATCTCAAAAAAGGAATTTTTATGTGCTTTTTTCCTTTCCGGTTGGATAAAATAAAAGTCGGTGGCGAATCTTGCTTACCGCGACATTTTGCAAACACAAACGCAAAACGTAAACCATCATTTTCCTAAAATAGTCCAGTTCTGCCACCGTATCACAGAATTGGCGACTCTGCTGGGGAGTAATAAGTGGGGTATACCTTAGGATTAGTTCATCATAAATTTCTTCTCTTGTTTGATTTGATTGCTTTACTTTTGAGGGATTTGTATTGGAAGTTACAATAGATCCTAACTCGGATCTAGGGAACATCTTTTAGGTAAGTAGCAATAAACTTTGAGGGAATTGTATGGCATATACCGATACAGTTGAAGCAGTAGCTACGTTGATGTGGCACATTGGTTGGTACCGGTATCCCTTGTGGAGAAACGAGGAGAATACGAGGTTGCTACGGGTGTCGTTAAGCATCAACTGACCTTAGAACCTATAATTGACCAACTTGGCCATAGGAAGTAGTGAGATAGCCGGCCTCGGTGTAAAGCTGAGAACTGGTTGATACTCAATACTACACTAATTGAGACCATACTCTCGAGATAGTTCCGGCCGTAAGAAAATATTGCGTGAGCTGAAACCATGACCGATGGAGGATGGTCAGTGATATTGAGAACCTCTAGAACCCAGTTACTATTATTAGGACAGGTTGAAACCAACTGAACTTCAAGAGGGTAGTACCTAGACCCCATGCAAGCCTGAGACTTAAGGGCTCTTGTGTGACTTGTTTACCTTTACCATGTTTGTTATTTGCTATACCTGTTGTGTGTTTTATCATGACATCATGCATTATAACATAGCATGCATACTTCATTATAATAACCATTTCAAAGACCGAGGGGATTTATCTTTGTTCTGTTTTGCAGATTATGGCTTCCATGCGCAGAAACACCATTCGAGTTAACTTTGTGCAAATACCTGCTCAACTCAAAGATTTAGCCTCGAGAGTTTCTGATACTTCTTCATTCATTAGGAGACATGGTCAGCTTCTTAGCTTGGTTACCTCAAGGTTTAACGAGCAGATGATGAGTGTGCTTTTCCAGTTCTTCGATCCTGTGCACCATTGTTTCACCTTCCCGGATTATCAGCTAGTTCCCACTATGGAAGAGTTTTCTCACTTATTGGGCATATCCATCCTTGAGAAGATTCCCTTCACAGGTTTGGAAGAGTCTCCTAGACCAGAAGACATTGCTTCAGCTCTATATTTGAAAAAGGCTGATATAGTATCCAACTCGGAGACACGAAGCGGGGTTGAAGGTTTCTTAGCCAAGTTTCTAATAGATCAAGCTCAGCAGTTCTGGGAAAACTTGGACTTTCAGGCTTTTAAAGACATCTTGGATCTCCTTATATACGGTTTGGTTCTCTTTCCGAATCCAGATTCCTTTATTAATGTGAATGCGGTTAAGATCTTCCTGTCTCGCAATCATGTACCTACTCTTCTGGGTGATATCTTGCGTGCCCTCTATACTCGTACTGTGCGGAGAAGAGGGACCCTCATGTGTTGTATGCCTTTGCTGGCGAGGTGGTTTATTTTGCACCTCCCCAAGTCCGTGTTGAAGAATGAGGAAGGTTTAGGATGGTCTTACAGGATAATGTCTCTTGCCCATACAGACATTCTTTGGAGTTCCAAGGCTATGGAAAGCACTGCTGTCATTGATCGATATGGGGGATACCCTAATGTACCGTTGCTTGGAATCAGAGGGGGAATAACCTACAGTCCTTGCTTGGCTTTGCGAAAGTTTGGTCGTGCTCGGAGAGACGGTCCTCATGAGCTACTTCTTACAGATATTGTCTTTGACTACAAGGGGGACATTGATGAGCATCTCCACAGGTTTATACGAGCTTGGGGCATGGTGAACAGGTCTGCCCCTCAAGAGCTAGGACCAAAGACTTCTCTCCCTATGCAACCTTATCTCCAGTGGGTCCGAGCTCGAGCCCAGAAGCTTGGGATGCCTTATGAAACTGTGTTGCCAGTGATTGTGGAGCCCACCAATGAAGAGGGCATTCCTTATACAATCCTTTATCCCTACATGCCCACGGATCTTGGGGCATTGAAGAGGTCCTGGATTCAGCTAAAAGAGGAAAGGGATACCTATCGAGAAAAGTATCATGAGAAAGAGAGGAAGATCTTGAAGCTCACCAGGCAACTTGAGAATGAGAGGACAATCAATGACTACGTCAGCACGAAGGGGAAGCGACCATGGGATTTCTAATTTTTGCTTTTCTAATTTTAGATTTGTTTTTCATTTACTTTGTTGTAACGCCTCAAAGGCATTGTTGAACCTTTTTACAAGTTTAATCTAATAAAGTGTGTTTTATTTTTGTTTTGCAAATTTAAATCTCCCAAAGTCTTTGAAATCATTACATACACATCCCATTATCATGCACATCATTATAGGTATCATTATAGGTTTCTCATCTCCTTCGCTGTTTATTTCAGCACGAAATGTCTTCTGAAGTACCGACTGATCAAGCCATCAAAGCTATTCAGGCACAAAATGCCCAATTCAAAGAGATGTTCTTGAACTTGGCTAAAGGGAAAGAAGATTTGAAGACTCTCATCCTGAAGGAGAAGAAGAAGAAGAAGAAGAAGAAGAAGGTGGTTCTTCTGAATATGGGTAACAGATTTGGGAATAGGTTGCGACATGAAGCTGATATGTCTCTTTCATCCAAATGAGAGGGGGTCCAAGAGGAAGAAAAGGGTCCCAGTCCCGTGGTCTCCGAAAATGATACTGATTTTGATGATGAGCAATATCCTCCTGCTGAGGATAGGTACAAACAACTCGAAGACCGTCTGAGCGCTATGGAGATTTAGAAGATACCTGGTTTGGACTTCAGAGATCTGGGAATAGCATCTGGGGTGGTGATTCCTCATAAGTTTAAAGCTCCGGTTTTCGCCAAGTACGATGGAGTATCCTGTCCAAAGCTCCATCTCCGCTCGTATGTTCGAAAAATCCAACCTTACACTGCTGATAGAAATTTGTGGCTACATTTCTTTCAAGATAGTCTGTCAGGGACTCAGCTTGATTGGTTTTATCAATTGGAAGGAACTAATGTCCGAAACTGGGAGGACCTTGCTTCTGCTTTTTACAAGCAGTATCAGTATAACACCGACCTTGCTCCCACTCGTACTCAGCTTCAGGGTATGTCTATGGGTGCAAGCGAAGGCTTTAAGGACTATGCTCAGAAGTGGAGAGATCTGGCTGGAAGAGTCCAACCCCCTTTGTCTGACAGGGAGTTGGTTGACATGTTTCTAGGGACGTTGCCTGGTCCTTTTTTCAATCATCTGATCGACAATTCGTCATTTGGGTTTACTGAATTGATTTTGACTGGGGAGAGAGTAGAAGCTGGTATCCTAAGTGGTAAGATACAGAAGGATACGTCGTCAAGTGCAATAAAGAAGCCTTTCACCGGTAAGAAAGAAGCTAGTGCAGTTTACAGCTCGAGGAGCCAAAACCGACCTGAAAACCGTCAAGCAGTAAATGCGGTAGTAATATCAAGACCCACCATTGTCCCACAACGCAACATTCAGCAAAGAATGGAGAGACTGCAGAGACAGTACACTCGGCTCAATATGACCTTGTCTCAAATTCTACCATAATTGTTGGAGACCAACCTGGTAACTCTGAGGGAAGCCCCGGAGAATCCCAACACCACATCTCCACTACATAACCCGAACGCCCACTGCACCTATCACTCCGATAGCCCAGGTAATGATACAAACAATTGTTGGGCCTTGAAGAATAAGGTGCAAGATTTGATTGAAGCTAAAGAGATTAAGTTTGACGCTCTGGAGAAGCCCAACGTCATAACTGCTCGCATGCCCAAGCATGACTCGAGAGTGAATGCAATTGAGGATGAAGAAGAAGAGTCAGATATCGACGGCTGGATTTACCCGACAACCAATGGTGGCTTGAATAACTGGACGACGAAAGACTTCGTGCCCGTTTCTTTTATTACACAGTAATTGACTTTTATTTTGAGATTTGTAACAGACAGTTTGAAACTTTATGCCCCGGTGTCTTGCCCGAGGCACCTTAGCTTTGTTTATGAGGGCTTATTATCTGTCATTTTCATATATCATCAATAAAGCATTGGACGTTTTCTTGCATTACAAGTTTTGCGCTCTTTGTTTTTCCTTTCTATCTCGCACTTTATCAAAACAGTTATTGTCTTACACACACTCACATATCATAATGTAGATTCACATCTACTCTGGATCCCATTGATAACGACTCTGCTACTTCCAGTTATGACTTTGAAAATCCGATCAACCAAGCCGAGGACGAAGGTGAGGATGATTGTGAAGTGCTTGGGGAACTTGCTAGACTGTTACTACAGGAAGAGAGGGCCATACAGCCTCATGAAGAGTCAGTGGAATCGGAGAATTTGGGTACAGAGGAAGACCAGAAAGAGGTCAAGATAGGTACAAATCTGGAGCCTAGTGTCAAACAACGGCTGATACAGATGTTACGCGACTATGTTGAGATCTTTGCCTGGTATTATGAAGATATGCCTGGTTTAAACACTGATATTATGGTACACCGCCTCCCAACTAAAGAAGACTGTCCTCCGGTAAAACAGAAGGTTCGCTGTATGCGCCCTGAGATGTCTTAGAAAATCAAAGCTGAGGTCATGAAACAGTTTGACACCGGATTTCTAGCTGTTACTTCTTACCCATAGTGTGAAGAAGTGAAAAACACAAGAAGGGGGGTTGAATTGTAAAACTTGAAATCAAATTCAGACAACACGTTATTTTTATCCTGGTTCGTTTGATCTCAAACTACTCCAGTCCACCCGTCAAGGTGATTTCGCCTCTCTCCAACGAGGTCTTAATCCACTATATTCAACTGAATATTACAACTGCTTTAACAACTGCTAAAGCCTTCTTGAGTCTAAACCACAGACCGGTTTCTCAAGGAAATTCTTTCTTACAGATAAATGAATACTATGTGTGTTGAATGTTTTCTACAAAAACTTTATATCACAACTGTGATAATACACAAATTAATCTTATGTGAAACTAGGATGCTATAACTATAGAGTGAGCAATTTGAGAGATATAGCAAGCTGTATGAGTGAGGATGAAGATGATTTGCTTTATGCGTGTAAAGAGTTGTAGAGCATTAGCCAATTCATTTCTCACTGACTTGTTTATATAGCCTTTGGAAAAGATACGTTGTAGTCAATTATACCATTTCAATTCCCATTACGTTCTTTCCATATTGAGAAGATCTTTGTCTTGGAATACAGTCGTTGTTAATAAAGTGTCTTGAATGCATAGTACCGTTGTCAATTAAGCGTGTTATTGGCTTTGGCTTATTCTGACGCTTCTAGGTGCTGATGATATTATTTTGGTCTTGATCAGAGTTTAGAGTATGTTAAGCGCAGATCTGTTCATCAAGCTTCAGCGTAAGCACATGCTTTGATCTTCTGATGCTGGCATATGATATTTCATCTTCTGATGCTGATGTTGACATTCTTATGCCGATATCCATTAGAGTTTCTGTAAATGCACAATATAATTTTTAGGTAGCATATATGTCTCATATGAATTATACAATTTATTTAATCTAGCATTTTGTTATCATCAAAACTTTAACTTAGGGCAGTAGATTCAAACTTTGTTCTAACAATCTCCCCCTTTTTGATGATGACAAAAACCGGATATTTTCAATTGAAATTTAAATAAAAAATATCAGAGATAACCAAATAATAAATTTGTATCAGCGATAAACAGAAAGGTATCAAAGATAAGAAGATAGGGAATAGAAAGGTATTAGAGTTATGATCAGAAAAACTCCCCCTGAGTTTATTACTTCCCTTTAATTCCATGATTCCTTTAGCATCAGATCTTTATTGAACTTTCTTTGAGCATCAGATCTTTCCTTTTCCAGAGCAGAGCTTCAGTGTATTGGAGTTCATCAGATTCTTGTACCTGTAAGCTTATGCAGAACAAAGAAACATTCAAGTATATCAGAGTGTTAGAATGTTTGAGACTTTTGTCTCAGTAATCCGTTATTGAAAAATATCATTCTTTCTCCCCCTTTTTGTCAGCAATCAAAAAGTGCAAGTAATTGAAGTTAAAAACGATCAGTGCAGAAAAACGATTGTATTCAGTTCGGAGCTCAGAAAATATTACAGATAACATGTAAAGAAAACAGTGAAAACATCAAGAATCAAAATCTAAGAATGGGGAGGAAGGCGTGTGAACAGAGCTTCTAGCATGTTCTTAATCTGATCAGTGGTTTCCTTCTGCTGATGCACCATGCTGACTACTGAGTCAATCTTGCTATCCTGAACATCAATCCTTTCCTTCATTCATTGATCATTCTCATCCATTCTCTCCTGCAGTTGAAGATCATTTTGCTTCAGCTCTTCAAGAGTCTGTCTGTCCAATGCAGCTTGAGAGATGTCAAAATCAGGATGCTTCTGAGAGCTTTCTGCAATAACTTCTTCTTGACTTAAATCTTCAGCTGGGATCGTCTGTTCTTCTGCTGGTTGAACTGTTGAAGTTGGACGCTTTTTAGACCAAGGCTCACTGTCCAGAAGAAGCCCTTTAACATTCAGCAGACCTTCAACTTCTTTCAGCAGATTGTTGAAGTTCTGTTGAGCCTGTTCATAGCTTTGGTCTTGTAGCTTAAAGGTTTTAGCGCATACCCATCCTCTGAATTGTGTCTAGAGGTGGTCTGAAACAGCAGGATCAATCACTTCCGGACTAGCCTGTTTTAGAGAAGAAATCCACTTCTTCATGTCTGTTTCAAAATTCAAGATGCTAGAACCAACATCTGGTTGTTTGGGTTTGGGAATGGCGGTTTTATTTTTAAGGGCAGCAAGGCGTTCAAGAACTGTTAGATCAATGAAGGTCTTGTTGTGGTCATCTGGATTTTGCTTGGGTGAGGGAGTAGGAGAATCGGGAATGATTATTGGACTGGATGGGGTATTAGGTGGAGTAATTTCTGGTGAGGATGGTAGTTGAGGGATATTAACAGTGGTACCACCAGGAAATTGTATGGCTAAGGGTTGTGGTTCAGAGGATTCAGATGATTGAGGTTCAGGGGTTTGAGCCTCAGAGTGTTGAAACTCAGGTTGTTGAGATGATTCGTGTTGAGGTGAGGGTGGATTAAGTTCTGGTTGTGGAGATGGAGGTTGTGGAATTTCTGGTTGTGGTGAATGGGGAGTTTCTGGTTGAAGATTTGGATTTTCTGTATGGGGAGCGGAAGAGTGTTGATCTATTTCTGAAAGAACTTTTCAAGTTCTGGTTCTGTTGTGGTTGTAGGTTTTGGATTGTGAGGTTTGGCGTGGGATCTTCTGAGGGTTAATGACTCAGAAGGGTCAAACTCAGGTTCAGTATCATCAATGATTGAAATGGGAATTGGGATTTCAATTGAAGCTGGGATTGGAATAAATGTTGGAACAACAGATGAATTTAAAACATTAACAGAAGACAGATTACCTCTCTTCTTTGGGGTCTGCTGAGACGATCCTTCTGATGCAGCCTTTCTCTTCTTAGTCTTCTTCAGAGTAACCTCTGGTGCCTTCTGCTGAAGATCTTGAATGTTGAGATTGGGTGCTATTCCATCAGCTTTGCACGCATCCAAGTATCTCAGAACTATTTGAGGCTTGGAGTCAATCTCTGAGAACATGGGGATGTCGTCCAGGGGAATTCTTCTGCTGGAGATTTCAGCAAAAGGAGTAACGCTGGGCTCCTTCTTAATGTTCTCTATCAGCTTCATCTTCTTGAGATTCTTGGCATTCAGCTGCTTGCCAACAGAAGGTTCTAGAGAGCTTATTTCTTGTGCCTCTGTCAAGTGTTCAATCAGCCTATTCTCTGTCAGAATATCTGATATCAATCTGCCGAAGGGTATCCAATCCCTTTTAGTCCTTTCTTCTTCTCTAGTCTCCTTGACGCTGGTCCTCAGATGGTTGAACAGAAGATGAGCTAGATTAATCTTTACCTTCTGATTAATAAAATAGATCAGAAACTGCTAATCTATGTTTATGTAATCAGGAGAGCTTGTAGGCTTCCTGTGATTGAAGCAGCCCAGAATAATCTTTGCCCAAACTCTGTGCTGATCTTTCAAATCTCTTATTTTGCTGGAGGGAACCCCATGTGTGAAAATTTTCCTTGCTATAACAGCAACATCTGAGCACCTTTCTGCCATGTCTATACAGCGAATGCCACCACCATTGTATCCAATCAGCCTTGCAATGTGATCTTCAGTAATCACAATTTTCGTTCCCATGATATACGAAGTAACCTAATGAGTTGAGGAAGACGCATGTATCCAGAATTCTTCAACCAAGATGGGGAACGTTGGACCCACCAACCTATCAAAGTACCTTTCCCAACCTTGTGCCTTAATTTCTTCAGACAAATCAAAGCCATTTTCCTTCAAACTGTTGAAATCTACTATCAATTCTGACAGAACTTCCAAGTTCTTGACCGGAGTGAGGAGCGTTCTGAAAGGATTTTGATACTGTTCAGAAGAAGCATCTTACTGGGAACCTACAGAAGGAGTGCTAGAAGATGCCATGTTCACACAAGGGTTTTTGAGAAAAATCTTGAAAAGGGTTTCTTTGGAAAAAAATTAACACACAGTAAGAACACAGAAAAATGTTGAAGATTTGTATGTGACGGTAAAAAAGAATGAATGATGTTTAAGGCGTTTAAATAGGTTTCAAAAAATGTTTTGAAAACATAAACGTTTTAAGAGAGAGAATTAAATCATGATTACTCGCATTTAATGTTGGCTGATTTTCGGGGATTTAGAAAGACATTTGGAACGGTTAACCATGACATGTGTCTCAATGCATCCAATCAGCACTTTGCCTTCTCAGAAGCGTGCACGCGTGTTCTGCCTCAGGAATTAGCTGATGACTGGATGACACTTGTTTGATTTAGTGAATAGCACATCTATCCTTGAAATGAAATGCTCAGATCTTTATGGATAGAATCTGATACAATCTGCATGTCTAAATTTCTGAGAGAAGATTGATCAGAAGTTCACAGTAAAATAAAACAAATTCTGAAGGTTAATATATAAAATTAAAACATTTTCACTCTGGGCAGAGCTTCATGCTGAGATGATTCAGAATGAAGTTGAACCTATCTTCAGAAAGTGGTTTTGTGAAAATATCAGCCCATTGATGGTCTGTATCAATAAGTTTTAAGTTTAAAATGCCTTTCTGAATATAGTCCCTAATGAAATGATATTTTATTTCTATATGCTTAGCCCTAGAATGCAAAATTGGATTTTTACTTAAGCAAATGGCAGAAGTGTTGTCACAGAGTATATGAATGTTACTCTCAAATATCTGGAAGTCTTCAAGCTGACTTTTCATCCAGAGCATTTGTGTGCTGCATCCTGCTGTTGCTATGTATTCAACTTCTGCTATTGATAGCGCAATTGTGGATTGCCTTTTGCTGGACCAAGAGATTAGATTTTCTCCCAGAAACTGGAAGCTTCCAGAAGTACTTTTACGCTCTACTCTGTCTCCAGCAAAGTCAGCATCACAGTAACCTACTAAGCTGTAATCACTAGATTTTCTATAAAATAAACCCAGATTAGTAGTACCTTTCAGATACTTGAAAATTCGCTTAACAGCTGTTAAGTGAGATTCTCTAGGATCTGATTGGAATCTTGCATAAATGCATACACTGAATAAAATATCAGGCCTTGAAGCCGTCAGATAAAGAAGAGAACCAATCATACTTCTGTAGACCTTCTGTTCTACCTTTTTGCTTACCTCTTCTCTTTCCAGAATGCACGTGGGATGCATTGGAATCTTTGATGACTTACATTCTGAGAGATCAAATTTCTTCAGAAGTTCTCTGACATATTTGCTCTGATGAATGTAAGTTCCCTCTGGAGTTTGATTGATCTGAATTCCCAGAAAGAATTTCAGTTCCCCCATGAGGCTCATCTCAAATTCTGCCTGCATACACTTAGCAAATTTTCTTCCAAGAGAAGGATTAGTAGATCCAAATATAATATCGTCAACATAAATCTAACACACTAAGATGTCATTCTTAACTGTCTTACAGAATAAGGTTGTATCCACTTTCCCTCTGGTGAATTCCTTTTCTAACAGAAAGTTACTTAGTCTTTCATACCAAGCTCTGGGAGCTTGTTTCAGACCATACAGTGACTTCTTTAGTTTGAAAACATACTCTGGATTTTTGTACTTTCAAAGCCAGGGGGTTGGTGCACATAAACCTCTTCTTCTATATAGCCATTTAAGAATGCACTCTTGACATCCATCTGATATAGAGTGATGCCTTTATTAATAGCAAAAGAAATTAAAAGTCTGATAGATTTTAACCTGGCGACTGGAGCAAAGGTTTCTGTATAGTCTATCCCCTCTTGCTGACTATAACCTTGTGCTACCAGTCGTGCCTTGTTTCTGATGACTTCACCTTGTTCGTTCAGTTTGTTTCTGAACACCCATTTTGTTCCAATGACGTTGAATCCTTTTGGTCTGGGAACTAGATCCCACACGTCATTTCTGGTGAATTGATTCAGCTCTTCTTGCATTGCTAGAATCCAGTCGTTGTCCAGAAGTGCTTCATCAATTGAAAAAGGTTCAATCAGAGAAAAAAGTCCCATGAGGGATTCTTCAGAGTTTCTGAAGCTGGCTCTTGTTCTGATTGGATCTTCCTTTCTTCATAAGATTGTTTCTTCTGGGTGATCCATGCTGCTTCTGGATAGTCTTTTCTGAGGTTGATCAACAGATGTTGCTGGATTGCTCGCAGTGCCTCTTTCTGATGTTGAAGGAGTGTCTTTGTTGAGAGCTTCTGATGACTTGTCTTCAGAACTTGTGAATTCAACTTCCATACCTGCAAAGACTTCATTCTGCTTTGACTTTTCAGAGTCAAGCTTATCATCAAAACGAACACTGATTGATTCTTCCACAATCTGTGTTTCTGTATTGTATACTCTGTACCCTCTTGAGCGTTCAGAGTATCCTAACATAATACACTTCTGTGCTTTAGAGTCAAACTTGTTCAAATAATTTTTTGTGTTTAACATAAAACAAGTACATCCAAATGGATGAAAATATGAAATGTTGGGCTTTCTGTTCTTCCACAATTCATATGGAGTCTTTTCCAGAATAGGTCTTATGGAGATTCTATTCTGAATGTAGCACGTTGTGTTTATTGCCTCTTCCCAGAAGATCTTAGCAACGTTTTTCTCATTGATCATGGTTCTGGCCATTTGTTGCAATGTTCTGTTCTTTCGTTCTACAACTCCATTTTGATGGGGAGTTCTAGGACAAGAGAAATCATGCAGAATGCCTCTGTCATTAAAGAATGACTCAAAATCTTTGTTTTCAAATTCTCCACCATGATCACTTCTGACTTTAACGATTCTAAGATCCTTTTCAATCTGAACTTGGTTACAGAAGGTGACAAACACAGAGTGTGACTCGTCCTTGTGTCTTAAGAACTTTACCCATGTCCATCTGCTATAGTCATCTACGATTACTAACCCGTACTTCTTGCCACTGACTGAAGCAGTTTTAACTGGTCCAAATAAGTCAATGTGCAGAAGTTCTAATGGCTTAGAGGTGGAAACAACATTTTTAGATTTGAAAGCAGGTTTTGCAAACATGCCTTTCTAACATGCTTCATACAGAGCTTCTGAATTGAACTTCAGATTAGGAAGCCCTCTGACCAGATTGAGTTTGTTAATCTGAGATATTCTTCTCATACTAACATGCCCCAATCTTCTGTGCCAGATCCATTGCTCGTTATTAACAGACAGAAGACACTTTACATTTTGACTTTTCAGTTCAGAAAGTTTGATTTTATAAATGTTGTTTTTTCCTCTTTCCATTAAATAGGATAGTCCCATCTTTCTGACTAACAGCTTTACATGATTTTTGATTAAAGATTATATCATAACCGTTATCACTTAATTGACTTATGGATAACAGATTATGAATTAATCCATCTACTAATAGAACATTATTTATAAAGGGAAGATTTCCATTACCTACTGTTCCAGAGCCAATGACCTTTCCCCTCTGATTGCCTCCAAAGCCTACGTGGCCTCCAGGCTTAAGTTTCAGGCTTTGGAACATATGTCTTCTTCCCGTCATGTGTCGTGAGCAGCCAGAGTCCAGGTACCATGACTGGTGTTTCTGATTTGCTGCTAAAGATATCTGCAACATATATTATTTTATCCTTAGGTACCCATATTTTCTTGGGTCCTGATTTGTTAGTTTTACCAAAACTCTGGTTGAATTTTGGTTTCACAGAATAATTACTACTAGTATATTTAATGTCATGTGTGTGACCATACACGAAGTGTGAATTCATAGGAGTGCGTTTAATAATTAGATCCATGGCATTATTTGGTGTAGGTACCTTACCTTGGTATCCTATTCCCTTTCTGCCGTTTCTGCTAACTCCATAGATCATTGAAGCCATTTTGCTTCTATCTATGCTTTTAGCAAGGAATTCTGAAAGCTGTGATCATACTCCTTGATGATCTCATCAGCGCTGCTGGGAGTTTCAGAAATTGTTTCCTTCTGAGAGCTTTGTAAAAGATTTTCTAATTTTGAAATTTTATTTTTCAACTCAGAATTTTCCAATTTAAGACTCTCAGTTTTATCAGAGTCAGAATCAAGATTCCTTTTCAGATTTCTGAATTTAACTCTGATCTGCTGATATCTTTCCAAAATTTCGTTAAGGCTTTCAGCAAGTTCATCCTTAGTAAAATTAATTGCAAAGTCATGGAATACCTCTTCGGTGTCTAATTCAGAAGCTTCACTGTCTTCTGATATGTTAGCCATGAGAGCTATGTTTTCTCTCTCATCATCTGATTCTGAGTCAGCTTCAGACGAGTCAGAGTCATCCCATGTAGCCATGAGACTCTTCTTCTTTTCCCTTCCAAACTTCTTTTTGGGCTTTCCCTCCGAAGCTTTGGACAGTCACTCTTGTAGTGTCCTTGCTCGTTGCATTCATAGCAGATGATGTCCTTGGTGTTTGGCTTTCTGCTTCCTGAAGAGCCTTCAGATTTTCTATATCCAGAGGGGGAGTCTGACCTTCTGTATCTGGAGGAGGACTCATTCTGATTGGATCTTCTGGTATTCCTGAACTTTCTTTGCCTCTGCTTCCATAGTTGATTCACTCTTCTGGAGAGGAGGGAAAGTTCGTCTTCTTCTGATGAGGACCCATCAGAAGTTTCTTCAACAGCCTGCAAAACTTTGGAGTCAGATTTTTTGTTAGATTTTAAGGTTAAAGGCTTACCTTGCTTCTGAGGTTCATCAGCTTCTAGCTCTATCTCGTGACTTCTGAGGGAGCTGATAAGTTCCTCCAGAGAGATTTTGTTGAGATCTTTAGCTAGCTTCAGCGCTGTAACCATTGGCCTCCACTGTTTTGGCAAGCTTCTGATGATCTTCTTGACATGATCAGCAGTAGAATACCCTTTTTCCAGAACTTTGAGACCAGCCACCAGAATTTGAAATCTTGAGAACATCGTTTCAATTGATTCACTTTATTCCGTTTTGAATGCCTCATACTTCTGAATGAGCGCAAGAGCTTTAGTTTCTTTGACCTGAATGTTGCCTTCATGCGTCATTCTGAGAGAGTCAAACATACTCTTTGTAGTGTCTCTGCTAGATATCTTTTCATATTCAGCGTAAGAGATGGCGCTGAGAAGAATAGTTCTGGCCTTGTGGTGATTTTTGAAGTCACGCTTTTGTTGATCAGACATTGCCTTCGTGTCAATCTTCTGACCACTTGCATTCACTGGGTGCGTGTATCCATCTGTCACCATGTCCCACAGATCAGCATCATGTGCCAGAAAGAAGCTTTCTATTCTGTCTTTCCAGTAATCAAAATTCTCTCCATCAAAGACTGGAGGTTTGCCACTGAATCTGTCTCTATCTTCATTGTTGTCATTGTTGGTGTGTTGATATGTTCCTGCCATTGTGTTTTTCTGATGCTGGATCTTGTACTGACACAGTTAAGTGTTTTAGCTCAGAACCAGGCGCTCTGATACCAATTGAAGAAGTGAAAAACACAAGAAGGGGGGTTGAATTGTAAAACTTGAAATCAAATGCAGACAACACGTTATTTTTATCCTGGTTCATTTGATCTCAAACTACTCCAGTCCACCCGTCAAGGTGATTTCGCCTCTCTCCAACGAGGTCTTAATCCACTATATTCAACTGAATATTACAACTGCTTTAACAACTGCTAAAGCCTTCTTGAGTCTAAACCACATACCGGTTTCTCAAGGAAATTCTTTCTTACAGATAAATGAATACTATGTGTGTTGAATGTTTTCTACAAAAACTTTATATCACAACTGTGATAATACACAAATTAAGCTTATGTGAAACTAGGATGCTATAACTATAGAGTGAGCAATTTGAGAGATATAGAAAGCTGTATGAGTGAGGATGAAGATGATTTGCTTTATGCGTGTAAAGAGTTGTAGAGCATTAGCCAATTCATTTCTCACTGACTTGTTTATATAGCCTTTGGAAAAGATACGTTGTAGTCAATTATACCATTTCAATGCCCATTACGTTCTTTCCATATTGGGAAGATCTTTGTCTTGGAATATAGTCGTTGGTAATAAAGTGTCTTGAATGCACAGTACCGTTGTCAATTAAGCGTGTTATTGGCTTTGGCTTATTCTGACGCTTCTAGGTGCTGATGATATTGTTTTGGTCTTGATCAGAGTTTAGAGTATGTTAAGCGTAGATCTGTTCATCAAGCTTCAGCGTAAGTACATGCTTTGATCTTCTGATGCTGGCATATGATATTTCATCTTCTGATGCTGATGTTGCCATTCTTATGCTGATATCCATTAGAGTTTCTGTAAATGCACAATATAATTTTTAGGTAGCATATATGTCTCATATGAATTATACAATTTATTTAATCTAGCATTTTGTTATCATCAAAACTTTAACTTAGGGCAGTAGATTCAAACTTTGTTCTAACACAGTGGGTTGCCAACGTGGTTCTGGTGCCTAAGAAGGATGGTAAGGTACAGATGTGTGTGGACTATAGAGATCTGAATAGGGCGAGCCCCAAAGACGATTTCCCACTGCCTCACATTGATGTTCTGGTCGACAACACCGTGCAACATAAGGTCTTCTCCTTTATGGATGGTTTTTCTGGTTACAATCAGATTAAGATGGCTCTCGAGGACATGGAGAAGACAACTTTCGTTACACAGTGGGGCACCTTCTGTTACAAGGTAATGCCTTTCGGTTTGAAGAATGCTGGGGAAACGTATCAGTGCGCCATGGTCGCTTTATTCCACGACATGATTCACCATGAGATTGAGGTTTATGTTGATGACATGATTGCAAGGTCCCAGACTGAAGAAGAACACCTTGACCATCTCCATAAACTGTTCGACAGGTTGAAGATGTACAAGCTGAGGTTAAACCCAAACAAGTGCACCTTCGGGGTAAGGTCTGGTAAGCTGCTGGGTTTCGTCGTTAGTGATAAAGGTATTCAAGTGGATCCTGCAAAGGTGAAGGCTATACATTAGATTCCAGCTCCCGGAATGGAAAAGGAAGTTAGAGGCTTTTTGGGACATCTGAATTACATTGCCCGATTCATTTTGCATCTGACTGCTACTTGTGATCCGATCTTCAAGCTGCTAAAGAAAGATAAAGTGGTAAAATGGAATGATGAATGTCAAACCACTTTCAAAAGGATCAAGGAATACCTCCAAGAGCCACCTATTCTGATGCCTCCAGTTGAAGGAAGACCTTTGATCTTATACTTGACTGTACTGGACAATTCAATGGGGTGCGTGCTGGGGCAGCATGACGAGTCTGGCCGAAAAGAGCACGCTATTTACTACCTTAGCAAAACGTTTACCGACTGTGAGACCCGATACTCACTGCTTTAGAAAACTTGATGCGCTTTGGCATGGGCTGCTCGTCGGCTGAGACAGTATATGCTGACTCACACTACCCTATTGATATCAAAGATGGACCCAATCAAGTATATCTTCGAAAAGCCTGCCTTGTCTGGAAGAATAGCAAGATGGCAGATGATCTTAACTGAGTATGACATCCAATACACAACCCAGAAAGCAATCAAGGGAAGTGTGTTGGTAGATCATTTGGCACATCAGGCCGTGGATGATTACCAATCCATGAATTTCGAGTTCCCGGATAAGAACATTATGTTGGTGACCGACTGTGAAGAACCTGGACCGGATAAAGGACCTGAGGAAGGATCCCGATGGTCTATGTATTTTGACGGAGCCTCAAACGCGTTGGGTAATGGAATCGGCATTGTGATCATATCTCCTGAGGGTTGTCATACTCCATTCACCGCCCGATTATGTTTTAACTGCACCAACAATATGGTGGAGTATGAAGCGTGCATCCTGGGTCTTCGAGCTGCTATTGATCTGAGGATTAAGTTCTCGAGTGTATTCGGAGATTCTGCTCTAGTGATCAGTCAGATCAAAGGCGAGTGGGATATGAAACACCCAAATCTTATTCCTTACAAAGAGTATGTACTAACGTTGCTCCCACACTTTGAGGAGATAACCTTTGAACACTTCCCCATAGAAGAGAACCCATTAGCGAACGCGCTAGCTACTATGTCTTCTATGTTTAAGGTCAGGTGGGACAATGAAGCTTCCCGGATTACCATTGAGAGGATGGACGAACCCGCACATTGCTGTGATATTGAGACTGAAGAGGTAGTAGATAAACCTTGGTTCCACGAGGTAAAGAGATATCTTGAGGCTCAAGAGTACCTCGAGGGTGCATCTGTTAATGATAAGAAGTTCTTGAGAAGGTTCGCTGCAAAGTTCTTCATCAGTAATGGTATTCTTTATAAGCGTAACCATGATTTAACCTTACTGCGATGTATGGACAAGAGCGAGGAAGAAAGGATCATGGCAGAGTTGCATGAAGGTACCTTCGGAACTCATTCCAGTGGACATACCATGGCAAAGAAAATCCTACGGGCTGGATATTATTGGTCTACTATGGAAGCCGATTATTATCAGCATTCTCAAACTTGTCATAAGTGCCAAATCTATGCTAATAAGGTGCACGTACCTCCAGTTCCTCTGAACATCTTGACAGCTCCTTGGCCTTTTGCAATGTGGGGCATCGACATGATCAGAGAGATCACACCTACTGCGACTAATGGGCATCGTTTCATTCTTGTAGCAATTGATTACTTTATGAAATGGGCTGAGGAAGCTTCCTTTACTACAGTAACCAAGAATGTCGTAGCGCGGTTTATTCGACACAACTTGATATGTCGATATGGGGTACCAGAGAGGATCATTACAGACAATGGTACAAATCTCAACAATACAATGATCATCGAGCTCTGCAAACAGTTTAAAATTCAGCATCACAACTCTTCTCCCTACCGGCCAAAGATGAATAGGGTTGTTGAAGCAGCTAATAAGAATATCAAGAAGATTGTGCAGAAGATGACGGTGACATACAAAGACTGGCACGAGATGTTACCATTTGCTCTTCATGGGTATCGTACCTCAGCGCGGATGTCAACAGGGGCAACACCCTACTCTTTGGTGTTTGGCATGGAGGCAGTCTTACCCATTGAAGTCCAGATACCCTCTCTCCGGATATGAAGGATGTAGGTTTGAGCGAGGACGACTGAATCCAGACCCGACTAGATCAACTGAATCTAATCGACAAAAAGAGACATACTACTATTTGTCATGGTCAAACGTATCAAAAGCGAATGATCAAGGCATTTAACAAGAAAGTCAGACGACAAGAATATCAAGTCGGGTATCTAGTGATCAAGCATATCATACTGCCACAAGGTGATCCCAGGGGCAAATGGACTCCTACGTACGAAAGGTTATTTGTGGTTAAGAACATTTTCTCAGGAGGAGCTATGATTCTAACCACCATGGATGGTGACGACCTTCCTCACCCCGTCAATGCAGACATAGTGAAAAAATACTATGCATGATCAAAGACCCGCTAGGTTGACTGGCCTAGGAAAAAATAAGGGCTTCCCGGTGAACCAAAAGGGTTCAGGCAAAATTAAGGGATGAAAATGAAAAAAATATGTACACCCGGCAAGTCGAAAACCTGAAAAGGCGGCTTGGGAAAAAAGGGGTATCCCGGTGGACTGAAACCTCGAAAGGGAGGTCCAGGCAAAAATTAGGGATCAAAGCGTAACACTATGTCTCATTGGATCATCTTGCAACTAGACTTCGGTATCGACTATCAAGCTCAGACGGCGCCAATCAATCTGATCTACCTTCAACCAAGTAGCAAAGTAATGAGACGCTCGAAGATATAAAGGCAATAACAGAGTTGGAACCCAGTGGGATTGTTCATATAGCTATTTTCTTTGTTTTTCACAAATTATATAAATTCTATCATTCGGCGGAGTTCTCTTACTAGG
Organism: Vicia faba; assembly: GCA_948472305.1. NCBI lineage: Eukaryota > Viridiplantae > Streptophyta > Magnoliopsida > Fabales > Fabaceae > Vicia > Vicia faba. Next base: position 729,489,486 of record OX451738.1, read on the forward strand.
ACGTCAGCCTCTTGTACAAAATGCCTGTTACAGGCTAACTTCAAAATCAATACAATTCATTTTACAATAAATTTCAAAATTGTTTTTCTTTTTCTGTTTTGTTTTGCAAGAACGTCCAATGATTCATTTTTGATATATGCATTTGAAAATAATTGTTTCTCACAAATATTTATATGTGAAACAAAAGACGATTACTCGTAATTCCAGGAACAGGGGCAAACAGAAATGTCCAAACCTTACAGTTGCTCTATCCACCAGGTACGGTGATAAACCCAGCTGGAGAATATGACTAAAAACACGTACACTCCCTGCGGAGTAAAAGGTATCTAAAAACAGTGATGTTAATTCTCCCCAAGCAGATTTCATCTACCACCAGCACTAGAAGATTATCCCCAGTGGAGTTTATTTCTTCCACAAGAAGAAACTCAATCCCCAACAAGGTTCGTTATCGCCAGCAACGGTAATTCATCCCCAACCGAGGTTAGTTCTCCAAATCAGCAGATCTTCTGGTAGAGTATCCCTCTTCCCCATAAAGTCATCCTATCACTAGTTTATTCTCCAGCAGAATTCAACTCCTTGCACTCTCCAGCAGCAGTCCAGGATTTATTTTCCCCAGCTAGAAAACATCATAAAAACATCGCATATCCATACATCATGGCATGCGCATATGCATCATATAGCACAATCTCATTTATTTTGAGAACATCATTGCTCAATGCATTTCATACATCATGACATTACATACGACTAACTCTTTACCTTTCAAGGAAAGATGCAATCAAAATTGTCACAAGTTTTCTCTGGTTCAGTCAAATCAATGCTAAGATTTCTATTCCAGTTCAAGCTATGAAGCCTGGATCCGACCGGATAGTATCTTGATTTCTCCATCATATTGTGAAGCCCGGAGAACGATCGGATAACAATGCCAAAATACCGCGAAGCCTGGAATCAACCAGATAATGGTTATCTTAAATTTAAGCTATGAAGCCCGGATTTGACCGGATAATAGTTTAATCCCCAGTAAGTTATTGTGAAGCCTGGATTACGACCAGATAGGAATACAAGACACCATGAAGCCTGGACTCGACCAGATAATGGTATAAGACATTGTGAAGTCTGGATTACAACCAGATAGCAGCCAAGAATACCACGAAGCCTGGAGTCGACCAGATAGTGGTATATCTTTAATGCAAGTTATGAAGCCCGGATTCGATCAGATAATATCTTGATTTCTCCAAACACCATGAAGCCTAGATTCAACTAGATAATGGTATAATACATCGTGAAGCCTGGATTACGACCAGATAGCGGTAAAGGACATTAAAGCTTAGGATTACGACCAGATAACAGTACAAGACATTGTGAAGCTTAGATTTCGACCAAATAGCAGTTTACCTAGACAATTACTAAGAAGCCCGGAGTGGACCGGATATTAGTGTGCCCTAAATTCAAGTTGAAGCCCGGATGCGACCGGATAACAACTTAATTTCTTCTGAAGCCTAGAATATGACCAGATAAGAAGTAGGGTATTGCGAAGCCTGGAATCGACCAGATAGCAGTACAGGACACCATAAAGCCTGGATTCGACCAGATAATGGTATGAAACATCGTGAAGCCTGGGATACAACCAGATAGTGGTAAAGGACACTGAAGCCTAGGATTACGACCAGATAACAGTACAAGACACTGAGAAGCTTGGATTTCGACCAAATAGAAGTTTACCTGGACAATTACTAAGAAGCCCGAAGTCGACCGGATATTAGTGTGCCTTAAAATCAAATGGAAGCCTGGATGCGACTGGATAACCACTTGATTTCTTCTGAAGCCTGGAATACGACCAGATAAGAAGTAAGGTATCGTTAACCCTGGAATCGACCAGATAGCAGTACAGGACACCATGAAGCCTGGATTCGACCAAATAGCAGTACAGGACACCATGAATCCTGGATTACGACCAGATAGCGGTAAAGGACACTGAAGCCTGGGATTACGACCAAATAATAGTACAAGACATTGCGAAGCTTGGATTTCGACCAAATAGCAGTTTACCTGGACAATTACTGAGAAGCCTGGAGTCAACCGGATATTAGTGTGCCCTAAATTCAATTTGAAGCCCGGATGCAACCGGATAACAACTTAATTCCTTCTGAATCCTGGAGTACGACCAGATAAGAATTGAGAAATTGCAAAGCCTGGATTACGACCAGATAGCAAGTTTAATCTCATCTCCCCAGTAAGTCACTGTAAAGCCTGGAGCACGACCAGACAACAGTTGATCTTATCACTATGAAGCCTGGATCACGACCAAATAGTAGTTCATTTTCACCTCTTAGACCAAGAGACGATTCCTCAGTAGAATAACGGACGACCGAAGCTCCTAAAATTCAACTTTCTCTTAAGATAAAGAACAACATTCCCCGGCGAAATCCTCCTCAACAACAGGTATACAAGCTCTCGCTAAGAAATCTCTTAGGCAATCGACACTCCTTCGGATGGCATCTTTAAGCCCATCTTCCATCATCAATCTCCAAATGGAATCTATAATCCCATTCTCGACATCACAAGACAAATACCACTTCATGCGAGTGCAAATTTCTGGGCACTCTAGTGTTCAATCATCTTCCACCTTCGGATCACTAAAGGCAAGCAAGCCAATCTACATCCTCAGGATTAAGAAGATTGAACAGGGGCAGCTGTTGTACCCCAAAATTTTCCCTTCCATATTTCAAGTGAGGTCCTCAAATTGCTCAAGGAAGTTCAAGGGTTGACCAGACAAACTATCTCCAAAGGCAGTCTACCTTAAATTAGGGTTTCAGGTTGCATCAAGGTGCTTGAGTCCAAGGGATCCCAAATGCTCACCATTTTCCTAATATGTTTTCAAGATCATCCATGTCAAGTTTCAAGCCTTGCAGAGGAAGTTTGCCCAGTCAATTGCTGAAAAGGCCTGAAAATCGACTGTGCTAGGGCAAAAGTCAACTGTGGCCCACATGCAGTCAAACTTCAAGATTTTTTGGTCAACATTCTCATTTTGAAGTATTATTCATCATTTGATCAAGGTTTGATCATGATTCCTTAAGGATTTCTCACAATTCATCAAAACCCAAAAGTTGCTAAATTAGGGTTTTGCAGGAAAAGTCAACTCAACTTTGACCAAGCATAAATTTCTCATACTTTATCAAGAATGACCCATCCAAACTAATTTTGAAGAGGGTGCAATTCCCTACAGTTCATATTTAGCTCCCAAGTTCAAAATATGCACTCACAAGAAGTTATGAATTTGGACATTATAGGTCACTTTGAAAAGTCAACAAAAACACCTTTTTTGTCAAAGCTTCATACATGAACATGGAAGACTCAATTGATATGAGACAAAAAGGGTTGCTTAGAGGACATCTAAAGCTTTCTAAAAAGTCCAAGAATACATCTCTAGGGTCAAATTTGAGGAAGTTATGCATTGGTGAAGTTGACCTTTTTTGCAAAATTACCAAAAGTCAAATATGCCTCAAATTGCAATTTTTGTCAAATGGGCCCAACTTTTTATGCTTGCATTGAGTTTGTAACATGACCCACGACCCATGATCCTTACCACTTGCCTTTATTTTATTTTTTCATTTATTTTGATTTTTATTTCAATTAAATCAAATTAAATCAAGATAAAATCATGAAAATATCAAAACTAATCAAAGCTTGAGATTTTGTGCATGTTTAGGTCTCTTATACAGCTAGCAATGAAATCAAATCGTGCAAGGCTTGTTTGTACACAAAATATTGAATTTTTCTTGTTTTGGAAAGATTGGATACAAGTGTGAATCAAGGATCAAATCTTCATAATTGCAAAGATTGGATGCAAATTTGTAAACCTAATTCACTCAAGGCTACATATAGAACAAATTCAGACCAAAAGCACAAGGGTTAGAGGCGTGAAAAGAGAAGGAGAACTTTCAAAAAATCAAGAAAAAGTGGCAATCTGATTTCATAGTTCCATGCGATCTCAGGCCCTCCCAGCTATCTCATTCGCTTGCTGGGCATTCAAGGAGTCCATCCCAATCATTAGCAAGCGTTTTCATGCATAAAAACTCACTGTAAGTGTCTCACGACATTGGCACTTTCTTGAAATTCAATCTCACAATTCTGGCATTTATAGCATGAATTCTTTACATATTCTTGTTCATTGAAACATTTGCAAGTTAATGGTAATGATCAATTGCATTTTTGTTAGCTATACAGAGATATGCCATGATTAGGGTTTAGGGTTCATTTTTAGGGGTTTTGATTGTAGAGACAATTGGCCATGAAGAATGGTACCGTGATGCTCGTGAGTTTGTCACGAGTTGATTGGTACCACTGGAATCAATTTATCATGCGTACAGTGGACTTTGGAAAATTGCAGGGGCTATACCTACAGAGAGCGTCTGTAGGTAAAAGTTGTTTTACCTAAAACGACGGACGAGGGTAGACGATGACTGCGTGGCAACGCCCCATTCGCCCGTTTGAATTCTGGTGCGTTTGTTTGATAACTGGCATTGTTTTTCATTTTATTATTATTATTATTTCATATACTAACAAATGAATTCAAGTGGCCCAGTGGTAGCCAGGGAAGGCGTTAAGGCTTTGCAGGCATGAGGTCAGGGGTTCGACTCCTGCCTCCAACATTTGCAATTTTTCTCAATTATTCTTTACAGATCCTGTACCCCACGCATCATGGGGCCTACCATATGCCATCAGCTTGCAACCACTGGATCTAAAGCAAATCAAATCCAACGCTTGGCATGTGAGGATCTACCAAAGGCCTAGTCAAACGTGCAACATGGAATCTGAAGGTCAACGTGGACCAAGGCATATTGGGCTTATTGGCACCCCCCTTTTAATTTTGATACCAGGCCCAATTCTTTCTTCTTCTTTCTATATTTTTTTCTTTATTTATTTAATTTTGGTTAATTTATTTTCAAGCAAAAATTAATTCTTTTTTACAAAAAAATTCATAAAATCAATTTTCATCAAATTAGATTTAGGTTTTTATATATATATATATATATATATATATATATATATATATATATATATATATATATATATATATATATATATATATATATATATATATATATATATATATATATATATATATATATATATATATATATATATATATATATATATATATATATATATATATATATATATTTTGTCAAAATTAATTTAATTTATTTTATTTTATTTTAGGGAAATTTTAACCTTTTTTAAATAAATTAGAAAATTAGGGTTTTGTTTAATTTAATTTTTATTTTCTTTTCTTAAAATAACCAAAATACAAAAATAGGTCAAAATTAATTATTTTTATTAATTTAAATTAATTTGTTATTAGGTTTGTATTTGTTCATTAAAACCTTATTTTTTCTCAAAAATAATCAAAAACAACCAAAAAATGATTTTTCTTTTAATTAGGTTTAGACGGGGTCAAAACCCTAATTTTTCTCGTTCTTAATTTATCGCGCGCGTTATTATTTTTGCAAATATTAATGTAACTACTCATGGGATGTAATAGTTTAATTAGGACTTTTCTTTTATTTATCGTTTTACGGGTTTTTGGCTATGTAATTAATCTCCCTCCCCGAAGCCTTGTAATAGCGTAGCTTTATTTTCCACATTTTAATTTTCGCAAATATTAATTGTTAGATGTATGATCATAGGATTGCATGACAAGAATGTATGTTAATTTTAAAATGGTTAGCAAACCCTAAATGTGCAAAGATAATAACTGAAATCAAATCACTCGCACATGCGTACTCCTAGGGTATACTCTCACTTCGGTTGCCTTCGGTAAATGATCATTAGGTATAGGGTATTTTAGTGGTTTGTCTAAACAAAGATCAAATGTCCCGTTCGGAAATGTTGCCTCGGAAAGGTCGCATAGGAAAGGTTGCCTCGGATATGATCTTAAGACATTAGGGTTATTACTAAGACATCCTAACGTTGCTTTATTGGTCATACGTCCCTTTCGAATTGACCCTTACAACTCCAACGATGGTGCTACCTACTCTTTAATAGTGGGATAACACTGTCTAAAGGAAACAAGAACAGAAACATTCTTTTTTCGAGTAGGTAGATGCTAGTAGGTACTTGCTCAAAAAATCAAACTTTTTCACACTTACACTCTTTTCAAACAAAGTTTTCAAAAAAACTTCGTAACACTCTTGAAGACAGAAGCAAGGGTTAAAACAAAGTAAAACAAAAGCTTTTCAAAACACGCAAACACGGAAGCAATTTGTAAAATGATAAGCAAGTACCTAAGAGCCCGTAGAAAACTACAGATAGAAAGGGTGCTAATACCTTCCCTTTCTATAATCTACCCCCCGTACTCAAAATCTCAAAAAAGGAATTTTTCTATGCTTTTTTCCTTTCCGATTGGATAAAATAAAAGTCGGTGGCGACTCTTGCTTACCGCGACATTTTGCAAACACAAACCAGTATTTTCTTAAAACAGTCCAGTTCTGCCACCGTATCACAATTCGCAGGAAAAACTCATTTGAGTGAAGCATCGCGTGACAAATACTTCTAGATTACTCTGTTATAGTCTCTGCACTACACCTAAAAAAGGATAGGAGGGGTTAATGGTTCTATGACCGTCAGCTTCTCGAGGTCCAGGGTCGAAAGCAACAATGTCTTCCCAATTACTCGGTAAATATCGCTACTTTTAAGGGACCTCCACTGAGTGGGTGATTTTCATACCTCTTTCTTTGGAATTACTCCCTCAAAGTTAGCATGACTATACCGCCCGTCATAATCCTAGGTGTAACCCAAGTCCGGGTATAGGAATTATCAAATGTAATCACCCAACCCAACATCACATCATATCCAGAATATGTGAGTAGCAACATTATAATGCAATATATACAAAAGAATACCATAAAGCAATAATGAAATAAAACAGTAAAGCAAAATAAAGCAAATAAATAAACACCCAAAGAGACAAATTCACAAAACTAGAGAGACTCGCGAAAGAAAGATCCCTAGCAGATTCGCCAGCTGAAGCTACCGGCAAAAAACATAGAGCTGCAACCGAACTTTATTTATCCCAAAGGAAGGGGAAATATTGAGAAAACCACAAGAGGATGGATAAGATGGTCTTGCGACCAATAAAAAGGGTAAGGGAGTCGCTTATGAGTGGGGAAGGTATTAGCACCCCTCACATCTGTTGTACTCAACAGGATCCATTTTGTTTGGTTGTCTCTAAGGGTGTGTTTATCTATAACTATACTTGCTAAAGGGAAATAACTGATTTTATATTACTGCATTCGTAAGGACTTCGTGACCCTTTTCCTACTTATCCAGTGAAGTAATTAAAACACCATAGTTCCTCTAAAAAATGTTGGTTTGTTGGTGTTTTTTAGTGGGCGACGTTAACACACGCATTCTAGTAATAGGCACGGCCTGTATCACTGTAGAATGGAGATAACATGCCCTTTTGGGGGAAGTTTTGATTGGTTGAGTGTTTTGCGAGTTTTAAATGAATTTGAGTAATGATTAAAGTGTTTTGTATTTTTGATTTGTGAGTGATTAGTTTTAATCTTAATTACAAACGAATAGTCAAAGGGGAAAGTCTAACCTAATATTGTCATGCATGGGTTCCAACCCAAGGTCTAATTAGTCCGCATCTTAAAGAAGAGGAAACTATCATCCTAAGGGAGCATGTTATGAAAAGGAGACGGTGTTTGTGAAGAGTGCTCATGTAGGGTGATCATGGAAAAAGTGATGACAAAATGAGTAGTATCGTGAAAGGCGTAAATGGAATGCTTGGTGTATGGGGATTGACTCAGGTTATGATTAACCAAAGGGTGCACTTGATTAATCTCGTGAGAGTAGGTGCTCCTATCCTTAACTATGAGACCCTTTATGCATGGAAACACTTGGTATATGGACCAAAATGATTGATTCAGGTGATGGTTAACCAAGGGCAATACTTGATTAACCTCGTGAGAATAGCCATGCCCAAACTCAACTATGAGACCCTTTAAGGAGATGCTTGGTATGTGAACTAATGGTAGAGAAGTTACTTCAATGTACTAGGTGAAAATCAAACGCCCATACAAGGTTGCTATATGCATGCTCCTAGAAAGTCGGACTAGCGTGGCACTATTATTCTAAACGAACAATCGAAACAATTGATCAAATAGTTGTCACCTTAAGAAAGCCCAGGACCAAGCTATGAAATGTGTGCAAGTGTGAATTTGTTAGTGTATACCTTTTCATTGAGGATGAGCCCAAGAGGAGGCCATCTATTCTAATTGAATGACATATGCATAATTAAGCAACAATTAAAATATACAAAAATAAATCCTAAGTTATTACTATTATACGAGGGTGGGGGTACAATTTTATAAATGGGGATGAAATAAAAATAACCTAATTAAATTATTACAACTATATTGAATAAATGACTAACAATGAAAAAAACATAAAACAAATATAAAGATAGTGCAAAAATAAAGAAAAATTATTTTTTGCCTATTATGTATAGACATATGCATTTATGCATCGATACATAACAATTCTTGTTTTTGGAAATAAAAAATAACACAGTATGAGTCGATACATAATGGTATGTGTCGACTCATTTCTTATTTGTGTCGACACATTCGTGCTTTGTGTTGACTCATACAACTTACTTGCCCCTGGAAATAAAAAATAACACAGTATGAGTCGACACATAAAGGGTTGTATCGACTTATACCCATTTTATATCGACACATCCACGCTTTGTGTCCATACATAACCCGTTTTGTGCCTGATATGCATCGACTCATAGAGACATGTGTCGACTCATACTACTGTTTTATGGTGCTAACATTGCTCTGCTACGTGTATAAGTCAGTTCTCAACATATAATTGATAAAAATGAAAAGAAAACATGTGGTTAGCTTTAAGGGTATGATATCTACATTTATCTTAAAAAATGAATTGCTAATGATGCTTGAAATGAAAAGCTCAATGTCAAGAAGACTTACCTTGAAATTATAATTTGTGTTACGAGTTTGAACACATTTCAAGAGGATATGATGATCAGAATAGCTTTAGTGATCCTCCAGGAAGTTGCTCTTATCCTTGCTTTTGTATTGAGAGTTTCAAGGTTGTACATGGGGTTGAAGTTTTATTTTTCTGTTTGCAAGGTGGTGAGGATGGTATCACATAAGCTATTTTTGTATTTGAATCATTTCTGTGTGATGCATATGAAATGTTTGTATAGTTGGTTTAGGAGAAGGCATGCAAGGTTAAACAGTGGGTTGAGGTTTTGTTTTTGTGAATGAAGATCCTTTTGGTTGCTTATGTTTTTCTCTCTTTCTTTTCACAGAAACTCTCCTCTCTCAATATGGCTCTTGTCTTTTTTCCAATATCACTCTTGTATCTCTCCTCCCTTTTCTTTTCTTGTCTACTGTTTGTATATCAGCTGAGAGGTGGAAATTGGGGGGGGGGGGGGGGGGGGGGGTAAAGGTTGGTGAGATTTCAAACAATTTTGACATGTTGTTTCACCCTTTTTCCCTTACATATTTGGGTGACTTCTATTTTGTGTAATATTTGGCATTTGTTGGAAGCAACTTTGACAATTTTAGCAGACTGCCTTTGTAGGTTTTTGGACTATTTGCTTGGACTATTTTGTTTGTTTTACAGTGTGATGCAGGTTTATGGAGTTGTGTTGCATAATGGACAACATGGCTGGGTTTTGCAGCAGAATGGACAACATTGTTTTGGACAATTTTATGGGGTTGGTTGCTACAAACTTTGGGCCTGTTATATTTGGACAGTTTGGACTTGTAATGAGAAATTCCTTTGTATGGTTTCAAATGGTCATGACATGCTTAAAAATTGAAAGGTAACCAAATGACTTAAATCTTGAATATAGTAACTTGTGATGTAATGAATTGGTGATTTGTGAAGCAAAGACATTGTATGAAATACCAATTTCCACTATTTCCAATTTTCAATCCAAATCCAAGTTTTCTTTCTCTTTCAATTTCGAATCTTCATGACAAATTCAAACCACTTTGAAAATGATAGATGCCCTCTTAGTTCAAAATTTAGTCCCTCAAGAAACTCCTCAAATAAAATTTTAATCCACGTGAGAAGAATTCCTTGGTTTCACCCCTTAAACCTCTTGATAAGCAAGTGACTTATAGAAGGAGATAAAGCTCAATGTGACCTTGAAGCAAAAATCCTAGTTTCCTGAAAACACCGTGAAACTTTAAAATTGCACAACCACTAAACTCTTAGGCCTCAGGTGTCTTTATTCAAAGAAACGCATGATATGCAAATGAACTATTGAAGATAACGTAGATGAAATGCGAAGTCTAAGTCAGACAAAAGTAAAACAGGTGGGACAAATTTGGGGTACGATAATGGAGAATTAAGCTACAAAAAATTTAAACATGCATAAGTATAAGTTAATAGTGTTCACCTTTCGTAATCGGATTGTTATTAACATATGGAATATTATGGAAAGCAATATTTGGTTCATATTTTTTGACATACAACCTGTAGTTGGACTTTAATACACTAAGAGTAACACAAATTCCAACTTCATCAAACACAAATCCTGTTTTTAGTTAATAAAAAATCCAGATATATGTGAAGGAATTCTAATAGGAGGAATTATACCGTAGTCATTATTCTTCTTTAGCTTCTTATTTTGAACCTATGTAGGTTATTCAATGTTGGGAGAACCTCTAGCCTAACCATCAACCGTCCTTCCAATGACAACTTCTTGCTCGAGTCATACAATCCATATCTGGTAATTCATAAGCATGAGCAAGATGTTGAACCATCTTGTATGAAATCTTGGGTTGCTTCTCAAGTTTGTAAGATCAGAGTGCGCCTAAGAGGGGGGGGGGGGATTAGGTACTTTAAAATTTTTGGTTTTTAGACACAAGTTGTTCTTATTTTTATGGTTTGGTGTAAGAGTTAGAAAGAAATAAAGTGTAGAAAAAATAAAGAACTTAAGAATGTTCATAGTTCCCTTCATAATCCAAAGGTACGTCTAGTCCCCTTTCAATAGGAAATAGATTTTATTATTGTTAGATCTCTATACAAGACACACCTAGCCTTTCTATCAAACACTCTAACTAATAACCAAGGCAACAACACCTTAAACCAACCATGTTGAAGTGATAACAATCCTCTCAAAATCAACTCTCTTGCTTCCAACAATTCTGGACAAGAAGGTATACAAACTAACCATGTAGAAAAATAAAACAATCCTTTCTTTTCCACTCTCTTGTTTCCAACAATCCTGGACAATATGGTATTTACTTCACACAATCTTAATTCCAAAAATCCTGGTAAAATAAGATGTGATACAACAAAAGTTTTTGAATAAGTAAGTTTGTAGTATATAAATCCTATGAAGGACTTCTTCTCTTTCAAATATGAAACTTAAGAATAAATACTCTCTTAAGTTCTCAAGATACTTTTATGAATATGATATGAAAATGTTACTAAAAAAGTATCAATGTGTGAAAATTCAGTTAAAGAAATAATTTAGAGTTTTTTATAATTTTGAAAGAGGTAAATAAAAATTGAAACATAGAATTTAATTTATAGTAAGGTTAGAAACCATTCAAAATCATGGAAATGGTTGGTAGAAAATCAGAAATATCATCCATGAAAATATATGTTGATTGCCATTAAAAGTGATGAGGAATGGGTGCAATAAAATAATGTATTTTTCACTTCAACTATAGGTGCAACCGATTGATTGCATTATAGCCACAACCGATTGCAGAGCCTGTAACGATAAATTTCTTTGAAAATAAAATAAATGAATCTGATTACACATAAAGGACAATCAATTGCACTAAGTTGAAAAAGTAAAAGAATTAGTGGGTGATGCAATCAATTTCTCAAAAAATGAAATTGATTGCACTTTAGAAAACATTGAAAATATGCGTTGACTGAGTATTTTACAAGTGATTACACAAAAACTTCAATTTATTGCACTTTTGAAAACTTGTAATTCATTTCACTTTTAAAAACTTTGAAAATTTTCTAAGTTAAAATCATGAACCATGTAAGTCTTCAATTTATTAACATAGCTCATGAATCTGATTTCAAAATATATTTTTCACATGTTATATGCATGATATTTGAGCACTAATTTTTTATGTGTTAAGAGTTTCATATACCTTGAAACTTGATTGACCAATGCTTACAAATAAAAACATGAATCTTTTTCCTTATTCTTTGAAATATGTACATAGTCTTGAGATATTAAAAGTTATCTTCATCAAAACACAATGTTAGAGAACCTTGACTTCACAAACTTCAAACACTTCTTAGATATTTCCTTCTTCAATATTGAGTTTAGTACATGTAATATGGTGGGAGAACTGACTTTTTTGGTTTTATCCAAATGTGTGGATAGCTAGAGTCGCCACTAACTTTTCTTTTATCCAATATTTATGAAAGGGTGAAAAGAATAGGAAAGACTTTGATAGATTTTGAGTTCGGGGGGTAAGTTATGAAAAGGGGAGGTGTTAGCACCCTTTTCATCCGTAGTTATCTACGTGCTCTTAATTGCTAGCTCACAATGAAAAATTTTCTTTGTGTGTATGATTTGAAAATATTTTTGAAAATCCAAAATACAGCCAACTTTGTAATGATTCTTGTATCTATCCTCAAGAACGCATACAAAATGTTTGAAAATATTTCGTTTGAAAAGTGTGATTTGAAAAAATGTTTATTTCAGAAAAGAGTTGTTAGCAAGCGATTAAGAGTTCCTTACCCACTAAAGGTCGTTCTTATTCTTTTACTTCTACTTTAGAGATAGTGTTATCCATACCATTAGTTGGTAGGTAGCCCCATCTATTGGATGTGAAAGGACAAGCGAAGGGTCATCGTATGGTCATAGAAATAAACTTGTAAGGATGCCTTAGCAATTCGAAGGGACTGTCATCATATTATTCATAGGCAACAAGGGACTAAATCATCTTTTCGTAGGCAACTCGAGGGACATTACGGGACTATGATCTTTATTCGAAGGGACTATGATGATTTAATCGAGGGTCTTTGCTAATGTATCCCCATTTTCGAGGGACATGGCCATTAGTATCATAAGGCAACAAGAGAGGTTACCCTAGAGGTGAGTGTGAAAAGTGTGTTTAGTTCAGTTATATTTATCTTGAGAGTTAGGGTTTTCTATGTTTATTTTTAGTCTTTCCATACAAGCCTATTACTAACAGTTAAATATATACATAGAAAGTAAAGTGCGGAAAGTAAAACCCTAAATTATTACATGGCTTTGGACAATTACATATTATAAAAGAATGCGAGAGATAAACCTAAACTATTACAAAAAACTCGTGCGACCTATACAATTGTTTCTAGGAATTTAAATGCAAAAAAAATATAAAAAATGTTAGGAAAAAAATGTCAAATGCCCCAAAATTCTAAGTGTTAGGAAAACTATCTTGGTGTTTTTGTTTAGAAAATAATTTGAGTGTTAATAAGTAATTAAACATAATTCTAACCAATTTTAAGAACATTAAGTTAATAAAAAGCCTAATGTCTAATTGATTTTATTTAATAAAAAAAACCTAAAGTCTAATTAGTTGTCTTAATTATCCCTAAAACTAATTAGGTTATGATTAATTAATTAATTGGTAAAAAAAAGATATGTAAAAAGAAAGAAAAATAAGGGTTAGAAAAACAATGAAAATAAGTACATGGGGTGGGTGTTGAACCCACACCCTTGATCTCAACAGAATTCCCTCTTACCAGTACGCCAGTTGATTGTTTGTGAAATGGAACAAAAGTCAATCAAGATATGATAATTTGCACGTTAGCTTGGAAAATTAATCAAATAATGCCAAAAGGTTGGGATCGAACCCATGCCCTCCATGATACACACTTACTTGCTTCACTAACTGAGCTATACTTTTTTCTGTTACTCAAACACAAACAATACATTATATAATAAAAATAAAACTGAAGTTAGAGAGACGCAGGAGCCCTCGCTCCGGTCGTCTTCTCCGATCCTCCCTTTCACAAAAAGCCTACAAAATGTTAGAATCAAAGCGAATAAAAGATCCTATCCCCCTAAATCAATGGTTGTGAATCCAATGGTGCTATCCAATTGTTCTAAAAATGCTTGTACACGGAGATACAAAGAACCAGAACCTTCATGCCCTAACAATGGTGTTTTTTGATTCATGCATCAAATATTACATGTAATGTATAAATTGTGTTCTAATGATGCATATGAATTGATCTAGCATGTTAGCAACGATTGAAACTATATGTAATCAAAAACTCACCAAATTTACTAACCGGTGTAGTTGAAAGGAGGTGCTATGGGCACGATTTGAGATGCTTATGGACTTGGATGGATTCTCTGGCACTTCAGGATGATGATGCAATGCTTGGTTCTGATTGAGAGTGGATGGAGACAAGGGTTTCGTGTTGCCCTAGTTTCTTGAATTTTTGAGATTTTTAGGGTGTATATTGGGAGGTAGCTTGTGTGTCCTTAGTTTATGAATGTGTTAGGTATTTATAGGAGAGGAGAATAGGTCATCAAAAGTGACACAAATATTGACAATTCATGGTGAAAATATTTGATTTAAAAATTATATGAAACTTTCTATTTTGGCCAAGATTTGATTCAAAGAGCTTTACACGGTTTTGTCAGCTCAAATATGTGATTTTTGACTCATGATTTGATCCAAAGCAGATTCATGCACCTCTCATGATTTAATGGATATTTTATTTGATTTATTTTGATTTAAATTGAATAAAATCATAATAAAAGAAATAGAAATCACAAAAAATATATGAATGGGTTTAGAGGTTCTCTAATGTGTTATGGACATGTTTGGTTCTGAAAACTTAGGCCCAATAGCCCAAAATTACAAATTTGTTAAATTTGGAGTTCATGCATTTTCTCAAAAATTCCCAACTTGTGTAACTCATAACTTGCTCAATTTTCGTCATATGAATGTGATCTTAGAATTTTTGGAAATCCCGAGATGTCTCCTACAACTCTCATGTTGGTGATTTTTTTATTTGAAGATTTTAACATGATGTAAATTACTTTGACAAAAAGTGTCTTTTTGTTGACTTTTAAAATGACTTGTAATGTTTTAGCTCATATCTCTCAAATGAAGCCTTTTTGCCCTTGAGCTTTGAGAGACAAAGTTTTAGAGAATAGAATTTCCATTAAAATGGGCTTTGGTTGAAAATTTTCTGATGAAGTTTGTGAAAGGTATGCTTGGTCAAAGTTTAGTTGACTTCTCCTTAAAAACACCTTAATTTAGTAACTTTTGACTTTTGATGAATCTTGAGTTTTCTTGATGAATCACGATCAACCTTTGATCAAATGATGAATGAGACTTTAAAATATTAATGTTGACCAAAAATCTTGAAGTTTGACTGTAAATTGGTTAAAGTTGACTTTTTGTTCAATACAGTTAACTTTCAATCATATGAGCAATTGACTAAGCAAACTTGTGCTGTAAGACTTAAAACTTGGTATGAGGATACTTTGTAGCATATGAGAAAACATGAAGTCCACTCGAGGCGTTAGAATTCCAATCTTCCTTCAGAAAACCAAAACCCTAGTTATAGGTTAATGCTTAGGAGGAGGATTCATCTGATCAATTCTTGAGTAGTCTTAAGTCATTGAGACCCTTAGGAGCATGAGGAGGTATCTTGAATCAATTTGTATTAAAAATGTTACGGAATATTTTAGGGATACAAAATCTTCCCCTGTTCAATTTTCTTAACCTGAAGAGATAGTTTGGCATACTCACCATTCTGGATCTGAAGGTGGAAGAGGATTGAACACTTAAGTGCCCTGAAATTTTCACTCACATGTGCACAGAGTATTACTGTTGGTTGATTATACTGCTTGAATGGGCTTAAAGATGCCATTTGGAGAAGTGATAGAGTGTCTTCGGAGATTGGCTTACAGATGCCATCCAAAGTAACTAATGATAGGAGTATCAGAATGAGTCTATGCTTGACCTTATCTGAAGAACACTTTTTAGAAAATATATGAAGAAAAATGATTTTCAGAATGAAGCCCTGAAGGAGGTGCTTTTCAAAATTCAGTCTCTGAAGGGAGATGTTTTTAAGAATAAACCTCTGAAGGAAATGCTTGCCAGAATTCAGTCTCTGGGGGGAATTATTTTCAGAATAAACTTCTAAAGGGGAATGCTCGCCCAAATTCAATCTCTGGGGGGAATACTTTTCAGAATAAACTTTAGAAGGGGAATGCTTTTTAGAATAAACCTCTGAAGGAGAATGATTTTTAGAATGAAGCCCTGAAGGAGATGCTTTTCAGAATAAACCTATGAAGGAGAATGCTTTTCAGAACAAACTTCTGAAGGGAGAATGCTCGCAAGAATTCATTCTCTAGGGGAATGATTTTCAGAATAAACTTCTGAAGGGGATGCTTTTCAGAATGAAGCCCTTAAGGAGATGCTTTTTCAGAATAAACCTCTAAAGGAGATGATTTTTAGAATAAACCTCTGAAGGAGAATTCTTTTCAGAATAAACCTTTGAAGGGGATGCTTTTCAGAATAAACCTGTGAAGAACAAGCTTTTCAAAATAATTCTCGGAAGGAGATGCTTTTCAGAATTCAGTCTCTGAAGGAGATTCTTTTTAGAATGAACTTCTGAAGGAAATGTCGGTTATGTAGATAGTCGCCTCATCCTGTTTTGGAAATTGATCCATAACCTGTCTATAAGTTGCTGGTAATAATCGTCTATTTGAGAACTTAACCTGAAAATAAAAAGTTAGTTCTATTCAATGTCATGATGTATGTAATGTATTGCGTAATGATTCCTTAAAAAAAATTAGATTGTTATATGCGTTTCGTATACATATCTTATTGTAAATGATGTAAGGATGAAATATGTTATTGGAGCGTATCGGTAGTCTCAGTATAATAATGTCTGGTTGGGGAAAATAAATCCCTGATGGGTGTTGGGGATTAATACAATAGTGTAGCGGTAGAAATATTGAGACTAAGTCATTGGATTGACTTGACTCGCATAGATCAAATAAAAATAGCCACTGAGCTTTATTATTTCCAAAGGAATGGGAAAAGAGCGAATAACAAAAAAAGAGGGGGAGAGAATCTAAGTTCGGGGGTTGGTTATGCAAAGGGAAGGTATTAGCACCCTAAACATCCAAGGTACTCCGCAGGAACCTCTTTGAAAATCTGTTTATTTTAGATATAAAAGTTGTATACAAAAATAGATGGTGGAGATGAAAAAATAAGTATTTTTTTTATAATTTTTGCACCCGCCGCGGTTGTGAGCCTTTAGTGCCTACGCACCGCCTTCCGTGCAATAGGGGATTATGGTAATTGTAGTTCACCTTTAAAAATTTTAAAACATAAGTGTGTTGGTTAATTTTAAGAGACGAGACATCATCTTCATATCCGAGTGGAAAACATACTTACTACCTACAATCATGAGAAAGGAGAATTTGTGTCATCTCAAAGTGGAGGATATATCTTGGATTTTAAAATCAATAAAGCCTCACTCAACACCCAAGTGGAAAATATCTCACTTCACTACATATTTTAGAAGTATAGTAGCTTGCATCACTACAAGGATTGACAAGAGTATAATCTTTTGAGGAAAAGTTTAGAGTAAAAGAGCCAAAGTGGGAAAATGGTTTGAATGAGATTGATTGACTTTTAGTATTCTCACGAAAAAAATGTCAAAGTATAATTTAGTTCTTTAAAGTTTGATTAAGAAAAATGATTTTTGAAAATGCATGGACATAAGTCCAAGTTTATTGTGAAAGCCGTTCAAGTTTAAAATCAAGAAGAGTTTTCAAAAGGAGGGATAATATTTTTGAAATTAAAGAAGATGGGAGGAAATGAAGGGACTATCCTAAAGCATAAAGTAAAAGCTATGGAAAAGAACCGTCTAATCAACAAGAAGCCAACACTTGAAACAATGAGTCAATTTAGAAAACCTCTTAAGAAACCTCTTCGATTGCATTAAGTCTTCACAAAAATTGGGCAGAGTAATTGTTGTATACGAATGAATTCCCAATCACTAACAAAGCATATAATCATAATAACCTGCATACAAAGAAAACAAGCAACCCAATGTCTTAGGGTAAACTCCAAGAACTCTTGACAAAAAAGAAATGAAAGTCACAAGGTCCCAAGGTAGGTCAAGGTTTCTAATCCTAAATCCAAGAAGTCCATTACTCCATAATTCCAAGGATGGTAACCAAGTAGTCCAAGTAACATTAAAGTTTTTTATGGTTTAACTTGATTATTAAGTATCTTCAAGAAGAAATAAAAAGCTCAAGGGAGTAAAATAAAAATGATATAAAAGTAAATACTAAAGTGAGCAAAGATGAAAATAGCATGAAATGTAAATGCTAAAATAAATGGTGCATAAAGTAAAGGCATAAAATAAACGCATAAAATAAAGGCATAATATAAAAGTCAAATGTTAATGAAATAGTAATTAGAGGTTAGTTGAATGACCATCTTGAAACTTGCATTTGAAAACTCATTAGAAGATTGATGAAATCAAAGCCTCTCAACAATAAGTTTCATTTGCTTTTTTTCAAGTATATCATTCATTTCAAAATCTCAAGGCAATAATGATCAAGGATGTTTAAGTGATTCACTTTGGCCAAAGCTTATGAAGATTCATTAGAGGATTGATAAGACCAAATCCTCTTAACAATGAATCACAAGATTATTGGATCAAAGGTTTCAAATTAACATACTTGGGCTTGCAAACATAGGTTTGGGTCATGAATGATCATTTCTCGAATCGGGACAAAATTTAGCACTATGTTAAGCAATTGTAAGTGGACTTATATAGAAGTCGCACCTATTTTGAGATCGGTCAATAGCAATCTATGTACCATATGTTTAGAGAAATGATATGTAAACCATTCTACAACAACATGTAGTACAAGTAAGAAGGGTATAAGATGAAGAGGGAGGGGATAAGAATTAAACCATATTTGAACCAAAAATTTAATCAAGCTATCATTAAAATCATTCATCCATTTTGGTGGAGTTGAACTCAACACCCAAAATCCAATGATGTTAATGAATCTTATGATCAAAATCTCATAGTTCAAGATCATCCATAATATATACAAAAATAAAATTGTATTAAAAAATAAAGAAAAAGATTTTTAAAATGGTTTTAAATGAAAATAAAAGGGAAAATTGCAAACATATGCAAAACATCCAAGAAAAAAATCAATGAGATCATAGAAAAATTAGAAATGAGCTCAAATATTTATATAAAATTTTTGGTAATTTTTTAAAGTCAGAAACTATTTTTAAAATTAAAAGAAATAGGAAAAAAAAACAAAAATTGTGAAAAATAGTAATGTTAGAAACAAAAATAAAATGAGGTCACCAATTTTTGTCAAGAGGTCGTTGGATCCTTCCATATTTTATTTAGAATTTATAAATTAAGAAAATTATTTCTAAATATTTAAAACAACTCAAATAAAGTGAAAAAATATAAAAAATATCAAAACACAATAAAATTTTGAAAAAATAATAATCAGCAAGAGAAAAATCGAAAGTATTTTTAAGAATTTTTAGAATGTGTTAGTAATCAGATCCAAGGGATCTGGCGTGCTGTGCATATCATGGACATTAGTGAATAAAACACTGAATCATTTATTAAAATCATAATTTAAAAAAAAATGTGGTCATCTTCACAAAATGGCTTCTCTTTTCTCTTGCTTCAGGCCTTTTGACACGGGCCATGCTAGGCAGCACGGGCACCCGTGTTGGCCCCCGGGTTCTTTGTATGGGCATGTCTTGCTATGCTAACATGGGCCGTGTCATGGGACACTGACCGTGTTAGTCTTCATACTCTTGCACTTTTCCTCTTTGGCCTTTGTACTCTTGCTTCATGCCCTACACTCTTGCTTTAGACTAACCCACTGAACCTGAGACATGCATACTACCAACAAAAAGAATTAAAAGCATCAAAATAACTCAAAGAAAATAAAATACAAGAAAACCAGCTAGACATGAAATACTTAAGAAAACAATAAGACTTAACATAAAATGTTACTCAATTGACAGACTTTAGACTGTATGCATGATGAAAATTAGATAGAAATGGTGATCGATAAATGATACCAGTAAACATAAATATTAGAGGTGGTAACCATCAATTGGCATCAATACTTACAACTGGAAACAAATAAACTTCTTCGGAGTAATGTGAATCTCAATGACGAACTATCTCCCACAATGAAGAGACTACCATCCATCGGAAAAAGATCTCAACAACGAACTATCTCCCATAATGATGAGACTACCATTCATTGGAGTAACAAATCTCAACAACAAACTATCTCCCATAATAATGAGACTACCATCCATTGGAGTAACAAATCTCAACAACAAACTATCTCCCATAATGACGAGACTACCATTCATTGGAGTAACAAATCTCAACAACAAACTATCTCCCATAATGACGAGACTACCATTCAATGGAGTAACAAATCTCAACAACAAACTATCTCCCATAATGATGATACTACCATTCATTGGAGTAACAAATCTCAACAACAAACTATCTCCCATAATGACGAGACTACCATTCATTAGAGTAACAAATATCAACAATGAACTATCTCCCATAATGACGAGACTACCATTCATTGGAGTAACAAATCTCAACAACGAACTACCTCCCATAATGACGAGACTACCATTCATTGGAATAACAAATCTCAACAATAAACTATCTCCCATAATGACGAGACTACCATTCATTGGAGTAACAAATCTCAACAATGAAATATCTCCCATAATGATGAGACTACCATTCATCGGAAAAAGATCTCAATAACGAACTATCTCCCATAGTGACGAGACTACATTTCATTGGAGTAACAAATCTCAATAACGAACTATCTCCAATAATGATGAGACTACCATTCATTAGAGTAACAAATCATGAATCTTCTCTGTGAAATAACAGATTTACTAGAGAGGTACAAGTTGCTCAAATAAAAAGACTCACACTTGTTGTTTTGAAAAGGAGTTGTAGTAATGACTTCCTGGGGGAAGAAACAAGGCTTCCTGGGGCGAATTCCAATATATTCCTACTGAGGGACTAAAGTTTTTACGTGAAAAATAAATGCAAATTCTCAAACTAGGGATGAAAGCTTGCACAAATCAAAATAATGATGCCAGGGACCATAAATTCAAACCAGAAATAAACTCGAATGAAACAGTCAACCAAGATAACACCTAATGAGAAATAAACTCAAAAGGGAAACACATTCCATCCAAATAATGAGCTGAACAGGAAGGCTGAAGCAAAATTCTTCCATGAGGGATAACTCAATGGGGAAATTGAAAGAACATACACTTTATGCTTAATGTTGACAATCTAATAGAGAGAGGATAACACAACTCTGCAAATAGGGTAATATGCCAATAAAATATCAATGGATGCAAATGAATTAAATTTAATTCGGCTATACATGATGCATGTATGAATGTTATCATGTACGTGTTGACGGAACTATCACACCATATTGGGAACAAATAGACAAAACCAATTTGGGTAAAGTTAATACTCGGCTAAATCACATCTAACAAAGTCTTGTTCCATGGATTAATTTAACTAGGAAGAAACACAATACGAAAATAATAAAATCAAGACAAAAGAATTCTAGTAAATACTGGGATCTAACATCCTCCTCCAGGCTTCACCGGGGAACATCGCACAGGCTTCAATGAGGGAAAACAAATGCTTCAACGTCTGTACTTTTACTGGGGATTGCAATACCGACCTCAATGGGGAAAACAATACCATATTGTCGAGATATCACCTTAAGATTTCGCGCTGACTTTATTGGGGAATACAACATCACATCTTTTAGAGGAGCCCAAAATACCTTCTCCAATACCAAGAGTGATAATTACATAAACTTCCCTGGAGAGAAATTATGAAATTACATAGGGATAATAACTCTCAGAGAGAAGCAGTATATCAACTTCACTCGGGGATCTAAGAAATCAAACAATACAACAATAAATCTAAATTATGGGGATTTTAAATCAAATCCGGCACTTGGTAAGAGAAAACCCACAAAGTTGTCAATTGTTCCCGCACTTCTTAGAAAAGATATTGTCCTTGTTTAGTTGCAGGGGAATCTGGGGTGAAGGCTTCAGACCATGCAAACATGAAATCAATATGAACCAAGACTTGACTAGGGAAAAAGGGATCACAGATCCAACACTGTGCCATACATCAATTGGTACCATCTCTAACTACCTAAGAAACACAAGAAAATCATATGCATACCAATAAGAGTGCCCTTGGATAACTATCTTGGGGAATATATACTTCCAAAAAATTTGAGTTCGTCCATCCTTTGGATCACTACTTTTGTTTTTCTTGAGTCACAAAATCTAAAGTAAAAAGTAATTTGTAAATTCTTTTCAAAAAACAATTTTGTTATTAAATCTTTTTGTTTTGAAAATTACTATCAATAATAAATGGAGTCTTTATAAGCAGAATAAAATAAGAATTACAAAGAATCAGATAAAAGCTTAAACGTTATTAATAGAATGCCAGTCTGCGAATGGCGAGACGCCATAAATAATTACAAATTTTGGAAAATGGTAATATATATTGGAAAAGATACATTAAAATACAATGACCAATATTCTCCCTAACAACTTTGAATTCCTGAGCAGTGACTTTTGTTAAAGTGTGGTGAGGATCCAAAAAGATTGTTTCTTCAATGATAAAGTCTTGTCTAATGCAATTACTTTCTAGAAATCCTTATCTTTTGCCTAGATTTCCCTTGCAGGAATTCAACCTACCGTGAAAAATTTATTTTGTTTATGTCTCTAATTTTTGCCTAGACCGCCTTTTCGGGTTGTCGGCCTACCGAGACGCTCTTTTTTGCCTAACTCTCCCTTTCGAGTTTTCGTCTTAGCGAGTTATTCTTTTATGAATCTAGGCGAAGAATTTCTTGACTGCGTCAGCATTCATAGGACGTGGGAACTCCTCACCATCCATAGTTTCAAGAATCAATGCACCACCAAAAAAGGCTTTCTTGACAACATATGGGCGTTCAAAATTTGGAGTCCACTTGCACCTAGAATCAGCGTTAAAAGAAATGATCTTCATGAGCACGAGGTCTCCTTCTCTGAATTCACGAGGCTTGACCTTCTTATCAAAAGCTTTCTTCATTCTCTTCTGGTATAACTGACCATGACATAAAACTATCATTCTCTTTTCTTCAATCAAATTCAATTGGTCAAACCTGTTCTGGACCCATTCATCCTCTGACAACTTGGTTTCCATCATTACACGTAAAGAGGGAATCCCAACCTCAACGAGGAGAACTTCTTCCATTCCATACACAAGAGAGAATGGGGTTTCCTCTGTTGAAGTGCGGACGGATGTTCGATAACCGTGCAAAGCAAAAGGGATCATTTCATGCCAATCTTTATAAGTAACAACCATCTTTTGGATGACCTTCTTAATGTTCTTATTAGCAGCTTCAACAGCCACATTCATCTTTGGTCTGTAAGGAGATGAATTATGATGAACAATCTTGAATTCTTCACAAAGTTCTGTCATAATCTTGTTATTCAGATTCAAGTCGTTTTCAGTGATAATCCTTCTTGGCACACCATACTGACATATAAGATTGTTCTTGATAAAGCATACTACCACCTGCTTAGTAAGATTAACATAGGAAGCTGCTTCCACCCATTTGGTGAAGTAGTCAATTTCCACAAAGATAAAATGATATCCATTCGACGCTTTGGGTTCAATCATTACAATCATGTCAATACCCCACATAGAGAAAGGCCATGGGGAAGAAACAACATTGATAAGTGTCAGAGGCACATGAATTTTGTCAGCATAAATCTAGCACTTATGGCACTTCTTTGCAAATTTGTAACAATCAGATTCCATTGTCAGCCAATAGTAACCTTCCCTAAGCATCTTCTTTGCCATTGAATGTCCATTGGCATGGGTACCAAAGGAACCTTCATGGATCTCATGCATAAACATGTCTAATTCGTGTCTATACACGCATCTGAGCAAGACCATGTCATAATTTATTTTGTATAACACA
Organism: Vicia faba; assembly: GCA_948472305.1. Lineage (NCBI taxonomy): Eukaryota > Viridiplantae > Streptophyta > Magnoliopsida > Fabales > Fabaceae > Vicia > Vicia faba. The sequence goes on from OX451738.1 coordinate 729,513,610, forward strand.
TCTTCATTGAGGAAAAAGCTACCTGCCAACCTTCTCAATGTCTTTCTATCTTTATTTGATGCACTAGCCGGGTATTCCTGAGTCTGGAGAAAATGCTTGATATCATAAAACCAAGATTTCTCATATAACATCTCCTCTGTTGTAAGCACATGAACCGGTCTATCCAAACGTCGCACTGTGATACGAGGCACGTCATTCCAGGTATTTACTTGATACATAGAAGCCAGAGTTGCCAAAGCATCCGCCATCTGATTTTCATATCTAAGAATATGATGGAATTCAACTTTATTAGAGAAAGGTAATAATCTTCTAGCATATTATTTGTAGGGAATCAAGTCAGGGTGACGAGTATCTCATTCTCCTTTAATCTGATTTATTACCAAAGCTGAATCGCCATACACATCTTGAACTTTGATTTTGAGATCAATAGCCTCCTCGAGACCCATGATATAAGCTTCATACTCTGCCATATTATTAGTGCAATCAAATGCCAGCCTTGCAGTAAAAGTAATATGTGATCCATGAGGAGTGATAATCACAACACCAATTCCTTTCTCATAACCATTCAAAGCTCCATTAAATACCATACCCCATGGGGATTCAGGATCAGGACCTTCCCAAAGCAAAGGTTCATCACAATCTTTTACCTTCAAAAACATCACATCCTCATCGGGGAAATCATATTTAATCGACTGATAATCATCAACCGTTTGGTGAGCAAGATAATCTGCCAACACACTAATTTTTATAGCTTTCTGAGTATGGTATTCAATATCTATTCAGATAACAACACCAGCCAACGAGCAATTCTCCAAGTAAGAGTAGGCTTTTCAAAAATATACTTAATTGGATCCATTTTGGAAATCAACCAAGTAGTATTATTCAACATATATTACCGCAATCGCTTTTCTGCCCAGGCCAGAGCACATTATGTCTTTTCCAACATAGAATACCGTGAGTCACAATTAGTAAACTTCTTGATGAGATGATAAATGGAATATTCCTTCTTCCCTGTTTTATCTTGTTGTCCAAAAATACAATCCATAGAATTATCTAACACTGTCAGATACATAATCAATGGTCTTCCTTCAATAGGAGAGAAAAATATAGAAGGTTAAAGCAGATACTCTTTAATACTTTAAACGCCCTCTGGCAATCATCTGTCCACAACAACCTTGATCTTTCTTTAACAACTTAAAGATCTGTTCACACGTTGCAGTCATATGGGAGATAAATCTGGAAATGTAATTCAATCGCCCAAGAAAGCCTCTAACTTGCTTTTCAGTCCTTGGCGCATACATTTCTTGAATTTCTTTGACTTTGATTAACTTTAATTCCTTTTTGGCTGACAATGAAACCTAACAATTTCCCTGATCGGACACCGATGGTGTATTTGTTTGGATTCAAGCAGAGACGATACTTCCTCAAATGCTGAAACAATTTCAACAAATCTTCTATATGCCCTTCTTCAGCCTGGGATTTGGCAATCATATTATCAACATATACCTCAATTTCCTTATGCATCAGATCATGGAATAGGGTTGTCATAGCCCTCTGGTACGTTGCACCAGCGTTCTTCAACCCGAAGGGCATCACTCTGTAATAGAATGTTCCCCAGGGTTTTATAAACATTGTTTTTTCCATGTCCTCAGGATCCATTCTAATTTGATTATACCCGGAAAATAAGTCTATGAACGAGAATACTTTGAAATTTGTTTTACTACCAACCAACATATTAATATGTGGCAATGAAAAATCATCTTTTGGACTGGCTTTGTTTAAATCTATATAATCAACGCACATGCGAACTTTTCCGTATTTCTTTGGTACAGGGAAAATATTGGCAATCTATTGAGGGTACACTGATGTCACAAGAAAACCAGTATTAATCTTATTTAAAACCTCTTCTTTAATTTTCACTTCCATATCAGGGAGAGTTCTGCGCAACTTCTGCTTGATTGGCAGGCACTCTGGCTTTAGCGGCAAATGATGCTCCACAATATCGGTATCCAAACCAGGCATGTCTTGATAAGACAAAGAAAATATATCCACATACTCTTTCAACAGTTCAATCAACCTGCTCTTCACGTCGGGATGCAGCAATGCTCCAATCTTAACTTCTTTTGGATCTTCCTCTGAACCCAAATTGATCATCTCTAACGACTCTTTATATGGCTGAATGACACTTTCCTCGTGCTCAAGCAACCACGAAACCTCCTCTGGAATCTCATAATATTCTTCTTCTTCGGCCCCATACACATGATATTCAAAGTTGGGAGAGGGTGGAGGGTCATTGTGTTCAACATGTTTTTTAATTAATCTGCATATATGAATTATGATTTCTTTTAGAAACTGACATGCATAGCAAGTGATTATGCAGATTACAGTTATTATTTATTTTGAAAGGTTTTTTTCCTGATTACCATTTTCCAAGAAAAAGCATAAAATAAAAACACAATTTGGGAATCAAAGACAACTTTTATTATTGATTTTAAAGATCAAAGCAAATAAATAAGCCCATACAATATCAACTTTCACCTTGGGAAGAGTGAAAGATTGTTGAAAAGATTAACAAAAACAAATTACTTTGAGACATGAATGTAAGAGGGAACATCAATGGTGATTCAATTCTAGACTCTAACTCGATGTGTCACATAGTTCGACATCTCCTATTACGTTTCATCCTCCACAATAGCATTGATCCTAGGAACAGTTGGATGGAGGTAACCTCCGCTGTGAAAGATAGCCTGATATTTACCCAAAACAGACTTCAGCTTCATGTTCTTACCTTTACCATTCTTCACAGAGAATCCCAAACCAGCTCTATTCTTGTTTATAGGTGGATCAACAATTTGCCCCCTACTTTATTAGGTCCATTACGCACAACCTGCTAAGCATCCTTAAACAAAGCTATAGAAATATTATTTCTTCTTATATTATCAATGGATAAAGCTTGGAACTAGGTTCCAACAACAACTTCATATGCTTCCATAACACTAAAAGAGGATAAATGAGATATTAACAATGAATGCTCTCCATTTATGATGATCACCTTCCCTTCACGTACAAACTTCAACTTTTAGTGAATAATCAAAGTGACAGCCCCTACCTCGTGTATCCACGGTCGTCCCAGCAAATAGCTGTAAGCGGGCACAATGTCCATAACCTGGAAAGTAATATGAAATAGATGTGGGCCTATGTGAATAGGAAAATCTACCTCCTCGATGACAAATTTCCTTGACCCATCAAAAGCTTTTACAATTATGCCACTCGGGTGCATGGGAGATACTTGATACTTCAACTTCATAACGGTGCTCCTCGATACGACATTTAAAGAGAACCCATTATCAATCAGCACATTTGACAATGAATCATTCTTACAGTTCATGGAGATATGAAGAGCCAGATTATGATTCCTTCCTTCGTCAGGCAATTCGTCATCATAAAAACTCAAGTTATTACAGGATGTAATATTCCCTACCACACTGCTGAATTGGTCCAAGGACATATCACTTTCCATGAAAGCTTGATCCAATACTCTCATTAAAGATTCCATGTGGGCAGAAGAGTTCATTAGCAAGGCTAGAATGGATATCTTTGATGGAGTCTGCAACAATTGATCTATGATCCTGTAGTCGCTCATCTTGATAATCACCAATACATCATCCAGATATTTTTCCAGAGTAGCACCAATGGATTTCCCTACTTCCTTCTTAGGTTCAACACTTTCAACAACCTTTTATCAGCATTAACATTCTGTCAATTGAGAGGTGCGAAAACACGACCACTGCGGGTTACTCGGTTGGTTTCAGCAATATTATTGACATCAGACAGAGTTTAGATTGGAACTTCCACACTATTCTCCAAGATTGTAGCATTGTATTTATATGGCACGACTTTGTCTGATTCGTAAGGAACAAGAACCAGCAAGCAAATCACCATTAGAGCAACAACTAGCTTGCTACAATAATCAATCTCTATACGGGCGGGAACATTGAAACAAGTCACAATAACGTTCACCCCTTCTTCAGAATACTTGGACATCACAAAGTCATTGTTGGAGAACATATCTTCATCTAAGGAAAAGAATTCATCTGCAGAAGCATATTCATCATCTGACAATCTCAGCCAAGAAATATTCAATCACATTAATCCCATTGTAATCATATCTATTTCCTGAAACTTTAATAGTACCATTATCCAATAACAACTGAATACACCTTCTTACAATGGAACAACCTTGAGAATCTCTGCAGAAAACATGGCAAGAATCGTAATGGTGTTCTATTTAACCATTCATGTGACAGAAGGTAGCGTGAAAATGCACCAAATCATCATTCATATGATTCACGTTGAAGATCTGAAATTCATCGGGACATCCGTAGACCATATTCACATCTTCCTCATATTCTTCCCTAGGCCTGATTATATGAATGAGGCCTTCGTCCATCATTTCCTGAAGATAAGCCTTTACCTTATCACACCCCTATATATTTGTACTACAAATACCACAACCAACATGGTCATGCGTATAGTAACTAAACTCGCAGAGGTCAGCATACATCTTTACCAAATCTCCTCTAACTAGGTTGATATCAAAAATCCGGAAGTCCCCTGGACAACCAGCAACCATGTTTACAACATTTGCTCCTCCATGCTTTGGCAAAGGATTATATTTCACGTTAGGGCCAACAACATTAAAGGATAAGAGGCCATATCTCACCATCTTTTGTACCTCAGATTTTAAAGGATAACAATTCTCAACATTGTTCCCTGGTGCTCCCTGATGGAAAGCACACGTCTGATCTGCCTTATAATACCAAGGCAAAGGTGATGGTATAGCAGGGGGTGGCCTGGTCTGAACCAATTTTTTCTGAATCAATGTTGGGAGTAACTCTGCATAGCTCATGGGGATAGAGTTAAAAGCCTCTCTCTTCTGATTCTTCCCTTGATTTCTCTAAGCGGATGGTCTTTGATAAGCAACTGTGGTCGGAGCCATATTGACAACTGGAGTTACCGAAGCAACCTGTTGGTGGTGCTGATAATTTCTTCTAGGAGGATTAACCCTTCTCTCTTGAATAACAACATTTGTATCTCCTTCTTTCTTCTTAGAAAACCCGTATGATGGTTTCTTCGTACTTCCGGAATTTTCACTTCTTGTCAAGTGACCCTATTTTACAGCTTCTTCCAAACGAACGTCCATGCTCACCATTTCGGTAAAATCACATGGTGCACTCGCCACCGTTCTTTCATAGTAGAAGGCACCTAGAGTTTTCAGAAAAATCTTTGTCATCTCTTTTTCTTCCATTGGAGGGATCACTTGGGCGACTACTTCATGCCATCTCTGTGCATATTCCTTAAATGACTCCTTGTCCTTCTAGACCATTGCCCTGAGTTGATCACGGTCAGGTTCCATGTCCATATTATACTTGTACGGTCTAATAAACACTTCACCCAAGTCGTTGAAAGTATGAATATTGGCACTATCCAAGATCATGTATCATTTCAATGCAGCACCAGTCAAACTATCTTGAAAAAAGTGGATTAACAGGCATTGATCATCGGTGTGAGTGGACATCCTTCTCACATACATCACCAAGTGAGCTAAAGGACAAGTATTACCCTTGTATTTCTCGAATTCCGGTACTTTGAACTTCACATGTATTTTCACATTTGGAACCAAATACAGATCATTCACATTCTGCCCAAACAATTATTTTCATCTGAGGGCCTTCATCTCTTTCTGCATCTTATCAAACTGATATTGAAAATTGTCCATTCGATCATAGAAGCCCAAGCTTCTACTTGGTGGAGGAATAGAACAATAAACTTCATCATTAACAAACGACACATCATTCACCGAAGGGGTGGAGCATAGTGAATCTCATTTCTAGCAACATGAGTAATATGCACCACAAGAGGTGCAGAAGTAGCAGCAGCTTGAACAATTGGAGCAACTGCAACATCAAGATTAAAACCTCCTATCATGAAGTTACTAGGACAACAGAAACGGGAACTGATAGACCTTCAGAAGAAAATGTTTTTTGTTGAGGCTGAGCAAGTGGTGGCTAATTCTGAGCAGCCACCAGTGATTCTATCAAAGTAGTTAAATTAGCCATACCGACCTTCAGAGCAGTAACCTCGTCACGCAACTCGCGATTTTCTTGTTCAAGATTCTCCATTTTCTTCTTTGAATGGTGAGATGAGATAAAGTTTGATGAAGTTTTGTTGATTTTGTTCTTGAGTTTATGTGAGAAAAGTTAAGAGAATTTGGTTTGATCTTAGAGAGAATTAGGAGAAAAGTTTGAGAGGTTTGTGATAATGAGTGTGGTTGTGTTTGATCGTAGCGACACCTAGAGGACGGGGAATCAAAAAAGAACCCAGGGAAGCTCCCCGCAGCCTATGTATTCCTGGCGGGCACCGGTTGAACAACTGACCTAGTTGACCTCACAGCTCGCGTGTCTACGAGGTCCCCGACACGGTTAAACAATATGTCCCCGACTTGGGTGAACAACTTATCCCCGTTAGATGGTTACGATCTCCATTCTCAAGCAAATTCTCACCGACTGTAAAGTTGAACTTAAGTCATCACCTTTTCACCTAAGGGAAATAACTTGGGGCTCCTGATCTGGACTGGGCCGGTGCTTGCCCCACCATTGGGGAGGCCCAATCCAACACCCTTGCATAGGGCCTAAAGGCAAGCAACCCAAGTTGGGGACCATTGGGAAACTCCCCACGTATCCATTAGGGAACGTGGCCCACATGCCCATATCGTCATCATCATCCTGCCCTCTGAGAATAACAGGTCCAACTCCTACTTTCTCGGGGCAGTTGACCAGGGGGAGGCCACGTGCTGGACTCCATACACACATAAGCCCTGACAGTCTTCTTTATTGGGCCTCATCATGGCCAAACATTCGAGACCTTGGCCCAACGTTGGGGGCTATAAATACCCTGTCACTTGAGAGGGTCGGGTATTGAATCATTCTCACTCACTCTCATACTCACTTGTAGCATTCTGAACCTCACTTTGGCATCAGAGTATCTTGCATGTACCTCCCCTCCACTTCACCTTCAACTGTTGCTCGACTCAAAGCTTGTGGGCTTTGACAATCATTATGGTCAGGTAGGATGAATAATTAATAATATAAAATTTAATGAATTTAATAAATGAATAAAATAATATTAATTTTGGGGTTAAAATTTCTATAAGAACAAGATTTGGTTTTGCATCTGGCATTGAGTTTTGATTACAATATTACACGGGTGATTAGATAACAATTTAGTACTCAAATAGTTTGTTTAGTGTGTAGCTTTTGCTAACAGGTTCTGACTCTAAAGAATTGACGTGTGACATCATAAAATTTTGGACTCAACACACTAAGAAATACAAGTGTGTGTGTCATTACTTAAAATGCTTCTAAAACAATAGTTTTGATGAACATTAGTTTTAAAGCTTCTGACTGTGACTCTGATAGTAGATCTTCTGAAGGATTCTCAAGCTCTAAAGATTCCAAACTCTCTTGATCCAAGGTTCTGAAGACTCTAAATACAAGGTTTTGTTGAAAAAGTTCTGAAGATTATGAAGAAAAGGTTTTGAAGACAACGATTCTAAAGACCAACATGATGAAGACTCTGAAGACAATGTTATGTTGAACAAGTTCTGAAGACCAAGATTCATAAGACTCATTTTGATCCTTCTAAACACGCTTCAACTAATATAAACTCTGAAGCCTCTGAAGATTAGAAGAGAAGGTCAAAGGGTTTATGTGAGAAATAGTACAAGGTCATCTCCTTTCACTACTATGATTTTGTGGCGCAAAGACTGTACGATTGATACGATGATGTCTATCACTCAGACTAACTGTTATGCAAGAAGACAGTTGGAAATATGGTATTCTTATTCTACCCTCCAACATATTTCTTTTTGGCTATAAAAGAAAGACTTGGATGAATAGGAAAATAACAAATTTACACTGATTCATTTTTCCAAAACGCTGCTGAAATTACTTTGTAAATCTTTTTTAAAGTATTGTAAAGCAAATAATTTTTGTTCGTTAACTTTCTAGCAAGAAACTGTTGTTCGCTAACTTGCTCTTAACACAGTTGTGTTATTATCTGTATTTCATTTCTATGTAATCTGCTTTCAAGAAGCAATACTATAAACAAATAAACTTATATTTAATAGTGAGTTGATTGTTCCTAGAGAGACTAGGGTTTTAGTCAGAATTCTCAAAAAGACATTGACAATTGATCTTTGTGGTTGTAAATATTGACGTGTATTATTTGTTTGTATCTGTAATCAGTTTGGTTATAGTGGATTAAGTCCTTATTGAGAAAGACAAATCACCTTAGTAGTGGATTGAATTAACTTCCTTAACAGTGAACCAGGATAAAAATAATTGTGTTCATTTATTTATGTTCTTGTGTTAACTTCAAGTGCTTGGTTTCAAAAAGATTTTATTCTTAAAAATCAAATCCAAAACCTCCCTTTTTATGTTTCTCGCACATTCAATTTCTTCAATGACTTAACAATTTTTATACATAAATTAATTAAAAAGTAAATTAAAAAATAAAAAATAGTTGAAGAAAGTTAGTTGTTATTAAATAATTAAAGACCGACAAAATCAAATAGATATATAAAGGTACAACAACAATAAAGCCTTATCTCATTAGATGGGGTCGGCTATATAGATCAACTTTTGCCACAATGTTCTATTAAGGACCACACTTCTATTGAAATCATTAATTTCAAAAAAAAATTTTACAACTTCTCTTATAGTCTTTTTGGATCTCCCTCTTCGTCGAATTTCTTAACTCAATAGTAACATTCTTAAATTTGTTTAAACATTGCTAAAAATTTAAAATGATATTATAAATTATAATTTATAGATTATTTTTATTTGAAATACGATTAAATGAATATATTTATGGTTATTTAGATACTCATAGATAGAAATGGAAATGAGTCGAGTCGAGTCGAACTCGCCTCGGTTCAGTTCGACTTATTAAGAATTGGTTCAGCTTAAATATTAGTTCGAGTTCATCACGAACTTTTTTTCCAGATCAAACTTGATTCGTTAGAAGTTCACGAACTGCTCGGTTCAATTCGTTAGGTTGATCTCGTTGGGTTCAACTCACTTGTTTCACGGACTTAAAAGTCATTTTTAAAGTCTATTTTTTATATACATTTGACATTTTAAAATAATATTTTTTTAAATAAAAAATTATAGAAATAAAATAAAAATTATAAGATTGGAATTTATATGATATTGATTTTATTTGTATAATTATTTTTAGAAATATTTTTGTTCACTTGAGAATATAAATTATAAATTAAAATCATTAGATTAAAAGAAAATATAGGACTAAGATTGAGAGAAAATTTGTAAACCTACTTAACATAATCCATCTCATATATAATCGAGTTGACTAATGAATCTAAATATCAAATTATGTATAGTTCAAAATCAGTTCATTTAGTTAACGAACTTAATTTTTAGCTCATATTCAGCTCATTTGATTCATGAACCTAGTTCAACGATTTAATTGTCGAATCGAGTTTTGAACTATTTTTGAATTGGTTCGAATCATTACTAGCCCTTATTCATAGAATACGAAAACAAGTATAAATATTAATGTCCATGTTAGATGAACTCGAAAATAGAAATTTTTTCAAAATGCAAATATTATAATACTATACTAGCATTTAAAGAGTGCTATCAGGAAAAAAAAACATATATATATATATATATATATATATATATATATATATATATATATATATATATATATATATATATATATATATATATATATATATATATATATATATATATATATATATATATATATATATATATATATAATTTTTATTATTATAATAGTATTTAATATTTATTAGTCAAATTTTGTCTTATTTTTAAAGGATATACCTTTTATTTCTATTATCTTTAATTTTAATTTTCTATTTAGTAAATTTTTATTGATTTTTATAAAAGTATTTTATTCTATTTGAATAAAATACTTTTATTTATAGAAATTTATATCATTTAAAAAAAAATATTTTTACTATTATTGTTGTTTCTCTTATCAACCTAGCACGTACAACAATAATTTTATTCTTCATTCTTTTTATTTTTTATTTTTTTCATCAACCAAAAAAAAGTTGAGATTAAATTATGTTATTTTTTTAATAAATTATATATTAAAAAAAATTATATTGAGTCTTACCATTGAAAAAAAAAAATAATTATGGTTAGAAATAAATTTGACCAAATTAAATTTAATTAATTAAATGAAAAAATAAAATAACTTGCAATTAATTGAGTGACTTTTCGTTCTTTTCCTTCACATCTTGCAAATTTTATATATACATATAACATATACATTAAATTAACAAAAATAGAGAAGAAAAAAAGGGTCGCATTAGTTGAAAAGAAGAGCATCAGTTTCCAGTGCAGAGAGAGGTAAGTTTCACAAATTCATACTTTATGTTACACTTCATTTCAAAACCAATCTTAGTCACAAATTTATTTCATATTGTTCTTTTATCATTCTTGTTATCCGTATAATAATTATTCAATTTATTTATCTATCTGCTTCATTTGCGTTTCCTTGTTTATGTTTTTGCTATCAAATAATGGATATATGGGTTATGTGTTGAAGGTGTTTATATTCAATTTCACATTCTTCGTTTTTAACGTTACCATCACCATGCTTTTTTAATGTTAATTAATGTCTTTGATTCTGGTAAATCTTCAAAATATTCTTGAGTTTCGTAGAAAAATTGTGAAAAGAATTAGGTAAAGGTAAAGAATGTGGGAAGAGGAAAAAAAGATTAAAAAAAGACATATAAGAGAATAAGGTAAAAAATAGAAAAGATATAAAAAAGAAAGGGATTTGTTTATTTCTCATTCTGGTTGGTTGAATAAGGAATGGGATGTGAAAAATAGTACTATTTTACATGTACAGACAAAAATACTATGATATTTCTATTTTAACAAATATATTTACTATTTTTTATTCTCTTTTTTAACTTCACTCAATTAACACAAATTTGATATTTCTATTCTATCTCTCTCTCTCTTTAACTTTACTTAAATTAATCACATAGCTTAATTTTTTACTACTTCATAGAAGAACATCAAATTTTTTTTACATGGATTGAGCATTTTTAAATTGAGATTTTACAAATTGAATTCAAATTCTTTTTCTTTTTCTTTTTCTTTTTGAGCATACACACACACACATATATATATATATATATATATATATATATATATATATATATATATATATATATATATATATATATATATATATATATAAAGTAGTTTTTAAAGATACTTAGATTTTTTGTGTAAAAAATGATATTTAGATGTATAGTTTAGATATTCTATCATAAAAATCACTTTATTTATTCTGTTTTAGAATAAATATCATTTTATAAATAAATATTATTTTAAAATGAATGAATTCTCATTTTTAAAAAATTATTATTATTATTATTATTATTATTATTATTATTATTATTATTATTATTATTTTCAATTATATTGTTTAATAGGTGAGAGATATAGTTCAATTGATAATTATATAAATTGTTTTATGAACACATTTATTTATATTTATGCATTAAGTAAATAAATTGTTGATATTTATAAATTTAATAATTTTTTAACAAAATGAAATTATACTATTTAATTAATAATATATATATATATATATATATATATATATATATATATATATATATATATATATATATATATATATATATATATATATATATATATATATATATATATATATATATATATATATATATATATATATATATATATATATATATATATATATATATATATATATATATATATATATATATATATATATATATATATAAATTCTATAAATATTATATTCCAATGAGGAATTCATTATTAGTTTTCAATGTTACATTGGATCAATCAAAAAAATTTAGTTTGGTAATAATAAATTTTTTGTTAAATAATAATTTTAGTATGAGAAGAACTTAAAAGGACATTTAGTTTTACTTTTATTCAAATCACAATTGAGTAAAAAGTTAAATTAAAAAAGATAGTATAATTAATAAATTTGATTTGAAATCAACAATGTCGTCTTTCCATAATCAACGCCGTTACCATGAAACCAAAATCTTAAATAAAATCTAGCCTCATTGGTAGTCGTTTCTTTATCAATTCACCTTTCCAATTACTTGCACAAAATAATCAACAATACATTGGTAGTTACCTTTTTCTTTTCCTATTCTTGTGTATTTATCGTTCTTTTTTTTATTCAAAGTCAATTATTTGACTACTCTCTCAAATTACTATTGTTGCTATCATGTTTTATATTTTCATTAATTGTATATATATTTAAGATATTTGCTATGTTTTTTTCATAAATATTTTTTCAGGGAGTAATTACTTGACTGCATATATATGAGAATCTTGCATAATCTCTAAGTCCATATCTCAAAAAATATTGAATACAATGAACTCTCCTATAAAAAGGTGCGACTTCTCTTGAATATATTTGTATGTCATGACTCATGAATTACTCTTCCTAACTACTACTTCATCTAATATATTTTTTATTTTGTCTTATAGTGGAAAAGAAGCAATGAAAACCACAATAGCATTATTTGTGGGATTTGTTTTTGGCATCTTTCTAGGACTATCGTTAACAAAGGTGTGTGATATTTTAAAGTATGTTGTTTCATGGCATTTTAAGTGATTAATTAAACTAATAATGTGAATTTGTTAGATGAATCTATCATCAAGCCTTATCCCATCCATTAATCTCATATATGTTGATGACCAAATTTCTACCATATATTCACCGTATCTTAAAGATGGTAGAAACTTCTCTATCGAGCATCACAAACTCAATGAGACCACAAAGGTATGCTTATGTTAATGGGATCTTATCATCAATACAATTTCCAACACACTTGATAGAAACTATTTATTAATAGGTATATTTCACTGTCATGTAGATATGGCTACCTACAAATCCTCCGGGAGCTGAAAGGTTGCCTCCTAAAATTGTCGAATCTCAATCAGATTTTTATCTTCGTCGATTATGGGGTCTACCGCATGAGGTATACATATTTATCATACATTAAACTAAATATATAATTGTTTATTCTATTCTATCAAAATTTTAAACACTAAATATATAATTCTTTATTCTATTCTATCAAAATTTTAAACACTTATTGAAAATTTTTACTATCATAACAAATGTCTTATTTATATTTTTTTCATATCTCAAAATAAACGTCTGTTTAAAATATTAATATAATATTTTTATTTTTTTCACTACTATATCCTTATTTATTAGTTTTCACGTTTTTCAATTATTCTACTAATTATAATAAATCAAAGTGTTTTAGTAAATGATATTAATTTTATCATTAAAATCAACACATCTAATCATTTTCTTAAAAACCGCACCTTTGACTACGATTTTATCATTGAAATTTGCATGTTGCTGATGCACATTTTATCGAACCATTGGAAGTAGTGATGATCGAGGCTATTGATGGTCTCGAAGGCGAACATGTGGGAATTATCAATTCACTCACAACATTGACAATCAAGACCACTGATGGTTTTGAGAGTGAACAAGCTGTGACTGCTGATCCAATGATAGTTGCATCAATCGAGACTACTGAAGGTCTCAAAAGTGGCAATGGAAACCTGTCTAGGCCACAAGAAGTGATGGTGGTTGATATTGCTGAAGAGCCTGAAGTTAACCAAGACGACGGGGAGAAAATGGATTGTAAAACTAAAAATGAAGAATTGTCTGAAGAAACAATTGCTGAGTTAATGAAGGTTGTTTTTCCCAAAACTGAAGAGGAGTTGGTGGATTTTCTGAACACGTGCAAGCTAGGTAATTCCAGGTCTATGTTATGCCCAAATTGCAACATAGTCTATGATGAAAATGATGTGAAGAAAATTGAGGTGTTGAAGAAGAAGAACCCTCAAGAGAAGAATCCAAAGGTGGTGTTGGACCATGCGAATGGGGCATACAAAGTCCAAGTGCCTCAAGGAAATCCTGGTTTTCTGTATCAAAGGACTTTTGTACCACCAACTGATGTTCCTAACAACAACTGGGTTTGTCCTTTCTAACTAAGGGGGAAAACCAGAGTTGGAAGGTGGTAAAAAAGGGTTCGGGTTCGAGTCATAAATGGGAAATGATGGAGAAGGGATCTAATTCTTCCCAATTTGCTGAAGCTGGGGTCACTTCAAAGTGGTATCATGTTCCTCCCACATACAAAGGGAAAAATCCTATGACAAAGACTCAGTGGAGAAGGTTTCAGAGAAATAAGAAAGCTGCAAGAGAAGCGACAATAAAAGCTACTCCATCAAAGGGTGAGAGCGTTCAGAAGGGAGTGCATCAGCGACCAACAAGAGAGAGGTTATCGATGCCTGTTGTGTGTGCGTCGCCAGCAAAAGTTGAAAATCCTGGTGATGACAACATGGACGATGAACTATTTGACGACTTTAAAGATAGTTCAGATGATGGCTTAATTATACATTGTAATATTGTGTCGGTCCTTCCTAATGAGTATGGTTTCGCATCAGAGGCATCTGGGGACGAATAAGAGACTTTATGCGAAGAATCAACAGGCCAAAAACCTCTATGCTACTATGTCATGAATAATGGGGTGGTCGAAGAACAATAGGCGATGTTTGAGAAGCCTACATCTGATATGATGTACCATCTCAAGCCTTTGTTTATAAGGGCTAAAGTTGATGGTTTCCCTGTGAACAAAGTGTTCGTTGATGGTGGTGCTGCTGTGAACTTGATGCCACAGTCATTGCTAAAAAAGATTGATAAGTTCGACACTGACCTTAAACCACATAACATGACTTTTTCGAACTATGAAGGAAAACAAGTCACATACTAGGTGTGATTCAAGTAAATTTGTCAGTTGGCTCGACTTCGAAGCCAACACTGTTTATGGTGATTGCGTCCAAAGCGAACTATAATCTGTTGCTAGGACGTGAGTTGGTACATGGCATTGGGATAATACCATCGAATTTGCATCAACGCTTATTCATATGGCGCCAAGATGGGATTGTGGAGAACATTAAGGCAGATCACAATTACTTTATTGTTGATATGGGTATGATCAACAAGAAGAATTTTGATAAAGCCTTAGCTACTATACCTCCGTGTGATCCTAAAGATACAGTGTTCAAGTCACATCCTGGTGCGATCAAGTTTCTAACCTTACACCCTACTCATGGTTTCATTTGGGATCAAGAAAAGATGGATACATATCCAACTACAGAAGGGGAGTTTGAACCCACAGCGTGGGAAGAACAAACTCATAATGATGCCCGAGTCAAATGCTTTGGCATGGATTTTGGCCTATATAACCGAAAGCATGATAAATTCGGCCTTAGAGGTTGGAAATATTTCAAAAATGGCCCCTAAAGCCATTATGGTGGAAAAGCTTGGAGAACCAAGCCAAACAACAGCTTCAGAAAGCCAGAGTCTTGACTGCAGATATGAAGAAGAGCCTTTGGGGTTTGAAAAAGATCCAACATATCATATTTTGAATATGCAAGCACAATATTCATTGGAGGAAGTCAACCTGGGTGATGGTGCGATTAGGCGAATTACATACATCAACACTAAGATCGACAGTAAAGTGAAGGATCAAGTAATTGAATTGCTTAAAGAATTCAGAGATTGTTTTGCATGGGATTACAACGAGATTCCTGGTTTGAGCAGGGAGATGGTGGAAATTAAACTACCTATAAATCCAGGCAAGCAACCAGTCAAATAGATGCGAAGGAGGTTCACGCCAGAAGTGCTATCCAAAATCAAAGTAGAGATCGGACGGTTATTAAAAAGCAGATTCATCAGGACAACCTAGTACATTGAATGGTTAGCTAATATAGTCCATGTAGTGAAGAAAAATGGAGCTTTAAGAATTTCATAGATTTTAGTGATTTAAATAAAGCCACTCTGAAGGATGAATATCTAATGCCTGTGGCAGAAATGCTGGTTGATTTGGCCATAGGGTATGGATATTTAAGTCTTTTGGATGGATATTCAGGCTAAAACCAAAATTTTATCGCTGAAGAGGACACCCACAAAACCGCGTTTCGATGCCCGGGGGCACTAGGCACATACGAGTGGGTAGTCATGACTTTTGGTTTGAAAAATGCTGGAGCTACTTATCAAAGACCAATGAACACAATGTTTCATGATTTCATAGACACCTTCATGTAGGTGTACATTGATGACATTGTAGTCAAATCGCCTTCAGAGCTGGTCATTTAGACCACCTTCGACAGTCTTTTGTTAGAATGAGGGAATATGGATTAAAAATAAATCCATTAAAATGTGCTTTTTGTGTTCATGCATGATACTTTCTAGGTTTTGTAGTACACAAGAAGGGTATAGAGATTAACCAGAAAAAAATCAAGGTGATTTTGAGTACAAAAGCGCCAACGACGAAGAAAGGGCTCCAATCTTTGTTGGGAAAGATAAACTTTTTAAGACAGTTCGTATCAAAAATGAGTGGAAAAACTTTGGCGTTCTCTTCTTTGTTAAAACTAAGCAAAGAATCTGAGTTCACGTGGGAAAGAGAACACCAAGAGGAATTTGACCGATTAAAAGACTACTTAGTGAAACCTCCAATGTTGGCACCCCCAAACAGAAACAAAGACATGGAACTTTACATTGCATCGTCAGAGTCGACACTAGGAAGTATGATAGCCCATGAAGATGAGAATGGAGTCGAAAGAGCCATTTATTACCTCAGTCAAGTGTTAAATGACGCTGAAACTAGATATAATGCAATTGAAAAACTATGTTTATGTTTATATTTTTCATGTATTAAACTCAAGCATTATATAAAACCAGTTGAAGTTTCTGTTTATTCTCATTTTGATGTCATTAAGCATATGTTATCTAAACCTATCTTGCACGGTCGAATTGGGAAATGGGCACTAGCATTAACTGAATACTCTTTAACACGTGTTCCTTTAAAATCAGTCAAAGGGCAAATTATTGCAGACTTTATAGTTGACCATTATGTGGTCGACATCTATGAAGCCTATATAAGCACTAAGTCTTGGCAATGCTATTTTGATGGTTCTAAACATAAATAAGGGACGGGAGTAGGGATCTTTATTTTATCACTAGATGGAGTTCCAACTAGATCTCATTATAAGATTAAAGGCGAATGCTCTAATAATGAGGCTGAATATGAAGCCTTAATAATTGGACTTCAAATTATGTTAGACGTTGGAATCAAGGACGTTGACACCAAAGGAGATTCAGAGTTAGTGGTGAAATAGTTGACCAGTGAATACAAATGCGTTAAGGATCATCTGGTAATGCATGTGGCTAAAGCATCGTCGTTACTTCAGAAATTTGATAACGTGTCGTTTAGTCATGTGAAGCGTATTGACAATCAAGAGGCGAACGACATGGCCCAATTAGCGTCTGGATATAAAGTACCTAAAGAGAGCATAGACGAATTCATTGAGGTTAGAGATAAATTGGTGTGTAAGAACACGCAAATGACAAAAACTTGGGGGACAGAGCCTGAAGCGATCCCTGATCTCCTGAATTATGATTATTTTAGAAATTTTGAAGTGGTAGAGGAAGTTTTTGCCATTGATGCGTTAGCTGATAATGACTAGAGGAAACCTATAGTCGACTACTTGAAAAATCCAGTTGGGATGACAGAGCGCAAAGTTAAGTACATGGCGTTAAGTTACAGATTGATGGGAAACGAATTGTTGAGGAAAACCCCTGAAGGAGTTTTGTTAAAATTCTTAAGGGAAAACGAAGCATATGTAACAACATCTGAAGTACATAGTGGAGCTTGTGGTACACATCAGGCAGGACAAAAAATGAAATTGTTGTTGTGTCGAATATGAGTATATTGGTCGACCATATTAAAAAATTGCATTGAGTTCGCCAAAAGCTGTCAAGAATGCCAAAAACATTCTGGAATTCAACATGTACCAGCTAGTGAATTACATTATGTTGTCAAACCTTGGCCTTTTAGGGGATGAGCTTTGGATATTGTAGGAGAAATCAAACCTGCTTCATCAAAAGGCCATAAGTATATCTTAGTGGGTATTGATTATTTTTCAAAATGGATAGAGGTTGCCGCTTTGGTTAAAGTGGATCAAGAGGAAGTAATGGCCTTCATTCAAAACCAAATCATACATAGGTTTGGAATACCAAAAACTATAACAACGGACCAAAGGAATGTGTTCATAGGTCGAAAGGTAGCTGAGTTCGCTACAGATATATGGTTCAAACTGTTAACATCAACACCGTATTACGCCAAGGCAAATGGGCAAGTCGAAGCAGCAAACAAGGTCATTATAAGTTTGATCAAAGAAACATGTTGGCCAAAAACCTAGAAGCTGGTATATATCTATGGGTCATGCATTGTGGGCATGTCAAAACTCGCCAAAAGAGTCGACTAACACAATGCCTTTCAACTTATTTTATGGGCACGAAGCAGTATTGCCTTTAGAGATTCATTTGTAATCAGTCAGAGTGCAAAGGCAATAAGGTATTCCTAATGAATATTACTGGGGAATGATGTCTGATACGTTGGTAGATGTTGAGGAACATAGGCTAGCAACATTAAATACTTTGTTTAGACAGAAGGAACAAGTAGCAAGGGCCTATAACAAAAGGGTGAATGCAAAGGCGTTCGTCTTTGGAGATATGGTCTGGAAAGTGATCCTGCATATGGATAGGAGGGATATCCTTGGAAAATGGTCACCTAACTGGGAAGGACCATTTCGAGTAGTGAAATTTTTTTCCAACAATGCTTATGAGATTGAGGATCTCACACCAGAAGGTTGAATACTACGAGTAAATGGAAAATACTTAAAGTTGTATAGGCCTATGTTGCATGAAATTATGATAAACAGAGGATAAAATTCATTGCATAATAAGGAGGCCAACCAAGGGTCCTGAAATGTGAATTAAG
Source organism: Vicia faba (assembly GCA_948472305.1). Taxonomy (NCBI): domain Eukaryota; kingdom Viridiplantae; phylum Streptophyta; class Magnoliopsida; order Fabales; family Fabaceae; genus Vicia; species Vicia faba. Next base: position 729,532,628 of record OX451738.1, read on the forward strand.
CATTACAAAGAATTATGAAAAGAACAAATTCAGATTACATGTAAAATTGAAAGGCTAAAAAGGAACATTATTCTTGAGGGTTATATAGCGTTCTCGAGCAAGTTCCAGATGAGCATTGGTTAACGAGATAAAGGTGTCAAGGGTGGCTAGCTCAATATCCAATGTGCCAACGCGCTCCAGATGAGCGACCCCAACCAGAGCTTCATTATTCAATGCTTGTTCAGCTGCGTGAAACCCGACAGCTTGCAAAGTCTCTGCCTCATAAATTTGTTTCTTTAGCCTTTCAATTTTTTGCTTCAACCTACGATATGCTATTGCCATTGGGAAATATTTATGGCCCTAGTGTTAAAGTCTGCTCTTTCTTTGTTAAGAGTTTCCTTCAATTCTTCACTAGCAGCCATGGAAGAATTCACGAAAGATAATTCAACAATGTGTTCTTTCTCCTTGGGAACGCGTCTTTCTTGGATCTCTTTATTTTCAACCAAGTCGACCAAAATCTAATCAATGAAGGTAGACGCTTCAGCCACAAATTTTAGGACTAAAGGAGAAGCAGCTTAAACGTCAACTTTCTTCAGCATTTCTTTAATCTTAATACAATCAGAGGGATACACCTCCAAATGGGTGATCAAATCAACATGAAAGAGCATGGTTTTTGAGACGATTAAGAACTTATTCTTGAGTCCCAAGAGAAGAGATACCTCCAGATGCAGTAGAAGTAATGGAGCCTCTATCAGTCGAACGGTTCCTGGCGTTCAAAAAAAATTTTAAATACTCAAAAGGGCTGGTTTGCCTCAGAACAGCAACTTGTTAGGGAGACATGGTGTGGGTCGCAGGAATCATGTTGGGAGGGGTCGAGATGGTTCCAAAAAAGGTTAGTGGCTGAAGAGTCACTTCTTCCATTTGGAAGGGATTTTTGTTGGTAGTTGTGGTGACATCAACAACAATAACATGTTCAGGATCCTTTAAGCCATCATCTTCAATACCATCCCCCAGGCTGTCATTATTGGCGTCGTCCTCCAATCCCTCAATGATGGGAGAATACTTAGAAGTACCCTGGGTAATAAGAGAATTGAGTTAGCTCCCGGAACACTCGCTATCAGCCAAGACCACAGTTGGTTTCCTTTTGGTCTTGGTATATTTCAAGGCGATCTTAGTGGGGCGTTTTTTAGTTTTAACTGCTAGTCGCCGAAACAATAAAGGCAAGTGAGAACAAAATCATCAAAAGGACAAATGGTTTCTAAGACAAAGAGTCTTTAAAGAAGAATGTACCTGATGGTCTCCTTCAGGAATAGAGTTAATGCTTTCTGGTCGAGTTGGCATAGGCTGCAAAACTCGTTCTTTTGCTACCACCAGAGCAGGCACAGTGGCAGAAGTGGCCTTTTTTGAGGCAACTCAGATCGAGTCGACTGGGAATTTTTGGATTTTTTGGAGATGGCAGGCGAAGAAGCATTGTCAACTTGTTTCTCTTTATTAGAAGAGTGTTTCCGTCTCTTTGGGGACGATTCAGGAGGGACAACGATGTTAGCTCCAGGGGCCTACAAATCTTTCAACATAATCACGGGGTTAGAAAGAGAACATAAACAACTAGTGAACTACCAAGTTATCATATTACCTGACAAGAAGTTCTGAAGGCCTCATTAGCTGAGGGAGAAACAATTGCACCACTGATAGCTTCCCTGGGGCGTTTCTTGTGCTTAACCGCTGAATAAGGAAATAGCATAAGACAAAGCGTTGGAAGTCAAAACATAAACAAGAAGGTGACTGACGGTTACAATAGTGAGCCATACCTTTCCTAAACGTTTGCTGCATGGTTTTAAAAGCATGGTTCAGTCGAGCTTTGAAGGACTTGAGAGTCCCATTAATTTGCACAAAGTGTGCAATCCACCAATCATAGAACTCCTTAGTGGTGTAGAAGAGGGGTTCGAAGGCGACATGTGTTATCTTGGAGACATCAGTAGAAAAATGTTGAATTCGTTGAGCATATTCTCCCTCATTGTAGCTGGTAGATGAAAGACACAGTTCATCTGATGGCTTATAAAAGCTGCGAGGCAAAGGTTGGCACACGCTAAACTGCCTAGCCACCAGATTACGATGATAACACATGAGTGTCATGCCATCATTAGCTCCTACCCTAAATGTTATGAGCCTAGGAGTTAAGAAAGCTTGCCAAATGAATTTAGATTCAGGGATCTGCGCGGGATCGACAGGAGGAAATGGTCGAGTGAACCACTTAGGACCATGTGGTCTAGAGGCAAAGAGTGCCATGCTTGGCTGAAAAGAAGTGCACCTAAAGAAAAGCTTCAACTATTTCTCAAGCGACTCCTCTCGAGTCATTTCATTGTTAGAAGGCGTCATTGCAGTAAGACGAAGGCTTTCGTTGGCACGTTGAGCGAATGTAGTCTCCCGTGCTTCAAAGAGGCACTGTTTGAGCTGACTTGAAAAAGTGGCATTTAACCACAATTGAAGCAACCAGAAAGGCCCAACAAGTAGATAACTTGCAGTAGATGAAAGTGAGGTCATATGATCGACTCCCATGCTGAGTGATTCATAGAGCGACCCCAAAATAAGTTCGCTCAGGCATATGTGTCGACCCAGATGGAGGTGATGAACTAACACAATGAATCATTTAGCTACCTTCAGAGATCGACTGCAGAAAACATACTTGGAAAGCCACAAGGCTAGGAAGGTAATGTGTTCTTCATCAGACACAATGTCGGCATATTTGGCGTGAAAACGCTCTATATATTTGGTGAAGCCAACAATGTCCTTTTCAAAAGGAATAACGTTTTCGTCTGCTTAAGTGGGAAGAAACGCTTCACCTGTGGGGAGGAGACCGGTGATGGCCACAATGTCAAACAGGGTGGGAGTAAGCATTCCAACTGCAAAATCGGAGGTGTTTGTAGAGCCTTCCCAGAAGTAGAGTGCGGAAATCAGCATGTGATTGCAATAGCTAGGGCCAACCCTAGAAAGTTGAATTACGTCAAAAAAGCCTTGAGCCTTCCAAACGTCACCCTTCACTTGCTCTACTTTATTCAACCATGCAATGTAATATTGGTTGACAGCAGGGGCGAAACGAAAGACTTTAGACGTATGATAGATGTGTGTAAAATATATAGGGCAATCTCTGTTGATAAGGGGTTTGGTGGTTTTGTGAGTAGGGAAGCAACCTTCCAAGTGTTTAGGTACCCTAACCTCATCAATAATAGGCCCCAATAGAGCATAAGCAGTGTTGTTGCAGATGAAGGGAAGCCACAACTAAGAGCGAAAAGTTTGGAGATTACGTGTTGGCGTTGGTTCTAAGACAAAAGTGTTTTGATCAGGAACGAAGAACTCACTCATGTTGGAAACCAGTTCAATTTCATGGGGAGTTTAAATGTGTTCAGAGATTTGGCTTGAAGCGGCCGTGGAGACGATGGAGGATTTTTTTGGGTAAAAATGAAAATCAAAGTTTCTATGGTATATGAAGACAAAGAGCTTGAGTATGGAAATAAACATAAAGAGGAAATTGGAGAGATAAAAGGGGTATTTATACCATTAAGGAGACCAAACATTCGGGAGAAAGTGAAAAAAAATGTGGCTACATGACCGACACGTGTCAAATAGATGGCAACTGAGTTGAAGAAGTTGGTGAGTTAGAGGCCATGATTATCCTCAGAAGTTGAAACTAGAAAATAGGAAAGTGGTTGTGTGATCACTGATGTAACGTTTGAGGGAAAATGTCATGATTACCATGACGTCACTTCACACTAAGAGAAAAGGATTAAAATGTCCATTTCTGTTCTTTCAGTCGAAAAGTTCATTTTCGGGGGCAATTTGTTGGCTAGGATTTTTACAAAGGGTTAAAATCCAACCAAAAGCAAAAAAGGTTCTTTGAAGACTTTGGAATTAGAGGAAATCGACCACAGAAGCAGTCGACTGGAAGAGGTTTCATAAAAGGCCAATTTAGGCTTGTGGATGCAGTCGACCATAAAAGAGGCCTCATGAGGAGTGGATTGGGCTCAAGAGTGTTAAAAAGCCCAAAAGAGGGCATACCTATCACAACAAAGCGTTGTGAATGGAGAACATGGGTTCGATAGTAGGAATGGAGAACATGGATTCGATAGCAGGGATGGAGAACGTAGGTTCATGAAGGGAAATTACAAGAGACACGTGGATCATGAAGAAGCGAAGCCCGCTGAAAAATAGTTATTTTCATGTGTTATAAATAAAGCACTTAGTGCATAGTGTAAATGGTTCAAACTTTCACATTCCTACACGCTAGTCTCTCAGAGTACTCAGGCGAATGAGCGAAATGAGTCAAGCAAGGGCGATGTATGTTTGAATCAGCCTATTTTCAAATCTCTTAATGTTATGTCATCTATTTTTACAATTTAAAATGTATTTTTTTTATTTTACAATTCCCGCTTTATTACTTTTAAATTCATTTCGCCTTAGTCGAATGAATCCTTTTGAACATACTTTGTGAAAACACTCAAAAACTGAAGCACTATACTGAATTTCCCTGGTCAATCTCGCCAATTATCTTTCTCTTAAGAGACCATCGTTGTTTACCAAAACCAGAGGTAAACACACGCAGAGCTCAAATGAGACACTTATTATGAGACGGAGAAAGTAAGTCATAAGACACTGACATATACACTAACATGTCTATCATCAACGGACTCATACATTGATAGTGAGCTACATGTGCTAGCAATAATATGAGTAATTTCTATGGTTATTTTCAATCCGGTACGGTCCAGGTATTTTCTCTCCTGAGGATTGGACCAGAACTCGAATCGGGTAGACCGGGACCGGACCATAACAATATTGGTTTTTTTTGGACCGAATCTGGTCTGGTACATTTGGATAAACCAGGACCAAACCGAATTTAACAGATTTGTGTACTGAGAACCGAGACCGGTCCGATGAGTTTCAGGAGGGTAACCGGACCACTCGAAATATAAGAACAACAATGAAATTTCAGAAATTAGAACATAAAATTGAAAATAAATTTCTAATATTATACTATCATCATTTTGCTAAATAATAATGCATAATTTTGCTACACAGATCACATTGTATCATCATTGGATATTGTATAAATATTACAACACCATAACAAGTAACAACATTGTATCAAAAAAGTTGTTAAAAGATTATATCAACTACATAATGATGCCTCAGAACAAGATCATCATTGCCATTTCAAATACACATTTTTAATTTGCAGCTGTAGAAGAAGCGAGACCCGAATCTTCACCAAAATGAAAAGTCAAAGGTTCATCTTGTGGTTACTCAAGCTACAAAAACAGAAAAATGTATTAGTGAGACTGAATAATAACTAATATACATATTATATTAATAACCAATATACATAATAACCAATACTTACAATTGAAGCATTGCACCCTTCTTAATCCCATACTTCTTCTTCACCCAATCACCTCCACAAAACACCAGTTCAACTATCTTAGTTTTCATAGATGATCGTTTTGGATCAATAATCCTTTTCCCAGCACTAAAAGTTGCTTCAACACTCACCTTAATAATAACAAGACCATCTTGCACCAACAAATTTAAGATGTGTGCACAACACCTTACATGAAACAGTTTACCATCTAAGGGTAAATTTCTCTTACCAGAATAATACCTCTTTAATCTAGTAATGAAACTATAATTGGCACTAGCATTATCTACATAAATTGAAGCTACCTTATCCCTTATTCCCGAATCATCCATCACCTTTATCAACTCTCTACACAAATCTCCCCAGAATATGGAGGTGGCACATTCTGAAAAGATAAAAATCTTTTATGAAGCTGCCATTTTGAATCAATGAAATGACCAGTCATAATCATATAACCTATCATCTGTTCACCAGACCACCACAAGTCAGTGGTAAGACTGACCCTATTAATCAAAGCCAAATACCTTTTCATCTTAACTCTTTCAGTCTCATAAAATATGTCACAATTAAACTTAACCAGTTGCCTAGTAATCTTTTTGCACCATGGATAAATCTCCCTAAGAAACTCATTAAAAATAACACTTTCCATAACATAAAAAGGAAATTCATGACCTAGAATCATATGTACTGCAAGTTCTCTAATCCTAGCATGATTATATGTTCAGATTGCCAAACTTGGAGTACTATCACCTATGTTTAACCTAGACTGTGCAACCTCTTTGTCATTATTACCTTTCAACCTCAACTTTCTCTGAATACAAACAACTAAATGTTTCTTACCATTAGATGTACTTTTCCACTTCGTATCATATGTATAAATCTTACCACACCATATGCACTTCCACTTCTTACCATCAGTTCCTTCAATAAGCACTATTTCAGTATGAACAACAAATTTTTTGGGACGAGGAGCTTTACCAAAAGCATTTATTTGAGAACTCTAATCTTGGTCAATTGGAAGGGTTGAACCATTAGTATTGGCAGTATTTTCAATGAGGGTATTTTGAGTGGTAGTATTATCAGTGGGGGTATTTTGAGTGGCAGTATTATCAGTGGAGGTATTTTGAACTGGAAGCTCCAAATCAATCATCTCACCAATCTCTAAATAACCCCCATCCGTTGTAACCTCTTCTCCAATATCAGCAAGCAACATATTAATATCAAGTAGATCATCCATGGTTGAAGGAGTCAATGACGAATCTTGAAAAGACATGGAACAAAGCACAATCAATCAAACAATAATTTTTTATGAAATTAAAATAAAACTCAGCAACACAGGCCTCAAAATTTATGAAGTACAGAAGAAGACAACAATTATTCAAAACCACTAGCCTTACCCTTTATTATTATTAATCAAACAGTAAAAACACAAATCTCAGGTCAAAATTGTAACATGCAAAGATATTAGGTCAATGTTAAAACAAAAATGTTTGATTTAAAACACAAACCCTAGCTAAAACTTTAAAATAATTTAGGTCAAAAATAATTTTTTCAACACTGAAACATGGTATTGGTATTAAAAGATTCATCAAACTATTCAAAACAAACAGAGAGAGGGGAAGAGAAGGTCGTCAGAGAAGGGACTGAGAGAGAAATGGGGAGCGTAAACTGAAGGAGGGGGAAAATGGTAAAATTATATGAAAACAAAATTTTTATATCATGTGTTTCGGGTACTTATTGGATAAATGGTCTGGATCTTCATTCGGGTAACGAATACCATTTTTATCCATGATCGGTCCATCTATATTTTCGATCGGCCTAATGGTTCAGGTCTACTGGTCCGGATCTCGGATCCTAACGCCCAATAACAACCTTATTAATTTCTAACGATTTCTTTACATACAATGGACAAATTAGAAGTTACAATTTCAATGTCTAATCAGACTCTTTTTTTGATGGAGGTGCATCTTATAGGATCTAAGTATGAAACCAAAGTATCTTGTATCTTTTACTGTTGGCTATGACCAGAGAGACAACATTGATGCTGCAATAAAGAAGGTAATTTTTGTTTCTAACTTGCATTAGTCTTTGTAATACTACCTTCGTCCTTAATTATAAGATATTTTTGAGTTTTTTTCTTATCCCTTTTTATAAGATCCTTTTCAACTTTCAAAGTGCATTAATGACTTTTTTCCAAACATACTCCTAATTATATTACATATTTTTCTGAAATTTTGTAATAAATACACTTGTATAAATATTAATTATTTCTCTCTTTTAAGGATAAACTTGTAAAATTGTACAAATTGTCAATAAATTTAATACTCTAACCAACTTTTTTAATTAGTGTGATTTAGCCTTCAGAGTCTTATATTTAGGGACGGAGATAGTAATTATTTATTTTCCTCTTTGTATAACTCTTGGAATTATATAACATTACAGTTTTCTGAGAACTTCACTATTGTGTTATTCCATTATGATGATCGTATTAGTGAGTGGAATCAGTTTGAGTGGTCAAAGAAAGCAATTCATATTAGTGCTAGAAAGCAAACTAAATGGTTAGTAACATGCTTTTGAATCAAGTATTTTATTGTATAAAGTATTTTTAAGGTAAAATGTTGAACTTTGGTTGAAGGTGGTATGCTAAACGGTTTCTACATCCAGACATTGTGGCTTCATATGATTATGTCTTTATTTGGGACGAGGATCTTGGGTTGGAGCGTTTCGATGCAGAGGAGTAAGTATAAAAAATCTTATAGAGTATAACGTAGATCTTAAACCATAAACCCTAAACCATAAACCCTAATATGTGTATATTGTATTGTAGGTACTTGAAAATAGTAAAGAAATATGGTTTAGAGATCTCGCAACCGGGTGTAGACCGAAGTAGTGATTATACATGGGAAATGACAAGGAAAAAGGATGGTGTAGAAGTCCATAAGTAAGTGCATAACTTTTCTTACATCACCATCGTTGCAGTTGTCATCACTTTCATGAAATATAAACAAATACAATCTTTTCCAATTTTTGTAGGGAAGCTGAGGAGAAAGATGGTTGGTGTTCTAATCCACCAGTGCCACCTTGTGCTGCGTAAGAAAATATATGTTAAACCATTTATTAATTTTGTATATTAGTTGTAATCACATAACTTGAATTTTGAAATGTTCAGATTTGTTGAGATCATGGCTCCTGTATTTTCTAGAGATGCATGGCGTTGTGTATGGCATATGATACAGGTTTATACATAAATCTAAATATATTGTTATTTTCACCACATAATAAATTTATATCTTATTTATTTTACTTTCATTGCCTTGTAGAATGACCTAGTTCATGGTTGGGGTCTTGATTTTGCTCTTAGAAAATGTGTGGAGGTTAGTATTTATTTTATATAGTGTATGCAGTACCACCTATTTGACTAATATTGGATGTAATGAATTTAATTTTGATTGATTTGGATATAGAATGCTCATGATAAAATAGGAGTTGTTGATACTCAATGGATTCTTCATAAAAGTATTCCCTCACTTAACAGCCAAGGGCAAGCAGAGAATGGAAAGAAACCGTGGGAAGGGGTATGTATTAATTTTTTGTTTTCTTGATGAATTGTTGTGTCATTGTGTATAATTACAAGATTGATATTAATATATGGTTTGCATCAGGTGAGAGATAGGTGTCATAAAGAATGGAAAATGTTCAAAGAGCGTATGGCTAATGCAGAAGCAGCACAATCACAAGGTCATAATTCTATGAATTCATAGTTAAAAGGGTTTATTATGCAAAGAAAATTTTGAAATATTTTAGTAATAATCGATATATTATACTCTTAATTCAACAATAGACATGTCCAATTATTTATTGAGTCAATCAATTTAGTTTCACAAAATATACTTACATTCACACCACTCACGTGTCCTTCATTCCCATATATAATATGCACACATTATATTGTTAAAATATTTCAAAATTTATTATAAATTATTATGGAATTTTAAGTGAAACAATTTAAATATATATATATATATATATATATATATATATATATATATATATATATATATATATATATATATATATATATATATATATATATATATATATATATATATATATATATATATATATATATATATATATATATATATATATATATATATATATATATATATATATATATATATATATATATATATATATATATATATATATATATATATATATATATATATATATATAATATTTTGTTGGAGTTTCTTGTGTGTTTGTGTTTTGTTGTTTATGGTGGAGCTTGATATGTTTGTGGTGAAACAATGTGTATCTTGTAGCACTTTATTCAGATGATTGTTAAAACTTAAAGCATTAGTTGACTTTGGTCAACAAGTTTCTCTGAATTTGATAGACACAATGGTACAAAGAAGACATGTTTGAGATAAATTAAAACAACAAGAGATTTTGTAAGTAGCACCAAGAAGAAGGGAAGTGCATATTTAATGGTTACTTGGAAATAACGAGTTTGAACACACTTCTATTGGAGGTTTAATGGAAAACTTTTTGAGAAAAATACTTACATTTTTTAATGGAAAATTCAAAATGAGATAAGATGTAGATTTGGTAAATGTAAAATAGTTGGGGTTGATATGGTGTTGTGAGGAAAAATAAGTTGTTACTTAAATTAGATGTTTAATGTTGGATATGAATGAAGATGGTTTGTATTGAAGTTAAGATATGTTGTAGCTTCAAGGCATTATTTAGAGGAATGAGAGATACCTTAAAAGATAATGTTCAGTGTTTTATCTAGGTTAAGTATGAGATTTAAGCCAATAAAGTTGTGAGACCAAGTACTAAGTTGGTAAGTAATGATCTCTTTGTGGTACGACAAAATAACGAGGATGAATGTTGATTTGAGGTTGAATTGTGTGTAATATATAGTCGATTAAGTGTTAATTTTAGGAATCTTGAGATTAAATTTGAGGTTTACGAGTATGAGAACTTGAAGACTATATAACAATGTGTGTTTAAAATGTCTACGAGAGTAACAAATCTCAAGAAAATGCAGATATTTTGAATCTAATTAAGGTTTAATTGATGATTGCAAATGGACTAGGTTCATGGTGGAGAACCAAGTGGTGTCTTATAATTAAATGTTGAAAGGGAGTTTAAATTAGTCAGTGTGAAGTAATTCAAGTTATGCATGGAAGTGTTTGATTTATTGTTAGAAATGTTTTATTCCAACGATGTTAGTAGAGAAGACTTCCTTAGTAATATGTTAAGGTGATGTAACTAAAAGATGATTAGATATTATTTTGAATATTAGGATGAAATGAATGGTTTATATGGTGTGTATATTTAGAGTATCAGAGAATTTGAGTTAGGAATTCATTCAAGGATTAAGTCTAAGGAGGATGAAAATTTAGGGATGAGTTTATACTTTGGTGAGATATTCTTAGGGAGAGTTAAGTATTAATGTTATGAGTTAAGGATTAAGTTGTAAGTTTAATATAATATGTGGATTTTGGTGAGATTTTGTTGTAAGTGATGTCAAAATTTATAAGTTCTTAGCATTTGGAGATTATTACCATAAACATTTGAGGTATAACTTTTAAGAATTGATTGTAAAGGCTCTCTATATTTTCCACCTTTGAAAAGGCTATGGACCTATATAACCCAATGAGTTAGATATTATATCTATAAGGAGAATCTATTGAAATGATTCTAAGTAAGTTGTTCTCTGAAAAGAGTGTGAAAGTCTGCATCTTTCTAATGATCATCCATACACAAGATTAATATGGAAGATATCATCTAACATATTAATCATTAAACCCCTTAATATAGCCTATGTTAAAGCATCATTTTAGCGTGTGTCGTGAAGACTCCACTATGTTACATTATACCAAATGCTTTCGATGGCATCATCTTGTCAAGAATTACTCAACTTGTCGTCATGTTCCTATGAAAAATCAATGCTAAATATCTTATCATAAAGTTCACCTAAAGCAATAGTTAATTTAAGGAAGCCCTATGTAAATTCTCTCAGTATTATTTATAACATTGAACAACACTTTAGAACAATCTATTGATAATCAACTTTGACAAAAAAGGAAAAAGATTTTTTTTTTATAAAAAAAACATCTAAAAAAGAATATCTACAAATAAAGAAAGAATCAACTCAATATAAGTGATTTCATTGTATACTCACTTTTTGATGAAAACTTAAAAACTTGTGTTTGTGCTTAACTTTATTTACATCCGATGGAGTTTGGTAGTAAAAAACTATAGAGCACCTAAAAATATTGTGGTAAACGAATTAGATAATCCAAATATGGATGTTGTGTAGAAAAAAGAGTTCAAAATGCATCACAAGGGTGAAAGTTTTCTTATAAATATTAATACCTACAAGGAGTTTGAAAAAGTTCCTAATAGAAAATCAACAAAGTTTATCTATGATTCTTTATGCCTAGACTATGAACGTAATAAGAAAGTAAAAGGCTATAAGGAAAATGCATTAGTAAGACAATATAAATTATTCCAATTGAAAGTTGGAGAATATGTGGAAACGATATTTTCTAGATTCCAAACTTTAGTCTCTAGACTCAACGTTTTGAATAAAAGTTATATTAATCTTGATCATGTGAATAAATCAAGAGTCTTCCAATGGAATGGAGACCAAAAGTAACTTCCATTTAAGAGTAAAAAAAGACTTAAATATATTAGCTCTTGAAGATCTCATTCATCTTCCTTCAGGGTTATGAGATTAAACTTAATGAAGATGAACTCTAGAGGAAGGCGAAATATATTAATAATTTTTTATTAGTTGAAGGACTCGTGTATAATTTATTGAGCATTAGTAAATTAAGCGAAAATGGTTATGACATGATCTTTAATCAAAACTTCTGCAAATATATTAGCCAATTAAAAACGGTTGTGTCCTCTTTGGTGGTGTGTGGAAAATAACATTTTTAAAATCAAGTTGACTGATTAAAAAAATAAGAGGTGAAATACCATTAGGGCATGTAAGCATGAGATAAATCTCAAAGCTTGATATGCTTAAATTTTGAAGAAATCTCCCTAATTTGAAGTATCAATCGCAATCTCATTAAGAAGTACGTCGAAAAGAAACACTTATTTTCATTCTAAAAATATTGGTTTCTCTTCATGTCCACTAGAACTTTTACATATTGATTTGTTTGGACCAGTGTAAAATATGTCTCTCAATAGTAAAAAATAATATGAATTAGTCATTATTGATGATTATAGCAATATGAACATGAGTGAAATTCATTAAATGCAAGGATGAGTTGTATTTTATGCTCTTACTATTTTGCAAACAAGTGAATGTTGAAAAACATTTGAAAATTGCAACAATTAGAAGTGATCATGATATGGAATTTTAAAACAAACCTTATGATTTTTTTGTTGTTGAAGAAAATGGAATTTTCCATTATTTTTTCTAAAACTCTGATAAAATGAGGTTTTAGGGCGGAAAAGTAGATCTCTTTCAGAGATGCTCAAAACCCAGATTAATGAGAAAAATGATGTTAAATACTTTTGGGAAGATGCTGTAAATAATGCATGTTATATTCAAAATATGATCTATATATGTCCTATATTGAATAAGGTTCCCCATGAAATATGAAAAGAAAGAAAATCCAACATTTCATATTTTTATCAACTTGGACGTATTTGTTATATGTTGATCACTAAGTAACATTTTAACAAGTTTGATTCAAAAGTACAAAATTGTATCTTGTTAAGATATAATGGACGACACTGAATATTGAAGACTCAATCTATTTAAGGTTTAGTGATAAATAGATTGATAATGATATGTCAAATCTAGTTTACAAATTTGCATAAATCTAAATACTAGGGAAACAATAATCATGATCCTTTGGATAAACTGCATATGGAAATGATGCCTATAGTGAAGAAACTCTAGACAAAAATATTCTAGTGAACTAGATGAAATTAAGGGTTTTGGCCTAGTCGTCAATGGAATTACAAGTCATCTCATCCAGAAGATGTAATCTTAGGAAGAATTTTTAAGAACCAGATCATCATTTAGAAATAATTACTCTTTTGTTGGACTATTATCTCTTATAAAACCATTTTCCATTGATGAATTTTTAAGTAGTGATGGTTGGATAATTGTCATACAAGAAGAACTTAATTAAATTCAAAGTAATAAAAGATGTATGTGATTTTGTTACAACATCCAAGGGAAAGATAACATTGAAACAAAGTGGATTTATAGAATAACTCAATGAAAAATGAGAATTCGTTAGAAATAAAGCTAGATTAGTAGGTCAAGGCTATATAGTTAACATGAAGGTATTGGTTATATAGAAACCTTTGCTCTAATATCTATATTAGAATCTATTAAATTACTTTTATTGTATGTTGTTAATCATGATATTATATGTGTTTTCTTTAATGACATGATTACTTAAGAAGTGTATGTTTGACAACCTCTAGGATTCTAGGACTCTAAGAAATTAAAATATATTTTTAAATAAAAAACAACTTTATGATCCAAAACAAGCTCGCAAAGCTCGTTATGATCAATAAAGTAATTTTCTTTTTGAAAATAGCTTTGAAGAGGGTCATGTTGATACCAAGTTTTTAACAAACAATAAGAAAAGGGTTATGTTGATACAACACCCTTTAAAAAATGGATAATAATGAAATTTTGATAGTTCGAATTTATGTGAGTAATATTATTTTTGGTATTACTAATATTGTGTTATGTCATGAATTATTTAAGATGACATACAAGAAATTTAAAATGAACATGATGAGAGAATAAGAAAAAATATTAGTATTCAAATAAGTAAATATTTTGATGAAGTTTATATACATCAAACTTAGTATACTAAATAACTCTTAAACAAATTAATCTTGAAGATTTCAAATTCATGCTAACTCTTGCGCATCCTAGATTTGCTCTTGTAAAAGTTGATGCTAGTTCAAAGGTAGATCAAAAGATATACATAGCTATGGCGAGATCTCTTCTTTATTTTACTATTTCTAGAACAAATATTTTAATTAGTTCTTGCTTAAGTGTTCACATTAAATCAGGTCCTAGAGAATTTTATTTAACTATTATTAATATAATATTTATATATTTAAAAGGAACTATTAATTTTGACTTGCTGTATAAGAAATCAATTGGTTATAGGTTAATAGATTTTTATGATCCTGACTATGTTGGAGAAGTAACTGAACAAAAAACAACTAGTGGAAGTTGTCATTTCTTTGGTGAAATCCAATCTCTTGGTCAAGAAAAGATAATCAATCATTGCATTGTCAGCATTCCAATCAAGTATATGTTAGCAAAAAACTGAAACATTGAATTTTGTAGGTGAAACATCTACTCAAGGATTACCATATCAAAGAAAGTAATATTCATATTGTCTAGGATAATACATTCTCCATATTTTCTAAAAAGTCCTATTTTGCATTCAAAAGTCAATAATATTAAAATTAAACATTACTTCCTTAGAGACTATATTAAAAAATTGATTCTATATATCTTGCTTATTGATATTGATCATCAATGGATTGACATATTTACAAAACTTATATCGACAAATATATTCAATTTTATAAATAAGAATTTAAATATTCACTTTATAAAAGAATGATTGGTTAATTTTTATTTTTATTTTCATTTTTTTAGTTTCATCATTTCATATTCTATGTATTAATTTTTTTGTTATTGATAAATGACAAGTGACAATCTTTTTCTTAAACCTTGTATTTTCATCTTCTTTATCCAATACTTATTTACTCGTTTCGTATATCCTCTTTAATATAATCATTATGTGCATTTTTTATTGTGTATGTTTCCAACATTTTTCAATCTATTTAAACTCACCACATTCACTAACACATTACTCACTTGTCTAGGAGTGTTCGTGGTGCAGTTTGGACAATTTTCGCACTAAAAATCATTTGAACCACACGAGAAAAAGTGTGGTTCAATTTGTCTTGGTTGACTTTTAGAAATAAAATCGAACCAAACAAAACTAAACCAATGCGGTTTGTATTGGTTCAGTTGGTTTGGTTTTTTACAAAAAAATTATTGAATCATATATGCACATATAGAGGAAAATATAATTTTGTATTTAGTAATTCATACATTACCAAACAACAACAAAATTTATCATATTTATATAATAACTATTCATTTAATATAAAAAAAATAGACAAAATAGAATAAAAAATATAAAATAGTAGCATTAAACAATATAAAAAATATTATAAAGAAACAAAAAAAACAGAGGAGAAGAGAGATTAGTGAAGATGAAAAAGAAAGATCACAAGAAATAAGAGATTAGAGGAGAAGAGGTGCGATAAAAATGTAATTTAGTTGTGGGTTTTGGTTTAATGTAGGTTAAATGAAGTTTGGGTGGTAACATAATGCGATTTGATTTGGTTTTGTTTGGTTTGTAAAATACAAACCACAAATCAAACTGAACTGTGCGATTTTGTTAAAAAAATGACTCAAACACATCCGAACCAAATTTGATTTTTTGTGGTTTTGTTTTGGTTTAGTTCAGTTAGCAGTTTTCTATTAGTCCTGTTCGGTTTTGAACACCCTTACACAATGTCCTACACTTTTAACCATATTCTTCCTAAGTTTTCTCTATCTCTTTCTTTTTTTGGGTCATGTAGCATAGTGAGTGAAGTTTACCCTCTAAATATGAATAAGTGGAATGTTGTGGGTTCGAACTTGCAACCTTGCACATGATGTCTCTGCTTAGCTACCAACTAATTTCTGGCTCTCTTATGCTGAAG
The DNA here is from genome assembly GCA_948472305.1 of Vicia faba. Taxonomy (NCBI): domain Eukaryota; kingdom Viridiplantae; phylum Streptophyta; class Magnoliopsida; order Fabales; family Fabaceae; genus Vicia; species Vicia faba. The sequence goes on from OX451738.1 coordinate 729,548,814, forward strand.
TTGAACTTTATCATAAATAAGCTGGATGAACATTGTTGAATGTCTTCAAAGCCTTACATTTTCCATGAATATAAATGAAGAAACTTTTTCATCTTCTTCATCAAGTGTGAATGGCTATGGATCTTCAAGGGTTTAAGGAGATTCCTCTACCATTCTTGTAAAAGGTTTATGGACCCTCTTCTCATGTTTACCTCCAATCTTGATGGTGAAGCCTTTGACTATTTCTTAAAAACTCACCAAGCTTTAGGATATGTTGTTTTATATTTTGTATTTGTTTATATTACCTTGTTACTTTGTTGTTTTTATTTAGTTCCTTATTGTGGAATTTATTTATTATTGTCATTTCTTTAATATAAGTCTTATTAATTATTTCCATTTGGATCAAATGATCAATTACTTATTTTGTTATGTGTTGTTAGTTTTGTTTGGACTATTTACAAGAACTAAGCAACACATGATCAAGAAAGACCCACTTTACCACAATCAATAAGGTGGATCGGTTGAAATATATTATCACATATCTTCTAAGGGAATAGTCCAAAGTCCATATATAAAGTAGATGGTAACAATCTAAAAACAACATATGTGCAAAATATGTTGTAACAAATTACACATGGCATGATAAATAATAACATTTAACATGTTCAATAACATAGGAAAATAGTAATGCATAATTATCATAAAAATATTGTAGGCTCTACGTGAGTGTAATACCCATCATGGAACGTCATATGCATATGATTATTATATAATTAACCATTCTTCATAGTATCGTGAAAAATTGCATTAAACGTTTATGCAGTCCAAGTGAGTTTATAACAAAGGTAAGTCCAACTAACTACCACCTGACTCAATACAGTCCTGCATGATTTAGGTGGATCTAATCCTGATAATCATATATATTTGTGTAGTCCAAATGACATGTACATACTGTGAAATGTAGAAGCATATAATTCCCCCAACATATGTTAATGCAATAACTTACATATTATTTCAACATATGTTATTCGTTACTCATCAACCCATATATATTCCATAATCATATGTAAGACATTCAGTTTATTCATCAAGATACTCATCACGAGAATATATTACAAGTAACTATATACTAACACTTCACATTTCATAAATTAATTAGAAATCAAGTATACATACAAAGTACTTGCCACTAAAATAGACATGATATTGTTAGAAAGTGACATTACATCCGTAAAATTAGTATTGCTTCATTATGTGTGTGCATGTATATGCACTCAAACTAATCTAAAGTGATAAGAAATATATCGACCTCACAAGGATTATATTAAACACTTTGGAAATTTATATAAGAACTTTGTAAAATAAAGTATGAGATAGTAACAAAATAATAATGTATGTCACGTGGTTAAAATGGTGGAATCAAAGTGAGAAACTATGTTATACAATGATTCATTTCAAGAATTCATGTAATGTTTGCATATGGCATGTGGTGTTGTGATATGTGAGTCCAAAACTAAATCTTTTGGTGTTTATCAACAATATGAGAATAGGTGGTTGTAGTGGTAGAAATGTTAAGACTAAGCTATTGGATTGACTTAACTCGTAAAATTAGTGAAAGTCGCCACCACACTTTTATTTTATCTAAAGGAATGAGAAAAGAGTGAATAAACCCAAAGTAAAATAGAGAATCTAGGTAAAGGGGTTGGTTATGCAAAGGGAATGTATTATCACCCTAAATATCCACGGTACTCCGCAAGAACCTCTTTGAAAATCTATGTATTTGGCTATAAAGAAATATTTACAAAATGAGATTGTGGAGATGAGAAAAGAAGTGGTTTTTACAATTTTTGCACCCGCCGCGGTTGCGAATCTTTTGTGCCTATGTACCCCCCCCCCCCCCCCCCCCCCCCCTTCTTGCAATAGAGGATCAAGGTACTCGTAGTTCACCTCAATTTTTTTGAAAGGTTTTGTTTGTTGGTTAATTTTAAGAGAAGAGACATCTCATCGTATTCGAGTGGAAAACATATTTACTATCTATAATTATGAGAAAAGAGCATTTCCATCATCTAAAATTGGAGGACACAACTTGGATTTAAAATAAACAAGACATCACTCAACCCCAAGTGGAAAATGTCTCACTTCACTATATATTGTAAAAGTATAGTAGCTCGCATCACTACAAGAATCAACAAGAGTCTACTCTTTGAGAAAAAGTTTGGAATGAAAAGCCAAAGTAGAAAAATGGTTTGAATGAGATTAATGACTTTTAGTCTTAAAAAAAGATGTCAAAGTATGATTAAATTGATTGAGGGTTTAATTGAGAAAAAGGATTTTGAAAATGCATGGACCTAAGTCCAGGTTTATCATGAAAGCGGTTCAAGTTTGAAAACAAGAAGAGTTTTGAAAAGAAGGGAGAAGATCTTGAAATTAAAGAAGATGGGAGGAGATGAAGGGACTATCATATGTACACAAATTAAAAGCTAAGGTAAATAAAAGTCTAACCAACAAGAATCCAACACTTGACATAAAGAAGTCAATGTAGAATTCCCATCCTTTGGATTAAAAACCAAGCAAGCATAATACTAAGTCTCAGGTGAATACCAAGCCTCAGATGAATTAGCTTCAGATGAATTAAAAACCAAGCAAAGTCTTCATTTACAAATATTGGCCAGAGTAACAGCTATAAACAGAGGAATTCCCAATCTCAAAGCATAGAACTCATAATAACCTACACACAGAAAATTTAACCCAATGCCTTGGAGTAAACCCCAAGACTTCAGACAGATTAACAACAGGGGTATCAAAGTCTCCAAGTATCAAAGCAGGACTTCTAATCCTAAGTCCAAGAGATCCACAACTCCAATATGCTAAGGATAGTAACCAAAAGTCCAAGAAGAGCCTTATGTCTTTTAATGCTCAAGTTGGATTATTAAAGTTTTAAACATAAAATAAAAGTCCAAATGGACATAGGAAAAAGGTGCATAAACATAAACATATGTCCAAGTGGACAAAGGAAAAATGCGGAATCATAAATAAGTTGCATGAAATGTAAATGCTTAAAAGTAAACGACATAAAGTAAAAGCAATAAATAAAGTGCGGAAATTAAAGTTGCACAAAGTCAAAAGTTAATACAATAAATGTTAGAGTTAGTTTCTAATTCGGGATAAATGTAGTGCTATGTTAAGTAATCACAGGCGGACTTATGTAGAAGCTAATACTATACAAGGCCGGTCAATAACAATATATGTATCGTACATGTTAGAGATATGATAGAAACCATACTCCTAAAACATGTAGCACAAGTAAAAACAAAGGTGATCAAGACCTAGGTCATGGAAGATACATCATGACAAACTTTCATCATTGCCAAGTACCTTGAATGGTCAAAGGATCACCTAGAGGTAGTTTGGAAATGTTGAAAGTTCATCAACTATCCATAAGCTTAGATGAACATAAAGTTCAAATGCCTTATCCAAATTAATCAAAAAGAAAAGGTAAAAGAAAAGGGATGAAGACGGGATGAATTTCCATAATAAATGATAAATGATGATTGAAGATTGAACTTAAGTCAAAGTTGATAAAGACTTGTTAAAGGATTGGTAAAACCAAAGCCTCATAATAACAAGCTTCAAAGGTTTTGAACCAAAGTTCAATAATCAATCATACTTGGACATTCAAACATGAAGTTTGTGCCACTAATGATCACTTAAAGAGGAAAAGGAAAGAGATGAATCCATGACAATGATCAATGATGATTGAAGATTAAACTTAGGTCAAAGTTGATGAAGACTTGTTAGAGATTGATAAGATCAAAGCCTCCTAACAACAAGCTTCAGAGGTTTTGAACTATAGTTAAATAATCAATCATACTTGGACAATTTCAAGCATAAAGCTTGGGCCACTAATGATCATTTAAAGGAATCAAGAAAAGGGATAGGATGAAGAGGAAGGGGATGAAGTAGAGATAGACAAAAATTAAATCCCACATTTGTACCAAAGAATGGATCCTTCCATAATTTTCTCAGAATTTTAAAAGATCTAAAAATATTTTTAAACAATTAAAACAAATCAAATAAAGAGAAAAATCATAAAAAAATATCAAATCATAAAATAAAATTATGAAAAAATAAAAATCAGGAAGAGAGTATTTAAATATATATTTTTAGTGATTTTTTCATAATTTTTGAATGTGAAATGAGTTTTTTATGATCTTCTGAAAGTTAAAACAATTGAAAATAAAAAATCACAAAACAAAATAAAACCTAAATAATATGGACCATCTGATCATTGTCAAAACACATTAGTAATCAAATCCAATGGACCTGGCACGCTGTGCATGTTATGGTCATTAGTGAGTGAAGCACTGGATCACGTTTGAAAAATCAGAAAAATAAATAAATGTAAAAAAAGAGAGATGTTGGATCTGGCTAATTTTTAAACACGCTGGCAATCTAGATGGATCGAAGCTGAGGATACACGATAAACCAGAGTCAATTCACGCACGTAGGAGTGACAAAAGTCCCTCCAATCAAATTAAAACAATTGGCTGAGGTCATTGGTTGAAGAGCGACACGTAGGTCGTCATCGACCTCCAGCCACCTGCAAATAAGGCAAGGTTGAGATTCTTCAAATGGAATCATTAGAAGCTCATGGTGGTATCATTGGATTCGTCTCATCCAGACGATCCTAATTGTACCCTCGCAAAAAATTATATAAACTACAACATAATTGATTTGGAAAAAACCAGAGATAAAGTGTAAAACGAATTTTGAAATTAAATACTCAATTCTTGATGAAAACAAAAACCAAAAGAAGCATGATGTAATACGGTAGGAGAACTAACTTTTTTTTGGTTTTATCCAAATGTGCAGATAACTAGAGTATTAATTATCTATAGACTCTTAATTACTTAGCTCACTTTTGAAAACTTGCTCTGTGTGTATGATTTGTTTGAAAATATTTTGAAATCGCCAATGTAAGCATGACTTTGTAATAGTTCTTGTATCAATCCTCAAGAACGTATACAAAGTGTTTTAGACAATATTTCATTTTGAAAGTGTGATGTGAGAAAATGTTTTGAGAAAATTTTATGAGCAAGTAATTAAGTGTATCCTACCCACGAAGGTCGTTCTTATTTTTTTTCCTTCTCCTTTAGAGATAGTACTATCCGTACCATTAGGTGGTAGGTAGCCCTAGATATTGCATGTGAAGGGACATGCGAAGGGTCATCAAATGGTCATTGAAGGCAACACGTAAGGATATCTTAGCAATTCCAGGGGACTATCATTATATTATTCGTATGGACTAGATCATTTTTCGTAGGCAACTTCAGGGACATCGAGGGACTATGATCTTTTGTATCGTAGGTACTATGATGATTTGATTGAGGGTCTCATGCCAAAGGTATCCCTGCTGTTGAGGGGCATGACCATTTATTTGAAGGCAACTAAGAGAGGTTACCCTAGAGGTGTGAGTGTGAAAAGTGTGTTCAGTTCAGTTATATTTATCTTGAATTAGGGTTTTCTATCAATTGATTTTAGTCTTTCCATACAACCCTATTTACTAGCAATTAAATATGTACAGAAAAGTAAAATGTGGAATGTAAAGTCCTAATCTATTACATGGCTTTGGGAGAGGTACATAATAGGGAAAAGTGCGGGAAAGTAAACTTACGCTATTACATACTCGGAGCAGTTACATAATAGAAAAAAAATAAGAAAAAAAGAAAATAGAAAAGAAAATGTTGAAATGTTTTTTTATTATGTAATTTTTTGTGAAAATAATTTGAAGTTGATAATTAATAAAAACCTAAAGTTCTAATTAATTTTAATGTTCGAAAAAAAGTTAATTAATTAATTAAATAAAACAAGAAAATTAAATATTAATTATAAAACCCTAAACCTAATTTGTGAGTATTAAAAAAATTAGGTTAACGGTTGATTAAAAAAATTAGGGTTAGTAAAGAGAAAAAGAAAAGAAAATCAGGTTAGGAAAAAAAGGAAAAAGAATGCATAGGGTGGGTGTTGAATCCACGCCGTATAGCCTTCTGCGCTGCCTTGTTTGCCACTTGCCAGGCGTTTGTTTGTGTTTAGAAACAGGACATTGCATCATATCTATGAAACCTGCATGAATTTTGAAAATAACAAAAAAATATTTTGAAGCGCCAGGATCAAACTCAAGCCCCTTTGTTCATAACCCAATGTTTTGACCAGCGGTACTACGCCCTCATTCGATTATCAAATGAAACAAGTTAAATATAATATAAACGTGGACCAGAGAGGCGCCGGAGCCCTAGCTCCGATCGTCTTCTCCGACGAGGTGTTTTTGTCAACCTGCGAAATAGCAACTATTAATGATCAAAAGAGACCCTACCCTCCTAAATTGACCCTTGCGAATCCACTGGTGGCCTTAGTTTTGGCTAAATCGTCATGAATAATGAGATATAATGAAAATAACACAAATTGGTGTAACAATGGTAATGAGGTATTATGGCGTTATGGGACTCATGCAAGGGATCCAACCTGCATTATTTTGTCTCAGTAACACGTTAGCATGGTTAGTTTTAATCAAAATATCATAAAAAGTAAAATACGAATTTTGAACAAAACATGAAATCGGTGATGCATGGATGCGTGTCTCAGGAACTTTTGATCATCAAGAATGATCCCAACTTACTATGTAATGTCCCTGGAATTGATTTGGATGGTTTCTTGCCCTTGAAGATGGTTGGAAATAGGATTTCGAGTTTTCCCTATCTTTGACAAAATTTGAGGTTTCAAACCCTTGTTTCTTGCACAACTTTTTCGTGTTTTTGTCTGAATATGATGAGCATATATATAGGAGAAGATTAAGTCAAAAAGAATGGGCTTGGACATTGTGAAAACAAATATTTGATTTTTTTTTTAGAAAAAAATAAAATAAGACAAAAGAATGAAGATTTGTTTTGCAAATAACTTCACACGGCTTGCAAATGATCTTGGGGCCCCAAATAAAGTCAAATCTCAAGCCTTTTAAGCCTTGTCCATTTATTTGATTTTTATTTGATTTAATTTTAAATTTAAATGAATAAATCAAAAATAAAATAAATAAAGATCACAAAAATAAATGAATGGACTTAGGTGTCTCTTATAAGGTCAGGAACACGTTTGGACCTTACAAGATAGGCCCATTAGCCCAAAAATTCAAATTTGCTAAAATTGAGTTTCATGCATTTTCTCAAAATTGCCCAACTTGTACCAATCATAACTCTCTCAATTTTTGTCATATAAAGACTATCATGGACTTTTTGGAAAGCTTAATATATCCCCTACAATATTCATGTTGGTCATTTTTCCATTTGAAGAATTTATCTTGATGTAAATTTCTTTAACAAAAAGTGTTTTTCATTGACTTTTATAATGACCTGTAATGTTTTGGCCTATATCTCTCAAATGAAGCATTTTTGGCCTTGAGCTTAGAGAGACAAAGTTGTATATAATTGAATTTACTTCAAGATAGGCTTTGGTTGAGAAATATCCGATGAAGTATGTGAACGTTATGTTTGGTCAAAGTTCAGTTCACTTCTCTTTAAGAAAACCTTAATTTAGTAACTTTTGACTTTTGATGAATCTTGAGTTTTCTTGATGAATCATGGTAAACCCTTGATCAAATGATGAATATGACTTCAAAATGTTGATGTTCAACAAAAATCATGAAGTTTGACTTTAAATTGGTTAAAGTTGACTTTTTACCCAATACGGTTGATTTTCAATCACCTGACTAATTGACTGAGAAAATTTGTGTTACAAGGCTTGAAATTTGGCATGAGGATTCTTTGAGACATATGAGAAACCATGAAATCCACTTGAGGCATTAGAAGTCCAATTTACTTTGAGAAAAGTGAAACCCTAGTTGTAGGTCAGTAATGCGGTGGAAGAACTGACTGTTATACTGGTTTTGCGTTTGTATTCGCAAATATTGCGGTAAGCAAGAGCCGTCACCAACTTTTCTTTTATCCAACAAAGGAAAGGGTGAAAAGAACAAAAAAAGACCTTTCGAGATTATTTCTTAGTAAGGGGGGTAGATTATGGAAAGGGAAGGTGTTAGCACCCTTTCCATCCGTAGTTATCTACGGGCTCTTAGATGCTAGCTCATTTGAAAATACCTTATGTTTGTGTGTTTGAAAAAGTATCTGGAAAAGACACCTTAGTGCGGTGAACTTTGTAATGTTTCTCGTATTTTTGAGAACGTATACAAAGTGTTTTTTGAAAATATTTTTGGGAAGGAGTGTAGGTGTGGAAAATATTTTGTTTTGAGCAAGCATTTAAGAACTATCTACCTACTCAAAAATGTTTGTTCTTTTCCTCTTTTCCTTTAGATAGTGCTATCCTACTATTAGTGAGTAGGTAGCCCTATCGTCGGATGTTTGAGGGAAAATCGAGGGTCGTTGTACGGTCACAAGGGCAACTAGTAAGATATTTTAGTAATTACCCTAAGGTTTTAAGATCATTTCATTGAGGCAACACCGAAAGGGTCATCGAGGGACTTATGATCTTTTAAAACCAAAGGGTAGTCACTAGAGGTGGGAATACCCTAGAGGTGCACATGTGCGAGTGTGTTGTATTCATTTATTTTTCTTTGATGTTAGGTTTGTTAACGTTTTGTTTTGTTATATTCTTGTCATGCAATCCTATTAAGCATACATCTAATAGTTGAATATCAGTGCGGGAAATTAATGTGCGGAAATTTAATCTAACTATTACATAGCTTCGGAGAGGGGGAAAATTACAAGTCCAAAAATTGGGGATAAAAGCGGTAAATAAATCCTAATTTTTAACTGTTACGAACCATAAGCAGATACAATAATAAGGAAATAATAATGCTGGAAGTAAAATGAACGCGTGAGGGTTAAAAGAAGGTTCGAAACCATAAGAAAGGTCTAAGTAATTTAAGAAATCTTTTTATTGTTTTTGTTTTATTTTAAGAAAAATATTTAAATAATAAAAAAAATAACTAAACTAGATCTAATCTTAAAGAAAAATATTAATTATTAATGAGAATTAAAATTAATAAAAAGAAAACTAATTCTATATTTTTTGTATTTTTTTAAAAAAGAATTGAAATAAATTAAATCCTAAATTCTAATTAATTTTATAATTACGAAAGTAAGTCAAAGTAACTAACTAATTGATTCATCAAAATTAAATTTAATAAAAAAAGCTAAATCTAAAATTTTGGTGATTTTCTGATTTTACGATTTTTTAATGATTTTTTTGTTATAAAAAGAAAAAGGAATTAATTAAAAAAAAAGAAAATAAACAAGACAAAGGATAATATGGGCCATGTTGCAACAAGCAAATATGGGGTGAGAATCTGAAAACGTCTCAAGCCCAATAAATCAGAGTCCATGTATTTGCACAGGATCCTGTACGTATGACCCTTGAAGGATGTATGGTGGGAACACGCCTTTGAGTCTTTAGATCTAGCTTTAGTTTGGCCTGAAAGTTCCTACATTTTGAATTACGAAGCTCAAAAGTTCTTGAGCCCTAATAATGGAATCCTGTGATTTAATCATTTAAACTCACATGTGAAACGTTAAACCTACTTTAATCATTGCCATAAACATATATGCATTAGATTTAACAATATATATATATTAACAGATCAAATCCAAGGAAACTATACCAAACTGGTAATGATCGTAGTGATCATTCTGAACGTGAAGGAACTCAGTTATGATTTGGATTCGATTCCTGGATGCCTCGGAGAGGTGATTCGATCACTTGTTTGTATTGTTGGGGCTTTGAAATGCAGATACGACTTTGCACTAGTTTGAGGTTTTTTTTTTGAAAATTTTGTAGAGCTTTTGTTAGGAAATTGGAGAGATTTTTGAAGAGGTATTTCATGCTCCCTTTAGGATTGCAATGCATTGTATTTATAGAGGAGTGGAATGGTGAATAAACATGTCAAGAATCATAGCATTAAGGCCCCCTTTCAAAGCAATATCAAACATATTAAAATGTTTCCAAAATTGTGAAAAACTTATCCTTCTTGAGATGAAATGAACCTGGGCTTTTTCCTCATGTCTTGCACGAATTCTAAGGCCCAATATCAACCCAAATCATCAGCCCATGTGTCCATACTTTTTATTTATTATTTTATGCAATTTATTTTGTGTTTTTTTGAATAAAAACAAAATAAATATGAATAAAATATAGAAAAAATGCAAAGCAAGGTGAGAGTTAATTTAGGGTCCTTGAGCAAGTCATAAGCATATTTGAATCCCACAAAATAGGTCTATGAACTTAAAAATGCATGTTTGCTCAATGTTGACATTTTACATTTCTTGAAAATTGCCCAACTTGCACTGGTCATAATTTGCTTAATTTTTATCTTTTGAGAATTATCTTGGACTTTTAAGAAATCTCAAGATGTCCCCTACAATCTATATGTTGACCATTTTTGGATTTGGAGAAATTATCTTGATGTAACTTGTCTTGACAAAAAATGCCTTTTTGTGGACTTTCAAAAAGACCTGTAATTTATGAGCTCATATCTTCCAAATGATGCATTTCTTGGACTTGAAGGAAAAAGAAAAGTTGTAGGTAATTGAATCTTATTCATAATGAGCTTTGGTTGGGGCAAAATGGATGGAGCATGTGAAAGTTATGCTTGGTCAATGTTCAGTTGGCTTTTCCTAGGAAACCCTAATTTTGCACTTTTGGATTCTTGATGATTTGAGAGCATTCCTTGAGGAATCATGATCAACCCTTGATCAAATGATGGATATCACTTAAAAATATTGAGGTTGACCAAAAATCTTGAAGTTTGTATGGATATTGACAATAGTTGACTTTTTGACCAATACAGTTGATTTTCAAACATTTGAGCCATTGACTAAGCAAACTTCTGATGAAAGGCATGAAACTTGGCATGGATATTATTGAGGACATATTTGGAACCATGGAAATCACTTGAGGACTTTTAAACCCAAACTTCTTTGTGAAAAGTGAGCCCTAGTTGGAAGTCCATTGCTTAGGAGGAGAATTTGTCTGGTCAATTCTTAGTGAACCTTGAGCATTTGGGGACCTCTATGAGTATGTCTTGAATAAAATGAGAGGGAAAATTTTGGGGTACAACAACTGCCCCTGTTCAATCTTCTTAAACTTGAAGAGTTATATTGTCCTGTCTGCCATTCGTAATATGAAGGTGGAAGATGATTGAACACTAGAGTGCCCAGAAATTTGCACTCGCCCGTGCATGAAGTAACGAAGTCGGTTGATGATATCAGGAATAGGCTTATAGATACCATTTGGAGAATATGACTGAGAGTCGTCAGAGATGGGCTTATAGATTCCATCCAAAGTAAATGTTAACTCCAAACTGGAAAAAGTATCAGAATAAATCTACGGTTGATTTTATCTGAGCCAAAAGAGGTCTCTGTATCTGACTTTGTATAAGAAGTATACTAGAATGGGTTTATGTCTGATTGTATCTAGTAGATTTGCTAGGGAGTGTCAGAATGAATCTATGTCATGATTGTATCTAGATATGTATTGAGTATGAGTATCAGAATGAATCTATATCTTGATCGTATCTGAATTAAAAGATGTATTGAATGAGTATCAGAATGACATCTGTATTTTGAGTGTATATGAAGGATGTAATGAATGAGTATCAGAATGACATCCGTATTTGGAGCGTATATGAATTGTATCTGAAAGATATACTGAATGAGTATCATAATGACATCCGTATTTGGAGCGTATTTGAACCGTATCTGAAAGATGTACTGAATGAGTATCAGAATGACATCCATATTTGGAGCGTATCTGAAAGATGTACTGAATGAGTATCAGAATGACATCCATATTTGGAGCGTATCTGAACTGTATCTGAAAGATGTACTGAATGAGTATCAGAATGACATCCGTATTTGGAGCGTATTTGAACTGTATCTGAAAGATGTACTGAATGAGTATCAGAATGACATCCGTATTTGGAGCGTATCTGAACTGTATCTAAAAGATGTACTGAATGAGTATCAGAATGGCATCCATATTTAGAGCATATCTGAAGTGTATCCAAAAGATGTACTGAATAAGTATCAGAATGACATCCGTATTTGGAGCGTATCTGAATTGTATATGAAAGATGTACTGAATTAATATCAGAATGACATCCATATTTGGAGCATATATGAAAGATATACTGAATGAGTATCAGAATGACATCCGTATTTGGAGCGTATCTGAACTGTATCTGAAAGATGTACTGAATGAGTATCAGAATGACATTCGTATTTGGAGCGTACCTGAACTGTATCTGAAAGATAATCTGGAATGAGTATCAGAATGACATCCGTATCTGGAGCGTATCGGAACCGTATCTGGAAGATGATAAACTATTGACAATCTCTATCTTTTCAGGAACTAGCCTGAAAAGACAAAGTTAGTTTTATGCAATGGCATGATGTAGGTATTGCATTGCGTAATGATGCTCTCAAAACAAACGAGATTGTGCTATCTGCATTTTGTATGCATATGCTATGTCGTTTGTAAATGATGTATGAATGTGAAATGTTATTGAGGTGCATTTGTAAACTCGAGCATCTTTGTCTGGGGAAAATAAGTCCCTGATTGTTGCTGAGAATGAAGAGTATGTGTATATTTGATCTTATAGGAATTGTTTCCACTAGGGATCCCTACTTTCTTGTTCGAGGAAACTCCACTGGGGAAAATTGATTTGTTCTCTTTGCTTAAGGAAAATCTGTTGGGTCGTGTTAATTCTTGCTTGGGGAGAAGAGTTTAATAACATTGGATGTTCATTGTTCTACTGGGGATTTTATACCCTGACTGGGAATAAAAGAGATAGATAACCTTTCGGCTCGCCTGGGGAGGATAAAGTTGACTGACATTTGGTCCAGTTTCCAAGTTCCATAGCAACTCTCTGGGGATAGTGACGACTTCATTGGAGAGAGGTATTTTCCAATGATTTGTGGTAGAAGCACACTTAAGATGGGGAGTGTCAGAATAAATCCATGCCTTGATTGTATATGAAGATGTATTGAATGTGTATCAGAATAATATCCATATCTAGATTGTATCCGAACCATATCTGAAAGATGTACTGAATGTGTATTAAAATGATATCCATATCTGGATCATATCTGAACTGCATCTGGAAGATAAGTCTGAAATGAGTGCCATAATGAATTTGTGTCTTAATTGTATCTGTACTGTATCTAGAAGAGAAATCTAGAATGAGTGCCAAAATGAATATGTGTCTTGATTGTATCTGTACTGTATCTAGAAGATGATAAACTATTTGGGGAAATAAACCCTATTGATGGAGAAGTACTCTTGCTGAGGAAACACCCTTGTTAAGGAAATGAACTCTGCTGGAGAGTAGAAGTCTGAAGGGGGTTTTACAACCTTGGAGGAACAACCTCAGCTGGGGAAGAGAAACTCCATGAACTGTACTGATTGAAACTCTGTAGGTTGGTGATATTGCCAGGAGGAAGATCACACTCCTTTATCTACTAGAGCGATCTGCCGTGGAAATTGCGGGGAATGTATGACTTTGTGAAGATTACTTTGTGGAGATAATCTCATGGAATTGGCTCTATGGGGGTCCGTGGAGACTTGAACATACCTCAACTTCTAGAGCCCTTGGTGAATGTTGATCAGGGTGATAAGTCTTCTACTGATAGATAAGTGACAAGATGATGAGACATAGTCGTACGCTTTAATCCCTAATTTTTTCCTGGGTTGTCCTTTAAGATTTTCAGTCCACCGGGATACCCTTTTTTGCCCAAGTCTCCTTTTCAGGTTTTCGACTTGCCGAGTGTAAAGTTTTATTTATATATCCCTAATTTTTGCTTGAACTCTTTTGGTTCGTCGGGATGGCCTTATTTTTGCCTAGGCCAGTCAACCTAGCGGGTCTTTTTTCATGTGTAGTATTTTTCAACTATGTCCGTGTTCACAAGGTGTGGAGAATTGTCACTGTCCATATTAGTAAGTGTTGTAGCACTGCCATAAAAATGTTTGTTCGATCGTACATGATCCTTTGCTAGAATTCATGTTCAATGCCTCAAGTGATTCAGATGGAGATCTGCCCCTGGCTATTCAACACTTTTGAGAGATTCCTCGAATCTTGACTTGACTTCCCCCAGATCAGTAAGACACCATGTCATGCCCCTTGTGATTCAGATGGAGGTCTGCCCCTGGCTATTTGGAACTTTTGAGAGATTCCTCGAATCTTGACTCGACTTTCCTAAGATAAGTTAGAAACCATGTCATGCCCCTTGATTATGAAAGGCTTGTTACTGGAAATATCTTTCCATCTGAAAAGATTCTATCCATTGAGAGGATTTCTGTTCATTGAATTTCCGTCGCGCAAGTTTCTCTGTTGTCGAATGATTAGTCATATGCAAACAATGGCATTTAAAGAATGCAAAGCTTATGCCTGTCTTGAAGTTTTAAAAATGAATTTTTAGTAAACAAACAGAATTTTGTAAGAATATGAATTGAACTTAGGATTTATAGTAAACCTTACAGGAGTCAGGATACCTTTTGTAACAGTATGCTTTCGAACTAACCCATGCTTCAGCTAGGACTTTTAAGGGTTGTAGCGTGGCCGGGTTCACGGTTTAAGAAACAAAGGATAAAGGCTCGAAATTTATTTGTACCCAACCCGTTCATCGTGATGTTCTTCAGTCCTATACTCAGTTAATTATGCGTTTAGATCCCAATTTAGTTTGGAATCTTTTCCCTGATATTCCGGTGATGGTTCGGATACTGGAAGTTTATTTGAGAAGGCATTCATCATTTTTTTTGTAATATTTTTTGTTGAGTATTCGTAGCGACCTCTTTTTTGATTTTATTATCCCTACCTTTTTCTTGAACTGTTTCTTTTGTGATTACAGTTAGCGAGATTCCCCAGTTTTTTTCTTAAGTCTCCTTCATAGGTTTTTACTTAGTGGGCTTTTCTTTTGAGAGATAATGACTTCCTGTTTTATTGATTATGTGGAATCATCACCATCTTTTGTTTTGGAAGGATACCTCCGACACTACTCGTCATGTACGAAGGGAAAGCTTGTGATTGAATGCACCATTGAGTTAACTGAGAAACTACCCTGCCCCAGGTTATGATTAAAGTTTTCAATTTGTGTGAAAAAGAAAACTCCTACTTATTAGGCTCAAAGGGGTTGACTAAGGATTATCTTCCTTATAACTCCACTGTTTAGGATTTGAAATAACGCATGTACATCGTCAGCAAGGTCTGTTCCAAAGCATACTGTAGAGATTATGGTATCTTTTTCGTCATCCTACCTCTAAAGGCTTACAACTTTTAATCGAGAGTTGAATATCACCAAAAGGAAGTACAAGTGAAACCACCTGGCCGAACCGTCATCTCGTAATGAAACATCAATGAAGTCGCCACCGAACGTCTTTTATCCCGCCTAAAGGGAAAGGTAAACATCGAGAAAACCTGAAGAGGGAGAAATCACGGTCTTTAGACCGAGAGATCGGGTAAGGGAGTATGTTACGCGAGGGGAAGGTATTAGCACCCCACACACCCGTAGTACTCTACGGTATCCACTATTATTGTCTAATCTAATGGGTGTGGTCAAAACCTATGTCTATGGCTTAAAGCTAAAAAGGGAATGCATGCGGAAAAAAAAGAAAAAAAAACAATGTAGGGAAAATAAAAGTTATGCTCGGTTGGCCCCTATCCCAATGCCTACGTATCCCTTTTAAGGAATCAAAGCAGTCGTAGTTCGGCTTATATATTCTGGTTGGTTTGTGTTTTTTAGTTAAGACAACAAAAACAGTCAAGATGGCAAAACATCAAATAAAACAACAAACAAATGAGATGGTAAAACATCAACTAAATAATAACAAAGTAACATGTCAAAGATGGCGAAACACCAAATGATAAAACATCACACCTAACAATGATATTGAGAATCAAAGTAGGATAACAAACATGTGCGATGGCGAAACATCGGCTTCAAACAAGTATGCGATGGAGAAACATCGGCTAAAAGATAACAAGGTATCATGGCAAAGATGGCGAAACATCAATAAATCAGATGACAAAACATCACACTTAACAATGATATTGAGAATCAAAGTAGGATAACAAACATGTGCGATGGTGAAACATCGGTTATAAGATAACAAGATATCATGGCAAAGATGGCGAAACATCAATAAATTGGATGACAAAACATCACACCTAAAAATGATATTGAGAATCAAAGTAGGATAACAAACATGTGCGATGGAGAAACATCGGATTCAAACAAATGTGCGATGGCGAAACATCGGTTATAAGATAACAAGATATCATGGAAAAGATGGCGAAACATCAATAAACCGGATGACAAATCATCACACCTAACAATGATATTTAGAATCAAAGTAGGATAACAAACATGTGCGATGGCGAAACATCAGCTTCAAACAAATATGCGATGGCGAAACATCGGTTATAAGATAACAAGATATCATGGAAAAGAAGGAGAAACATCAAAAAATCGGATGACAAAACATCACACCTAACAATGATATTGAGAATCAAAGTAGGATAACAAACATGTGCGATGGCGAAACATCATCTTCAAACAAATGTGCGATGGCGAAACATCGGTTATAAGATAACAAGATATCATGGAAAAGATGGCGAAACATCAATAAACTGGATGACAAAGCATCACACCTAACAATGATATTGAGAATCAAAGTAGGATAACAAACATGTGCGATGGCGAAACATCGGCTTCAAACAAATGTGCGATTGCGAAACATCGGTTATACAATAACAAGATATCATGGCAAAGATGGCGAAACATCAATAAACCGGATGACAAAGCATCACACCTAACAATGATATTGAGAATCAACGTAGGATAACAAACATGTGTGATGGAGAAACATCGGCTTCAAACAAATGTGCGATGGTGAAACATCGGTAAACCAGGTTTAAAAACAAAACCAAGAGGCGCACAAACAAATAAGATTGATTTGTATCTTTTACCTTGAAGAAGGATTTGAGTTTATTAGAGGTGTATTATGATTTTCCAAGAAAACAATTTTTGTTTTAAGATAAAAAATGCAAAGGAAGGAAAAACAACTAAGGGAAACTAGCCTAGCACTATCCCTAGTGTTATCATACAATGATTGACCCTAAGGTTGAGGATAAAGGAAATTCCTACCCTATGCTAGCATACATGGATTCCTACCTTAATCAACATGTCAAAGGAAGCTTAACAAAACTATCCTATAGGGAACAGGCAATGAGAGAGAAGTCGTGATCTCAATCTCTAAATTGAGTGACTCATTGATCAACAATTAAAAACACAATAAATATCCTATAGGGAGCATGCATTGAGAGCAAAGTTATGATATCAATTTCTATATTGAGTGACTCGTCGATCAACAATTAAAGAAAAATATCCTATGGGGAACATGCACTGAGAGCGAAGTCGTGATATCAATTTCTAAATTGAGTGACTCATCGATCAATAGTTAAAGAAATAAACACAAACACAACACATGTATCAAACAAAACAGAGGGCCTCCTGACATATATCAGCAACAAAGGTCCCATCATGCAATCATATAACTATACAAAATGAAAATAGAAGAAAGGAAATAGTGAAATACCAAACGGATAACTATCCTTAGCAACTAAACAAGAATAAAAGAAACCCGGAGAATTTCAAGCAAGCTGGCATCAGCAGACAAATCAAGTCAGAAATTACGCCATCAGGATGTAAGTATTGAGATTTTCAGATATGAGCAGATCCCATGGGCAATGTATAGCATTCATAATCACGTACATATCCTGCATAGACTATCAAATATGCCAAGCACAAGAGTAGTGCCAATATAATAAATTGTGTTCCACAAATAAAGTGAAACACAGTAGCCTCAAGTCAAAAATGGAAAACTTTTCTCAAAGTACCCCGCACATTCAACAACCAAGTTAGTATTCCCATAAATTGAATGATGACTCACATAAGGGATGGATGATGACACCATAATGAAGTGAGGGAACATGATAGCAACTATCAATATATTAGATATGATAGACAAAAAGAAACAGGCATATGCACAATTTGGTCAAAAGTTAGAGGAATGTTGCTCCTTTCTATCACCATATTGAACTGACAATTGAATATCAATCAAGGATCGTAGGAGCTTGAGAAGAATACAAACAAATACCATGAAGGTCAGTAGCAACCACAATTCAATCATACTCAATTACTTCATCACAGCTCACAAGCATAATAGAAGAGGAATCCCACACAATGCATAAAGACTTAGATTTCAAGCTAACCATGGAAGCAAGTCAAACAAGAACAATAAAATGCCTCAAAATTCTAAAGTTCATAGCTTGCTCAAACTTTTGAATTTGGACAGAAATGAGTACAATTTGGAAAGGTATTGAAAAGATATACAATCCCTTAGTTTTGAGTTTTTGCAATTGAATCCATTAAGGTCCTCAAAATTTGACATGCAATTCACTAAATTTGGAAATCGACCTATAATTTTAACTTGAGGCATGAACTTCCAAAGACCATAACTCTTGACTCTTTACCAATTTGGACATGAGACCAAAAGGAGATGAAAGATCACCCTCTTATATTTCCAAGCATATTTCATTTGCATTTTTTTGATAAAAGGTGAATAAAATATGAATTTTTGAAGTTAAGTCCTCATTTTCCAAAATTAGAAACTTTTAGGGTTTCTTCATGAACAAGTTTCAACCCAAACCTCAATCTTTTTGCTCCAATGATCAAAATGGACTTGAAATATGAAAGGTACACCCTTTATTTGATGGTTGACCAAAATTTCACTTGGTCAACCTTGACTTTGATCGATTTTGACCAAAATGACCATTTTGCCCCTTTGAATCAATTGAGCCACTTCCCTTCAAAATTGATGATCAAGACTTCAAACATATGATCTTCCAAATATATAGAGGCCATGTACAAAGTTTCAATTCAAAATTCTCAAGAAACTTGATAAAATCCCAAACCATAGTTTTGGTTAACACCTTAGGAGACTGATGAATCATCTTCAAAACATCAAATCCTCTGGATATCTTGACCAATTTCTTGTACAAAGACTTTTCAAATACCAATGAGATGTTGTAGCTTTCAGATCAAGACTTGTACATTGATCAATAGCCTTGATCAAGTAAAACCCTAATTTTGACTGGTGAATCAAAAGAGTGATTCTTCTTATAATCAATCTCAAACTTCAATCCTCTGATGATCCAAAGAGATGGATAAAATATCTTGAGATATGCAATAACTTTTGAGCTTGAAAGATCCAGAGGTTTAAATGATAAGGTTCTACTTGAGCAACTTGTCAATGCAATCAACCTTCAAAGCTTGAGGAATACTTGATAACCAAAGTACTTTTGATCCCATCACAATGTATGAATGCAATGCAATATGATATTCATGATGAAACATAAGCCTAAATCAAGAGTTTAAATTTTGGGGTGCAACAACAAGCACAATTTAAGTATAGTGAAAACGAATGAATTAATTTCAAGACCAACATATGAAATGCATTAATGGAAAAACACATAGTTTGATATAAAGATAAGTGTTCTAATAAACAAAAGAAATTACAATTGAAAAAATCCAAATGAACTGGACACTCTCCATCTTAAACATGATTTGGCATGGGAGCAGTAATCACGTTAGGAGTCTCAAGAGGTCCAAACTCAATCTCCTTAGCATCAATCAAATCTTGAATCTTGTTCTTCAATGCCCAAGAGTCATTCGTATCATGTCCAGGACTGTTGGAATGGTATGTGTTGTACCCCAAAATTTGCCCTCCCATTTCATCAATATTTTCTCACCACAAGACCCTTGGAGCTCAAGATCAAATTAGGGTTTGCTCTGCTCAAGACTCCTCCTTGCACTGTTGACCCAAATTAGGGTTTGAGTTTGCACAAAGTTGTTTTGACCTAAAAAGCCCAAAGTGACTTTCATGTTTCATGTTGGACTTACAAGTTTATCCATACCAAGTTTCAAGTCTTGATTCCAATCTTTACCCAGTCAATTGGACAGTTGACCTAGAAATCAACTGTATTGGGAGAAGAGTCAATTGTGGCCAATTGAAAGTCAAACCTCATGATTTTTGACCCACATCAACATGATGAACTCATATGAACCATTTGGTCAAGTTTGGATCACAATTCCCCAAGAAATTTGATCAGATCACCAAAAGGCCAAAATGATCATTTTTAGGGTTTTGACTGCACAAAGGCAATTTTTGACTGTTTGACCTAACCAATGGCAAACCAAGCTCACATATGGACTCAAGGACTCAATTGCATTGTCTTGATCCATTCAACAAGTTCAAAAGATCCCAAATGCATAAGATTGACAGATGATTTTTCCAGTCAACTGATCAAATTTAACTGTATACTGAAAAGTCAAACTTTGACTTTTTGGTCAAAATCAAGTGCCAAGATTCATTTTTCATCAAGACATGTCAAATTATGAAACTTTTTCATCAAGAAACCCAAAATTGCAAATTAGGGTTTAGAATGAGAAAATTTCATAACTTAGAATTTTTCTAAGTTATGAAACTTCCTTATTTTTTCATAACTTTGTCCCATTTTTTCATCAAGATACAATTGGATTCAAGCAAAACTCAAAACATGAAACTTGTAGTCCATTGCAAAATATACAACTTTGATTCACAAAGTTTCCTCAAAAGAATCTTGTAGCTCAAGTTATGATTTTTGGAATAAGGGTGCAAAACATTCTTAACTTAGAAAATTTTTGACCTATTCTAGGCAGGATTTTTGACCAACTTCATGGCCATTTTTCACATGCTTCCACTTGTAATTTCAATTTGCATTACGAATATGGATTGAAGTACACATTCCAAGCTTTCCAAATTGTCCAATAACTTCTCAAACACCCTTGTGGTTAGGGAGAATCGAATTGGCAAAGTTAGGCAAAAGTCACTTTGTTCATAGCCAAATACATGTTCATAACCTTGGCATTTTCAACTCAGTATTGTTTAGGCTAGTTTACATGCCTCTAATCCTCTTCACACTCAATAATTAAATGCATATCCTTTGTGTTAGAGTGTTATTTTGTTCATTTGGATAATACACACAAAATCAATCCTTAAGTAGAAAAAGCAATTTTGCCATTCTTGTAAAGATGCACTTTATGTGAAATTCACAATCCAAGAGGTACAAGCAAAATCTCGGAGGCACAAGTTTGTGGACAAATCCCACTGATCAAGAGAGAGTGCTGCAACATGCTTGAGGGACCTGCATTGGCCTATAACCCAACTTGACTATTTTTGCTTATTGGAGAAGAAAACTTGCAAAAACACCACAAGCTCTCATTCTTTTAAGAACCAACAAAAGCAAACTTTGCAAACACTTTTCACATGACCTAACTGACCTAAAACACGAATCCACCACAGCTCAAACCTTCTCATTCACAAAATCACAAATTTGTTGCAAAACAGGGTACCTGCTGCAGTTTGATTTGGCCAGCTCAATCCACTCGTGCGCTTTGGCTAAAACCACTTCAAACACATTCTATATCATCCATACAAACTATCACAAGCCCTAGATACAGACTGTGACACCCCTTACCAAGTTTGCCATTTTCATTTTTCAGCCTAGAAGGTTGACTTCCATAGCTCGATTCAGAGAGATTCAAAGCAAGCTGAGCATATAGGAAGCATCCTAGGACTTTAGGCAAGCTGTACCAAAGTTCAAACTCCATTGAAGATACCTCCATTGTTGTACACGACTCAAGCTGAACAGGTAAAAATTTGAACTTCTATCTCTCTATCCAGGCATAGTTAGGCTTAAGTTTGTGAAGAAAGCATGTCCTACTCATAGCCCTGAAGCCATCCATGTAGTTACTTTTCATTTATATTGTGTGTTCTATGAGAATTTTGGACCTGAACATGGAAGAAAACTTAGGTCAGAAATTGGGGATGGAGAAATTCTCCCTCGTTTCTGAGAGTTAGAACAACTTTTTTATATGTTTGAAATCGTGACTTGATGCTCCACATTATTGATGTTGTAAGTTTTTGTTAAAAGTCAAAGAATCAAGAGATATCAGATGGAGAAGGAAGCGCACGTTTTCTTGTTCAAACATGTGCTGGAGGTTGAAGACAGAGTTGACTTGGGCTGGGCCTGAGTCAACCTGCTTTTTGCACCCCTTTTTTCATTTTGCACCCCCCTGGCCCATTGTGTGATTTTTTAATCATTTTTGATTTTTTCTTTTTGATTCTGACTTATTATTTTTTGCTCAAATATAAAAAATATTAAAAATATTTTTTCACCCATTTTTGCATTTATTTGACATTTATTTATTTTATTTAGCTTATACATGTAAATAAATATATATATACTTTTCTTCAAAACCCTAGAAAATAATACAAAAAATATATTTTTTCAGTTATTATTTTTTATTTACATTTTGGAAACATTTTCTAAAAATATACTTTTTTTTTTTGTAAATAATTAATATTTCATTTTTGTATATATTTAGTATATTTAATAAATAATATAAATACTTGTACATTTATTAGAATATTTAGGATAAAATATGAAAATAATACATTTTTGTTTTTATTAATATTTGACATCAAAAATACTTTTTATAATATACTTCTTTTTTTTTCTTTTGTATAAATTAATATATAATATTGTACAATATTATTAAATAAGTATTATTTATTTAGAAAAAACTAGGGTTTTGCCCTAAAGACCATAAAAATATCAAAAAATAACCTTTTTATTTTTGTTTATATATTACATTGAAAAATACTTTTACATACATAAAAGATCATTTTTTGCATAATACATTGCATTTTGATATTTATTTATATTGTAAATATTGTATATTTAAATACTTGTATATTCGATATGGATGTAATAGCCTAGATTTAAATTTCTTGTCAAATACCCTCATTCAAACATTTGTACCCCCATCCCCATAATCATGTTGTAATAGTCTAGGGCTTTAAAATTCCGCATTTAAAAGCTTTCTAATTATGCCATGATAGACCTAGGGTTTGTATGCAAAAATCAAATAATAAATAGCTTGACCTAATTCAAAGACAAAATGCATGAAAATAGACAACACAATGCACACTTACACCCTTAGGGTTACTCCACTTGTTGCCTCCAAAAATGGGACAGGCTTGCATGTTGAGTTTCTTTGGCCAAACAAAAACAAATCTAATGATCATAGTCCCTCGATGACGCTTTCTCAAGTTGCCTAAAAATGATCAAGTCCCTTAAAGGAAAAATTGCCAAAGACACTTGGCACTATTGCATTCATGATCTAAACGATGACCCGCGCCCGTCCCGTTAACATCCTAACACAATATTGTCCACCAAATACAATGGTGGAACAATACTGTTAAAAGGGTTAAAACATAGAAAGAATCTTTGAGTAAATTTAGGGGTAGACAACTCTTAGTTACTTGATCAAACTTGCAAAACAAAACCTTGCCTACTTTCAAAACACAAATTTTCAAAGACACAACTTTCAAAACAACTTTCAAAACCTTGAAACATCTTTTCAAAAAGACAAACACCTTTTGTAAAACATTCGAGTAAAGAATTGTTACAAGGGTTGCCTAGACAAGGCATCTTTTTCAAAACATTTTCAAAACCACACATACAAAGCACCATTTCAAACAATTGAAAATTCAAGGCAAGTGATCTAAGCAAGTAACTAAGAGCCCATGGATAACCATGGATAGAAAGGGTGCTAATACCTTCGCTCTCTATAATCTACTCCCCGAACCCAAGAAAACATCTCAAAGGTTTTTGCTGTGCTTTTTAACCTTTCCTTAGGATAAAATAAAAAGTCGGTGGCGACTCTTGCTAAACCGAAACATTTGCGAAAACAAAATGCAAACCTCAAGTCAGTTCTCCCACCGTATCACAGTATGCACATATTGCATTAGGATGATATCTAGGAGCGGAGGTATTAGGATTCAGAAGAAGAGGATCCCTCAACATAATCAACTCCATCTTCAACATGTGGTACAATTCTTGAGCCAAAGACATATTGATTTTGGTAAATTGTCTTTTGGGTGTGTCTTGTTTATGTTGATTGCTCTATTGTCGTTGTTGCACTGGTGTCATCTTAAAGACCAGTACTTCCCCTACAAATTAGTTGTAGTCTATCTTATTACGATCCTTCTGGCCATATACAACATCGGCTTCCTTCTTACCACCAAATGGCTTCTTCTCAGCATTAGAAGATGCAGCCATCAGAATCTTCCCACTCTTGATACCTCTTTTGATCCTTTCCACAGTCAGACCCATTTATGTAAAACCAGACGAAGAATTTCCAATTAATAATTTAAAGAACGAGCTTGTCAGAGTACCCATGAACATGTCTGCCATTTCCCGGTCAGTTAAAGGAGGTTTCACTCTTCAAGCTAGATCTCTCCATTTCTGAGCATATTCTTTGAAACCTTCATTTGAGCTCATAGACCTGTTTTGCAACTGTATACGAGTCGGTGCCAGGTCAACATTATATTGGTATTGCTTGTAAAAAGCAACAACCAAATATTCCCAATTGCGGATGTTGGTTCTTTCCAATTTATAGAACCATTCTAACTGCGTCCCTGACAAACTCTCCTGAAAGAAGTAAACCCATAATATCCTATCAGCTGTATGGGGTTGGATCTTCCTGACGTAAGACCTCAAATGAAGCTTGGGACATGAAACACCGCCATATTTTGCAAAAGTGGGAACTTTGAATTTTTGTGGGATAACCACTCCCGATACCAACCCTAGCTCTTCAAAGTCCAAACCAAGTACTCTCTGAATCTCCATAGCATTGAGACGATCCTCCAGCTGTTTATATTTTTCAGTAGCAGAAGGATATTGTTCTTCAGCATAGTCTGCTTCCTCTTTGTTAGTCCCTGGGCTGTTATCTTCTTCTTTTGTCTTCTTGTCATCCTCTTCTTGATTATCCCCCTCATTTGATGGAGTTGCGGATTCTAGAGCTCGCTTGGCTGGTCCACTAAATCTTCTTCCCATATTCAGGATTTCAACTGGTTTCTTTGTCTTCTTTGTCCTCCCTTTGATAATGAGAGCTTTCAGATCTTCTTGTCCTTTAGCCAGAGCCAGGAATATCTGTTGAAATTGAGTGTTTTGTGCTTGAAGATCCTTAACTGTTTGTTCAAGAGCAATTTATTTTTGCTGAAATAAACAACGAAAAGATAAGAAACCTGTCTTGAGAATACCTGTTATGTAATGACATGCATGTAATGTTTTCAAGGATCTCGCAGGGTAAATACAAGAAAGTGTTTGAATTTTGATTGCAACTTTTAGAAAAGAACTTCGTATCGTTAAATGTCCTTATACAAGAATCAAGCTAACCATGTCGAGTGGGTCATAGCCTATGACTCAAGTTATCATGCTTTGGTCTTTTGACGACATTGGCTAGAGGAAAATAAATCCCCTTTCCCCTTGATAGATGTCTGGTTCATCATAACCTGCATCACAGGCCCTAGAGATCCTTGAAATGGTTAACGAAATGCTATGGCATGATGTCATGATGTCTATGATATGCACCAAGCAAAAGTGTAAGGTGATGAAGACAAGTGAGTCTTGCAAGAAGTCCAGGTTATTGGATAATGACTACAAACAAGTCCTGCTAGGAACTCACATTATTAGATAATGAATACAAACAAAACCCTGCAAGGAGTTCGAGTTGTTAGATATTGAAAGCAGACAAGTCACACAAGTAGCCTTAGGTTCAGGCTTGCATGGAGTTTGTAGGTAAGCACCCTCTTGAAGTTTTAGTTGGATCAACCTATCGTAAACGGAGTAACCGGGTTCTAAGGAATCTAAATATCACTGATCTTTCTTCATCGGACATTGTTTCAGCTCAAGTGATCTTTTCTCGCGGCCGAAATATCCCAAAAGTCCAATCTCAATTAGTGTGGTATCGAGTATCAACCAATCTCCAGTTTTGCATAGAAGTCGACTATCTCACTACTTTCTAATGGCCAAGTTTGTTCAACTAAGGTTCTAAGGTCAGTTAGTGCTTCATGACACCACACAGCAGCCCCGTATTCTCCTTGATTCAAGATAAAGGATACCGGTACCAACAAATGTGTCACACTAATGTAGCCATCACTTTAACCATATCAGTATTACGCCGCACAGTCTCCACAATCTATTGCTACTTACCTAATGTGGCCCAGATCCGGGTATAGGATCTATACAAGAATACCCAAACATAAACCCGAAATGTAAAGCAAGTAAGTCAAACAAGTTAAGCATTTTAAATATGATCTAGCTCTAAGGTAACCCCACTTTTAGTGTCATATCCCCAGCAGAGTCTCCAGTTCTGTAATACGGTGGAAGAACTGACTGTTATACTGGTTTTTCATTTTTATTCGCAAATATTACGGTAAGCAAGAGTCACCACCGACTTTCTTTTATCCAACAAAGGAGTGGGTGAAAAGAATAAAAAAATAACTTTCGAGATTATTTCTGAGTAAGGGGGGTAGATTATGGAAAGGAAAGGTGTTAGCACCCTTTCCATACATAGTTATCTACGGGCTCTTAGATGCTAGCTCATTTAAAAATACCTTGTGTTTGTGTGTTTGAAAAAGTATCTTGAAAAGACGCCTTAGTGTGGCAAACTTTGTAATGTTTCTTGTATTGTTGAGAATGTATACAAAGTGTTTTTGAAAATATTTTTGGGAGGGAGTGTAGGTGTGGAAAATGTTTTGTTTTGAGCAAGCATTTAAGAACTATCTACCTACTCGAAAAGGTTTTTTCTTTTCCTATTTTCCTTTATACAATGCTATCCTACTATTAGTGAGTAGATAGCCCTGTCGTTAGATGTTTGGAGGATAATCGAGGGTCGTTATACAGTCACAAGGGAAACTTGTAAGATATCTTAGTAATTACCCTAAGATTTTAAGATCACTTCAGTGAGGCAACATCGAAAGGGTCATCGAGGGACTTATAATCTTTTTAAACTAAAGGGTAGCCACTAAAATCTCTTACATTCGAGAATTGTGACTGTTTTATTTCGAAGGCAACCGAAGTGGGAATACCCTAGAGATGCACATGTGCGAGTGTGTTGTATTCAGTTATTTATCTTTGATGTTAGGTTTGCTAAAGTTTTTTTTTATATTCTTGTCATGCAATCCTATTAGGAATACATCTAACAATTGAATATCAGTGCGAGAAATTAAAGTGCAGAAATTAAATCTAACTATTACATGGCTTCGGGGAGGGGAAAATTACAAGTCTAAAAATTGGGGATAAAAGCGGTAAATAAAATCCTAATTTTTAACTGTTACAAACCATAAGCAGATACAATAATAAGGAAATAATAATGCGGGAAGTAAAATGAACGCGCGAGGGTTAAAAGAATGTTTGAAACCATAAGAAAAGTCTAAGTAATTTAAGATTTTTTTTATTGTTTTTGTTTTATTTTAAGAAAAATGTTTAAATAAAAAAAAACTAAACTCGATCTAATCCTAAAGAAAAATATTAATTATTAATGACAATTAAAATTAATAAAAAGAAAACTAATTCTATATTTTTTTGCATTTAAAAAAAAAAAGAATTGAAATTAATTAAATACTAAATTCTAATTGATTTTATAATTAAGGAAATAAGTCAAAGTAACTAACTAATTGATTCATGAAAATTAAATTTAATAAAAAAAACTAAATCTAAAATTTTGGTGATATTTTGATTTTACGATTTTTTATGATTTTTTTGTTATAAAAAGAAAGAGGAATTAATTAAAACAAAAGAAAAATAAATAAGACAAAGGATAATATGGGCCATGTTGCAACAAGCAAATAGGGGGTGAGAATCTGAAAACGTCTCAAGCCCAATAAATCAGAGCCCAGGTATTTGCATAGAATCTTGTACGTATGTCCCTTGAAGGATGTATGGTGGGAACGTGGCTCTGAGTCTTTAGATCTAGCTTTAGTTTGGCCTGAAAGTCCCTGCATTTTGAATTACGAATCTCAAAATTTCTTGAGCCCTCTAACAATGGCATCCTATGATTTAATCATTTAAACTCACATGTGATACGTTAAACCTGCTTCAACCATTGCTATAAACATATATGCATGCGTTAGATTTAACAATATATATATTAACAGATCGAATCCAAGGAAACTATACCAAACTGATGATGATTGTAGTGATCATTCTGAATGTGAAGGGACTCAGTTATGAGTTGGATTCGATTCCTGGATGTCTCAGAGAGGTGATTAAATCACTTGTTTGGATTGTTGGGGCTTTGAAATGCATATACGACTTTGCACTAGTTTGAGATTTTTTTTGAAAATTTTGTAGAGCTTCTGTTAGGCAATTGGAGAGATTTTTGAAGAGGGGTTTCGTGCTTCCTTTGGTCTTGCAATGCATTGCATTTATAGAGAAGTGGAATGGTGAATAAACATGGCAAGAATCATAGCATTAAGGCCCCCTTTCAAAGCAATATGAAACATATTAAAAAATTTCCAAAATTGTGAAAAACTTCCCCTTCTTGAGATGAAATGAAACCGGTATTTTTTCCTCATGTATTGCGCGAATTCTAAGGCCCAATATCAACCCAAATCATCAGCCCATGTGTCCATACTTTTTATTTATTATTTTATGCAATTTATTTTGTGTTTTTTTAAATAAAAACAAAATAAATATGAATAAAATAGATAAAAAATGAAAAGCAAGGTGAAAGTGAATTTATGGGTCCTTGAGTAAGTCATAAGCATATTGATTCCCACAAATAGGTCTATGAACTTAAAAATGCATTTTTGCTCAAATTGACTTTTTACATTTCTTGAAAATTTCCCAACTTGCACTGGTCATAATTTGCTCATTTTTTACCTTTTGAGAAGGATCTTGGACTTTTTAGAAATCTACTGATGTCCCCTACAATCTCTATGTTGACAATTTTTTCATTTGGATAAATCATCTTGATGTAACTTGTCTTGACAAAAAATGCCTTTTTGTGGACTTTCAAAAAGACCTGTAATGTATGAGCTCATATCTTCCAAATGATGCATTTGTTGGACTTGAAGGCAAAATTAAAGTTGTAGGGAATTGAATCTTCTTCACAATGAGCTTTGGTTGGGTAAAA
The DNA here is from genome assembly GCA_948472305.1 of Vicia faba. Lineage (NCBI taxonomy): Eukaryota > Viridiplantae > Streptophyta > Magnoliopsida > Fabales > Fabaceae > Vicia > Vicia faba. The sequence goes on from OX451738.1 coordinate 729,577,937, forward strand.
ATGAATGGAGCATGTGAAAGTTATGCTTTGTCAAAGTTCAATAGGCTTTTCCTAGGAAACCCTAATTTTGCACTTTTGGATTCTTGATGATTTGAGAGCATTCCTTGAGGAATCATGATCAAACCTTGATCAAATGATGGATATCACTTCAAAATGTTGAGGTTGAACAAAAATCTTGAAGTTTGACTGGATATTGACCATAATTGACTTTTTGACCAATATAGTTAATTTTCAAACATTTGAGCCATTGACTGAGCAAACTTGTGATGCAAGGCATGAAACTTGGCATGGATATTCTTGAGGACATATTAGGAACCATGTAAATCACTTGAGGCTTTTGAAACCCAAACTTCTTTGTGAAAAGTGAACCCTAGTTGGAAGTCCATTGCTTAGAAGGAGAATTTTTCTGGTCAATTCTTAGTTAACCTTGAGCATTTGGGGACCTCTATGAGTATGTCTTGAATAAAAAGAGGGAAAATTTTGGGGTACAACAGTCAACTACTTAGGAGGAGGGTTTGTCTGACAATCCTTGAGTAGTCTTGAGCAATTGAGAACCCTAGGGGCATGTCTTGAAAATGGGAGGGCAAACTTTGAGGTACAACAACTGCCCTTGTTCAATCTTTTTAAACGTAGAGAGTTAGATTGACATAATTTCCATTCATGATCTGAAGGTGGAAGAGGATTGGACACTTAAGTACCCAGAAATTTGCACTCACATGTGCACAAAGTAACACTGTTGGTTGATTGTATTGCTTGAATGGGCTTAAATATGCCATTCAGAGAGGTGATAAAGTGTCGTTGGAGATGGGCTTATAGATGCCATCCAAAGTAATTATTGGTAGGAGTATCAAAATGAGTTTATGCTTGAATGTATCTGAGAAGTATACTAGAATGAGTCTGTGTCCGACTGTATCTGGAAGATGTGCTGGGGAGTGTCAGAATGAATCTTATGTCTCGATTGTATCTGAATAATGTTCTAGAATGAGTCTATGTCTGGATTGTATCTATAAGAGGATCATAATGAGTCTTTGCTCGATTGTATTCTAGATTCATATTAGAAAGAGTCTACGCCTGACTGTATCTAAAGATATACCGGAATGAATATCAAAATGTATCTACGTCTTGATCGTATCTGAACTGTATCTAGGATATGTACTGGAATGAGTATCAGAATGGGTCAACGTCTTGATCGTATATGAACTGTATCTATAAGATCAATATAAGAATGACCCGTTGGTTGATTGTATATGAAGGATGGGAAATTGTTGACAATATTCATCTGTTTGTGAACTAACCTAAAAATCAAAGTTAGTTTTATGCAATGTCATGATGTATGTAATGCATTGCATAATGTTGCTTTCAAAATATATGAAAATGTTATATATGTTTTGTATGCATATGCTATGATATTCTATAAATGATGTATGGATGTAAGATGTTACTGATGACAGCGGTAACTTTGTATAACAACTTTGGCTGGGGAAAATAAATCCCTGATAGTTGATGGGGAATGAAGAATATGAATCTTCAATTTCTGCTAGGAATGATTTTGCTGGAGATTCCCGCTTTCTGTTTGTGGATACTCCGCTAGGGACATTCGACTTCTGCTTAGGGGTAGAAGAATTCTCATAAATTTGGTCGTTCATCATTCTTTTATTAGGGAATTTGATTTTTATGTACCCTGACTGGGGATAAAAGAGATGGATAATCCTCTGACATGCTGTTTGACCAAGTTTTAGATATGGATGTCAACTCTTCTGGGGAGGACAAAGTTGAATGACATCTGGCCCGAGAAGAGAATCCTGTCGGGGAGTTGTAACATCGTAGAAATAAACTCTGATGAGGAAATAAATCCTGCTGGAGAAGAGAATTCCTGTAAACTATGTTGAGGAGATAAACTCTGATGAGGATCAGGATTTCATAGATCGCGTTGAGGGAGTTTCCACTGTATGCTGGGGAAATGATCAAATTTATTTATCTTCCAGGTGACCTATTAGGGAAGATGATCATGTCGATCTATCCATCAGGGATATAGAGGTGAACCGTTGGAATATGCCCCAATTCATGTATGATGGCATACTAAATTTTCTGGGGAATATATCTCTGTTGAGGATGATCTTGTGAAGATAGCTCTGTAGAGATAGTTCCGTGGAGATTGCTTTGTGGAGATTTGTGGATGACTTGAACATTATCCCAACTCCTAAAGTCTTTAGTAAATGCTAGTCCTATTTCTATGCATATATTTTGTTAACGATAATCATGTTCAAATGCATATGTTCATTCAATGTAATCATTGGACGTTTTTTGCAAACTAAACAAAGAAATAAAACAATTTTGAAAATTGGAAATGACTTGTATTGATCTTGAAAGTTTGCCTATAAACAAGCGGTTTTATACAAAGAGACAGAAATCCTAGTAAGAGGAAATCGTCGTAAAATGAAAAAAGGGGTACAAATAAAAACAAAGAAAAATAACTATGTGGAAACGATCTCATCGAGTTTCAACTCTGTTATTTCCCCTATGTCTTTAAGCATCTCATCACTTGTTGTTGGGAGAAGATGATTGAATCGTTTTGTACCGTTCAAACATGACGCCAGTGAAGCTGGTTGTAAGTAGACGGTTGATCAAATGGGACATAGTGGTACGCTTTAATCCATAACTTTTGCCTGGACCTCCTTTTCTGGTTTTCAGACCACCGGGATACCCTTTTTTGCCTAATTTTTTCCCGAACCCTTTTGGTTCCTCGGGATGCCTTTATTTTTTCCTAGGCCTGTCAACCTAGCGGGTCTCTTTTACGCGTAGTATTTTTTGACTATGTCCGTGTTCACAGGGTGCGGAAAATATTCACCGTCCATGGTGGTAAGTATCATAGAACCACTAGAAAATATCTTTTTGATCACAAATGACCCTTCATATGTGGGAGTCCATTCGCCCCTGGGATCACCTTGTGGTAGGATAATGTGCTTTATTACCAAATCACCAGCCTGGTATACCCGATGTTTGACTTTCATGTTAAAGGCTTTGATCAAGTGTTTCTGATACATCTGACCATGACAAACAACCACAATCCTTTTTTCATAGATAAAATTTATTTGGTCAAGTCGAGTCTGAATCTATTCGTCTTCATTTAAACCTGTGTCTTTTATAATCCTTAGGGAAGGAATCTAGACTTCAACAGGTAAGACAACCTCCATATCATAGACTAGAGAGAACGAGGTTGCCCCAGTTGATGTACGTATTCTGGTGCGATAACCGTGAAGAGAAAATGGTAGCATCTCATGCCAATATTTGTACGTCACTGTCATATTCTGCAAAATCTTCTTGATATTCTTGTTGGCGGCTTTCAATGCGCCATTCATCTTTGGTTGGTATGGGGCAGAATTGGGATGCTTAATCCTGAAATGCGTGCAGAGTTCTGTGATCATAGTATTGTTAAGATTGGTACCATTGTCTGTGATGATCCTTTCATGGATTCCATACCGACAGATAAGGTTGTATTTAATGAACCGAGCCACAACATTCTTGACAATGGAAGAAAACGAGGTTGTTTCAACCCACTTCATGAAGTAATCAATAACGACCATGATGAAACGATACCCATTGGAAGAATTAGGCTTAATCTCTAATCATATCAATGCCCTACATTGTAAACAGCCAAGGAGCATTCAAGACATTCAAAGGAATCAGAGGAACATGTACTTTGTCAGCATAAATCTGACATTTGTGGCAAGTTCTGGAATGATGGTGGCAATTAGTTTCCATGGTAGACTAATGATAACCCGCTCAGAATATTCTTAGCCATTTTATGCCCACTGGAGTGAGTACCAAAGACTCCTTCATGCATATCTTCCATAATTTTCTCAGCTTCCTTCTTGTCTACATAACGAAGCAAAGTCAAATCATGGTTGCGCTTGTACATGATTCTGTTACTAAAAAGGGACTTGGTAGAGAACCTCCTTAGGTATTTCTTTCATTGATAGATGCTCCTTCTGGATATTCTCGAGATTCGAGGTATCTTTTTACTTCGTGGTACCAAGGCTTTTCCTCTACTCCATCAGTATCAACTTTATAAAAATGCACCAGTTCGTCTAGTCTCTCAATAGTCATTCGAGGAGCTTCGTTATCCCATATGACATTGAACATAGATGACATGGTAGCTAATGCGTCTTCCAATTGATTCTCTTCTCATGGAATATGTTCAAAAGTGATTTCCTCGAAGTACTGTATTAATGTCAACACATGCTCTCGACAAGGAATGAGATTTGGATGCTTCATATTCCATTCTCCCTTAATCTAACTGATCACTAGGTCTGAGTCCCCATATACATTCAAGAATTTAATTCTCATATTGATGGTAGCCTTGATACCCATGATACATGTTTCGTACTCGACCATGTTGTTGGTACAATCAAAACATAATCTAGCAGTGAAGGGCATATGACAACCCTTGGGAGAGACGATTACAACACCAATTCCATTACCAAGCACGTTAGAAGCTCCATCAAAAGCCATAGTCCATCGGGATCCCGACTCAGCTCCTTCATACGGTCCAGGTTCTTCATAATCTATAACTAGCATAATATTCTCATTTGGGAACTCAAAATTCATAAACTCATAGTCATCTACAACTTGATGAGCCAAATGATCTGCAAGTACACTTCCTTTGATTTCCTTCTGAGTAGTATATTGAATGTCATATTCTGTCAAGACCATTTTCCATATTGCTATTATTTCGGAGAGAGCGGGTTTCTCGATTATGTATTCTATTGGATCCATCTTAGAGATCAACAAAGTAGTATGAATCAACATATACTGTCTTAGTCGGCGAGCAGCCCATGCCAAAGCGTAACAAGTTTTCTAGAGCACTGAGTATCTTGTTTCACAGTCAATAAACTTTTTGTTAAGGTAGTATATTGCATGCTCTTTTCGAGCAGGCTCGTCATGTTGCCCCAATACACACCCCATTGAGTTCTCTAACATTGTTAAGTACATGATAAGGGGTCTTCCTTCAACTGGAGGCATCAGAATCGAAAGTTCTTTGAGGTACTCCTTGATTTTGTCAAAAGCTATCTAACATTTTTTATCTCACTTCACTACTTGATCTTTCATTAGTACCTTGAAGATTAGCTCACAAGTAGAGGTTAAATGGGAAATAAATCTGGGAATGTAGTTCAATCGCCCCAGGAAACCTCTGACGTCCTTCTCAGTACAGGGAGCTGGCATTTCTTGAATGGCTTTAACCTTGGCAGGATCAACTTCACTACCTTTAACACTGAAGATGAAACCTAGGAGTTCACCGGATCTTACCCCAAAGGTGCACTTGTTTGGATTCAACCTCAACTTGTATTTCTTCAACCTCTCAAATAACTTGTGCAGGTGGTTGAGATGTTCTTCTTCAGTCTGAGACATGACTATCATGTCATCAACTTAAACCTCTATCTCATGATGGATCATGTTATGGAACAAAGCTACCATAGCACGCAAAAATGTTGCGCAGGTGTTCTTCAAACCAAAAGGCATAACTTTGTAACAAAAAGTGCCCCACTGTGTAATAAAAGTAGTGTTCTCCATGTCTTCAGGTGCCATCTTGATTTGATTGAAACCAGAGAAACCATCCATGAAGGAAAATAATTTATGTTGAGCGGTGTTGTCAACCAGAACATCAATATGCAGAAGCGGAAAGTCATCCTTGGGGCTTGCCCTATTCAGATCCCTGTAGTCTATACACATACACACCTTCACATCCTTCTTAGGTACTGGCACCATATTTGCAACCCACTGAGGATAGGAAGTAACATCTAAGAAACCTGCATTGAACTGCTTCATAACTTCAACTTTGATCTTCTCAGACACCTCGGGACGCATACGACGAACCTTCTGTTTTATAGGAGGACAACCTTCCTTCATCGGTAGACAGTGAACTACAATGTCAGTATCAAGGCCTGTCATGTCTTCGTACTACCAAGCAAAAATCTCAACATAGTCACGCAACATCTAGATTAATCTCTTTTTGACACTGCCTTCTAGGTTGGCACCTATCTTAACTTCTTTCTTGTCCTCTTCAGTACCCAAGTTCACAACCTCGACTGGCTCTTCATGCAATTATATGGCTCTTTCTTCCCGCATTAACAGTCTAGCAAGCTCTCTAGGTACTTCACAATCTTCCTCACCTTCGTCCTTGGCTTGGTAGATTGGATTCTCAAAGTCATAACTGGCAATGGCAGAATTGCTATCAATGGAATCTAGGGTGGATACTGATTTGCAATTTGTTGTGTAAGTGTGTGTAATAACACATAGATATTTTTAAAGCAACAAAGTAAAAGAAAGACAAAGAGCATAAAATTTGAATGCAAACGTCCAATGATTTATTAAATGAAAATATGCGGATAAAAAATGACATCCCTAACAAATGGACAATTGTACCCCAGGCAAGGCACAAGGTTTAAGGTTATTGCTTTAAATTACATAACCGAAAAATCGAAAGTAAGAAAACAAAAAATAGCATTTACTCCTGACTTAAGGAGATTGGTACAAAGTCTTCAGCTTTCCAATTGTTGAGCCCATTGCCGGTAGTAGGGAAAATCCAATTGTCTATGTCACAGTCGCTATCAGCGCCTTCCACAATGTTTACTTTATTTTTGTGAACTCCAATGTTGTTGATGTGGAATGGCGGTCTCCCAGAATTAGCACGAGCATGACGGAAAATCCCTGAGCCTCTGAGGTGAAACCCAAACCAAATTTTCCGGACTTGTAAGGGATTTTGGGAAGCTGACCCTAAACAGTGCAACCACCTTCTTCTACTACAGCCTTAGCGTCTTTCATAGAAGCCATTCTTGGTGGAATCCTGGTAACCTTAGGAACGGTAGGAGTAGCTTTGTCAACAGGGGTTGTCTGAGGAATAACTTCAAAGGTCTGGCAAGGAGTCTCGAAGAATTCACCATTCATCTCAACATATTTGAAGGAATTCAAATGGCTCACCATGTATTCTTCTTCGCTGTAAACTGTAACGATTTTTCCTTTTATGGGATACTTCAACTTTTGGTGTAATGTAGAAGTAATAGCGCCTGCCCCATGAATCCAAGGGCGTCCAAGGCAAACATGAATAAGCTGGACGAATGTCCATCACATAGAAAGTAGAATCGAAGACCTGGGAACCCCCTTTGATTGGAAGATCAACCTCTCCATGCATCATTCTCTTTGAATCATCAAAAGCTCTTACCACGATGTCACTGGGTTTCAGCATAACCCCTTCACATTCCATCCTATCTAGAGCACCCTTTGGAAAGACATTCAATGAGGAACCCGTGTCAACCAACACATGAGCTAAGGTAGTTCCCCTACACTCAATAGAGACATGCAAGGCCTTATTATGGTTCCTTCCTACAGGATTTAAGTCAGCGTCAAAAAAGCCTAGCCCATTATCAATTTTTAGGATAGCAACACAATTTCTGAAATGATCAACTGAGATTTCCTATGGTACATGAGCCAATTTCAAGAACATTACCAGAGCCTGAGCATAGGCTTCAGAGCACAACAACAAAGATAGCATAGATATTTTGGAGGGAGTCCGCCCCAACTATTCAACGATCTTACAGTCACTCTTTCGAATAACTTTCAGTACTTCTTCCATCTCTTGCTTGGAGGTATCTTCAACAGTAACCTCCTTCGGTGCCTCAGCCTGGGCAAGCTCAATCATATGGTCTTTTCCTCGAGTTTTAGTAGTTGATTCAGTGGTAGTGAAATGAACTGGTGTATTAACGACTTTTGAAGAGATCTCTGGAGAGAAGACCCTTCCACTTCTGGTAACTTTACTAGTCCCAATAATATTGCTAACATCGGGATCAATAACTTCAATATTTTTAATTTCAACAGCCAGTGGTTCTCGCTTGACGCCATGGTAGTAGACATCGGCTCCATAATTCCAAGGGATATCCTTGTCAAAGGAATATGGAATTGGCCCAAGTGCGGTAATGATGAGAGGAGCAACCCTAGGTGCGACAGTAATCTTCACAGGACCCCTAGAAGTGATCCTTACACGAGTACCAGAAATTGCAGACACATCTTCAAGTTCAGGTCTTGAGATATACTTTCCACAAGAGGAGTCTTCTCAAATAGAATTACACGGTCATCCATCAGATGCTGAATACCTTCTTTTAGCAGTTTGCAGCCATTAGACTGAGACACATAGTAGTAGTCAAGTCATTTAAAGCAGAAACATAGGAAACATCATCAATAACATTAATTCCCTTGTCGTTATTAGGCATAGGTGCATTGATCACATTAGGAGTCTCAGGAGGATAAAATTCAATCTCCTTAGCGTAAATCATGTCTTGGATCTTATTCTTCAGACCCCAACAATTGTTAGTGTCATGTCCGAAACTGTTGGAGTGATATGCACACCTTGCATTGGGATTATAACTGGGAGAAGAGGTATTGGGATTCTGAGGAGGATCTTTCAATGTAATCATATATGCCTTTAGCATGTGTTGTAATTCTTGAGAAATTGGCATGTTGATTTTGGTGAACTGTCTCCTGGGTGCGACCTGCCTACGTTGATTATTTGTTGTTGTTGTTACCCTCGCACAGGATTAGAGATCAGAATTGCCCCCACAAATTGGTTTCCGTTACTCTTACTATGACCTTTCTCGACGTACACAACATTGGATTCTTTCTTACCATTATAAGACTTCTTCACATTATTTGAATATGTAGCCATTTGAATTTTACCACTTCTGATTCCATTCTCAACATGTTCTTCTGTTAATACAGTTCAGTGAAACTAGCTGAAGAACTTCCAAGTAGGTGATTATAGAAAGGACATGTTAGCATGCTCATGAACATGTCAACCAATTCCCTATCAGCCAAAATAGGTTGAACTATGCCTGCAAGATCTCTCCATTTTTGTGTGTACTCTTTAAAGCCTTCCTAAGAACCCATGGACATACTCTATAGTTGCATGTGGGTTGGTGCCAAATCAGAATTGTATTGATATTGTTTATTGAAAGCTGCAGCCAAATCTTCCCAAGTATGGATATTAGTACTTTCAAGTTGATAATACCATTCTAGTTGTGTTCCAGACACACTCTCTTGAAAGAAATGTAACCACAATTTCTTGTCAGTAGTGTGTAGTTGAATTTTCCGGACATATGATCTCAAATGCAGCTTCGGACAAGAAACACCGTCATACTTGGGAAAGGTAGGATTTTTGAACTTAGGAGGAATGACGACTCCTGAGACTAAACCCAATTCTTCAAAGTTCAAGCCAGACACATTCTGGATCTCCATAGCTTTCAGACGCTCTTCTAACAGCTTATACTTCTCATCAGCATGAGGATATTGTTCTTGCAGATAATCTTCTTCCTCTTCATCAGAACATTTTTCAGAACCATGGTTGCTATTTTCCTCAGCTTTAACACTCTTACCATCTTCATCCTTGTTGTCATCTTTTTCTGATGGGATATCAAGATCTCGAGCTCGCTTGACTGGACCTCTGGACCTCCTCCCCATGTTAAGGATGTCAGCTAGTTTCTTTGTCTTCTTCTTCTTCTTCTCTTTGGAGATGAGTGCCTTCAGTTCTTCTTGCCCCTTGGCTAAGTTTAGGAACATCCGTTGGAACTGGGTGTTATGAGCCTGGAGATCATTCATTGTGTGTTTAAGAGCCATTTTCTGCTGAAATAAAAAACAAGAAGATGAGAAAACCTGTCTTGGAAACCTGTTATGTAATGATATGTATGGTATGTAAATGCATATGCATTGTTTTCAAGGACCTCGTGGGATTTAAATTTGTTAATAAAAAGGAAACAACATTAAAGATTCTTGTTAGTAAGTTCAGATTATAAATGCCTTTTAGGCTTACAATGAAAACAAAAATAAGGGTTACAAAGGAATAAATTATGACTCACGTCTCCCATGGACCCTTCCTCTTTGCGTTGACATATTCATTAAGGCTTTGCTCTTCATGAAGGAGTTTGGTCAGCTCCAATACTTTCTTCTCACTAGCAGAGAATTAAGTCTCAAAGATGTCCTTTTCTTCTTTCTGTTGAATCCAAGCCTTATGTAGCTCTTCAAGGTCAGTAGGCATATATGGATGAAGAACGGTATGAGGAATATCTCCTTTAGCAATAGGCTCCACAATTACTGGTTGGACAACGAGATATGGCATTATAAGATTTTGAGCACGATATCACACCCATCTTAGGTAGGGCTCTAGAGGGATGGAGTTTTTCTGTCCCAAAGTCTTGCTATCAATCTTATTCATCATGCCCCAAGCACGTATAAACCTTTGATGGTAATCTTGAGCTTCGTTCTCGTAATCTAATACAATACTCTAGATGAGCATATAATGAAGCCGTCTCTTCGAGCATAACCAAATCGGCATAGAGCTAGGGAAGGGTTGTAAGTGATACCTCCCCTTATACCAAGGAGAGACACATTAGGGAATTCCCTACAGCGGTCAATAATAGTGATATCCTCTTGAGATTGGGAACACCATTAGATATCTGAATTAGAGAGTGACATCATCCTTTCAGACCACCTCAAACCTTGTACATTCTTCATTACTGATCGAGGAAGGTGCGAAATAAACCACTCATATAGTAAAGGTATGCAACACATAAGAGTCCCTCGCTTCCTCACAGTACGAGTGTGAAGAGAATGTAAAATATATCCAAGAAAAATAGGCACAGGATTATGAGTTAGAAATATTTGATGGCGTTCACATCTATGAGTTGGTCTGGATTAGGGAATAGTACCAAACCATAGATCAACAGAGCAAAGATCTCCTCGAAAGCATGAAAACTCAGCATCCAGAAACAACTGAGCCTTCTCTATCATAAATTTAGCAAGAAGGTCCTTTACTCCAATTCTTGTTTCCTAATTAGATATAATGTCGGACCGCTTCAGATGTAAGGCTGCTGCAATATCTTCAGGTTTTGGAACCTTCTCTAAACTGGTGAAGGGTGTCTGATCAAGAATAGGTACTCCGAGTAGCTTAGAGAACTCTTCCATTATGGGTACCAACTGATAATCTGGAAAGGTAAAACAGTGATGCGCGGGATCAAAGAACTGGAACGGAACACTCATCATGTCTTCTTCAAAACCTGAGGTAACCAAGCTGAGTAGATAACCATGCCTTTTGGTGAATTGAGAGTTTTCGGGAACCTTTGAGACTAACTCCTTAAGCTTGGAAGGTACCCTTACAAAGTTGATCCTAATAGTATTTCTATGAGCGGAGGCCATAACCTACAACAAAGAACAAAGGTAAATCCATAGGTCCTTGAAATGGTTAGTGAAAATGTTATGTTATGATGATATGATGTTATGATGTCATGTTCATGTTAGATAAGTAGCAAACACACACAAGTTACACAAGAGCCTTAGGTTTAAAGGCTTGCATGAATTCCATAGGTAAGTACCCTTCCCCATTAAAGTTAAATTGGCTCAACCTGTCCTAAAATAGTAACCGGGTTCTAGGAATCTCATATCCACTGATCTTTCTCGTAGGATTTATTTTAGCATGACAACCGTCTTGCCACCAAAACATCTCGAAAGCCAAATCTCAATGAGCGTAGTTTTGAGTATCAACCAACCTTGGACTGCACAAAATTCGGCTAGCTCACTACCTTTTAATGGCCAAGATGGGTCAATTAAGGTTATAAAAGTCAGTTAGTGTTAATGACATAACGCGGAAGCTTAATGTTATCCTTGACTGACTCAAGGAACATCAATACAAACCAAAGTGTCACACTAACGTAGCCATCACATTATCCATATCGGTCTACACCATATAGCCTTTGTGATCTATTACTACTTACCTAAGGAATCCCTAGATTCGGGTGTAGGATCTTACAAGAAATTAAACCCAAGCAAACCCCTTAAAGTAAAGCAAACGATTCAAACAATTAAATCAAGTAAAGTGATCTAAACTCTAAGGTAACCCCTCTTTTTTAAGTGTTCCTCACCAGAGTTGTCAATTCTGTAATACGGTGGGATTACTGACTTTTTTTTGGTTTTATCCAAATGTGCGGATAGCTAGAGTCGCCACCGACTTTTCTTTTATCTAACATTTAGGAAAGGTGAAAAGAACAGGAAATACCTTTGATAGATTTTGATTTCGGGGGGGGGGGGTAAGATATGAAAAGGGAAGGTATTAACACTTTTTTCATCCGTAGTTATCTACAGACTCTTAATTACTTATCTCATTTTTGAAAACTTGCTTTGTGTGTGTGATTTGTTTGAAAATATTTTGAAATCACCAATGTAAGGCTGACTTTGTAATAATTCTTGTACCAGTCCTCAAGAATGTATACAAAGTGTTTTAGACAATATTTCATTTTGAAAGTGTGATGTGAGAAAATGTTTTGAGAAAAGTTTGTGAGAAAGTAATTAAGTGTATCCTACCTACGAAGGTCATTCTTATTATTTTCCTTCTCATTTAGAGATATTATTATCCATACCATTAGTTGGTAGGTAGCTCTAGCTATTGCATGTGAAGGGACAGGCGAAAGGTCATCGAAGGCGAATGGGACTATCATCATATTATTTGTATGGACTAGATCATTTTTCGTAGGCAACTTGAGGGACATCGAGGGACTATGATCTTTCATATCGTAGGGACTATGATGATTTAGTCGAGGGTTTCATGCTAAAGGTATCCCTAATTTCGAGGGACATGACCATTTATTCGAAGGCAACAAAGAGAGGTTACCCTAGAGGTGTGAGTTTAAAAAGTGTGTTCGATTCAGTTATATTTATCTTGAATTAGGGTTTTCTATCGATTGATTTTAGTCTTTCCATACAAATCCTATTTACTAGCAATTAAATATGTACAGAAAAGTAAAATGAGGAATGTAAAGTCCTAAGATATTACATGGCTTTGGGAGAGGTACATAATAGGGAAAGTGCGGGAAAGTAAACCTACGCTATTACATACTCGGAGTAGTTACATAATAGAAAAAAAATGTGAGAAAAGTAAATCTAAGCTATTTACATTTGCGGAAGCGTCTTATACACTTGATCTATGAATTTAAATAAATGAAAAAAAAAGAAAAAAAGATAACAGAAAAGAAAATGTTGAAATATTTTTTTTTTGTGATTTTTTTGTGAAAATAATTTTAAGTTGATAATTAGTCCAAACCTAAAGTTCTAATTAATTTTAATGTTTGAAAAAAAGTTAATTAATTAAATAAAACAAGAAAATTAAATGTTAATTATAAAACCCTAAACCTAATTTGTGAGTATTAAGAAAAATTAGGTTAATGGTTGATTAAAAAAATTAGGGTTAGTAAAGAGAAAAAGAAAAGGAAATCAGGTTAGGAAACAAAAGGAAAAAGAATGCATGAGGTGGGTGTTGAACCCACGCCCTCAAGCCTTCGGTGTTTCCTTACTTTCCACTGCGTCAGGTGTTTGTTTGTGTTTGGAAACAGAACACTGCATCATATGTATCAAACCTACATGAATTTGGAAAATAGAAAAAAAATATTGTGAAGCGCCAGGATCGAACTCACGCCCCTTCATTCATAACCCAACTCCTTGACCAGCGTTACTATGCCCTCATCCAGTTATCAAATGAAACAAGTTAAATATAATATAAACATGGACCGGAGAGGCGTCGGAGCCCTAGCTCCGATCGTCTTCTCCGACGAGGTGTTTTTGTCAACTTGCAAAATAGCAACTGTTTATGATCAAAAAGAGACCCTACCCCCCTAAATTGACCATTGCGAATCCATTGGTGGCCTTAGTTTTGGCTAAATTGTCCTGCACAATGAGATACAATGAAAATAACGCAAATCAGTGTAAAAATGGTAATGAAGTATTCTAGAGTTATAGGACTCATGCAAGGGATCCAACCTGCATTATTTTGTCTCAGTAACACATTAGCATGATTAGTTTCAATCAAAACATCATAAAAAGTAAAATATGAATTTTAAACAAAACATGAAATCGGTGATGCATGGATGCATGTCTCAGGAACTTTTGATCATCAAGAATGATCCCAACTTACTTTGTCATGTACCTGGAATCAATTTGGATGGTTGCTTGCCCTTGAATATGGCTGGAAATAGGATTTCGAGTTTGCCCTATCTTTGACAAAATTTGAGGTTTCAAACCCTTGTTTCTTGCACATCTTTTCGTGTTTTTGTCTGAATATGATGAGCATATATATATATATGAGAAGATTAGGTCAAAAAAATGGGTTTTAACATTGTGAAAACAAATATTTGATTTTGTTTGAGAGTAGAATGAAATAAGACAAAAGCATGAAAATTTGTTTTGTAAATAACTCCACACGGCTTGTAAATGATCTTGGGGCCCCAAATAAAATCAAATCCCAAGCCTTTTTAGCCTTGTCTATTTATTTTATTTTTATTTGATTTAATTTTGAATTTAAATGAATAAATCAAAAATAAAAGAAATAAAGATCACAAAAATAAATGAGTGGACTTAGGTGTCTCCTATAAGGTCAAGAACACGTTTGAACCTTAAAAGATAGGCCCATTAGCTCAAAAATTCAAATTTGCTCAAATTGAGTTTCATGCTGTTGTACCCCAAAATTTGCCCTCTCATGTTTTCCAAAGTCTTCCCCCTGCATGGTTGATCACAAACTCTTGCCTAAGGAAAAAGAAAATTTTTGGTTGGTGCTTTAAGTACCTTTCGATTGGCATTCTGAAAGACCCTTCGATTGGTATTCTGAAGGAGCCTTTCGATTGGCATTATGGACAAGCACTTCGATTGGCATTCTGAAAGACCTTTTCGTTTGGTATTCTGAAGGAGCCTTTCGATTGGCATTATGGACAAGCATTTCGATTGGAATTATGTCAAGGACTTCGATTAAAATTCTGAAAGACCTTTTCGTTTGGCACCCTGGGCCAAGCCTTTCAATTGGCATGCCAAGGGATCCTTCGATTTAGCATTGTGTCAAGGCAGCTTCGACAGGCATGTTAACCATGTCATTCGATTAGCATGAACAACACCTTTCGATTGGCCTGTTAACAAAGCCTTTCGATTGGAATTTTAATTAGGACCCTTCGATTGATATTTGGACAAGGGCCATTTGAAGAACTCCTTCCAGGCCATTCGAAAGAGGCCATCAAGAGGGCACTCAAAAAACATGTCCAGGTACACTGAACATGATAAAATGGCAAGTTTTCCTTGCAAATATGGCAATAACTAAATGCTGATTATGGATTCAATTCCTGAGTTAAAGGCCAGATTCTTGCCTTTTCTGTTCCTAACTCCACAAGAGCTGATTCGACCAGAGTGATTCTTTTCAAATCAAGTAGTCGAAGCAGAAGAAATCCATTCGAAGGAGGCAAATCAAGACCAATCGAAGAGCAGGGCCTGAAGGCATTCGAAAATCAAAAGTGTCCAGGTTCATTCAAGATTCCAAAGAGACATGAATATTTCAAAAAAGGAAATCTTTTAATGTGTCTGATTCTTGTCTCATGGCTTTAAAGGCCTGGTTAAATGGTTGTCCCTTGCCATTTTCATGCACCCTCACACTCCTATAAATACGAGGCCAGGGACACATTACAGAGGGGAACAAAAAGAAAAAAAGAAAAAAGGAGGATTTGGAGATACGCTGCCCACAAACCCACCAAAGGTTATCAACATTTTCATAAGTAATCCAGGCCAAAGCAACCCTTCAACAAAAGTATCCACACCCAGAAATCCCAGATCGGAGGTACTCACATCCAGAAAGTGCCAAATCGAACTTTCCAACTACTGGTAAGAGAGGGTAAAATGTCAAACCTTGTGTTTACATAACACATCCATATTTGTTGTTTCATTCAATTGTCATTCTAGACAAAATCAAAGGGTTTGGGTTTGGCACCAGGTCATGTTTTTTTGTTACTAACACTTGCTACAGATATAGCCTGAAAAGACCCAGCGCGTGCAGGATCGAAGGACCTGGGTTTCGACACCCAGGTCATGCATTTTATTTTGCTAATATATTTTTGCAGATGTAGTGCCTCCACAGGTGACCCTTCAGGCCTTTCCAGCAACACCCTTCATAGAATCGAAAGGCAACCTTCTTCCTCTGAATCGAAGCCCCCCTTTTTTTACAATCGAAGTTTGCCCATATCCTTCCCAAACACCAAATTCAGGCCCAGCACCCCCCCCCCCCCCCCCCATGAGTTTGTTTATTTTATTTTTTTCTTTTTCACTACTTTCTATTTTCTATTTTCTATTTTCTATTTTATTATTATTTTAATTAACTAATTAACTTTTCATAAAATCAGAAAACCCCAAAAATAATTTTTTTTAATTTCATTATTTTATTATTTTTGTAAATAAATTGTAATAAATTAATTTAGTTTTTAATTAGGTTTAATTTTAACATATTTTGCATTAAATTAAAATTGATTTAGAATTAGTTTTTTTTTAAATATTTTTAATCATTCTCATTTTATTTCCTTAATTAAAATAAAAAACCAAAAATATTTTCTTTTAATTAATTAATTAATTATTAGTTAGACTTAATTCTTTATTCAAAAAAGACCAAAAATATGCTTTATTTAATGAAAAAAAGGGTCAAAACCCTAGGACACTCCGATTCAATTTTTCTCGCGCGCATATTATTTTTTATCCATATATTATAATTGCTCCGAGGATGTAATAGCTTAACTAAGGCTTTTACACTTTACTGCTTTATTCCCCCAATTTTGGACATATAAATAATCCCCCTCCCTGAAGCCTTGTAATAGCGTAGGATTTACAATTCCCGCACTTTAAGTTCCTATACATATATTAACTATTTAGATGTATGCTAACTAGGATTGCATGACAAGACTAATCTTTAATTTAAAATCAACCGTAGCTCACCATAACATGTACAAAGATAATATAACTGAAAAAACAATACACTCGCACATGCCACTCTTAGGGTACGCCTCACTTGGTTGCCTCGAACGTGGTCATTGAGTATAGGATGTTTCAGAGGTCGCCCTCCTGTCCAAAGATCAAAGTTGCCTCGAAATGGTTGCCTCGGAAAAATGATCTAAGACATTAGGGTTACCGCTAAGGCGTCCTAACATTGCTTTAGTGACCACACGTCCCTTAATCGAATTGACCCGAAAACTCCAACGACGGTGCTACCTACTCCTCAATAGTGGGATATCACTGTCTAAAGGACATTTGCACAGTTTAATTCCTTTTTGAGTAGGTAGAGGTTCTTAAGTACTTGCTCCGTTTAAAAACAAAACAAAACTTTTCGCACTTACACTCTCTTCAAAAACAAAACTCTTTTCAAAACCCACAAACACAAAGAAAAGCAAACTTTTGAAAACATAGTGAGCAAGTACCTAAGAGCCCGTGGATAACCACAGATAGAAAGGGTGCTAACACCTCCCCTTTCTATAATCTACCTCCCGAATCCGAGAAACATCTCGAAAAGGAATTTTTCTGTGCTTTTGTCCTTTCCTTGTTGGATAAAATAAAATATGGTGGCGACTCTTGCTTACCGCGACATTTTGCGAAAACAAACGCAAAACGCGAACCAGCATTCCAAAAACAGCCAGTTCTCATTCCCACCGATCACAGAACTGGCGACTCTGCTGGGGACATATATAAGTGAGGTGTACCTTAGGATTAGATCACTTGTGTTTTCAATTGTATGCTTTGTATGCTTTGTATGCTTTGTATTCTTTAAATTTTGTGGGCTTGTATTGGAGTTCTATAGATCCTAACCCGGATCTGGGGATACCTTTTAGGTAAGTAGCAATAAACTGTGAGGGAACTATGCGGGGTATACCGACATGGTTGAAACAGTAGCTACGTTGATGTGGCACTTTGGTTGGTACCGGTAACCCTTGAGTTAAGTCAAGGAGAGTACGGGGCCGCCGCGTGGTTTTGTGAAGCATCAATTGACCTTAGAACCTTACTTGACCATCTTGGCCTTTTTTAGGGGTAGTGAGATGACCGACTTTGGTGCAGTCCGAAGTTGGTAGATACTCGATACTACACTCATTGAGGGTTGTTTTATTGGAATATTTTGGTCGCCAGTTAAGTGGCTAAACCAAAACAATGAACATAGAAAACAATCGAATGATATTGAGCTCCTTAGAACCCGGTTACTATTTATAGGACAGGTTTTGAGCCAACTAAACTCAAGAGGGTAATACCTAAACTCCATGCCAGCCTAAACTTAAGGCTATTTGTGTGACTTGTGTGCCTTCAAACTTGAACTACTTGCACATTCTTGTTATCTGACAACATGAGTTCCTTGCAGGTTCTGTTTACAATCCTTATCCAATAATTTGGATTTATCGCAGGGTTTACTTACAGCATCTCACACTTTTGCTTAAACGCATATCATACACATCATAACATCATGCCTTAACATTTCTTTAAGCATTTCAAGGATCTCAAGGGCTTGTGATGCAGGTTATGGTAAATCAAATGTCCAACAAGGGGCAAAGGGGATTTATTTTCCTCTAGCCAAGGTTGTTTAGAAATCAAAACACGATAACTTGAGTCAGGGGCTATGACCCACTCGATATGGTGAGCTTGACTCTTGAAGAAGGACTCTCAGCAACATGAAGCTCTTTCAATCAAGCTACCAGATTCAGATTCTAACATTTTCTTGTTTACCCCGCGAGATCCTTGAAAACATTGCATACATATATCATACATATCATTGCATACCAGATCTCCCAGTGCAGGTCTCTTATCTTCTTCGCTGTTTATTTCAGCAATCATCATGTCTACTGAACCTTCCACTGAGCAAGCTATCAAGGCCCTCCAGGCCCAGAATGCCCAATTTCAAGAGTTGGTCATGAGCCTAGCTAAGGGTCAGCAGGACCTGAAGACCCTGATTCTGAAAGAGAGAAAGAAGAAGAAAAAGAGGACCATCTTGTTCAACACTGGACGCGGGTTTGGAAACGGGCTGCAGAATGAAGTTGATCTGACCACCTCATCTGGGGGGAAAGATAGTCCACAAGAAAGGAGGGCTCCTAGCCCTATGGTCTCCGATAACGAGACGGACTATGATGAAGAACAGTATCCTCCTGCTGAGGATAAGTATAAACAATTGGAAGACCGTTTGAGCGCTATGGAAATACAGAAGGTGCCCGGTCTGGACTTAGGAGATCTAGGTCTATCATCTGGGGTGGTGATTCCCCATAAGTTCAAGGCACCTGCCTTTGCCAAGTATGACAGAGCGTCCTGTCCAAAGCTGCACCTTCGGTCATATGTAAGGAAGATCCAACCTTACACTGCTGATAAGAACTTGTGGATCCATTTCTTTCAAGACAGTCTTTCAGGGACTCAGCTTGAGTGGTTCTATCAGTTGGACGGAGCCAGTATCTGCAGCTGGGAGGATTTGGCTACTGCATTCTATAGGTAGTATCAGTATAACTCCGACCTCGCTCCTACGCGTACCCAACTCCAGGGTATGTCAATAGGGACGGGTGAAGGATTTAAAGAGTATGCTCAAAAATGGAGAGACCTTTCCGGAAGGGTGCAACCACCTTTAGCTGATCGTGAACTTGTTGATATGTTTTTGGGGACCCTGTCTGGTCCATTCTTTAACCATTTGATTGGAAGCTCTTCAGCCGGGTTTACAGACCTTATCTTGACTGGTGAGAGGATTGAAGCTGGTATTAAGGTTGGGAAGATACAGAAGGGTGCCTCATCGGGCACCGAGAAGAAGCCATTTAAGAAAGAGTCCAGTGCTGTCTACAGTTCAAGAAGACGGAATAGACCTGAACACCGCCAAGCTGTCAATGCGGTTTTTATTTCAAAACCTGCTGGTGCTCCTCAGCATCACAACCAACAAAGGGACGAGAGACCTCGAAGGCAATTCACTCGTCTTAACATGACTTTGTCTCAGATGTTGCCACAGTTGCTGAAGACCAATCTGGTGACTCTAAAAGAAGCTCCGAAGATTTTAAATACAACATCACCAAGGTATAACCCTAACGCCTGCTGCGCTTATCACTCTGATAGCCCGGGGCATAATACGGATGATTGTTGGGCTTTGAAGAACACGGTCCAAGACTTGATTGATGTGAAAGAGATCGAATTCGGCCCTCTTGAGACTCCCAATATGATCACTGCTCCCTTGCCAAAATATGGCTAGGATTGAAAGCACTTTTGTTCATTTGAATTCTGAAGTTGTATTTTTCTTTGCTTATTCAAACAATTATTGTCATGTCAAACTATTTTATTTCATTAATGCATTGCACGTGTCTTTTTTGAATTAATTGTTTTCACTATGCTTAAATTGCTTCATATTTCCTTTTTGTGATGTTCAACTCTCGATCAAAAAAAAACTCTAAGCCTTTAGAGGGAGGATGATGAAACAATACCATAATCTCATACAATATGCTTCTGAACAGACCTTGCTGACGATGTACAAGCGTTTCTTTCAAATCCTAAACATTGGAGTTATAAGGAAGATAATCCCTAGTCAACCCCTTTGAGCCAAAGAAGTTGGAGTTTTTCTTTTCACAAATTAAAACCCTTAATTATAACCTGGGGCAGGGTAGTCTTCTCAATTGAGCCAGGTGCACAATGAATGGCATCAAAGAAGTCCTTCTGAAACAAAAGACGGTGTTGGTTCCGTATAATCGTAAGGACAGGCAGTCATTACCTCTCAAAATAAAAGCCCACTAAGTCAAAACCTATGAAGGAGACTTACAAAAAAACTAGGGCATCCTGCTGACTGTAATCAAGAAACAGTTCAGGCAAAAAGACAGGGATAACGAAATCAAGAAGAAAGAGGTCCTACAAACTCTCATAAAAAGGACTGCCTGTTCAAAATAAATTGTCAGTATTCGAACCATCACTGGTATATCAGAGCAAAGAATCAAAAAAGATCTAATGCACGATTAGCTGAGTTTAGGATCGAAGAACATCACGAAGAGCGGGTGGGTACAAATAAATTTTGAGCCTTTATCCTTTGTTTCTTAAACCGTGAACCAGGCCATGTTATAACCCTTAAAAGTCCTAGCTGAAGCATGGGTTAGTTCGAAAGCATACTATTATAAAAGGTATCCTGACTCCTGTAGGGCTTGCTGTAAATCCTGAGTTGACATCACATTTTACAAAATTTGCCTGTTTTACTGGGAAAATTCATTTTCAAAAATTTCAAAAGACAGACATAAGCTTTGCATTCTTAAAATAACATTGTTTGCATATGACTATTTGTTCAACAACAGAGAAATTCGCACGACAAATATCTAGTGAACAAAAAACCTTTTCAATAAAAAGGGTCACCTCAAGTGGAAAAAACACTTCCAACCAAGGGGCACGGCATGAGCATTGTCTATCATCTGGGGTAGTCAAGTCAAGATTCAAGGAGTCTCTCAAAGATGCCAAATAGTCAGGGGCAGATCTCCATCTGAATCACTTGGGGCATTGGACATGAATTCCAGCAACGAATCTTGTATGATCAAACGAACATCTTCTGGTAGTATGACAACACAACACTACCGACAGTGACACCTCTCTACATCCTGAGGGAATGGACATAGTCAAAAAAATACCGCGCGTGAATCAAAGACCCGCTAGGTTGACTGGCCTAGGCAAAAATAAGGGCTTCCCGGCGAACCAAAAGGGTTCGGGAAAAAATAAGGGATGAAAATGAAAAATTTGTACACCCGACAAGTCGAAAACCTGAAAAGGCGGCTTGGGCAAAAAAGGGTATCCCGATGGACTGAAAACCCGAAAGGGCGGTCCAGGCAAAAATTAGGGATCAAAGCATACGACTATGTCTCGTCATCTCGTCACTGGCCTACCAGAAGAAGACTTGTCATTTTGACCGAAAGATACCAAACACCTCATAGGTGGGGATAATACTCGATCCACATGGCCTCCGCAGGCACCTTCTCCCGCAAAAAACAGGGGCAAATAAGAATTGTCTGAACTGTACAAGTTGCTATGTCCACCAGGTACCAAGGTATATATTCAGCTGAAGAATATGGCTAAGATACTTTCACTCCCCGCAAAGTAAGACAGTAATGATAGCTCTCTCAGCTGAGACTTGCAACCATGAACGAATCAGCAATACTCTCCCCAAGCAGAGTCAATCTACCATCAACCCCAAAAAGAATGGGTATCCCCAGAAGGTCTTAATATTCCCCAGCGGAGTATAAGGATATTCCCCAGCAAGTATAAGAGCATCTCCGGCAGTCTTAATATTCTTCAACAGAGTATAAGAATGTTCCCCGACGGAATACAAGATACCCCCAATGGAGCCATTTCCCCAGCGCAGTCTAAAAAAGTTTCCCCAATGGAGTTGAATCATCTTCCCCAGTAGATTATGGAAGCTTATCCCCTGCGAAGCACAAATAAGTCTCCCCAGCCAAATTCAGAGGTTATCCTCACAAGAGTCTAACCGAGTTATCCTCAGCAAGTTGCAACTGAAAGATCATCCCCAACGAAGTTCTTTCTATCCCCAGCGGAGTTCATCATCAAAATCCAACAGAGCTTATCAACAGAATCCCCAGTGGAGTTTATCAGTAAAATCTCAGCAAAGTGTCTCTTCCCCACAGAGTAATTCCCCGCAGAGTAATCTCTTTACCATGTTTATTCCCCAACGAAGTTATTTTCTCCTACAGGTTTATTCTCACAACCATCTTTGTTCGTCATCCTCATCAGAAACATTCTAAGCAAAGTTGGAAGACACACATACTCTTCAACAGCAGTCCAGGATTTAACAAACTCCCCGGCATTTGTCAAGGATTTATTTTCCCAGACGAAAATACATTCATAAACATTTCACATTTCATACCTCCTATTTACATACATGATAAAGTGCATACGACACAATCTCATTTATTTTTGAGAACATCATGACATCATGCATTTCATACATCATGACATTGCATACAACTAACATTTTACCTTTTTCAGGAAAAGGTCAATCAAAAGATGGCTACCATTAACCTTTTCAAGTCCCAGTTGAATACCTGTAGCAAGCCAGGAAAACTATCTGTGGACGACTGATTGTAGATTAATACCTATAACAAGCCAGGAAAACTATCTACATGAAGAGATTAAAGATTAACACCTGTACCAAGCCAAGAAGACTATCTTTCTTTCTCAGGTCAGAGATTAATACCTGAAACCAGCCAAGACAGATATCTCCTCGACCAACCTTTTCAGGTCTCAGTTTAATACCTGTAGCAAGCCAGGAAAATATCTGTGGACGACTGATTGTAGATTAATACTTGTAACAAGCCAGGAAAATTATCTACATGAAGAGATTGAAGATTAATACCTGTAACAAGCCAGGAAGACCTTTCTTTCTCAGGTCATAGATTAATACCTGAAACCAACCAGGACAGATATCTCCTTGACCAACCTTTTCAGGTCCCAGTTTAATACCTGTAGCAAGCCAGGAAAATATCTGTGGACGACTGATTGTAGATTAATACCTGTAACAAGCCAGGAAAATTATCTACATGAAGAGATTGAAGATTAATACCTGTAACAAGCCAGGAAGACCTTTCTTTCTCAGGTCAGAGATTAATACCTGAAACCAGACAGGACATATATCTCCTCGACCAACCTTTTCAGGTCCCAGTTTAATACCCGTAGCAAGCCAGGAAAATATCTGTGGACGACTGATTGTAGATTAATACCTGTAACAAGCCAGGAAAATTATCTACATGAAGAGATTGAAGATTAATACCTGTAACAAGCCAGGAAGACCTTTCTTTCTCAAGTCAGAGATTAATACCTGAAACCAGACAGGACATATATCTCCTCGGCCAACCTTTTCAGGTCCCAGTTTAATACCTGTAGCAACCCAGGAAAATATCTATGGACGACTGATTGTAGATTAATACATGTAACAAGCCAGGAAAATTATCTACATGAAGAGATTGAAGATTAATACCTGTAACAAGCCAGGAAGACCTTTCTTTCTCAGGTCAGAGATTAATACCTGAAACCAGCCAGGACAGATATCTCCTCGACCAACCTTTTCAGGTCCCAGTTTAATACCTGTAGCAAGCCAGGAAAATATCTGTGGACGACTGATTGTAGATTAATACCTGTAACAAGCCAGGAAAATTATCTACATGAAGAGATTGAAGATTAATACCTGTAACAAGCCAGGAAGACCTTTCTTTCCCAGGTCAGAGATTAATACCTGAATCCAGCCAGGACAGATATCTCCTCGACCAACCTTTTCAGGTCCCAGTTTAATACCTGTAGCAAGCCAGGAAAATATCTGTGGACGACTGATTGTAGATTAATACCTGTAACAAGCCAGGAAAATTATCTACATGAAGAGATTGAAGATTAATACCTGTAACAAGCCAGGAAGACCTTTCTTTCTCAAGTCAGAGATTAATTCCTGAAACCAGACAGGACATATATCTCCTCGGCCAACCTTTTCAGGTCCCAGCTTAATACCTGTAGCAACCCTGGAAAATATCCGTGGACGACTGATTGTAGATTAATACATGTAACAAGCCAGGAAAATTATCTACATGAAGAGATTGAAGATTAATACCTGTAACAAGCCAGGAAGACCTTTCTTTCTCAGGTCAGAGATTAATACCTGAAACCAGCCAGGACAGATATCTCCTCGACCAACCTTTTCAGGTCCCAGTTTAATACCTGTAGCAAGCCAGGAAAATATCTGTGGACGACTGATTGTAGATTAATACCTGTAACAAGCCAGGAAAATTATCTACATGAAGAGATTGAAGATTAATACCTGTAACAAGCCAGGAAGACCTTTCTTTCTTAGGTCAGAGATTAATACCTGAAACCAGCCAGGACAGGTATCTCCTCGACCAACATTTTCAGGTCACAGTTTAATACCTGTAGCAAGCCAGGAAAATATCTGTGGACGACTGATTGTAGATTAATACCTGTAACAAGCCAGGAAAATTATCTACATGAAGAGATTGAAGATTAATACATGTAACAAGCCAGGAAGACCTTTCTTTCTCAGGTCATAGATTAATACCTGAAACCAACCAGGACAGATATCTCCTTGACCAACCTTTTCAGGTCCCAGTTTAATACCTGTAGCAAGCCAGGAAAATATCTGTGGACGACTGATTGTAGATTAATACCTGTAACAAGCCAGGAAAATTATCTACATGAAGAGATTGAAGATTAATACATGTAACAAGCCGGGAAGACCTTTCTTTCTCAGGTCAGAGATTAATACCTGAAACCAGCCAGGACAGCTATCTCCTCGACCAACCTTTTCAAGTTCCCGATTAATACCTGTAACAAGCCAGGAAAACTATCTGTGAACGAATGATTGTAGATTAATACATGTAACAAGCCAGGAAAATTATCTACATGAAGAGATTGAAGATTAATACATGTAACAAGCCAGGAAGACCTTTCTTTCTCAGGTCAGAGATTAATACCTGAAACCAGCCAGGACAGATATCTCCTCGACCAACCTTTTCAGGTCCCAGTTTAATACCTGTAGCAAGCCAGGAAAATATATGTGGACGACTGATTGTAGATTAATACCTGTAACAAGCCAGGAAAATTATCTACATGAAGAGATTGAAGATTAATACCTGTAACAAGCCAGGAAGACCTTTCTTTCTCAGGTCAGAGATTAATACCTGAAACCAGCCAGGACAGGTATCTCCTCGACCAACATTTTCAGGTCACAGTTTAATACCTGTAGCAAGCCAGGAAAATATCTGTGGACGACTGATTGTAGATTAATACCTGTAACAAGCCAGGAAAATTATCTACATGAAGAGATTGAAGATTAATACATGTAACAAGCCAGGAAGACCTTTCTTTCTCAGGTCAGAGATTAATACCTGAAACCAGCCAGGACAGATATCTCCTCGACCAACCTTTTCAGGTCCCAATTTAATACCTGTAGCAAGCCAGGAAAATATCTGTGGACGACTGATTGTAGATTAATACCTGTAACAAGCCAGGAAAATTATCTACATGAAGAGATTGAAGATTAATACCTGTAACAAGCCGGGAAGACCTTTCTTTCTCAGGTCAGAGATTAATACCTGAAACCAGCCAGGACAGCTATCTCCTCGACCAACCTTTTCAAGTTCCAGATAAATACCTGTAACAAGCCAGGAAAACTATCTGTGAACGAATGATTGTAGATTAATACCTGTAACAAGCCAGGAAAACCATCTACACGAAGAGATTGAAGATTAATACTTGGAACCAGACAGGACAAGTTCTATAACCTCAGCGATATACTCCCGGTGGGCACGAGACAGTTCCTAGATCTTGATGAAGATGTTTCCCTACGTCATAGTATGGACGAGTACTATAACCTCAACGGTATACTCCATTGAGCACGAGTCAGTTCCTAGATCTTGATGTTCTCCTCCGTCATAGTGTGAACAAGTTCTATAACCTCAGCGGTGTACTCCATTGAGCACGAGACAATTCCTAGATCTTGATGAAGATGTTTCCCTACGTCATAGTGTGGACGAGTACTATAACCTCAACGGTATACTCCATTGAGCATGAGTCAGTTCCTAGATCTTGATGTTTTCCTCCGTCATAGTATGGGCAAGTTCTATAACCTCAGCGGTATACTCCCGGTGGGCACGAGACAATTCCTAGATCTTGATGAAGATGTTTCCCCCCAATTGAATTATGAACAAGTTCTTAAGACTCAGTCGAGGCATTCTCTCAGTTGAAGTACAGACAAGTTCCTAAATCTCAACAAAAGTTAGACTTCCCCAGCGGAATCTTCTACAAACAACAAGTATGCAAGTTCTCGCTAAGGAATCTCTTATTCGATCGACACTCCTGCAGATGGCATCTATAAGCCCATCCTCCTACCAACAATCTCCAAATGGCATCTGTAAGCCCATTCCCGACATCACAATGCTGATACTACACCATGCGAGTGCAAATTTCTGGGCACTCTAGTGTTCAATCATCTTCTACCTTCGGATCACGAAAGGCACGCAAGCCAATCTACATCCTCAAGTTTAAGAAGAGTGAACAGGGGCAACTGTTGTACCCCAAAATTTGCCCTCTCATGTTTTCCAAAGTCTTCCCCCTGCATGGTTGATCACAAACTCTTGCCTAAGGAAAAAGAAAATTTTTGGTTGGTGCTTTAAGTACCTTTCGATTGGCATTCTGAAAGACCCTTCGATTGGTATTCTGAAGGAGCCTTTCGATTGGCATTATGGACAAGCACTTCGATTGGAATTCTGAAAGACCTTTTTGTTTGGTATTCTGAAGGAGCCTTTCGATTGGCATTATAGACAAGCATTTCGATTGGCATTATGTCAAGGCCTTCGATTAAAATTCTGAAAGACCTTTTCGTTTGGCACCCTGGGCCAAGCCTTTCAATTGGCATGCCAAGGAATCCTTCGATTTAGCATTGTGTCAAGGCAGCTTCGACAGGCATGTTAACCATGTCCTTTGATTAGCATGAACAACACCTTTCGATTGGCCTGTTAACAAAGCCTTTCGATTGGAATTTTAATTAGGACCCTTCGATTGATATTTGGACAAGGGCCATTTGAAGAACTCCTTCCAGGCCATTCGAAAGAGGCCATCAAGAGGGCACTCAAAAAAACATGTCCAGGTACACTGAACATGATAAAATGGCATGTTTTCCTTGCAAATATGGCAATCACTAAATGCTGATTATGGATTCAATTCCTGAGTTAAAGGCCAGATTCTTGCCTTTTCTGTTCCTAACTCCACAAGAGCTGATTCGACCAGAGTGCTTCTTTTCAAATCAAGCAGTCGAAGCAGAAGAAATCCATTCGAAGGAGGCAAATCAAGACCAATCGAAGAGCAGGGCCTGAAGGCATTCGAAAATCAAAAGTGTCAAGGTTCATTCAAGATTCCAAATAGACATGAATATTTCAAAAAAGGAAATCTTTTAATGTGTCTGATTCTTGTCTCATGGCTTTAAAGGCCTGGTTAAATGGCTGTCCCTTGCCATTTTCATGCACCCTCACACTCCTATAAATACGAGGCCAGTGACACATTACAGAGGGGATCAAAAAGAAAAAAAGAAAAAAGGAGGATTTGGAGATACGCTGCCCACAAACCCACCAAAGGTTATCAACATTTTCATAAGTAATTCAGGCCAAAGCAACCCTTCAACAAAAGTATCCACACCCAGAAATCCCAGATCAGAGGTGCTCACATCCAGAAAGTGCCAAATCGAAGTTTCCAACTACTGGTAAGAGAGGGTAAAATGTCAAACCTTGTGTTTACATAACACATCCATATTTGTTGTTTCATTCAATTGTCATTCTAGACAGAATCAAAGGGCTTGGGTTTGGCACCAGGTCATGATTTTTTGTTACTAACACTTGCTACAGATATAGCCTGAAAAGACCCAGCGTGCGCAGGATCGAAGGACCTGGGTTTCGACACCCAGGTCATGCGTTTTGTTTTGCTAATATATTTTTGCAGATGCAGTGCCTCCACAGGTGACCCTTCAGGCCTTTCCAACAACACCCTTCATAGAATCGAAAGGCAGCCTTCTTCCTCTGAATTGAAGCCCCCCTTTTCCTGCAATCGAAGTTTTCCCATATCCTTCCCAAACACCAAATTCAGGCCCAGCACCCCCCCCCCCCCTGAGTTTGTTTATTTTATTTTTTTATTTTTCACTACTTTCTATTTTCTATTTTCTATTTTCTATTTTATTATTATTTTAATTAACTAATTAACTTTTCATAAAATCCGAAAACCTCAAAAAATAATTTTTTTTAATTTCATTATTTTATTATTTTTGTAAATAAATTATAATAAATTAATTTAGTTTTTAATTAGGTTTAATTTTAACATATTTTGCATTAAATTAAAATTGATTTAGAATTAGTTTTTTTTTAAATATTTTTAATCATTCTCATTTTATTTCCTTAATTAAAATAAAAAACCAAAAATATTTTCTTTTAATTAATTAATTAATTATTAGTTAGACTTAATTCTTTATTCAAAAAAGACCAAAAATATGCTTTATTTAATGAAAAAAAGGGTCAAAACCCTAGGACACTCTGATTCTATTTTTCTCGCGCGCATATTATTTTTTATCCATATATTGTAATTGCTCCGAGGATGTAATAGCTTAACTAAGGCTTTTACACTTTACTGCTTTATTCCCCCAATTTTGGACATATAAATAATCCCCCTCCCCGAAGCCTTGTAATAGCGTAGGATTTATAATTTCCGCACTTTAAGTTCCTATACATATATTAACTATTTAGATGTATGCTAACTAGGATTGCATGACAAGACTAATCTTTAATTTAAAATCAACCGTAGCTCACCATAACATGTACAAAGATAATATAACTGAAAAAACAATACACTCGCACATGCCACTCTTAGGGTACGCCTCACTTGGTTGCCTCGAACGTGGTCATTGAGTATAGGATGTTTCAGAGGTCGCCCTCCTGTCCAAAGATCAAAGTTGCCTCGAAATGGTTTCCTCGGAAAAATGATCTAAGACATTAGGGTTACCGCTAAGGCGTCCTAACATTGCTTTAGTGACCACACGTCCCTTAATCGAATTGACCCGAAAACACCAACGACGGTGCTACCTACTCCTCAATAGTGGGATAGCACTGTCTAAAGGACATTTGCACAGTTTAATTCCTTTTTGAGTAGGTAGAGGTTCTTAAGTACTTGCTCCGTTTAAAAACAAAATAAAACTTTTCGCACTTACACTCTCTTCAAAAACAAAACTCTTTTCAAAACCCACAAACACAAAGAAAAGCAAACTTTTGAAAACATAGTGAGCAAGTACCTAAGAGCCCGTGGATAACCACGGATAGAAAGGGTGCTAACACCTTCCCTTTCTATAATCTACCTCTCGAATCCGAGAAACATCTCGAAAAGGAATTTTTCTGTGCTTTTGTCCTTTCCTTGTTGGATAAAATAAAAGACGGTGACGACTCTTGCTTACCGCGACATTTTGCAAAAACAAACGCAAAACGCGAACCAGCATTCCAAAAACAGTTTGTTCTCATTCCCACTGATCACACATGCATTTTCTCAAAATTGCCCAACTTGTACCAATCATAACTCTCTCAATTTTTGTCATATGAAGATGATCTTTGAATTTTTGGAAAGCTCAAGATGTCCCCTACAATATTCATGTTGGTAAGTTTCCCATTTGAAGACTTTATCTTGATGTACATTACTTTGATGAAAAGTGTCTTTTTGTTGACTTTTAAAATGACCTATAATGTTTTGTCCTATATCTTTCAAATGAAGCATTTTTTGCCTTGATCTTAGAGAGACAAAGTTGTAGAGAATTGAATTTCCTTCAAGATAGGCTTTGGTTGAGAATAATCTGATGAAGTATGTGAAAGTTATGCTTGGTCAAAGTTCAGTTGACTTCTCCTTAAGAAAACCATAATTTTGTAACTTTTGACTTTTGATGAATCTTGAGTTTTCTTGATGAACCATGATCAACCCTTGATCAAATGATGAACGTGACTTCAAAATGTTGATGTTGACCAAAAATCTTGAAGTTTAACTGTAAATTGGTTAAAGTTGACTTTTTGTTAAAAACAGTTGATTTTCAATCACCTGACTAATTGACTGAGCAAATTTGTGCTGCAACGCTTAAAATTTGGCATGAGGATTCTTTGAGACATATGAGAAACCATGAAATCCACTCGAGGCATTAGAAATCCAATTTACTTTGAGAAAAGTGAAACCCTAGTTGCAGGTTAACTACTTAGGAGGAGGGTTTGTTTGATCAATCCTTGAGTAGTCTTGAGAAATTGAGAACCCTAGGGGCATGTATTGAAAACGGGAGGGTAAATTTTGGGGTACGACACATGAGATTTAGAGAAGAAGGGACTACATCCTAAGAATTTATTTGAGATGATTTTTTTGAGAAATCTACATGAACAAAGTTCAACTTATAAGCTCTGAAACTGAACTTCTGTAGCTTGATTCTACACTCGAATTTCTTGGTTCTTGTTGTGGAAAGTTTTTATGATGATTGAGAATGAAGAATCCATGGCTAATTTGGAGAGAAAAAGTTTGGAATGCAGAAAATGAAATTCAAGCTCAGGAGTTTGTATGGGATCTTGGCAAGGCTTAACTGACTATCAAAAGCTTAGGAAATGAGAGTATTATGATCCTCTATTTATAGGAAAAATAATGATGAGCTCATACGTGTAAGAGGGATCGAGAATGAGTGAATTCTTGTGAAGTTGCAAGCATGAAAAGTGTGACTTGTAATTGCTCAAAAATCAGCCAAAACTTGTGTTTCAAAGCTTAAACAAGTCGAAGCAAATTTGTTAAACATGTTTAGATAAAAAACACACATCAATATTGTGTTTAGAAACCACATTAATCAATTTGCAATCTGACTGTAAGTGAAAACTTCAGTTCTAAGGTAGCCAATTCAAATCCATGGTACACCTTACTCATGAAGCTTTAAGGTATCATTCATGATGCACTTGGAAGAAAAGATCACAACCTTTACAATGTACCAAGAAAGTATTCATTTGGACAATTGAGTTGGAAGTTGTGTCCATTTGAAATCGTGAAAAACACACTGACTTTGGCACTTAGAAAAATTCCTAAGTGTAGAGCTTCAAGATGATCTATAATCTTTTGCACACTTACAAGCTCATACACTCAAAATTAGCTCTTGATTATTGAAGATGAAATGAAGTAGATTCTTCAAATGGAATTGTGAAATTGAGATCACTCAAAAATCATAAAAAATAAGGGAGTTATGGTCTTTAGAAGTTGGTGGGAATTTCTTGAGAAATCCACAAATGACCTGTAATGTTTTCAACAATTACATAACTTTCCACGCCTTTTTGGATCTTGATATTTGAATAAAAGTTGTAGTAGACATCCTCAAGTTTATTGTGAAAAATGAATGAGCTCAAGGAGACAAAATTTGAACAAGTTATGATCTTCAAAGTACTTGTAATCTTCTTAAAACTTAAATGACCTTCCACCGAAAATTGGCCTTAGATACTTGAAGAGAAATTGTTAAGGACTCATTAACGTTAATCATGGCTTTGTAATCACTTGAAAATATAAAAAATTAATCAAATTATGGTGTTGAGAAGTCAACAAACCCTTACTCAAAATTTGTAAAAGTGACTTGTAACATTATTCAACATTTGATGATTTTCCTTTCACAATTGGATCTTGTCATACAAAGAGAAGTTGTTGGAAATGATGAGAAGAGTCCATGGAAAAAGTAATCACTTTAAAATGTTGAAAATTAAGAAAGTTATGCACTTGCGACCATAGAATCAAGGACTTGCCAAATTAGGTCAAACTTCTTGAATCAACTTTGAATCTTTTGAACTCTCATTGCAACTTAAGGCATGATGAATTAAATTATATTGTAATGATGTTGTCTTGAAGAACATGTAATAATGGAACTCATATCTTAATGAAACTTGTTGAAGAAGGCATGAAAATAAACACATGAACCTATGAATCTTCTTGATGAATCCAACTACAATCATTGAGACAAATATGACCAAATGAAGTTGAGAGAGCCTTCAAACCAAAGAAGCTTGATGCCATAATCATATCCTTGAAATTCAAGCTTTTTAAATACATTGAGTAGCCATTTGACTGAGGATCAATCTTTAAAACCCTAGGTTAGGAGATGAATGCACTTGGCTCTAGACTTTTAAAATATAAAAGGAAATATATATATATATATATATATATATATATATATATATATATATATATATATATATATATATATATATATATATATATATATTATTTTGTTTAAGGGTATGTAATCATAAAATACACATATACAAGATACACAACTCAAGGTGCTTGATGATCCCTCAAAGAAAAACTTAAAGATAGGAAAGAGTAGAAAAAAGAACTAACCAAATGTGTGATCTTGATGAATTGTGATAATATGAAATAATGAGGGATCTTAGGGGGAAAATTTGGTTATAGAAATTGCCCTTATTTAAGTGTATTCTATCCAGAGATATGAAGGTTAAAACTTTCATTTTGACGCGATCGAAGATACTTAAATATAAAAAAAACCTTATTTTTAGCCATAAGATGCCATGAAATGCTCATGATTATGAGTGTAAAATACAAACTCCACAGGGGAAACAAGACACCATTGGGAAAAACACAATAATGTATAAAATTCTATGATACAAGACACACTAAAAAAAAGAGTTCGACCAAGAAAATAAATCACTGGGGAACGACATGACTCTGGGGATAACTATGAGTGGAGAAAACCAAAATCACAGTTAAAGAAGTAAAGTGCATAATAAGAATTCAAAATGGAGAAATTATTAACAGCATAAGCAATAAGCTGACAAGGAAGTAACTGCTAAGAAAGGATTACCGACTCGATTGGGGAAGGAAACTTAACTTTGTTGGAGAAAATTCAACTCCGTCGGGGAAAAGAAATCTCAACTTCAATGGGGTAAAGCCCAAAGAGGAGACAGAGGAAAAATCCCATCTCAACAAATGAGGTAAATAACGACTCACAAATCTAGTGGGGTGATGATTAATATCAGTACTGAGACTGGTAAAAACTCAACTCTATTATGGTAAAGTCCAATGAGGACGAGATAATACAAACCCTATTGAGGACCGAAGCCTAATTGGGCAGCATATGGCATGGGAATTGGGTACCATCTATCAAAGATCTGATAGGATAACGATAGTAGACAACACAAGGACATAAGAATGAATACTATCTATCAAAGATATGATAGGCTGACGATGGTAAACAACAAGTAGTGGAAAGGACACCATCTATCAAGGATCTGATAGGCTAACAATAATGAATAACCAAAGGATATAAGAGTGGATATCATCTATTAAAGATATGATAGGCTAACGATGATAAACACCAAGAGGTGGACATAATATCATATATCAAAGGTCTGATAGACTAACGATGGTGAACAACCAAAAGGGTGGACTGAGTACCATTTATCAAAGGTCTGATAGGCTAATGATGGTAAACGACCAAAAGGGTGGACTGAGTACCATCTATCAAAAGTCTGATAGGCTAATGATGGTAAGCAACTAAAGGATTAACATGATACACCCATGTTTGCTTAAGGTAGGATCTACATCCATAATAACAAGTTTCCCAAAATTTTGGTATTCCACCTAGAACGGGTCTCAACTTCTTCTTTAATCAAGATATCACTTGAAAATGGTAACAACGAACTGTCTCTATCACATTGAAGAGACCAACCATTCTTCAGAGTGAAACTCTAATATAATCTTCTTTGGGTACTGACAGACTGCTCCAAAGAGACTGCCATCAGATGGAGGAAAACTGGTAACAGACTTACTAGGGAAGTACAAGGTGCTCAAATAAAGAGACTGCTACTTATTGTCGGGAATAATATTGCAATAACACCGCTAGGAAATGAATTTTGACTTCCCGGGGAAATATAAACACATTTCTGCTGAGAAGATAAAGTCTTCATGTCAAAAATAAATGCACTCTCAATCCAAGGCTCACAACCTAGAGAGGTCAAAACATATTGTTGCAAGGGATTGCAATTCAAACCAAAGTGAAAAAAATAATTAAGACTCTACCCAATGAGGAACAAGCTCAAATAGGGATTAATTCCATCCAGTTAATGAGCTGGGCAGTAAGGCTAAAGAAATTTTTTTCCACGAGGAATAAACTCAGTGGGGAAACAGACAAGATATACACTTTCTGATTAAAGTTGACATTCTAATTGAGAGAGACAACACACTCTGCAATGAGGATGAAATATCAATAAAAACATCAATGAATACAAATAAGCAATGAATTTTAATTCAGCTATGCAAAATGTATGTATGAGTAATGTATGCATGTTATATTGATGCATATGCTAACAAAACATACATACTACACCGGGGATAACTAGACAAAACAAACTTGAGCATAGACCACACTCGGCTAAATCACATCCAAGAAGGAAATCCCATAAGAGAGTAAGTAACCAACTAAGGAAACAACATCATACTTCAAGGCTTAACTTCTTTGGAAAAGGAAATGTTGCTTGAGAATAAACAAAGCTGAATCCTATAACAATGCTCTAGAGAGCTGCAAGGATATAACAAACTTCATCCAAACTTCACTAGGAAGTAACAAACAAACTTTGCTAGATAATATGATACCACATCTGCTGGAAAGAAAATCACAAGGCTTCTTCAATAGTGATTACACAAAATCCGCTGGGGAAGATCAAAGAAACTTCATGGGGATAACAAACTTAATGGGAATATCACCCTTAATTTATATGATGAACTAAGAATTAAACACTATAACAAAAAGTCAATTTTATGGGGATTTAAATCAAACTTAACACACGGCGAGAGAAAACCCACAAATCGACAGTTGTCTCAACACTTCTTAGAAAATATACTGCCCTTGTCTGGCTGCTTGGGGAGTGCATAAAAACTTTGTCTGATCACAACCTGGCTGGGGAAAGAATCATACTCAGCTGGAGAAATCTGAATCAAGACTTAACTTTAGGAACATGGGATCACCGACCCAACATCATACAATATTCTGGAGGAAAAATCCATTGTCCAAATAAAAAAACATGGGCAAACCATGCACATATCTACGAGAGTAATAAGAGGAGACTTCCTGGAGAGATATTTCCAGCTCGAAGTTCATCTACCCTCGGAGCAACTGCTTTTATCCATTTGATTCACAAAATTGAAGTAAGAACATTTTTGCAGTTTTTTTTCTTTCAAAAAACATGTTTTATTAATTTTTTTTAAGTCTTTTTTGTTTTGAAAATTAATATCAATAATAAATGAAATTTTTTCTAAGCAGAATAAAATAAGAATTGCAAAGAATTGGATAAAGGCTCAAACTTTATTATTAGAATGGTAGTCTGCAAATGGCGTGACTCCATAGATGATTACAAAGTTTGAAAAATGGTAAATACATAGAAAAGCTACATTTAAATACAATGACCACTATTCTCCCTAACAAATTTGAATTCATGTGCTTAGGATTCATTTAAAGAGTGATGAGAATCCAAGAAGATTGTTGCTTCAATGATCAAGTCTTTCTTGATGCAGTTACTTGCCCAGAAGTCCCTAACTTTTGCCTAGATTGCCCTTGTGGGTTTTCAATCTACCAGGATGATTTATTCTATTTATATCTCTAAATTTTTCCTGGACCGCCATTTCGAGTTTTCACCCCACCAAGTCACTCATTTTTTCCTAAGCCTCCCTTTCGGGTTTTCAATTTAACGAGTTGTTCTTTTATTTCTTTAGGCAAAGTATTTCTTGACTGCATCAACATTCACAAAATGTGGGAACTCCTCACCGTCCATAATTTCAAGAATCAATGCACCACCAAAGAAAGCTTTCTTGACAACATATGGACATTCATAATTAGGAGTTCACTTGCCTATCGAATTAGCATTAAAAGACATGATCTTTCTGAGCACGAGGTCACCTTCTCTGAATTCACAAGGTTTTACCTTCTTATCAAAAGCTTTCTTCATTCTTTTCTGGTATAACTGGCCATGACACAAAGCGGTCACTCTCTTTTCTTTAATCAAATTCAACTAGTCAAACCTGTTCTGGACCCATTCAGCCTCTGACAATTTGGTTTCCATGATAACACGTAAAGAGAGAATCTCAACCTCGATGGGGAACACAACTTCCATACCATAAACAAGAGAAAAAGGGGTTGCCCTTATTTAAGTATGGACTAATGTATGATATCCATGTAAAGAAAAAGGGAGTATCCCATGCCAATCCTTATATGTAACAACTGAAATTATGGTATGACAAGACTCAGGTGTCCTATGACATGTTGAGACAATTGATATGGCTTAAACATTACAACAAGGTATAAACAATTAAAACCAGTATTAAAAAGCATAAACAACACACAAAAATTGTTAACCCAGTTCGGAACAACCTTCCTACTCTGAGGGCTACAAGGCCAGGGATGATGTCCACTATAATAGTATCAATTCGAAGCTAAACTAGTCCCAAGTTTAAAACTTCACACTTAATCACTACCCGTGCTAACTTTCTATCTAATACTCACCTAGATATGAGCCTCCCCTCAATCCCTCTTCAATTACAGGCAATAATTAGACACAAAACAGGAAGACACACTTCCATGACTTCAAAAAAAAAAGACACACTTCTATGACAATACCTAGCCAAGACTCTTGACTAAGAACAATACTTAAAGTTGCTTACAAGCTTCCTCCGATAACACTACTTAACTTATTACTTCACAACTTCTGAGTGAGAACACAGTGACCATCTCACAATCCGAGTGGTTCAGACATACCAACTCTCCTAGAGAGCGACACAAAGACAAAGTCCTAAAATTATACATCTTAGACCTGTTCCTTTTCTAGGTTACAAATACTTCTATTTATAACCTATACCCAACTGGATTTGGGCCTTCAAAACACAACTCATCATATGTTACATTCTGCAGAAGATTTTGCATAAAAATAGGTCATCAATCAAATCTTCCTAAATTATCTCCATACTTAGAAAGTAAATATTATTCAATATTATTGTTGATTCTTCTTGACCTATAGATCAACTCCATATAATATTGCATAATATTCCCAGAATATTCTGCATTTGTTAAATCATAACTGAATCCACTAATTCAGCTCAGCTCAGGTACGATGTCGTATGCTCCTTAATAAGACATCTTATCTGACATGTTGCTCTAGATGTTCAAACACTTCAACTCAACATTCCCCAACATAAAATATGACTTCTTTCTTAACCTGTTCTTCATATTAAGATAACACATCCTATTTAACATATTGCTTCTATATTTGTTTTACATAAATTAATGCCAACCTTAAAACTAAGGAACCTACAATATCCCCTGTTGTACCCTAAAATTTTCCCTCTAATTTTCAAGACAAATTAATTCAAAACACTCCCTCAGGCTCATAGAAGTTTCAAATGCTCAAGACTTCTCAAGGAATTGATCAGACAAGTCCTCCTCCTAAGAAATTCACCTACAACTAGGGTTTTGTTTTTCTCAAGGAAAATTGAGCTTTTAATGCATAAAGTTGGTTTCATGGTTCCTCATATGCTTCAAATAATCCTCATGCCAGGTTTCAGGCCTTGCTTCACGAGTTTGCTCAATCAATTGCTCAGATGAGTGAAAATTGGTTGTATTGGGTAAAAAGTCGACATTGATCAATCCATAGTCAAACTTCAAGATTTTTGGGTCAAAATCAATATTTTGAAATCAAATTCATCATTTGATCAAGGGTTGATCATGATTCATCAAGAAAACTCAAGATTCATCAAAAGTCAAAAGTTACTAAATTAGGGTTTTCTTAAGGAGAAGTCAACTGAACTTTGACCAAGCACAACTTTCACATACTTCATCAGAAATTTCTCAACCAAAGAATATCTTGAAGGAAATTCAATTCTCTAAAACTTTGTCTCTCTAAGCTCAAGGCCAAAAAATGCCTCATTTGAGAGATATGATCCAAAACTTTACAGATCATTTTGAAAGTCAACAAAAAGAGACTTTTTGTGAAGGCAATTTACATCAAGTTAAAGACTTCAAATGAAAAAAATAATAAAAACGAGACTAGTAGGAGACATATTGAGGTTTCCAAAAAGTCCAAGATTATCTTCATATGACAAGAATCGATAAAGTTATGAGTTGAACAAGTTGAGTAATTTTAAGAAAATGCATGAAGTTCAAATTGAGCAAACTTGAATTTTTGGACTAATGGACCTAAGTTTTAAGGTCTAAGCATGTTCATGATACCTTATAAGACTCCTAAATCAATTCATGCATTTTTGTTATTTTTTATTTCTTTTTATTTTGATTTTGTTCATTTAAATTCAAAATAAATCAAATAAAAAACCAATTAAATTGATTAAGGCGCGTGGATATTGTTTTAATCATGTTGGAGGCCCAAATATAAATCTTGAGAAGCAAGAAACCGTGTGAGCTCATAAATATTTGATTTGGCAAAATTTAGAAACTTTTCATTTTAATTTTAAATCAAATATTCACATCTCTCAATCATGAGATCCAAGCCCACAAGTTTAACCTAATCTCCTCCTCTATATAAACACAACAAAGTCAAATGCCAAGGGACACGCATGCTGCCTCCAAGAATAAACCCTAGAATTCTCAAAAAAATCAAGAAACTAGGGCAAGAACAAAGCCTAGTTTATAGCTATACTCAATCAAGTTCAAGCATTCTATCATCATCCTGACGCTCCTAGGAAGCTTTCCAAGTCCTTAAGCAATCAAAATCGTGCCCAGAACACCACGTCTTATCTTCACCGGTTTTAGTAAAATTTTCAAATTCAAACCTTTAATTTATGCATTGTTAACTAATTTGATGCATCCACATGTGTTCATATACATCATTAGAACATGTTTGATGCATAATATGTAAGCTTTAGCACAGAAACAAGGACTTGCCATTGTTAGGGCACCGAGCTTATGAAGCTTTGAATGCATGGCGACAAGCCTTCTAAGTCAAAACTAACACCACCATTGAATTCATGAGGTCTCAATTAGTGGATATGGATGCTTTTATTTTTTGTTTTGCTTCGATTTTGCAGGTTTGACATTTGGCCTCACCGAAGAAGAAGGTGGCACCACCGTCGGTGGTGGCGCTGACCTGGGTCAAGGGCATGTGTGGCTCCCTCCCTCTCTTTGATTGGTCCATTCAAAACATCTGACCCCACCACTAGTGCGCATTTTCAATTCTTTTTTATTTATGCTTTTTAGAGTTTAACTTATTATATATATTACATGTTATTGAATTGATGCGAAACAATTATGGCCTGGTGGTAAGGGAGATGCTTGTTAAACAAGAGAGCGTGGGTTTGATTCCCCCTTTTGTCAAATTCTTTTCTTTATTTTCCAGGTTAATGAAGGTTCATTATATCTTGATTGATACTCATTCTCAAATCACAAACAAGCATATGGCCTGATGGACGAAGCTATCACCTTTGAGCCAAAGGGCGTCAATTCGATTCCCACCCCATGCATCTTATTTTCTCAAGTTTTTCTAACACTTCTTTTTTCATTCCATTTAATTATATTCTTCAAAATTAAACATTAACCCTTAACCAAATTAGGTCTATTTTTTTAATTAACTAAAATTAGAGTTTGGATTTTAATTAATTAATTAATTAGAGCTTAGGTTTTAATTAAAATTAATTATTTTTAGGGTTCTAGCCAAATAATTATTTTAAATTAATTAGACATTAGGGTTTCTAATTAGGGTTTTATGGTTTTTTTTAATTAACTTAATTATCATCCCTAACCCTAGATAATTTTCTAAGAATAAAAAAAACATTAAAACATTTTTCTAACATCTTTTCTTATTTCTTATTGTTATTTCTTATTGTTATTTTTCTAACATCTTTTCTTATTTCTTATAGTTATTTATTTTCCGCATCTTTTTCTTATTATGTATCTGCCCAAGGTTCCAGAACATGAAGTGGAGTTTTCTATTGATTTGGTTCCTGGTACTAGTCCTGTTTCGATGGCTCTATATCGTATGTCACCATCGGAATTGGTTGAACTAAAGAGCCAACTTGAAGAGTTACTTGATAAGAAGTTTATTCGTCCGAGTGTTTCTCCGGGGGTTGCACCAGTATTGTTAGTAAAGAATAAAGAAGGTACGATGAGGCTATGTGTGGATTATAGGCAGTTGAACAAGGTTACTATCAAGAACAAGTATCCGTTACCTAGAATTGATGATTTGATGGACCAGTTGGTAGGAGCTTGTGTGTTCAGTAAGATTGACTTGAGATTTGGTTATTACCAAATTCGTGTGAAAGCTGGTGATATTCAGAAGATGGCGTTTAGAACGAGGTATGGACACTATGAGTATTCGGTGATGCCTTTCGGTGTTACGGATGCACCTGGTGTGTTCATGGAGTATATGAATAGAATTTTTCATGAATATCTTGATAAGTTTGTGGTAGTATTTATTGATGACATTCTTATTTATTCGAAGAATGAAGTGGAGCATGCCGAGCACTTAGGATTGGTGTTTTCGATTCTGAAAGAGAATCAGTTGTTTGCTAAACTTTCTAAGTGTGAGTTCTGGTTGGAGGAAGTGATTTTTCTTGGTCATGTAATATCTCGTGGAGGTATTTCTGTGGATCCATCTAAGATTGAAGTTGTGTCAGAATGGGAATCTCCTAAGTCTGTGTTTGAGATACGAAGTTTCCTTGGTTTAGCCGGATACTATCGTAAGTTCATTGAGGGTTTTTCGAAGTTGGCTTTACCATTGACACAATTGACGAGAAAGGGGAAAACGTTTGTGTGGACTACTCAGTGTGAGGATAACTTTCAAGAGCTTAACCGAAGGTTAACTACTGCTCTTGTGTTGGTTTTACCTAATCCATCCGAACCGTTTACAGTGTATTGTGATGCTTCATTGATGGGGTTAGGTGGCGTGTTAATGCAAAGTGGACAAGTAGTGGCCTATGCTTCGAGGCAACTTAAGGTACATGAGAGGAATTATCCGACTCATGACTTAGAGTTGGCAGCTGTTGTTTTTTATGTTGAAAATTTGGAGACATTACTTGTTTGGATCAAGATTCGACGTTTTCAGTGATCATAAGAGTTTGAAATATTTATTTGATCAGAAAGAGTTGAATATGAGGCGGAGGTGATGGTTATAGTTATTGAAATATTATGATTTTAGCTTGAATTACCATCCTAGAAAGGCGAACGTGGTTGCCGATGCATTGAGTAGAAAATCATTACATATGTCTATACTAATGGTTAAAGAGTGGGAATTACTTGAACAGTTTCGCAACTTCAGTTTGGTTTGTGAAGAAACTTACTTTGGTATGAAGCTTGGTATGTTGAAGCTTACTAGTGGGATCTTGGATGAGATAAGAGAAGGACAAAAATCGGACTTGGTTTTGGTTGACAAGTTGACTTTAGTTAACTAAGGTCAAGGTGGAGAGTTTAAAATTGATGAGAACGACGTTCTGAGATGTCGTGATCGAGTTTGTGTTCCTGATGTTGGTGATGTGAAAAAGAGGATCCTTGAGGAAGGACACCGAAGTGGATTGAGCATTCATCCTGGTGCCACAAAGATGTATCAAGATTTGAGAAAGTTGTTTTGGTGGCCTTGTATGAAGAAGGAGATCGCGGAGTTTGTGTATTCGTGTTTGGTTTGTTAGAAATCCAAGATAGAGCATCAGAAGCCATCTGGATTGTTGCAACCTTTGTCTATTCCGGAATGGAAGTGGGACAGTATCTCTATGGATTTTGTTTCGGGTTTGCCGAGGACTCCGGGTAACTATGAGGCTATTTGGGTTATCGTGGATAGATTGACGAAATCTGCTCACTTTATTCCAATTAGAATGGATTATCCTATGGAGAGACTTGCAAAGTTGTATGTTGAGAGGATTGTGTGCTTGCATGGTATTCTGACGTGCATTGTTTCGGATAGAGACCCGCGGTTCATATCTAGATTTTAGGAAGGTTTGCAAAGAGCTTTGGGTACTAAGCTACATTTGAGTTCCGCTTATCATCCACAGACGGATGGTCAAACGGAGAGAACGATTCAATCGCTCGAAGATCTTTTGCGTGCTTGTGTGTTGGAACAAGGAGGTTCATGGGAAAGTTACTTGTCTTTGATTGAGTTTACCTATAATAACAGTTTTCATTCTAGCATAGGTATGGCTCCTTTTGAAGCGTTGTATGGAAGGCGTTGTCGAACACCTTTATGTTGGTACGAGTCAGGAGAAAGTGTGGTGGTTGGACCGGAGATTGTGCAACAAACTACGGATAAGATTAAGTTAATTAGAGAGAAGATGAAAATTTCACAAAGTCGCCAAAAGAGTTACCATGACAAGAGGAGGAAGCCTCTTGAATTCAAGAAGGATGATCATGTGTTTTTGAGAGTGAATCCTACGACGGGTGTTGGTCGGGCACTTAAATAGCGGAAGTTGACAGCTCGATTTATTGGTCCGTATTAAATTTCAGAAAGGATTGGTAATGTGGCGTATAGGATTTCATTACCACCATCACTTTAAAATTTACATGATGTGTTTCATGTGTCGCAATTGCGAAAGTATATTGCGGATCTGTCTCATGTAGTGCAAGCGGATGATGTGGAGGTTAGAGAAGACTTAACCGTTGAGACTTTTCCGACTAGGATCGAAGATCGGAAAGTGAAATAACTTAGAGGAAAAGAAATCGTTTTGGTAAAGGTGGTGTGGGGTGGTTCGGCTAATGGAAACATAACTTGAGAACTTGAAATCCGGATGCGGGATTCCTATCCCGAATTGTTCGTTTAGAGGTAATTTTCGAGGCCGAAAATCTTTTAAGTGGGAGAGAGTTGTAACACAACGATTTAATTAATAGTATTTATATTATTATTTCCTAAAAATTACCAATTGATGTTTATTTTGGTAAAATAATAATTATTTAGTCTG
This sequence comes from Vicia faba, assembly GCA_948472305.1. Taxonomy (NCBI): domain Eukaryota; kingdom Viridiplantae; phylum Streptophyta; class Magnoliopsida; order Fabales; family Fabaceae; genus Vicia; species Vicia faba. Next base: position 729,621,287 of record OX451738.1, read on the forward strand.
TTATTCGGTCCGATAATTGATTAATTTGATTTGTTTGGTTTACCGAAAAATGATTATTTTATATGATAATATTGTATTTTGGTGTGTATATATATTTTGTGTGTGTTAATTAATTAATTTATAATAATTAAATTATTATAGTATTTATTTAATTATATTAAATTAGTTTAATAAAATATTAGTTTATATATATATATATATATATATATATATATATATATATATATATATATATATATATATATATATATATATATATATATATATATATATATATATATATATATATATATATATATATATATATATATATAATGTTAAGAAAATAAAGTTAGTAAAGTGAGAAACAAAAGTTTAGAAACAGAAGGAAATAGCAGAAGAGAGGAAAAGAGTGAAAACCTAGGGTTAAGGTGAAGAGGAAAAGTTTTGGAAAATCAACTGAAGAAAGCTCGTTCCGGAGACTAATCGGTAAGGGTTAGACTTCCTCTAAACATCTAGTATGTTTTTTATTGCATTTGATTTTGTTTTTTTCGGTTTAGGCGGTAAAATTAGTTATCCGGAAATTAATGAAATTTGATGGGGTAACTAAGTTAAACACGTAGGTAATTATGGTTGAGTTATTTTTTTGAGATTGCGACATTTTCGGAGACCGATCGGAATTGTGTTTGTTTAGAATTAGCCGGTTTAGGCGGTAAAATTAGTTATCCAGAAATTAATGAAATTTGACGGGGTAACTAAGTTAAACGCGTAGGTAATTATGGTTGAGTTATTTTTTTGAGATTTCGATGTTTTCGGAGACCGATCGGAATTGTGTTTGTTTTGAATATATTTATGAAGTAACTTGTTTAAACTTGTATGTTACTTGATGTGTAAATATAATTGCAATGCATGTACAATTGTTGGTATTTCATTGTGTTGGAATATGTGGTATGTGTATGTTAAGGTCGGGAGTGGTCTTAATTGCATACAAGTGGTCAATTGTACATTGCATGGCATGGTTGGTCTAGAAACATAGACGGTGAAATGGTGGGTTCACATTTTATAGACGTTGATCCTTAATTGGAAATAGGCGTAGAGGTTTTGATCCTATGTGGAAATATAAGCGGTGAAACTTTGGGTTCACAATTATAGACGTTGATCCTAGATGGGAAATAGACGTAGAGGCCTTGATCCTATGTGGAAATATAGGCGGTGGAACCTTGGGTCCACCAGTCGGTACCGTATTCGCATTCTTTGCGTCGTGTCATGATTCACATGCATAATTGTTATATTATGAGTTTATGTGAATTGGATTAATCGTGTGGTTTATGTGTCGGAATTGTTTTCGGATTGATCCTTAAATAATTACTAAGTGTGTGATTAGGTGAAATAAATATGTTACTAATATTCATATATGATTATGTAAGGTGAAGGATTCCTAATATTTTTATTTTATGCATTGCTTTAATTACATACTTTATATTTATTGGAATTCTTACCCTTCTATTGGAAAATGCTTGCTACGGTATTGTTCGGTACCGAAGACGGTAGTGCGAGGCACTAGCTTAGCGGATGCATTTGGATTGTAGTCTATTACTTTTTGATTTTGAGTCGATGCTCTGATTATAACACTGGGGGTTTAGTCTCGGCATATTATATTTTTATTTCTCCTTTGGAGAAGATAATATTATTACGATTTCGTTGCGTTTGCACGAAAAAGAAAGTATATGTCATGATTGTATTATGTGATTAAATGATTAAAGTGACGAATATGTCATGTCCGTTTTTCCTTGAATATGTGAATTGATGTTTTGACACTCCTTCCGTGCAAATTTTATTTTCTCTGATTTTATTTATATCGTTTAATTTGGGGTTTATTAGAAGGGGTGTTACAGAGTACCATAGATGTTTAGGATGATAATAAATTCCCTTTGCATAACCAACCCCCATACCTAGATTATATCCCCTTCTTTTTTGGGTTTATTCACTCTTTTCCCATTTCCTTTGGAAACAATAAAGTGCAGTGGCAATTTTTATTTGATATATGCGATTTAATTCAATCCAATGGCTTAGGATCAACATTTTTATCGCTACAAATACCATAATCACTTGTACCATTTATATATTTCGAGATTCTTTTCACTAGAGTAATGTGGTGCATTTTTTGTTCAGCCCGATATCTTGCACCCACTCCTACAACAAAAGCAATGTCAGGTCTACTAGTTGTAAGATATAGAAAACTACCGATCATACTTCTATACAACTTTTGATCTACATCAACATCTTTTTTATCTTTAGATAATTTTAAGTGAGTTGGTTCAATTGTTCTTTTGTTACTGGTATTCTTAAGACCAAACTTCTTCACAATATTCTTGGCATACTTACTTTGAGATATGAAAATAGTATCATCCATTTTTCTCATTTGAAGTCCAAGAAAATAGGTTAATTCAGCAACAAGACTCATCTCAAATTCAGATTGCATTTGTTTGACAAAATGTTGAACCATCTGGTTTGACATCCCTCCAAACACAATATCATCAACATATACCTAAGCTATTATGAGTTTGCCACCTTCTTCCTTAACAAACAAGGTCTTGTCTGTTGCCCTTTTCCTGTAACCATTGTTAACGAGAAACTATGTTAACCTTTCATACCAAGCCCTAGGTGTTTGCTTTAGACCATACAAGGCTTTCCTCATTCTGTAAACATGATCAGGAAAACTAGGATCAATAAACCCCTTAGATTGTTCAACATAGACTTCTTCATTCAAGTATCCATTTAGAAAGGCACTCTTCAAATCCATCTAATAAAGCTTGAATTTCATCATACAAGCCACTCCCAAGAGTAATCTTATGAACTCAAGACGAGCTATTGGAGCAAAAGTCTCTTCAAAATCAACTCATTCTACCTGATTATATCCTTGAGCTACAAGCTTGGCCTTGTTTCTAATCACAATATCTTTTTCATCAGATTTGTTTTTGTAAATCCATTTCGTACCAATGACATTCATTCCTTCAGTTCTGAGTACTAAGTCCCATGCTTTATTTCTTTTGAACTGACCTAGTTTCTCTTTCATAGCATTACTCCAGAATTCATCAGTGAAATCCTCCTTTAAATTTTTAGGTTCAAGTTTAGAGACAAAAAATAAATTTGATATCACCTTTCTAGACCTAGTAGTGACCCCTTCATTAAGGTTTCTTATAATGAGTTCCTTTGAGTGATCTTTCTGAACTCTAATAGAGGGACCTTTGTTTGTTTGAGAATTATCTGGTTTACTACTTGTTGATTCAATGTTGGATTCAATGTCAACATCTCTTTTTGTCTTATCAGTTTGAAGAGAAGATGTTCCAGCATCGTCTTTGACATCAATCCCTTTTTCAATGATTGAATCATCAACCACAAACTTTATAGATTCTATCATTACTTTGGTTATGGAGTTAAACACTCTATAAGCCCTTCAATTTATAGAGTAACCCAGAAATATCCCTTCATCACTTTTGGGATCCATCTTTCTCCTTTGTTCTCTATCAGCCAGGTGTTGGCTGAAGATTTTGATGATATTGTTCGAAGCAAAGCAAGTTAGATGTTTCGATTGGAATAAAGCAAGATGTCATGTTTCGAAATGGTAGAAGCAGTGCTTCGAATGGGCATATCAAAGCTTGGAGCTTCGAATGACAGTTATGAGGATATCTTCAAAAGAAGTCTCGAAATGATAACAAGGCTGTGTCCAAGAAATGCGTTCGAAGCGAAGAAGTGCCAAAACATTTGAAATTCAAATGCAAGCGGGATGTTCGACATTTAAAATATATGCGCCGGAGAATTCGAAGACGCGTGGAAGCTAGAGAGAGGCATTGCTTTGCATGTTCTGAACGTGGCAGAATCTTATAGCAAGACCGTTATGGTCGAAGTAGTATAAATAGAAGTCTTAGCATTAGGATTTCGTGTGTCATATCTATTGTACAAAAAACTCAGTAAACATTCAAAATACCACATGGCTAGGGAAACGAATGCATGAACAATGTACGTATGATAACACCAAGTGTTTATGATTTAATAAAACTCTTTATCATTTCCAGTATTTTCCTCTATCTTCATGTCAATACCATTCAAAATCCTTTGCATTAAAATATTTTCTTTCGAAGTCTTTTTATTGATGCCTTACATTTAAATGTTTTCTTTCCATTTCAAATACTTTACATTTCAGAAACTTATGTATATTTCATGCCTTTATCTTCATGCCTTTATCATTCGAACACCTTTTTTCACTTAAAGTCATTTTACTGTTTTCTTGCATTTAAACGCTTTCTTCATATTTCGAATCTTTTACATTCCAGAGAATCTTTTACATTACATGTTTTTATGCTTCGAAGTCATTTACTTGTCTTTTCTGCAGTTTTATATGTCTTTACGATTGAACTTTATTCATGCAATTTAGTTTCGCGCGCATTTACTTGATCATGTCACTAGATCTTTAATAGAGTAATCGAAGTAAGTTAAACACCTACACAACATTCTAAATACCAACCATGAATACCAGTTCTATAATGAGAGTTATCCAAATGACCAATACATCCTAGGATCAATCTAGTTGATCCTGCGAGTTACCAGAGAGATTGAATAACAGTCATTAAGATTATTCGATAGTTTGGAGGACTAGCGGTTGTTTACCAGAAATCACTGTAAACAAATTGGCACGCTCAGTGGGACTCGTCATTGGCCATTACGAAATTTAGAACAAAATAAGAAATTGTTGAGACATAACCATCGTAAAAATACTCTCTGAGCGATAAGTTTGTTGTTTTATGAACCTTAGAAGTGGTAGAATAACCAATAGCAACCAACCCTTATCCAGAAGAAAACGTTTGAACAAGATGTCTAATTCTGACAATCAACAAGGGGAACAAAATATCCCACATACAACAGGCACTAATATGTCTGCCTCGATGGGAACATCTAATGTGATCCCTTCGAATGCACAGTCTGTTGCATCCTCTACCAGTAATATAGCCACTAATGGAATAAGTGGCATATCAACTAATAGTTCGATCCTAGGAAATACTGGAACCATTGGCTATCCTGGGGGATTCGTCCCACCATCAGGGACACAAACCCATTTCGCCACCCCACTAACTAGACCACCCGGTTTCGATGGTAATAGAACCAGACATTCCTCTTATGGAATGCCAACATCTTTTATGGCAGGCTTACACAATTCCACATCGAATTCGTCACCATAATTAGGGTCTGGGTCTGGGGAAAATCAGTTTATGACAAATAACCAAGGGTCAGTGGGTTATAGTGCAATGCCTATCTTAACCACAGAAAACCAGTTGGCTTTTAGGCAATTGATGGATGACAGTAACCATAATATGATAGGAGTGTTAGCACAAACTATGCAGGAAATCTTTGCCCCAATAGTACAAAATGTAACTGTGACAAACAGAGAAAACGCAGATAACATGAGTCGAATAGCAGATTTCTTCGCTCCCCCAGAGAGGCGTAGGCAGAATCAGGCGGGAGTTCGAGCGAACGTACCTATTATAGAATAAGTTGCTAACGACCCACGCTATAGACCAGCCAGGGAGGAGGTTAATTTGGGGGCAAGGGCACAAAGGCTAGAAGCCCCAATGATCTAAGACCCACAAAGCGAAATTATGGAACCAGGGGCAAGGGTCGAAAGGCTAGAAGTCCCAGAGTTTCGAGAAGAACAACCTAGAGGGGTTGTCATGGTGGGTCGAAATCAAGATGCTGATGCAGTCGTTCATAGAATTCGAAACGATAACATCTTGGCAGAAAATAATTTAACCACCATGATAGAGAGAATCATGGACCAGAATGCCCTCAACACAGGAATTAGAAGGCCAAATTATGCCTCCCCTATATTAGATTACATAATGCACACTGATTTACCAAGGGGATATAAAGTCCCTAAGTTTACAAAGTTTGCTGGGGATACCAATGAGTCAACAGTCGAACATATAGCCAGGTATCTAACCGAAGCAGGAGATATAGCCAATAATGAAGACCTTAGGATCAAATATTTCCCAAGTTCCCTGACTAAGAACGCTTTCACATGGTTCACCACTTTGCCTCCTGGGTCCATTGATACTTGGACTCTTTTGGAGAGATTATTCCGTGAACAGTTCTACATGGGACAGTCAAAAATCAGTCTGAAGGAACTAGCCAGTGTCAAGAGGAAGTTCACTGAACCCATAGATGATTATCTGAATAGATTCAGGCTCTTGAAATCTAGATGTTTTACAGTAGTTCCTGAACATGAGTTAGTCGAAATGGCCGCTGGCGGCTTGGATTACTCTATTCGAAAGAAATTAGACACTCAATACTTGAGGGATATGGCTCAATTAGCCGATAGGGTTCGACAGGTCGAAAGGCTAAAGGCCGAAAAGGCCAGAGTCTTTAAAAATAACAAGAAGGAAAGGATCTCCTATGTTGGAACTGAGGAAGCAGAAGATTATCCTGAATTCGAATTCGAAGAGGTCGAAATTGACCTCGCTGAATTAAAACAGGCACCACCTTACTCCTGCAAATTACTAGTTCCCACAAAAGGGAAAGAAATTGTTGAAAATGAGAAAAGTGACAAATTCCCAAAGAAGGTTTATACCTTCGATGTCACTAAGTGTGACGAGATTTTTGATTTACTTGTCAAAGATGGCCAACTCATTGTGCCATCAAATGTCAAAATACCTCCTTTAGATCAAAGAAAGAAAAGAGGATTTTGCAAGTATCATAGTTTCCTAGGCCACAAAACCTCACAGTGTTTTCTTTTCAGGGACCTAATTCAGAATGCAATTAAAGATGGCAGACTGAAGTTTGCTGATAAAGCAAAAATGAAAGTGGACGAAGACCCTTTGGACGCCGCAGACACCAATTACTCAGAGCCTGCATGCATTGGAGAAATTAACATGGTGGAAGCTGACCAAAGTGACGCTCCAGTAGGAGAGAAAGGTACTGAAAATGAAAGCTGGGTGATAGTCGAAGTCAATAAGAGGGTCACTGAAGACGTCCATAAGCAACCAGAGACTTCGATTGAAGCAGCACCTTTAGCTGTTGCAAAATAAATCCAGGCTACTGAAGGCCAGGAAAACCAAAACCAAGAGTTGACACAGGTTACTGAAGGCCTGAGGCTAGAATTGGAGAAAGTCCAAATCACGAAGCCAACCTCCCCTCAGAAAGAAATATGGGATACTTTAGGGGAACCCAGTGGAAAGTTTGACTACTTGGTCAAATATTCTGCCCCAGAGAGTTCAAAGGTCCACATTGAAGATATAAAACCCACAGGATAGGGAGATGATGACGCTAAGGGGGAGGATGTTGAGGTAAACATGGTGGATATGGAGAGACCTCGCTCTGAGATGGAGGAGGTGGAGAGATACTTAGAAAAAGAGAAGTATAAAATGGAGGATAATCATGCTGGAGATGCTAGTCTCAAGGATTACCTCATGATGTGCCACAAAGGAGATACAGGAATGATACTATGCCCTAGGTGCAGCATCCTCTGCAATCAGAGAATCGCTGCAAACTTCGAGAGGGTACAAAGGGCGCGAACTGGTAACAACTGGCACCAGGATAATCAGCTATTCAGGTGTTATCCTAAAGCTGGAGAAAGTTTGCTGGAATTTGTGCTTCACTGCTACAAAGGGGCAACCAAATGCTTGATATGCCCAAGGTGTTCTGCTGTGTATGATCAAAGCATGGCCAGAGCCTTCGAAACAATCCCTTTCGCCCCTTGCTGGAACCACCAAGAAACTGTTCAGATGGGCCCACGTTTTGATAGCAAATACAAACAACGAAGGCCGGATAGTCCTCATCCCAAGGGTGCTCGAAGAGTGACGTTCGAAATTCCTGCTGAAGTGCCAACAGACAAATGGCTGCAAGTCAGAAATGACAAAGGCAAAGACAAATGGAGAAACAATGAACAAAATGCACGCCATGCTATGACATATAGAAGGAAGTTCAACATAGAGAAGAGGGAAGAGGTGAGATTAGAGAACTACAAAGGAAGAAACCCCATGTCAAGATCTCAATGGCGAAGGCAACAGAGGATTCGAAAGTCTGAAAGGGAAGTTGTGGCAAATAAAGGGGCAACTTCAACAAAAAACCAAGGTGAATCTAGCACCAACAAACCCACGCCAAAAAATCAAACTGAAGACAAACCCCCAGTTAATAGGAGGCTCTTCTCTGAAGTACAACTAGATGAACCAAAGGAATACACTCCAGGTCCAGAAGAAGACGAAGATATGCTAACGGACAATTTCAAGTCAGAGGGGGAGTCTTTGTTCAATATCAATTGCAACGTGGTATCTGTTCTTCCCTGTGAGTTTGGACAGGAAACTGAAATCGAAGAGTATGAGGAAGAAGATACCATAGACCTGATGAAGCATAGGCCTGTGTGCTACTACGTGATGGATAATGGAGCTGTCGAGGAGCAGAATGCATTCTTCGAACGTCTAGAACCAGCTATGAAGAATCATCTGAAGCCATTATTTATTCGGTAAAAGGTTGGTGCCCATGGCGTGAATAAGGTTCTAGTGGATGGGGGCGTTGCAGTTAATTTAATACCCCATTTCATGCTGAATAGGTTAGAAATACGCGAAGGAGACATCAAACCACACAACATGGTTCTATCCAATTATGAAGGGAAAGTGGGCAAAACACTAGGGGTGGTTCAATTGGACTTGACAATAGGCTCAAGCTGTAGGCCCACCATGTTCATGGTGATCGAAGCCAAGGCCAACTACAACTTGTTGCTGGGAAGGGAGTGGATCCATGGCGTAGGGGCAGTTCCTTCGTCAATGCACCAACGATTAGTTTTATGGAGAGAAGATGGGATCGTGGAAAACATTGAAGCGGACCAGAGTTACTTCATGTCAGCAGTCAACTTAGTTGACAAGAGGAATTATGACAAACATCTGGCAAAGATTGCTCCTTGTGTCCCAAATGATGAAATCAACGAAACCAGAAACGCCCACTACTATATGACCCTTCGCCATGATGGCATATATTGGGATAGAAGAATAATCAGTAAAGACGAAGGAGTCGAAAGTACTATACAAAGACGGCCAGCAGGCTGGGAATTCGACAACCTTACTCATGACTGAGTCCTCCTTTTTTGAAAGGATTTCGGCCTGTATGGCTTAGAACGAATCAAAGGCGGCCTTAGAGGCTGAAATGAATAAACTGGCTGTAAAGATGAACGAAATAAATGGGGATGGCTCGAAAGGCTCACCCTTTAAAGAACTTGAGATAGATCAAAGGCTGGACGCCATCTATGATAAAGAACCCTTAGGCTTCGAGAGGGACCCTATAGACTCAGGTGCCAAAATGTTGGCGCAGGATCCACTCGAAGAAGTGAACTTAGTGGATGAGAACACGAAAAGAATAACCTACATAAGTGCAAAACTTAGCCCAGGCCTCAAGCAGGAAGTGATCGAAGTCCTCAAGAAAAACAAAGATTGCTTCGCGTGGGATTATGACGAAATGCCTGGTTTAAAGAGGGAGTTAGTCGTACACAGACTTCCAATCAAAGATGGCAAGAAGCCCATCAAGCAAACTCCTAGAAGATTCGCACCAGCGGTTCTCACAAAGATCAAAGCTGAGATCGAAAGGTTGCTGCGTTGCAGATTCATCAAAACCACAAGGTATGTCGAATGGTTAGCAAATATAGTGCCTGTTATTAAGAAAAATGGTTCTTTGAGAATCTGCATAGATTTTAGGGATTTAAACACTGCAACCCCTAAGGATGAGTACTCCATGCCTGTGGCAGAAATGTTAGTAGACTCTGCTGCAGGATTCGAATATTTAAGTATGTTAGATGGATACTCTGGGTATAATCAGATTTTTATTGCTGAAGAAGATGTTGCCAAGACAGCATTTCGTTGCCCAGGAGCCTTAGGCACCTACGAATGGGTGGTGATGCCTTTTGGTTTAAAAAACGCAGGGGCAACTTATCAAAGGGAAATGAATTCGATTTTCCATGATTTCATTGAAACCTTTATGCAGGTGTATATTGATGATATAGTCATCAAATCTATATCTGCAGAAACCCATTTGCATCATTTGAGCCAATCATTCGAACGAATGAGAAAACATGGCTTAAAGATGAATCCCCTTAAATGTGCATTTTTTGTGCAGGCTGGAGATTTCCTTGGCTTTGTGGTTCACAAGAAAGGAATTAAGATCAACCAAAACAAAACCAAAGCCATAATAGAGACGAAAGCACCTACGTCAAAAAGGGAGCTGCAATCTTTGCTAGGGAAGATTAACTTTCTCAGAAGGTTCATTTCGAATCTGAGTGGAAGAACCCAAGCTTTCTCTCCGTTGCTTCATTTAAAGCAAGGACAAGCCTTCGAGTGGAACGAAGCCCATCAGGAGGCATTTGACAAGATAAAAAAATATCTCTCTCAGCCTCCTATCTTGTCTCCACCTTCATGGGGAAAGCCCATGAGATTGTACATATCTGCCTCTGAAGTTAGTATAGGTAGTATGTTAGCACAAGAAGATAGCAATGGCATCGAAAGAGCCATATACTATTTAAGTAGAGTATTGAATGATGCAGAGACCAGATATAGCAATTTAGAAAAGCTATGTCTCTGTTTGTACTTCTCTTGTATGAAACTCAAGTATTATATAAAGCCTGTTGATGTTTATGTTTCATCTCATTTCGATGTCATTAAACACATGCTTTCAAAACCAATAATGCATAGCAGAGTTGGCAAGTGGGCTTTAGCCTTAACAGAATATTCTTTGACTTTCATGCCTTTAAAAGCTGTGAAAGGCCAAGTGATTTCTGATTTCATTGTGGATCATTCATTGGTTGAACAGACTGTCATGAGTTACGTCGAAATGCAACCATGGAAATTATACTTTGATGGTTCGACCCACAGGAATGGAAGTGGTGTTGGAGTCCTTCTAATTTCTCCTGAAGGAATTCCAACAAAATTCAAGTATAAATTAGATGGTCCTCGTTGCTCGAACAACGAAGTTGAGTATGAAGCGCTCATTATTGGACTTGAAGCTTTGTTGGAATTGGGGGCAACTAGAGTCGAAATTAAAGGAGACTCAGAATTAGTGGTCAAGCAAATAACAAAGGAGTATAAATGCATAAAGGAAAACCTGATGATATAATTCGTCATAGTTAACAGGCTACTTAGAAAATTTGAATACATGGATATTCAACATATACCAAGAATAGAAAACCAAGAAGCAAATGACTTAGCACAGTTGGCTTCAGGTTATAAAGTTTCTGCCAGAAACTTTGAGGATTTAGTTGAATTAAGGGGTAGAGTTATGGCTACTAGATTCACACCATCAGATCTAGAGAGTATGAAATTGGGTTATGCTGAGAAACAGGGATTAGAAATATTAGCCATAAACACTTTATCAGATGCAGATTGGCGAAGTCCACTTGTGAGTTATTTAACAAACCCAACTCTGAATGTTGATAGGAAGATAAAATATAAAGCATTGTCATATGTCCTCATGGGAAACGAATTGTTCAAAAAGACCCAAGAAGGCGTATTACTGAAATGCCTAGGAGAAAGTGAGGCATACTTAGCATTGTCAGAAGTCCACAATGGGGCATGTGGGGCATATCAAGCAGGTCATAAAATGAAATGGTTGTTATTTCGATATGGCATGTATTGGCCCAGCATGCTCAAAGATTGTATAGACTTTGCTAAAGGTTGTGAAGAATGTCAGAAACATGCAGGGATTTAACATGCCCCAGCAAGTGAGTTGCATTCAATCATTAAACCATGGCCATTTAGAGGATGGGCATTGGATTTAATAGGAGAAATAAATCCTGCTTCGTCTAAAGGATAGAAATATATCTTGGTAGGAATAGATTATTTTACCAAGTGGATCGAAGCAATACCATTAATAGTTGATGATCAAGAGGCTATTATTGAGTTTATACATAAACAAATTATCTATAGGTTCGGATTGCCAGAGAGCATAACCACAAACCAAGGTTCTGTGTTTACTGGTAGAAAGATGCAAGAATTTGCTCAAGAAATGGGGTTTAGATTACTAACATCAACGCCATATTATGCTCAAGCAAATGGTCAGGTCGAAGCAGCTAATAAAGTGATAATAGGGTTAATCAAGAAACATATTGGTAAAAAGCCAAGGAACTGGCACAAAACTTTGGACCAAATACTATGGGCCTGTAGAACATCTCCTAAAGAAGCTACTAACACCACGCCTTTCCAACTCACATTTGGTCATGATGCAGTTCTTCCAGTAGAAATTCATCTACAATCAGTTCGAATTCAAAGACAAAACGAAATTCCAGCTGCATTATATTGGGAGATGATGATGAATGAGTTAGTAGAATTGGACGAAGTTAGATTGCATGCATTGGAAATCCTGATGAGACAAAAGGAAAGAGTGGCCAGGGCATATAACAAAAGGGTGAAGGAAAAAGCATTCACTATTAATGACTTAGTCTGGAAAGTCATATTGCCCATGGAGAAGAAAAATAAAACGTTAGGTAAATGGTCACCTCATTGGGAAGGGCCTTTTCGAATAATAAAGGTATTCTCAAACAATGCATATGAAATCGAAGAGTTGATGGATGATAAACGTATCCTAAAGGTTAATGGGAAATATTTAAAGAAATATAAGCCACGCCTGCAGGAGATTCGAATAATAACAACGTAATCAAAATATCATAAAAATGCCAAAATGGTAATATGGGATTGCCAAAATGGCGTTGTTCAGATGTTACATACAAAAAACCAAATTTCAACCAAATCAACACTAAGATTTAGAAATAGAAATTATTCTTCAATCTGTTAAAGGTACTTCGAAAAGACTCAAGCCTTTGTTGAGCAAAACGTCTTGCTCCCTCTAAGGTAGCCACTTCTCCTTTGAGTTGTTCTGCAGTTTCCATTTCTGCAAGCCCTTTGTTGAGGAGCTCTTCAAATTGGTTGCCAGCAGTATTGGTTTCGTAGGATAATTGTTGTTCTTGAGCCTCTTTAACCTTCTGTTGAAGTTCCTGAATTTTCCTTTCCCAGAGAAGGATGGACTCAGCTCGAGCCTCATAATCAGTTTTTGCTTGCTTTAGATGCATGGCTTGATCCTCAGCTTCTTGAGAGAGTTTCGAAGCATGCTCATAAGCAGCATCCATTGCAGTTCGTTTTTCTTGAACCTTTCTGGCAGCAAATTCATCTTGGAGAAGGTACCCAGTCACGTTGTCTAGCAGAGATTGAAGATCGAACAAAATAGTGCTAACTGGCAAGGAGCAGGTAGCAAGGTTGACTTTTGTAAGTAACTCCTTCATAGTGTAGCAAGCTGTGCTATCCTGTTTGAGCACTTCGAACAAATCCACATCAAGAATTGTTCTCCTAATCCTGTTAATAAGTACAATTCTATCATCTGTGGGCAACGGATGGCTAGTCGAACTTGTACCAGCCCTAGCAGGTGGAATATCCCTTTGAGCTAGCTTCGCCTTCATGTACCCAATAGGGTCATTTCGTCTCAGGAGAGCAAGCTCCTCTTCAGTCATTCGGGATAGAGACGGTTGAGAGAGTTCCACGCGCAGGGGAGTCACATCCATTTCGACTTCCATGGGTTTATTGGTCGCGTCACCGTCACCTTCATTCGTTTCATGCTCATTGTCTTCTTCATTATCATCCAAATCCACCACTTCGATATCTTCGTTCTCGCTGCTATTTGCATCTGACTCTGTCCCAGCAGTCAAACCATCGTTGGCATCTTCTTCCTTAGACCCTTCCTCTACAGATTCTTCATTTCTTTGATCAGAATCAGCTTTCTCTCCTTCAGCGTGAATGTCCTTTGGATCCTCTTGAAGGGTTTCAAGAGGGGACTTTTGAAGAGAAGTTCTCTGTAAAGTCTCTGCAGATTCATGAAGCGTTGCTTCATTTGTTTCTTTTAGAGGAGGAGAAGTACTCTGGTCATCTTGCTGCTTTGAAGCCCCAGCCAGAACCGCCATATTGGAGGACCCTTTGTTCTGCACCAGGTTGCTGGAATCCCCTTGAGGAGAGGAGTTGATCGGAGCAGCAGTTTTTGATGGTGAAGTCGAAGTGGTAAGAGCTGGATTCAAAATGTCCTACAGAGGCAAAAGAATATTAAAAGCATGCACCAAGGTAATGAATAATTATTTTGTCAAAGATTTAAAGTTCAATTTACCTGTGGACTCTCAGAAGAGAGGTTGCTAGCTATGCATTCCAACACTATGTTGGAGGTCGAAGATGGAATTTTGGATTTAGGTGAGGGAGCAGCATCCCTGGAATCGAGTCCAGAGACACTAGTTGGTACAGCACTTTTGGAAATTTCCTTCTTTTGCTTCTTCTTCGAAGCAGCTGGTAAATTCCCTCCAGCATTGGGGTCTTCCCCAGTAGTGTTTGTTTTTCGTTTCTTTGGAGTGGTTGGCGGGAGTTTGTTAGTCTGAAAAGATTTAAACAATAAGTTAGATGCAAATCATGAAACATTAGTGTATTCGAAACATCAAGGCTAAGTGATTACCTGTGGAGTTGGAGCACTGGTTATTACTGGTGTTGTTGTTGTTGTTGTTGTTGTTGCAGCAGTTGTTGTTGGTTTGGATAGAGTCACAGTATCAATGGTTTCGACAGAGGCCTGAGAGGCGCTCCCTTCTTTTGACTTTGAAGCAGCAGTCTTTATCCTGATGGCTGAAAATCGAAACAATTAAGGCAAAAGTTAAAAATGTAGAAAATGAAAAACATTTGGGATTTTCCCAAGCATTCGCACCTGTGCCTTGATCAGATTTAATCGACATGGCAGAAAGGTCATAGCGAAGATGTCCTGGGAAATCGTGGAGCCAATGTCGAGCCCATGTCACAGTCTCAGATGGCTTTGGTTTCTTTTGAAGATATTTGAACATTTCTTTGCAAGTGAACCACCAAGGGTATGGAGGAAACCAAGCCAGAGCCATTTCTGAGGTAGGTAATCTAGGAAATTTAGGTGGATGCATTTCGAATGCCAACCTATACCTATCCTCAGGTGACAACCCTGAAGGAAGTTTTAACTTAGAAATTTTTTCTTTGAATTTTTCCTTCAAGGTCTCAGCCACTTGATGCACAGTGGATTCCAAGTGTGTGGGATCATAAGTAGTTTCGAAATAATTTTGAAAAGCCTTAATCTCTTTGGCATGAGTGAACATACCTTTCTTGGATTGTACCTGCACATCGAATGCATCAGTTAGTTTCTGCTGAATAGTAAGAGTATCGAACATATAAGTCTGATAGAACTTTGTCCACCATTCCAGAAACCCCTTTGCTGTAAGGTGTGTAGGTTCGAAAGATATTAGTTCGAAGTGGGCGAAGCCTTGGTATTGTTCCTGCTGTAGTTTGGCTTCTCTTGCCTTGAAGGTTCGCCCAGAGGTGATGGCATTTTCTGTTTGGAATAGGGGTTCAGGGATTAGTTGGCACAAGCCAAATTGTCTCGAAACAAAGTTGGATTGATAAGCAAAAAGGAAGATTTGATTCTTAGCAGGAGTAATTCGTGAAGAGATTAGTCTGGGTAGCAAAAAGGCTCTCCATACATCTTGAATTTCTTGGCTTTTGACTGCTTCTGAGAGAGCCATGGTGAACCATGAGGGTCCATGAGTCCTTGAAGCAAAAGGCGCCATGGTCTCTTCGAATTTATGCCTCATGGAGAGAATCATGATATATTTTGAGAAGAGAACTTTGAAGTCATCCTTATCATCGTTTGGGGTAAGTCTTCGCAGCCTAGTGCCTTCGATGATTCTATCCGCTATTTCTGGATCTTGTTCAGCAATAGTATTGGCAGTTGATAGTGAAGGTTCGAACATGGCATTAAGCCATAACTGGAGTAACCAGAAAGGGCCAGCTAGCAGGATGTTTTTGGAGGTGTGAGATTTCAAACTCGAAACAGCTGACCTTAGACTTTCGTAAAGATCAACTAATAACAGTTCGCTTAAACACACCCTCTGATTCCCATGCAAATCTCTAGCTAGAGGAATAAACCTACTGGCTACCTGTAGGGATCTGCTGCAAAAGACATACCTTGACAACCATAAGGTAAGGAAAGCAATGTGTTCCACATTCGACACACTGTCACCTTCAGTGTGATAGTGGCTGATGAACTTTGAAAAGCTAGCTAGCTTGACTTCGAAGTCAATAATACTCGAATGCTCTTCATTGTTAGGAATATAGGTTTCTCCTATTGGTGATAACCCGGTAATGGCTGCTATGTCAAAAAAGGTGGGTGTAATCATTCCACCAGGGAGATGGAAAGTATTGTAAGTACTGTCCCAGAAATATAAGGACGCGAATAATAATGGGTGGCTATAGGTAAAGCCTGGTTTCGATAGTTTAATCAAGTTGTAAATACCTAATTCTTCTCATTGCTGGGATTTCTTAGCTTCTACTTTAGTAAACCAGTTGTGATAAGCTGTGTCGGAGGTGGGGCAAGATCGAAATGGTTTGAAGTTACTCTTTACATAATCTAGCACAAAAGGGTCCTTAGGGGGAATGATTGGATTTTCCACAGTGGTCGAATCAGAAGACTCTACTGTCTTAGGGGTATCCATTTTATTAAACAGGGGCTTAAAATTATAACAAACAGAGAAAAATTTTCTGGTGTCTTTTAAGATTTCAAAGACTGTAAGAGGGCCCATTAAAGTTAACCTCTTGCCAGCGGCGTTAGTAGGAATTAGTACCTGGGATGCATAGAGCATTTCCTTCTCTTTTGAGATCATCTGAGGAATAAGAACAAATTGACCTTGGTAGGTGCCAACCTTGCTTTCCATTATGGTTCCTGTGTTCTTTCCTTTCTTTTTGGAAGCTTTTTTCAGTTGAGATGAAGTTGAAGAAGACATTGTTTGAAGAGTGTTGGAAGTTTTTTAGGGTTTCGGTGAGAAAAGAGGAAGAAAAGATTTAGAATGTGGGAAGAAAAGAAAAAGACTAAGTTGATGGGTTTTTATAGTGCGGAAGTTTAAACATCCACTGAGTAAGATTGTGATACGTGGTAGTCGTGGGTTGATTTGAGAAGGAGGTGGCGTAAAGTTAATATTGGTAATAGGCGTGATTAAATGATAATCATTGTTTTGTAACTGCACCATGCTGTGAAATGGTTCAAGGCGGTTAAGGAATCTGAAAAGCGTCATGATTGACGTGACTGGAGTCATATGCAATAAATGTTACGATGATTCGAAGGTCGCATCAAAATCTTGTGTATATGTTTAAAATAAGTATTTCTCAAAGGAATCGAAATACATATTTTAAAGGGGCATTTTGTTGGCTGAAGATTTTGATGATATTGTTCGAAGCAAAGCAAGTTGGATGTTTCGATTGGAATAAAGCAAGATGTCATGTTTCGAAATGGTAGAAGCAGTGCTTCAAATGGGCATATCAAAGCTTGGAGCTTCGAATGACAGTTATGAGGATATCTTCAAAAGAAGTCTCGAAGTGATAACAAGGTTGTGTCCAAGAAATGCGTTCGAAGCGAAGAAGTGCCAAAACATTTGAAATTCAAATGCAAGCGGGATGTTCGAAATTTAAAATATATGCGCTGGAGCATTCGAAGACGTGTGGAAGCTAGAGAGAGGCATTGCTTTGCATGTTCTGAATGTGGCAGAATCTTATAGCAAGACCGTTATGGTCGAAGTAGTATAAATATAAGTCTTAGCATTAGGATTTCGTGTGTCATATCTATTGTACAAAAAACTCAGTAAACATTCAAAATACCACATGGCTAGGGAAACGAATGCACGAGCAATGTACGTATGATAACACCAAGTGTTTATGATTTAATAAAACTCTTTATCATTTCCAGTATTTTCCTCTATCTTCATGTCAATACCATTCAAAAGCCTTTGCATTAAAATATTTTCATTCGAAGTCTTTTTATTGATGCCTTATATTTAAATGTTTTCTTTCCATTTCAAATACTTTACATTTCAGAAACTTCTGTATATTTCATGCCTTTATCTTCATGCCTTTATCATTCGAACACCTTTTTTCACTTAAAGTCATTTTACTGTTTTCTTGCATTTAAATGCTTTCTTCATATTTCGAATCTTTTACATTCCAAAGAATCTTTTACATTACATGTTTTTATGCTTCGAAGTCATTTACTTGTCTTTTCTGCAGTTTTATATGTCTTTACGATTGAACTTTATTCATGCAATTTAGTTTCGCGCGCATTTACTTGATCATGTCACTAGATCTTTAATAGAGTAATCGAAGTAAGTTAAACACCTACACAACATTCTAAATACCAACCATGAATACCAGTTCTATAATGAGAGTTATCCAAATGACCAATACATCCTAGGATCAATCTAGTCGATCCTGCGAGTTACCAGAGAGATTGAATAACAGTCATTAAGATTATTCGATAGTTTGGAGGACTAGCGGTTGTTTACCAGAAATCACTGTAAACACCAGGATGTAACTGTCGTAATCGGCAATAAATAAGAGAGTCTCTACCACTACTTATTTTTTCTAAGGACGGGAAGGAACGGAAAAATTCTAATTATTCAGAGATTGATGGTTTCAAGAATTGATTAGATAAAGGGAGGGTGTTAGGGACCCTTCATCTCCCTTGTACTCAAGGGGATCCTTTTGAGATCTAAGACTTATGGGGAATATTTCTTTATTTAATCATCAAATGTAAGAAAAGATACAAAATCAGGGGAAATTAAGTTTTTTAAGTTAGTGCACTCGCCTTGGTTTTTCAACCGTGTGCCTACGTATCTTCTTAAGAACAAATCAGAGTCCTTCGTAGTTTGAATATGTTTGGTTAGTATTTTTTATAAAATCGTGTTAAGTTGCTTTCAAATGGTTTTGAACTTGACTGAGTTTGAAAATTGAGTGATGGTAGGCAAAGTTTTTGTATCCAAGTAGAAAGAAACTGGACAATCATTTATTGAAAACATCTTGAATTTGATAATGTTAGTGAAAAAAAATAGTTTTTGATTGGTTAGCTCTTTTGATTAGGTTTTGATTGGTTGAAGAAGAGTTGATCTTCATTAGAATTAGATCGCGTTGGGCAAATAAATTGATTTGATTTGTTTGTCAATTTTAAAGATTTTGATTTAAATAATTAATTAAAAAGAAGTTAAGCTGACCAATTGATTATTTGAAGATATGGTGGAGGACATCCACCTATCCTATTATTTGTGAAAATGTCGAATTAGTTTTGATTATATATACAAGTTATGAATTAGTCTATAAGCTAAAAGTATATTTTTCCATTAATGCAATAACTTAAAGGTAATAGGAAAATATCTTTTCTATATTTTTGTATCTCAGTAAATAACCTATTAAAATTAAATTGACCAATAAAATATTTTAAATTGAACCAATTAGAATACTAAACTAAATGAAAATAACAATAAGGTGAGGGTGTTAAAAAACTAGCGGGTGGACGTTAGGGAGAGCACCCTCATGATGCACACAAATATTAGTCCATCCAAATATATGCTTTGACCTTTCCCATTTGAACTCAGAGAATTAGACCGGGGCATGTGGCAAGGAATTTAAAATAAAAAATAAAGAAACAAATATAATAAAGAGAATTGTAACATAACAGTATTTCAAACTCTTGCCACGCATTACATACACTCTCTCCCTCTCTCTGTCATGAATACCCCAAAACACTTTCTTTTAGTTCCTTAACCCATTTAGCTCAGAACAAACAATAGACACCATGAATCAAAAGAATCACACATCATCCACTGAAAGAAAACTGACGGTTGGATCTCTGTGGGTCTAAAGATGGTTGTGCAAGGAGTCGAGGGCAGAGGTGCATATCGAAAAGGGCGGCTCGACTGAAGCTTGCCCGCGGTAAAGCTATAGTGGAGCGGAATCATGGTGGTAGTGGTGTGCTTCAATGATGGCTGCGAGTTAAGCGGAAGATTTCTGAGCGCGACGGAGGGAGTTGCGTTGGAGTGTGGGACATTGCAAATGAACTGTGATGTAGTTGCTAGCATCGATACGTTTGGGACTGTGAGTCGTGGCTTTCGAGATGGTTGAACAGAGCGGTTAAAGATTTGATTCGACGGTGATTGAAAGCTTTGATTATGATTCACAAAGACTACCGTCAATATCTTTTTGAGACTAAATCAAAATTTGGTTTTTCAAGGAATTACAAAATAATGAATCAAAATATGTACAAGAATATTTCTAGAAAACTATATCACAATTGTGATGTTTACACAATATTAAAGTACGAAGAATAAATAAGAGAGTTTTATGAATATTTCTTTGTATGCGCAAGATTTATTTTGGTCTCTCTTCAAGACTCCTTTATATAAGCGAAGTATTTGAGACATGAGAAAATGTTTTTGGAAGGTTGATAAAATATCGTTAATGCACTTTTCAAAAATACAGATCTTGTCTGGTACCAGCCGTTACTTTTTGATTTACAGTAAATGAATTGTAACGCATCAGAACTTTCTTCTTTGAAAATTGATCAGAATAAGAATATTAACGTTGAGATTTTTAGTGCATCAGAGTATTGCTTCATCATAGTTTAGCTTGTAGCTTTGGTGCTTCAGAAGTTTATCAGAACTTCTATTGAGCGTGATACATTAATTTTTGTTTGTACAAAAATTCTTATCAGATCTTCTTAGCACAAGTTTGTTTGTCAACTTCTTATGCTTCTTCTATCAGAACTTCTCTGCATATATATATATATATATATATATATATATATATATATATATATATATATATATATATATATATATATATATATATATATATATATATATATATATATATATATATATATATATATATATATATATATATATATATATATATATATATATATATATATATATATATATATATATATATATATATATATATATATATATATATATATATATATCATGTATTTGTTATCATCAAAAAGGGGGAGATTGTTATAACATAGTTTGGTTCTACATCTTAGAAATAGTTTTGATGATAACAAACTATTACTAAGATCTTCAGAAAATAAAAGTTCATAACTTCAGCCAAATACAGAAGAAAACATCACAAATATTACAGGAACTTCTGAAGAACTCATTCAGAAAAGACAATCCAGAAGCAGCTTAGTACATCCAGAAAACATGATTCTGGGAAAGAAAGATGATCCAATCAGAACAAGATCTACATTAAAAAATACTGAAGAGTCTCTCTTGGGATTAGTGTCTCTGATCGAACCTACTTCCATAGACGAAGCACTTCTAGACAATAATTGGATACTTGCAATGCAGGAAGAACTAAATCAATTTACCAGAAACGATGTATGGGATCTAGTTGATAAACCAAAAGGCTTTAACATCATTGAAACTAAATAGGTCTTCAGAAACAAGCTAAGTGAACAAGGAGAAGTTGTGAGAAACTGTAACACCCCGAATTTTAGATTAATTATTTAATTAATTAATATAGTATGATTATATGAGTCTATGTGAAGTAGATGGTGTTTTGATGTTTTGATGTTTTGATGCTTATTTATGATATTTTGGTGCCTTGTGTGAGTCCTTGTGACGGTATATGATGTGTATTTGTGATACAATTGTGATGCAAATAATGATGATTTGATGAATAAGGTGTTTAAGATGATGATTTGTGTGGTGTAGGATGAGTTAGTAAGAAGGTTTGGAATTTAAATAATTATTTTGGAATTACTTAGATTTAATAGTGATTAATTGGAATTATTTGGATTTAAGTAATTATAATAATAGAATAATAGAAGTGTAGAGAAAATAAGGACAAGATGGTAATTAGTAGAAAGAGTGAGGGCGTGATGGTAAATGGTATAATGCTAAGTGAGGGCAATTGAGGAAGATATTAGGGGTCCTTGTGATAACTAAGGGAAAAGAGAATTGTACGGTCATTTTGGTACAATCGAGATATTGGAAGAAGGGTAAAGGAGAAGCTAGGGCACAAGAAGACATGAAGGAAAAGAGGAATTTGTAGAACGAGAAGAGGAATCGAAAGCTAACAATAATCATAAGGTAAGGGGGGGGGTGAATGGATTCTCTAATTGGTGATCTTACATGAGAGGGTAGTGAGAGTTTCTTTCCCTCTTAGGTTGTTTTATATGATTGATGCATAATTTGTTTGGTTTGATTGAATTGATGTGTCATACAAGATTATACATGGATCTGTGACGCTATGTTGGGATTATTGTTGTATTTGCGTTGTTATGATGGTTGTTGCATAAAACCCCAATCTAGAACCTATAAGTAATGAAAATTAGGACTTTGAGGATTTTGGATGAGGATTTGATGAACTATAAGATGAATAATAATACCCAAATGATGTATAATTAATGTAAAAAAAATAGAATGATAATGGATGATGAATTCCTATGATTAGACGATGTTTTAGGATCCAAAATTTAATGAAATCGCAGAAAAAACTCAGAATTTAACATTTTGCGTTGACGCAAACAGGGAAGCAGTCGACGCAAACAGCAACAACAGTGAGCGGCAAACAGCAACAGCAGGGGCGCTCGACACAAAAACCAGGAGCGGTCGACGCAAGGATCGATGCAACCTAACTCAAGGGAAGCCCAATTTTTGAAATTTTTTGTAACGACCATAACTTTTGAACCGTAACTCCGTTTGATGAGTTATTCGAAGTGTTGGATATATAACACTATAAACTTGAAGTATGTTGAATAAAATAAATATTTATAAGGATAACTCTAGTAACTAAGTTAAAATAGGAATTATTTCCCGTTGTTACACCAAAATGGTGGGTTATTTTCTTGCGATGTTCTTTTGCTGATGATGCCAGTATGAGGCAATGTTGGTGATTATGATGAGGATGATGCAGATGGCTTAAATTGCCATGGTTATGAAGGCTTATGCCTTGTGGTTTTGTGATTTCACATTGTTGCATGTCCATATTGCATGCATTCATGGTGAGGGCTTATGTCCTGATGTTGGCCTGGATTGGCGTTGTGTTGAGGGCTTATGCTCTGTTATTGCCCAATTGGCATTGATTTGAAGGCTTATGCCTTGATGGTACCACATGCATGTTGATGTAGGACTATTGCATTTCATACACACTGAATTGATTTTGTATGATGTGATGATGGTTGTTTGTGATGAATTTTCTGTATGTTGTGATTTACTACTCCTTAGCATGTTTTATTTCACCGTGTAATTATTGAATGAAATTCTCACCCCTTTTCTGTTGTTGTGCTGTACTCTTAGAGAGTATAGATAATCAGGTATCCAAGTAGTGCTTGAAGTGATGTTACCAGATTGAGCCTTAGGAGTCGCTCTGATATGTAACACGGGATTTGGGATTTTCATTATGTTTTGTATGATTTCAAATGTTGCACATTTTCTTTTAAACTTATAATGGACCACGTATTGTGGATTTGAATTGTTGTTAAGGCTAGAATGCTAATAAACTACTTTTATGTTGATTTTCCGCTGTCGAATAACCATTTTTGGATACACGAAGTAATAACGTATTTTGAGAACTTTATGGATTTTATGATTTATGTGGCTTTACATTATGAACTCTAATGCATTTGTTGTATATTTCATTATAAATATTCATATGGGAAAATGGGGTGTTACAATTGGTATCAGACTAGGTCGGTCCATCCGGCCAGGTTGTCTAATGTTATTTGTTCCTTAGTGTGCGACATGTGTGTGAAACACTGTCGGTACTTGCTTGTTTTTCTAACTATTTCTCTGCAAGGGTTGGTTTGAAACAAGTGGGGGAGAAGCTTTTTCTTCTCTGAGATGTTTCAGGTATGGGAGTTGGTGCAATACACTGCTGAGTTACAAAGAGCGCAAGTATTGTTGGAGCTATGTTGTTTCTAGAAACTGAAGAGAGTACGAATTCGTGATTTTGTCTGCAGGTCAAGTTGGGATGTCTTCAAAAAGAATGATCAGGTATTTTTGATATTTTTTCTCGGAGACTAGAGAGCAATGTGACGGCTAGTGATATGCCAGTTGTGATACGGTGAGAGAACTGACTTGAGGGTTTTGTGTTTGATCGTAAATGTTGCGGTTAGCAAGAGTCGCCACCGACTTTTCTTTTATCCAAAAGGAAAGGTGAAAAAGCACAAGAAATACCTTTGAGATTATTTCTTGAGTTCGGGGGGTAGATTATGAAAAGGGAAGGTATTAACACCCTTTTCATCCATGGTTTTTCATGGGCTCTGATTTACTTGCTAGATCACTTGCTTTTTTTTTGAAATTGTGCTTTGTGTGGTGTTTTGAAAATATTTTGTAAATAGGCCATTGTTTAGGAAATCTTTGTAAGGATTCTCGTTTGTAAGAATGTATACGAAGATGTTTGATCTTTTGAAAATGTTTTCAATTTTGTAAGATATTTGAAAGTGTATGTGATCGTTTTGAAAACAGCAAGGATGTTTGTTTTGAAATGGAGCAAGTAATTAGGAGCAATCTACCTACTCAAATGTCTTTCTTGTTCATTTCCTTTTCCTTTGACATTATTGTCTTACCATTGATTTGGTAAGCAACCCTATCTTTGGATGTAAACGGGACGAGCGTGGGTCATCGTATAACCATGATTAGAAATGTTGCAAGGTATCTTATCATTCTTTTTGAGGGACTAAGATCATTTGTAAGGCAACTTAGATAGCGTCATTGAGGGACTATAATCTTGTATTTGCTTGTTTTTGCTAAGATACCTTACATGCGTAATATGACCATTTTGTATAAGGCAACCAAGTGGGATAACCCTAGGGGTGCTTGTGTGCAAGTGTATTGTTTTCATGCTTCATTTTGTCTTGAATTAGGTTTTTCTATTTGATTGATTTTGTTCTTTCCATACAAACCCTAATTACTAGCATGTGAATATAAAGCATTTAAATTGCGGAAAATAAAAATACTAAGCAATTACATGATTTGTGGGAAGGGGGTGTACAAATTGAATGGGGATTGCAAGAATTTAAAGCCTAATTAATCTATTACAACCATATTGAATTTATACAATAATTGAAATAAATAAAAGTACAAAAATAAATATGCAAGAATGTAAAAAAAAGAAATGATTTTGTTTTGGTTTTTAAGGGTTTTAACCTAATGTCTAAGAAGGAAAAATAATTAATTAAAGATAATAATATTAAACCTAAATTAGTTAAGAAAAGAAAATTAGGTTAAAAAAAGTATTTTTTAGGTTTTTTTTATATAAAAGGTTTTAAATTAATGAAAATAAAGTTAAGATTAATTAATTAAAATAAAACCTAAATTCTAAGTTAATTTTAATTTAGAAAGTAAGATGATAATTAAACCTAAGTCAAAATATTTATTAAAAAAAAGAGATTAATATGTTTAAGAAAATGTTTTTTTAATCTTTTTGTTTTATAAAGAAAAAAAAAGTATAAGTATAAATAATAAATACAAATATTTTGGGATTTTTATTAATAATGATAAAAATAATATTAATAATACTAACAATAATAATAATAATAATAAATATTATAGAAAATAAAATGTAATAAAATAAAAAAGAAAAAGGAAATAATAAAGAGAAATGGGTCAGGAGTGTAAAAGTAAGAAGGGGTTAGAAGTCAGCAAAAATACAAAAGACCAAAGGGGAGAAGCCCATGCGCCTGTTTGCTGAAAAAAAAAGAGAAAAATGTAAAAAAGGAACAAAAGGGTATAATGGGGCTCGAACCCATGTCCCATAGGTTAACAAGCGCGCGCTTTACCAATGGGGTGACTATACATCCGTTAACTTGTATGAAATAATAAATACATAACACAAAACGCGCCCTGACTGTACTTCATCTTCAACCTCCAGTCAAAGGATCTGTAACTTGCTCATTTCTCAACCATTTGCAAAAATGTAAACATGAAAATTGCTCCATTTTGTCACACGAATCCAAACATATAAATATTATAAACTATAAATCAAATATGAATGAAAATTTTTAACAGTACCAAACTCTGACCTAAATATTTCAGAAAGTTCAAACTCAAAATTATCCTAGCTCAATCAAAATACATAAAATCTATGGACATGTACAGCTTCAGGGCAATGATGTCTACATTTTATCTTCACAAATGCAAGTCTAACAATGCCTAAGTAATGAGATAGAAGTTCAAGAAAAATACCTCAAAACTGGAAATCGTGAAATGAATTTGAGCTTGTTTCAGGCAGTACTGATGATCAGGTTAGCTTCCTTGGACCTCTAGGAAGCTAATGCAATGGTTGGCTTGAGCTGAGGGTGGCTGGAATGGTCTGGAGAAGTCCAACTATGATACTCTGTTTTTGGTTATGGAAGACAGGGAAAATGGTGTTACAGAAGTGAAACAGATACAAGGATGAGTTACTCTTGATGCAAGGAAGCTTTAGAAACTAAAAGGCCAATAAACACACGAGGGAAATGTGAGTTTGAGGTTCAAGGTCAGAAACTGTGCAACAATGGAGTTTTTGGGCAATTTATGATTTGAGAGAGTTTTGGTGTATATCAGGGTGTTCAAACTCGTATTCTAGCTCACAAATAGTGACTCTATTTATAAGCAACAAGTTTGGGATGCTCTAGTTAATTAGAATTCAAATTTGCATCCTTAAGTTAAACATGTGATTTTTTGACAAAACAAGTTTCAAAGTCTTGTGTACTTGCTAAGATAGAGTTGTTATGCTTTAAAAAATATTGCTTCTGACTTTGTGGATGGAGTGTGATCAGAGGGAACAAGTTAGAGGCTCAATGTGAACTTTATGCAAAAAGTTTGCTTTACAAGAATGGTATTGTTAACTTTCTTCCCAAAATGGCAATGTGAATTGGATAAAGCTTAAATCACTTGGATTATAGCTCAAAAGTTTGTGTAATCTATTAATTATGGAGTTACAAACAAGTTTGAGGCCTGCAAATCAAAGATTATGCAGCCTAACATTGAAATTGCATTTGTGTTCATCATGAAAATGACCTATAATTCAAGTGACAAAACACCAACTTCATCTCTTCGATTCTCCCTACTCAAGAATGATCTCAAGGAGTTCTGGGACATTTTGAAAAGCTTAGAATATGCTCTATAACCCATATTTGAATTGCTTTTGAAGATTCCACTTGGAACTATGTGAAAAATTTCCATGAAGTTAGGTCAAAAATCTGCCTAACTAGGGAAAAATTTCACCAAGTCTTTTTTAGTTCATGAGCATGTATTCATAAAATTATAACTTGAGATCTAAGCACTTTTGGAAGAAGTTGTGTGAAGAAAAGTTGTAGATTTCATGGAGATCTACAACTTTCATGTTGGAAGTTTCCTTTGAATCATCTTGCACCATAATGAAAATATTGCTCAAAGTTATGAAAAAAAAAGAAATTTTCAACAATTAGAAAAATTTCTAAGTTTTAGAAATTTTGACTTTTCAAAATGAAATCTTGAATTTTTGATTTCATGATGAATAAGTTTCATATTTTGGCATGCTTTTATGAATTATGATCCTTGGCACTTGAAATTGACCAAAAAGTCAAAGTTTGACTTTTCAGTATACAGTTGACTTTTGATCAGTTGACTGCAAAATTCATCTGCCAATCCAATGGATTTTGCAATATTTTGAATCATGTCATTAGGTCAAAATGATGCAATTGGACTCTTGATATTATGCCTTAAACCAATTGACCATTTTCTAGGTCAAAACTCAGAAATTTCCCTTTCCCAGTCAAAACCCTAATTTTGACCATTTTGCCCTTTTGGAGATTTGATCAAATTTCTTGAGGAATTGTGGTCCAAACTTGATCAAATGATACATATGGGTTTAAAATGTTGATGTGGATAAAAAATTATGAAGTTTGACTGTAAATTGGCCATAGTTGACTTTTTCCCTAATACAATTGATTTTTAGGTCAATTATTCAATTGACTAATCAAAAGTGTGATCCAAGGCTTGAAACTTGACATGAGTAATCTTGAGGGTCCAAAATGATCCATGAAAGTAATATGAAGCATTGATAGTTCAAAAATCCTTGTGCAAACTCAAACCCTAATTTTGTCATCAGTGCCTAAGGAGGTGACTTGAGCTTATCAAACCCTAGTGCAGTCTTGAGCCGAAGGAGATCTTGTGAGAAAATTATTGATAAGTGAGAGGGAAAATTTTGGGGTACAACAGCTGCCCATGTTCAATCTTCTTAAGCCCGAAGAGTTAGGTTGGCATGTTTTGCCAATCGTGACTCGAAGGTGGAAGATGATTGGACACTAGAGTGCCCAGAAATTTGCACTCGGTGGTGTGATGGTTGAGGGAATGGGCTTAAAGATTCCATTTGGAGAGGTGATAGAAAGTTTTTGGAGATGGGCTTGTAGATGCCATCCAAGAGTTATTGTTGGTATTGTAATTTATAAGCTGAAAGAATGAGCATCAGAATGCCGTCCGTGTCTGGAGCGTATCTGAACTGTATCTGGGAGATGATTTTGAATTATTATTAGAATGGAATCCGTGTCTGGAGTGTATCTGAACTGTATCTGAAATCTAGTTTTAAATGAGTGTCAGAATGACCTCCATGTTTGGAGCGTATCTGAACTGTATCTGAGAGTTAAATCTGAATGAGTATCAGAATGACATCCGTGTCTGAAGCGTATCTGAACTGTATCTGAAAGAGGCTCTGAATGAGTATCCAAATGGCTTCCGTGTCTGGAGCGTATCTGAACTGTATCTTAAAGAGGCTCTGAATGAGTATCAGAATGGCTTCCGTGTCTGGAGCGTATTTGTACTGCATCTAAAAACTTTTGAACATTGTTAATGATAGCTGTTAATCTTATCTTGAAAAGGGTAAAATGTTAGCTAAGATGAAAAGTCATGTTGTATGAAATGTATGATATAATGCATTCATTTTATCAATGTTTATGATATGCGGATGCAATGTATGCGTATGTGAGCTAGTTTACTGCACTGTTGTTGGATTGGGGAAAATAAATCTCTGACTGCTGCTGAGGATATGGAGTATAAGTCTTCATGTTGTGAAGTCTAAGTGTTGATGAATTTCTGCTTAGAGAAATAAACTCTATTGTAAAGGAAATGCCATGTACTGCTTGTAAAACCCTGTTGTAAAATCCTGAGAAATCGAACGACTTCTACTAGGGATTGCTGGGAATTAAACTACAAATTGTGGGGGATTTATGGAATAGCTTAGAGAAATTTCTCTACCTATTAAAGCCATTAGTAATTGTATTTTATTTTTTTTATTTGTAAACAGTAATTATATTCAAATGCATATGTTCAACAATGAATCATTGAACGTTTTTGTAAACAAAACACAAGAGTAAAGAAAAATAGATAGTTTTGCACTTTCAAAGGAATATCTTTGTATTGAATTTGAGTAATTATTTGTACAATGAGACAAGCATTCTAGTAAGAGAATGTTGTCGTAAAAAATAAAATTTTTGATACAAAGTAAAGATAGCTATGTGCAATAATCCCATGGGGTTCCCATTCTGCTATAGCATTTGTATCTATGAGCATCTTGTCTATTTGTTGCCTTGTTAGAATATGATTGAATTGGTTAAAAATGTCGAGTTTGCAAGTTATCCGTAAGGTGATCCAACGAGACATAGTCATACGCTTTAATTCCCTAACTTTTTCTTGGACCGCTCTTTCGGGTTTTCAGTCCACCGGGAAACCCGTTTTTGCCCAGGTCTCCCTTTCGGGTTTTCAACTTACCGGGTGTACAAATTTTTTATTATTTTATCCCTAATTTTTGCCCGAACCTTTTTGGTTCGCCGGGATGCCCTTGTTTTGCCTAGGCATGTCAACCTAGCGGGTCTCTTATGCGTAGTATCTTTTGACTATGTCCGCGTTCGCATGGTGTAGCAGGTGGTCGCCATCCATGGTGGTCAAGATCATTGCCCCACTAGAGAAAATGTTTTTGATTACAAATGATCCTTCATAGGTAGGAGTCCATTTGCCCATGGGATCACCTTGTGGCAGTATGATGCGTTTGATCACCAGATCTCCAACTTGATGCACTTGGCGTCTGTCCTTCTTATTGAAAGCCTTGATCATCCGTTTTTGATACATTTGACCATGGCAGACAACAGTAAGTCTTTTCTCATCAATCAAATTCAATTGATCAAGTCGAGTCTGGATCCAATCGTCTTTATTCATACCTGCATCCTTCATAATTCTTAGAGAGGGGATCTGAACCTCAATAGGAAAGACGGATTCCATGCCGTATACCAAAGAATAGGGTGTTTCCCCGATCGATGTGCGAGCTATAGTACGATACCCGTGGAGAGTTAATGGTAGCATCTCATGCCAGTCTTTGTATGTGACTGTCATTTTCTGTATGATATTTTTAATGTTCTTATTTGCAGCTTCGACAACACCATTCATCTTCGGACGGTAAGGAGAAGAATTGTGATGCTGAATCTTGAATTGTTCGCACAAGGCGGTGATCATAGTGTTATTGAGATTTGTACCATTGTTAGTGATGATCCTCTCCAGGATACCGTACCGGCAAATGAGATTTTGCTTGATGAACCGAGCGACAACGTTCTTGGTAACGGAAGCGAAGGAAGCTGCCTCCACCCACTTTGTAAAATAGTCAATGGCCATTAGGATGAAGCGGTGTCCATTGGAGGTTGTTGGTTTGATTTCCCCAATCATATCAATCCCCCACATAGCAAAGGGCCAAGGATCCGTCAAGACATTCAGAGGAACCGGAGGTACGTGCACCTTGTCAGCATAAATCTGACACTTATGGCAGGTTCGAGAGTGTTGATAACAATCTTATTCCATGGTAGACCAGTAATAGCTTGCCCGTAGGATTTTCTTTTTCATCGTATGCCCACTGGAATGGGTGCTAAAAGTGCCTTCATACAACTCAGCCATGATCCTTTCAGCTTCAACCTTATCTACACATCGAAGTAACACAGAGTCATGGGTGCGCTTGTAAAGAATGCCATTACTAAGGAAGAACTTAGCATATAATCTTCTTAAGAACTTATTATCATTGACCAAACTCCTTCTGGATATTCTTGAGCCTCGAGATACTTCTTGACTTCGTGAAACCAAGGCTGGTCCACTACTTCTTCAGTATTAATCTCGTGATAATGCGCTGGTTCCTCCATTCGTTCAATGGTGATCTGGGGAGCCTCGTTATCCCATTTAAGTTTAAACATAGATGACATTGTGGCTAGTGCGTCTGCTAGCTGATTTTCTTCTCGTGGGAAATGCTCGAAGGTAATCTTCTCAAAATGTGGTAGCAACGTCAAAACATGTTCTTCATAAGGGATAAGGTTAGGGTGTTTGGTGTCCCATTCCCTTTTGATATGACTGATAACCAAAGCTGAATCTCCGAATACATCCAAGGATTTGATCCCTAAGTCTATGGCAGCTCTGAGACCAAAGATGCATGCTTCGTATTCTGCCATGTTATTTGTATAATTAAAGCAGAGTCTTGTGGTAAAGGGAGCATGACACTCTTCTGAAGATATGAGTACAACACCGATACCATTGCCAAGTGCGTTGGATGGCCTATCAAAGAACATGGCCCATCGGGATCCTTGTTCAGGTCTGTTATATGGCCTGAATTCTTCACAGTTATTTACCGTCATGATGTCTTCATCTGGGAATTCAAACTTCATGGGGCAGTAGTCTTCCACAGCTTGGTGAGCAAAGTGATCTGCTAGTACACTGCCCTTTATAGATTTCTGGGTAGTATACTGTATGTCATATTCCGTCAGGATCATCTGCCATCTCGCTATTTTCCCAGAAAGAGAAGGCTTCTCGAAGATGTATTTTATCGGATCCATTTTAGATATCAACAAAGTAGTATGAGTCAGCATATACTGTCTTAGCAGGCGAGCAGCCCATGCTAGAGCACAACAAGTTTTCTCGAGCAGTAAATATATGGTTTCACAATCGGTAAACTTTTTGCTCAGGTAATAAATAACATGCTCTTTTCGGCCAGACTCGTCATGCTTCTCCAATACACACCCCATTGAGTTTTCTAAAACAGTCAGATACATGATCAATGGTCTTCCCTCGACTGGTGGCATCAACACAGGAGGCTCTTATAAATATTCTTTGATTTTGTCAAAAGCAACTTGGCACTCGTCATTCCATCTAACTACCTGATCTTTCTTTAATAATTTGAAGATTGGTTCACAAGTAGCTGTTAGGTGAGAGATGAATCTGGAAATGTAGTTTAAATGTCCCAAGAACCCTCTGACTTCCTTCTTAGTACGAGGAGCAGGCATCTCTTGTATCACTTTAACTTTGGCAGGATCAACCTCGATACCTTTGTTTCTGACGACAAAGCCTAGGAGTTTACCAGACCATACCCTAAATGCGCATTTGTTTGGATTCAACCTCAGCTTGTCCTTCTTCAGTCTCTCAAACAGTTTTTGTAAGTGATCAAGATGCTCTTCTTCTGTTTGAGATCTGGCTATCATGCCGTCCACATAGACCTCTATTTCGTGATGTATCATGTCATGAAATAAAGCTACCATGGTGAGTTGATAGGTTACCCCAACATTCTTTAGTCCGAATGGCATCACCTTATAGCAGAAAGTGCCCCACTGCGTGACAAACATTGTTTTCTCTATGTCCTCAGGCGCCATTTTGATTTGGTTATAACCCGAGAATCCGTCCATGAAGTAAAACACTTTGTGTTGTGCCGTATTTTCAACTAGAATATCAATGTGGGGGAGTGGAAAATCATCCTTAGGGCTTGCCCTATTCAAATATTTATAGTCCACGCACATTCACACTTTGCCGTCTTTTTTGGGCACGGGAACAACATTGGCAACCCATTGGGGATAAGAGGTGACAGCCAAGAATCCAGCGTTGAATTGCTTCATGACTTCTGCTTTAATATTTTCTGACATATCAAGCCTCATGCGGCGAACCTTTTGCTTTACTGGCGGACAATCCTCTCCTGTAGGAAGATGATGTACCACAATGTCTGTATCAAGTCCTGACATGTCTTCATATGACCAGGCAAAGACTTCAACATAATCGTGTAACAACTGAATCAGACGCTCCTTCATACTGGGTTCCAGATTAGCACCCACCTTGACCTCTTTTTCTTCTTCTTCGGTACCTAGGTTGATTGTATCCACGGATTCCTTGTGAGGCTGAATGGTTCTCTCTTATTGTTATAGTAGTCTGGAATGTTCCCCTGGTACTTCACAATCTTCCTCACCTTCGACTTCGGCTTGGTAGATTAGATTCTCAGAGTCACAAAAGGCCATAGCAGTATCGTTACCCATGGGATCCCGAATGGATGTATACCTGCATTGTGAGTGTGAGCGTGTGTAAGGGTATATCTATCCTTGAAAGAAATGAAAATGTAAAAAGAAAAACAATGAGTATAAAAGTTTTTATGCAAAAACGTCCATGATTCATTGATGTCATATGAAAATGAGATAATAACCCTTACAAATGGACCATTGTGCCTCGGGTAAGACACAAGGCTTTAAGAGTGCGAATTTTTTTAACATTACAAATCCAACAAAATGTAAAGACAAATTACTGTGGGATAAAAGTGATCGGGACAAAATCTCTAGCCTCCCAGTTGTTGAGCCCTCCATTGACAGTTGGGAATATCCAATCCTCCAAGTCATAGATATCTTCATCATCTTCTACGGCATTGACCCTGCGGTTGCTGATCTTCAGGGGTGGTCCTCCGGAACGAGCGTGGCGTACATCCTTCTGAGCACTTGAAGTGAAACCCAGTCCAAACTTGTCAGACTTATATGGGATATCTAGGAGTTGTCCCCAGATAGTGCTCCCACCTTCTTCTACCACGGCTTTGGCATCCTTCAGAGATGACATTCGGAGTGGAGGCCTTGTGATCTTAGGAACAACCTTGGTTACTGCCACATCTTGCGGGACCTCTTCGAAGTGTTGAAATGGAGTTTCAATAAACTCACCATCTAATTCCACATATCTGAAGGAATTGAGATGGCTGATCATATACTCTTCTTCTCCATGAGCGGTGATAATCTTCCCTTGAATCAGATATTTCAGCATTTGGTGCAACATAGAAGTGACAGCGCCAGCATTGTGAATCCATGGTTAACCTAGCAAGCAGGAATATGAGGGACGGATATGCATTACATAAAAAGTTGAATCAAAAGTTTGTGTTCCAAATTTTATGGGAATGTCTACCTCCCCATGTACCATCCTTTTCGAGTCGTCAAAAGCCCTTACTACTATGTTACTTGGCTTCAATGTCAATCCCTCACAGTCAAGCATATCAAGAGCTTTTTTAGGCAATACATTCAGAGATGAGCCAGCGTCTACCAAAACATGAGCCAGGGTTTTTCCCCTACATTCAACTGAGACATGCAATGCCTCATTATGCTTCCTTCCTCTTGGCGTTAAATCAGCATCCGAAAAACCTAGACCGTTATCTGCAGTCAAGCTGGCTACGCAATCTTGAAACTGATCGATAGATGTCTCTTGGGGTACATGGGCAGTTTTCAGGAATTTTACCAAGGCTTTTGCATGTGCCTCGGAACATAGTAGTAATGTCAGCATGGAAATTTTAGAGGGAGTTTTTCCCAGTTGCTCAACTACATCGTAGTCACTTCTTTTTATGATCTTCAGAATTTCCTCCATCTCTTTCCGGGAGGTCTCAGGGATAGCCAATGACTGAGCCTTCGTTCAGACAGGCTCAATCAGAATACTTTTACCTCGAGTCTCGGTTAACTCGGCAGCAGGAGTGTCAGTAGGAACGATAATAGGGATTGTAACAACTTTGTCAGTTGGAGTATTAGCTGAGATGATTGTAGGACTGGGAACAACTTTTGGAGGAGTAACAACAGGAATGATTACGGGTCCAGAAACTTCTTTTAGGGGAGAAATTTCTGGAGATAATATCCTTCCGCTTCGGGTAATCTTGCTAGTTCCCATAATATTACTGATATCAGAGTCAACCTTCTCAGAACTTGAATCTTCGGTGGCTGGCCAGTCTTGCTTGATACTCTGGTAGTAGACATCCCCTCCATAATTCCATGGTATGGTTTTGTCTGACGAATACGGGACAGGTCTAGGCATTATAATTATTAAAGGAGTTGCTTTCGGAATTGGTGTAATTCTAACGGGTCTTTTGGTGGAGACCCTGGAAGAATTGGCAGAAATGGTAATGATAGAAACATCTTCAAAAGGAACAGGTGG